>OX443564.1:25530105-26130105 GCA_949372485.1 Cheilosia soror
AAAAACCCAAATTACATCTTAAAGTTTTTTCTACTGCGCCACCTCTCGCGAACGTCTGACAAACATCCGAGAGTATGACTGTCATGAAAAAGCTTCTCAATTCAGCCGTTCGGACTCGGCATAAAATTGTAGGTCCCTTCCATTCGTCCCAAAAATAGAAACTCACACAAAACGAATGGATGCGAGAAGCTAGGCCTTGGGTGTCACCCGCCTGTTGCGCCACCTATTTATTTATTTATTTATTTATTTTAAAAAAACTTAAACAAAAATTGTACTAAAGCGATTAAAAACAAACTCACTTTTGAATTTAATCGCTTTTTAATAACACTTTTAAAATAAATCTAAACAATTTAATTAAGCACATCTATTTTTATGTCCAACTTTTAAAACTTACAAAATCGGTATTGCAACGAAAATTAATAAAATACTAAATAGTACACTTAGTAAATGACGTCATACTAACCGAACTAAGCATTTCTTAATAAAAATATATTTTGTTGCAAGTCTTGTTGAATTTAATTTTTTGGTGTGTTATTATTGACAATTCGAGACTTCGCTCCGGGCTCCGGTAGTTAAAACAATCTTCAAGAAAGAAAGACATGAAACTCAGCGTCAAGAATCAAAAAGTTCAAAAATGATGGAGTCATTCAAAAATGTTGTTCCTTAATTCGCTACAGTCATAACGAGCTGATGAAGAAGCTATACCGAAGAGACTTAGAACTCGAAGTAATTTCAAGATTTACAACAAATGGGACCCCCACATCCTATGTTCCTGATAAATACGGTTGAACCTTGAATATTTACGTCTCTGTAATTATTCAACCAGCTTATTTATGGGTTTAGTTTGTCCATTTGCATTGGCGCTATTCTACAATACCTGGAGGCCCAGAGCTTAGCTTCAATGAGGGCCGAGGCCTGTGCTAATGTCTCTCTTACATACATACATACATACATACATTTTTTTGCAAGTCTTGTTGGCAAAAAAACTGTTATTTATCAGCAAGAACAAATTAACTAGCAACAAAGCTCCTCACACCTATTTTTTTGACCAGCATTGAATGTGGCTTACTACATGCCGTGTACTAGCACCTTTTTTCGATAGAAATCACAACCACGGTTTGCCTACGGCAGGTTGCCTGCTCAGTTGTGTATATCGTTTTTTATTCTTGATGCCATTTTAAATGTCAATATTAGCCGACCTGTGTTGATGTATTCGCTGTGGTTTTGCGCTGATTATTGAGCCATCTTATCCGAGGTTCTTTTGGTGACTTTGTTATTTCTTCTTATTTCTATTATCATTTGATTCGCCTCTGTAAAATATCAGCATTATAATCGTTCATTTTATCAGCAAAAAATGTTACATTGAAATCATTTAGTAATCATTTCGATTGCAGAGGTATCTAAATTGGTATGATTTTTCCTTACCGCAAATATCACTGGATTTATACAAAATGATCACAACATCTTATATGTACTTCTTTAGTAGGCCCACCATCATAAGGCCACCCAAAAGACTGCCAATATAAAGCTCAAAGGGGTCAATGAAGACTGGGGCCCTGTCAATTTATTTTAAGGGAATTAAAAAAAATACGTGTAAGGTATTAAGTGATTGGCCCCAAAAAAATTGTCATTCCCGTAACAAAAAGTAAATACTTATTTAAAAAAAAAATTCACATTAATAACGGGACATGTTGATTGTTTTCGCAGCATTTCGCAATAAGCCCATATAGCTATATAACAAAGTAAATTTTCTTTCATGTGGTTAAGGTGTTTCATGTTTTCATTACCCAAAGTTGTCATTGCCGTGGATAGTGTTTTTGATTGTAATAATTTAATAATTAAATCAAATATATTTTCTAATGCACGCCTTTTTTATATACATAATTAGCTGAAACCCCGCCAGCTTCGCCAGGCCTTTTGTTGCTTTTTTAATTTTTTTTTTTATTTTATTAATTGTTTTAATTTATTTTTGTATTGGAGGTGCCACGCCCCTTTAGCCAACTTTGACAAATCTTCACAAGAGCACTCCACGGACAATACGCAAGATTACCTGTAAGTTTGAGCTCAATCAATTTGGTGGTTTTCGAGACATACGACTTTGAATGTTTTTTTATGAACGGTGCCACGCCCCTTTGTCTGATTTTGAATTTCTTTAGCCTATCACCCAATCACCGTAATTACCGACATTTAAAAGAAATCAACAAAATCGGTTGAAAATTACTTGCGACAGAGGAAAACAGTTTTTTCCACTTTGTTAGAGATTAATTATAGCTATGCGTTTTTAAGAAAATATTCGGTAAAGTTCGGTTTTATTTTAGAGAAATGCCTTTCGGTGTCATTTCCATGGCTCCCGAGTTTTGGGGGAAAGAACGATAACTTAGGCGTCAAAAATTTATACCGATTTAGAGGGGTTATATATAAGCATTTTTTACTATGGGAAGGGGGTCTATCTCGCTCCGTTTAGGACGGAAAGGTAATAAAAAAAAACTTAAAATAAAAATAAAAATAAAATATTAAGTATCTTAGTCTTGCAACGAAGTTGCAACATTTGTCATGCAAACATTACCGTTTTAAATAATTGCTCAAAAACTCTACATTTTAAATTTTTAAATTTGAGTTGGCCTTACTCCAAAAATGCATTTCGCCTCGATATGTGGAGTCATTTGGCTATCTAGTTCTGTAAGCGCATAATGCTGTCGTAATTTTACATCCATCTCCATCTGATGTCGTTTACAAATCAACTTTTTGTTTATTATTAAATTAACTGATGCATCAAACAAGAGTATCTATATCTAATTTGAGGTGCATGACGAGCAATAAATTATTTTTTAATAATTATTCATAAACGGTTTGGTCAATTTTTGAGGGTGTAAGGTTAACTAATCCATTGTTTGGATTCCATTCAGTGCATATAAGATATTAAAGCATCAAGTGTAAATAAATATAAAAACACCCCACAAATCGAAAACCGCCCGCACCCTATGCCAATTGCAGCCATGTGTGGGTTTTGTTCTTTCTCTCAGCGGTAGCTTAATAGCTTCGCTTGCGTGAAGCCGTTTTATTGATCATTTCAGTACCTCTAATCGGGTATCAACTATTTAATTTATACACTTGGTCTGACAAATTTGAGGGGCTGCTTCTGGATTACAGAATGCCTCAATGAAGCAAATTGTCCTTTCTCAATTATTATTGCTGACAAGCAAGCAATAAGATTCCTTGCTGGTGTTTTCTGAAAGGGATTAACCGAGCGTAAAATATTATTGCTTGCGATACGTACTTATTGCGATGGGCTCAGTGTGATTCGAGTTCTTTTCTGAAATAGGTCTACCTTCATTGAAGGATTAAGCGAATACAGAGGGAATCACTAAGTATGTTGTGTATTGTGTGTTGACTGTGTACTTCACCACTACCATTCAATGAGAACAATAATAAATCAAGTTATACTTAGGAAGAGCGATGCATGTATACGTCCTTTTTGAAGATTATAAGTATTCGGCATCCATTGTGCACATACACCCTGAAAGACAGTTTTGAATGAAATCACCCCCGATAAATTGAGCTAACGACTTTTGTTTTTGACTTTGAATGGAAGATTTGTCTTGTTGTCCCTTTACACCGTATACTTAATAGCAGTATTGGAGTAATTCAAGTGTCAGTTCTCTTATTTGCTTTGTGTAAATTTGCAATAAGGAACATTATTCAACCTTCGACAAAAGAAGGATTTTAATAAATTCATCCGTATATATTTAGGTATACATAACATAAATACGGAGTTGCTGCGCGCTGGGCTCAACATTTATTGCTTTTTGAGCTTCTTTGCGGTGTCATTTTATTGTTAGTTGAGTCAAACATTTCATGTATAAATTAAATGGGAGGACCTTCTTGAATTTATGCTGGGGTTGTTTAGATTTAGATAATAAAAGAAGAAACATGCCACCTTTTCATATATACAGTGGCAGTTTATTCCCAAGGACAAAGTATCTAAAAAGTAGTTAGAATTGTCCTCATTTGTCATGTGACATTTGTCTTCTTTTACAAATACATACCGTAAAAAAAATGGACCGAAAATCACTTACCTAAAGAATATTGTCATACACTCTCGCTTATGCGCATGCTTCTGCTACCTGATGCTTACGTGTAATAGAATCTAGAATTTTTTAAATTATGCAGAAACATAGGTGACACTTACTTATTTACTTAAGGTGGCGCTACAGTCCGAGGTGGATCAGGGCCCTATTTCATAAACATTGACAGGTGACAATTCTACAAATTTGTCGCACTTGTCCGACAAATTTTCATTTCATAAAATATAGACAGGTGACATAATTGTCAGTTAAATACCACGACAAATTTGTCATGACTTTTTTGTCATTGTCACGACAAATTTGTCATACGCAGTATTAACTGTGTTTTATTATCCCATATGATTGATCTGTATTGGATAACAATCAAACGTACACTCAGAGAAAAAAATAGTTACTTCTGTAACTATTGCCATAGTCGTTCTATCAAATCCAATGAAATTTGACGAATGAGTATTGTTGCACAAAAATAAATTGAAAATAGTTACAAAATAGTTAAAAAATAGTTAAAAATCAACATTTTATTCAGTGACTATACAAAATAGTTAATTGTGACTATTTTGATATTAAAGCATAGTTATTAAACAGTTTCTTCAAAATAAGAAATAACCATCAATTCTGACTATTTTATAATAACTTCCTACTATGAAATAGTAGTATTTATTTAATTTAATTCATGATGATACACAAAACAACTACCACATAGTTGAAAACGACTGTGTATAGTAACAATATAGTTACAAATGACTATGTTGTAGTAGTTTCCCTTGCGCGTCAATATCTTTATTGCATGTCGATCATTCTGTGTTGAGTGTCCTTTTGGAAAAGTTGTGGTAAGTGTAAGTGGTAACGAATTTAACAAAACTAAAATAAAATTAATAAAATAAAATTAAATCTAAAAGTGCTCGATGCCATTTGAGAAAAAGTTTAAGTTGAATTTGTCTACAGTGAAGGACATGAAATAATGTTTATAAGCCAAAGTGAAAATATTCTCCAGACAACTGATACCTGTGAGATAATCGAGGACGGCAACAGAATTGGGATCTGGAAATTCTCTATTGGTAAGTTTTTATCATTTTAATATATTAACTATAGCCAGATAGCTTACTTATACATTTTTTGTATTGAACAGAAGTAAAGCTTAGTCACCTTTTTGTGTAAGGCAAGACCGAAACATTTTTTCAATTCTACACGGTTTTGTCTAATACAAAATGGCCAACGAGATTCATTTTTCAATGTAAAGCTAGCTTTGACTTTATTTTTACGGCACCGAAGCGATTGTGTTTTAATGTTGTTCTAAAATATATATTTTTTTTTTGAAGATCTGGGCCTCGATTTTAATATTTGTCAGAGAATTCATGACAATTCTCGAAAAATTCTTGACAATTCAATTCCGACAATTCTACAAAATTGTCTAATTATTTATGAAACAGAAATTTGACAATTGTCGGATTGTCAGTTTACAAATTGTCACCTGTCACCTGTCGCATTGTCAATTTTTATGAAACAGGGCCAAGATGGGCCTCAACCGACACAAGCGTCACCAGCCAGCACGATCTTTGGCTAGCTGTCTCCAGTTTCGCACGCTAAGTTGGTTAAGGTCCCCTTCGACTTGCGTGCGCCACCTGAGTCACGGTCTTCCTCTACTGCGCCGTCCCTCGGGTGTGGATTCGAAAATCTTCCGGGCCGGAGCATTCACGTCCATTCGCTCTACATGCCCCAGCCACCTCAGTCGTTGGACCTTCATTCGTCTATGCAGACGGGACCAAACATTACTCGAAGAATTTTCCTCTCAAAACAACCATGAGTGACCATGTCCGCTTTTGATAGAGTCCATGCCTCTGCACCTTAGAGAAGGACTGGGATTATTAGGGTCTTACTAAGGGTCACATACTCACAGTAGTTGTTCTAGAGAGGGCTTTGCTACTCAATTGCTTTAGGCCGCGTTTCCTTTTGAAAGTAAACTCGCGGAAGTCTTGCAGACATTTTTTGCATTAAAAATTGTGAAATCATAGCGACGTTTAGCAGATGCAAATACCAAATACAAATATGCAAATACGTTTAGCAGATGCAAATACTATTTTATTGTTTAGAAAGAAAAAAAGGTGAACTTGGGTTCGCTTTAATAATCATATATATATTTACCCTTACTGATTCTGTAACGCTCCTTACTTTTCTTATTTTTCTTATTTTAAATAAAAGTAGGCGGTGGGTATTTGAATAAATTTTCAATGTTTGTGTCTTCTCATTATTCAAATACACACCGCCTATTTTTCATATATTTTAATTTTCTTCAAGGTTCAAACTCTACTATAGTAATGCTCGGCAAGTGTTTTCAAAAGGAAATTGCCAAATAAAACCAACCCTTCTTAGGGGGTCAAAGTTTGTACGGGAACATTTTTATTTTTCATCCGATCGACTTCAAACTCGGTTTGTGTACTCTATATAAGAAATATTTAGGTATTTTGCTTTGGGCTCGAGTTATTGGCAATGATTTTAATGAGAACTTTTTCATAACTCACGAAGGAGTTTGTCGTATCAATATGAAACTTTGTACATTGATAATAAAGAAGTAAAAAGAAGTAAAATATTATTAATACTAATAAATCTAAATTCTAAATCAATAGATACAAAAAAAACAGAAACCGTTTTTAGGCAATATGTCTGATTTACTAACTGCTCCTCAGGTACTTTAATAGGAAATTTTATTTCGCGATATTTAAATATAAAAGAGAAAACTAACTGATCGTGAAGGAATCTCTGTGGACAAAATCCTGAGGGCTATTAAAATATGAGTCTTCTCATTATTGCAAAATTGCCGCGGGTAGCAGAAATGTATGAAGACGACGTTGTTGAAATTCCCACGGAAATTATATTAACAGGAGACTTAATTAAGACAATTTTTGGCGATCTGCTGCAAAAGTCAATGCAGGAACTTTCAGAACGAGTCATTGCCGCGCTGACAAATGTGCAGACATTAGAAATGAATAGGAGCGATTCTGTTATCAGTGAAGACTGAAGATCCAAATGATGCACCAAATTTCCCTGTTGAATTCCTCAATCAGCAAACTCCATCCAGCAAGCCACCTCATGTGCTGTACTTAAGCAAGGTGTCATCATCATGTTGCTGAAAAACTTGAACCCTAAAAAAGGACTGCAATGGAACTCGATTGATTGTGGAAGAGCCTGGACGAAATTTGATAAGAGCATGAATTACCACAATGATTCCATTTCCGATAAATTCTAGCATACGCTATAATAATAAACAAGGCTCAAGACCAGTCATTTGATCACGTTGGCATGCATTTGAAGACCGGAATATTTTCACACGGCCAACTGTATGTGGCTTTATCACAATCAAGAGTTGCAAGACAAAAGAAGGTGTATATTGAATCTAATTCACAGCAAGGAAGATTATTAATTAACCAGAGACAATTTACACGCAATGTAGTTTTCAAAGAAGTTCTTTAAATAAAATCAATTTGTTTATCAAATATTACTTTGCATACCCAGCGAAGCGGGTACAACCAACTAGTTATATTAGATTTTAAGAAGAGAGTAAGCTGGTGCTTTCTGGTGGTTCCATAATTTATTACACGAACTAAATATATAAGACGCTCAGCAATACTTCAATTTTACTTGTATGACCGCAGTTGATTTCGAAGTTTTGTTATTAAAAGTGGGTCCTATTATAAAAAAGTAAGATACTCGATTATGCATTATGCAGCAGGTTGACTCTTTGACAATCATTATTTTTTTTTAGGAGACTCGCATGGTATCAGTAATGTATTGATGAATTTAGAATTTGTATGCACCATATCAAAGACGTCAACCTCAACCAGCCGCGAGTGCAATATTATCGAAACTATTTCGATAAGCAGCAAGAACTGTCGCAAGTAATTGCAAACTCGTTTAAACCTGCAATTAATTGCACTCGCAAATACTCGCAAGAAGTTACGCAAGAACTGTCGCGATCGAACTTGCATCGTTGTGTGTTGGACTACTGTGCGAGGGATCCCAGGTTCGATCCCCGGAAAAACCCAAATTACATCTTAAAGTTTTTTCTACTGCGCCACCTCTCGCGAACGTCTGACAAACATCCGAGAGTATGACTGTCATGAAAAAGCTTCTTAATTCAGCCGTTCGGCTTCGGACTCGGCATAAAATTGTAGGTCCTTTCCATTCGTCCCAAAAATAGAAACTCACACAAAACGAATGGTAGCGAGAAGCTAGGCCTTGGGTGTCACCCGCCTGTTGCGCCACCTATTTATTTATTTTTATTTAGGGCCAGTTTCAAATGTTCCGGATAAAGTTTCGGATAGTTAGCCGACACATAACGCTATCCCCCAAATATAAAAGTTTCTGATATTTTTTTTCTGTTTCATCGTCAAAATCTCTGATAAACTATCCGGTAGAAAAATTTATCAGGCACTAATTGTTTGACAGGAATGGAAATGATGTTTTTTATTATTTATCACATTTTTAAGTGAATTGTGTTGTTCTATTTTTGGTAATTTAGGATGGACAAATTCATTCCTACATTAATTTTCGATGGCACGCTTATCCATTAAGTCGATCGTGGGTGTAGGTTGCTCAAATCCAAGTGGGCCCACCATAATCTCGATTCTCCGCCATCGACTCTAAACCATATGGGTAGAGTTGATATTATTGACTTCATCTAACCATCTCATCCTGGGTCTACCTAGAAGACGCCTGCCTGATGGTACGGATTTCATAGTACGTCTTGGAACGTGCGTTTAACATGAACCACAGAAGCATAGATTGATCCGGACAGAGAAGTAGCTGCTCGACATTGAGTTCCTCACATATTATGGTGTTTCCAATACGATCTCTATGGGTCACACCAGCAATACAACGGAGGAATTTCATAATATGTAGCTTGCAGCTTGTATCCGCGATCTTATTCTTTCGGTCATTAATGAAAAGGAGATTAGACAAAATGCACCCCTGGCAAATTCCAACGCCCAGGGTGAAAGGCATTCAGTGAGCATGGAAACGAAATAGTGAAAATTCAGAAATCTTCATCGTCGAGGATTTCTAAAAATAATTTAAAATACTCTGTTCCTACGGGTCCGTGTAATTTGGTTGTAATATTCATCAAATTCGTCGTCTAAGATTTCAAATAAATCCATGATAGGACACTTCTGACTCTGAAACTATATTTTTTCCAGCCACTTCAAATAAATATTTTGTTTATCTCCCGGATAGAGGCTTTTACAGTCACTTCAACCGGCTGATAGACTATCCGAGACTTTATATGTCGGATATCACTACCCGAAACCTTTAAAACCGAAAGTTGAAGTTTATCTGACATATAAATTCCGGATAGGCTATCCGAGACTTTATCAGCTAGTCTTGAAACTGGCCCTATCATTTTAATTGTATTTAAAAATATTTAATAATTGGTGTGTTTTTTTTTGGCTATCCTATATAGCTTTACAAAAAAAGATTATCGGGGCTTAGCTCTTTCTTTATAAAATCTTGGCACAGAAATTTGTAAAATGTCACTCACAAAAAGCATAAACGAAAGAACAAATTCTGAAAAATTATAGAGTAAAACAAATCCACAAACCGTATATGTATATACGAGAATCAAAATAAATTATAAACACGGAAAATGCAGGGGAAAATAAAAATTCGGTAGTTTAAAGGCATATTTTTGGCAAAATGCTTTGAATTATTTGTTTTTAAATGAATTTTGTGATGTCAGATATCATTTATGGCAGAATTGATATCATTTTTCGACAACACTTAAAGGAATGATAGTTTTGCTGCACAGTTTTTATCTTGGCTAAGAAATAAGCCCCAATAATATTATCCGACCTAAAGAAATCTATATAGAATTGAATTTGTATGAACATATTTTTCTAGGCCTATAGAATAGCAAAAAAAAAAAACACACCTAGTACAATATTTAGGAGGTAATACATTATGCATAAGTTAATAAATTTTTATTTACACTTGATGCAGATTCCAAGCCGATTTGGTCTTATGTGTGTCCAAAACGTATTTCGTTTTTTAGAACGCTAAATTCCGATGACCAATTTATTTGTTGTTCAAAATCAATTCATCACATTTTCCTTGTAGATGAAATAAAACAAAAAAAAAATTTGTCTCTCCTTTTTTTTTTTTTAATTATTTATTCCAAAACTTAATACACTTTAAAAAATAAACCATCATTTGAATTACATATTGGAAATCGGCACTGGACCAGCAGTTTCCCCTATTGTTGTTGCAACTCTCTAAGAAAAACTGTTTAATTAGTTTTTGTAATTGTAATTGAGTACAGAAGTCAAAAAGGTATGGAAGAATGCGTCGATTCCAATTATTGTCTGTCATAGTCGAATACTATAAATAATAAAAATTCACTTTGATAAATACATGACACTTAAAGGATTCCCTCAGACATGCTATAGCGTACGTAACGTAGACGATTTAGTCCAAATCGTACAGATCAGGTCCAAAAGTCGAGGTCATATATGTACATTTTGTTGCAACGTGACTTCGATCAAATTAAAAGGTATTGCGATGATTGGAAATTGAAAATCAATTTTCAAAAATTGGAAACAATCCTGTTCAGAACTCCATTATGATAGGGCCTCTAGGGATACCAGAAAAAACTGGCGAAAATTAGCCATTATTGGATTATTGGAAATGGACAACCATTGGCGGTGCGAAGCGTGGTCTACCATCTACATTTTGACAAGTACATATAATATAGAAGATGCTTGTCTTGCTGGGTCCAAGAGGGATTATGCTCTGACAGGGAGACTGTTTTCCCAGCAGTCAACTTGTTTCCAGAGTAAAGGTGATATGCTACGTGGCCCTTATGAGGCCGATCATCGCTTATGGCTGTCCTATTTGGTTCAATATAGCGCCATCCTATGTGAAAAAGATTCGGGTGTTTGAGAGACAGGACCTGCCTAGGGTTGCTTAGAACTCCCAAGTCAGATTACATAAATATAATTATCCCAACAAGACTATATAGGTTAGGTTAGGTTGACGGGTTGGTAGAGTAGGGTGAACCCTAGTGTATCACACTTAGGTCCTCATGGACCCATTGTGATGCCCTTTCATGGGGGTTAACCATTGGTGTTAGGTTGGTTATCTTCGTGTCCCTTCTCCTTGTATTTACCCGACGCCATCCAGCCATCCTGATGTCCTCAAGAACCTGTAAAGATCAGAAAGTGAGATATCAGAAAGTTCTTGTAAGTTGTAAGTCATGGAAGTAGTGACTTCCAAGTGTTCTGTTCCTCAAGTGACAGAGACTCGGGCAGTGACAGAGGAAGTGAGGTGTGTCCTCATGAACCTCTTCGTCTCCGCAGCCTCTACATATATCGTCATCTTTGAGATTTAGTTTCATTGCGTGATTTCTTAGGAAGTTATGTCCCGTTAGATCCCCTACCAGTTTAAACGGTGATGACCTGTCAAACTGTAGAAGTTTGATGGTTCGGCGTCGGCCACTGTCATACTCTGGCCAAAGCTTCCGTGATACTTCACAGGTCGTTAGTCCTTTCCACCTTTTGTTAGTTTTCATACGAATCTTGTTCTCGATTCGTTCTCTCAGGTTGCAGAGTGGGGGCTTGATGCAATGTAGTGCTCTATCATTGTCCATTGTAGATCCCTCTCTAGCTAGTTCGTCAGCCTTCTCGTTGCCGGCTTTGTCACTGTGTCCAAGGACCCAGCAGAGATTCGTAGTGTGCTGCGAGCAGATAACCTTGAGCTCTTCGCGGCAGCTCACCGCTAGCTTAGATTTTATTTCAATAGCAGAGACTGCTTTTATAGCCGCCTGGCTGTCAATGAAAATGGTAATATCGTTGCGCGGTATTGCCAACAATGACACCTGTCGGGCCGCTTCCGCGATTGCCAGAACTTCCGCTTGGAAGACACTGATGCTATCAGAAAGCCTGATTGAGCATTATATATTTAGTTCCTCTGTTCCAAGTTTTAGTTTAGGTAATCCTTAAGGCACATTCCTCCATGTATAGGTCTAGAGGAGAATTGCCTCCAGTCCAGGTGTAGGTGTGGTTTTTATCGCAGACTTCGGCCCGAAGATTCTTCGACTCCAAATCACTCAATTATACTACCATTCCATGGAACAAATAATTGTTGTGCAAATTGAAAGTAGCTATTCTGGAAGCACAGATTTGTTGAAGATCATGTGAAAATCTAATTGAACGCCATACGACAAGACAATGAAGGAAAATAACAAGTGACATATTTTTCTCAACATATTTTCCCATAGGTACACCCTCAAAAAATACATTAGCGTTGTTTAGAAGAAGTATAGTTAATCTTGCAAACAAAATCTCTAAATCAAACACATTTTGCTTTTTTTGTTACGTACTTAGGTACAGTTTTCATGTTTTGGTTTCAACAAATAAATGTTACAAGTTTAAGACATCGAATTGCAATTTAAGTGACAGCATAAACAAATAATTGTCCTTTTCACAATGGTACTTATTTGTCATCTTTAAATATTTGATTTGCGTTAATCCATTCAACCCTCTTTAAATTTACGTCGGAAGGCTCAGTATTAGGAATATCCTTTGTTTACTTAAAAAGAGTAGTGTGTGCAAATGTCCCTTTGTTTGCATACGTATATCAAAAGTACAATCCATCTATGTTTATTATGCCTTGAGGGTGACGCAGACCTAATCGTCGTAATCAAAATTTCTATGCTCAATGGTTAATGCGATAACTCCAACACTGATGCTCGTAGGGTTAGTTGTGTAGCTATGAATTCAAGTAGGTATGTATGTGTACGGCAGGCATAATGTTTTTATTTGCAAATAGTGAAAATGATGCGCATGATCTGTGAAAGAGGCATACAGCAGGAAGGTACCTCTACCTCTACCTAGTAATTAATGGAGGGAAACCACCATAATGTTAAGTTTAAAGAAATTTTATTATACGCAAATGTTAAATCCTTAATAAAATGTATTATTTCTGATCTAAGTGCTTCTTTGTAAAGACACAAATTTATTGGTTATACTTACTTAACCATGCCATTTATCCTGTATTGTATTGGATACCCCTGATTTTTAACGAAAATCCTGCAGAAAAATTACTCCTATGTTTTTCAGAAAAACCCTGTAAGTCCGCTTATGAGAGGTGTCCGTAAGGAGAGAGTACTTTGTATTCTTTTTGATTTTGATCAAACAGTTGATCGAAGTGAAGACGAATTAGTCAACGAAACCATTGACTGATTAAAATTAAAATATTAAAATATTCATTCATTCATTATTACAAAGTAATAGTTACTCTTACTATAATGTGGGCGCAGTGGCTCAGTGGTTAGTATGTACCGGACAAGGGGCCCCAGATCAGATCCACGAACTTAAGGTTGTTTCCTCTAACTTCTGACAAATATCGGAGAATATAAATTAATAATGTCATTGAAAAGCTTCTCAATTCAGTCGTTCGGACTAGGCATCAAGTTGTAGGTCCCTTCCATTCGTCCCAAAAATAAACTCACAAACGAATGGTTATGAGGAGGTTGGCCTAGGATTCCTATACGGACCTGTCGCGCCAACTATTTATTCATCTTTTTTTTGTTTCCTGTGAGCAATTGATTAGAGATATTTTAAATATTTTGAATGGGATCGATTAGAAATTGCAAAAAGCAAAATGACCAGCTGCTGGAGTGGTGAAAGCGTAATATACCTAGTACCTAAAGGTTAAAACATTTTCGTCTGAAAACAAATAGTAATCGTCTGAAAAATATAAAAATCATCTGAAAACATTTATTTTAAAGAATTAAAAACCGCAACGCCGATTCTCAAAATTCATCTATGTTTTTTTTTCTTTAGACCTCTCCAATATCTGATTTTCTGATGATTTCTATTTATTTTCAGACGATTTCTATTAAATTTCAGACGTGTTTTCGTTTCCAATTTTTTTTCTGACAAATACTATTTATTTGAAGACGAAAAAATTGTGTCCATATAGTAAATAGCGCTGAAAATTTCAAATTGCCTCCATATATTGCCGTCGATGCCAATACGTCTTTTAAATGTGCTCCACCTGTCGCTGCCTGAGCTTTCCTGAGGGACAATCGCAAGCGTTTGTTGTTAGCAAATTCTAAAATGTTTAAGGCCTAAGACACCTTTCTTTTTAATAAAAGTCATTTATGCCTTTTTTACAGGTTATTATTTTTGCTCTTTTTTTGATTTTTTACCTCAAAAAAATTCCTTCCCTGCATGAATATACTACTTCCCACTTCCAAGGTAATGCATGATAGAGGTAATAAAAATATCACTTATTCGGTAATGCAGGATAATGAAGTTATGATGATGCCTCTACAGAACTCACTCTCACATCTCACGTAATCGTAATCGGCCCTAGCGAGGTATCCGTCGGAATCGGAACGGAAAATTCTCCGATTTAGGCTACAGTTATAGCTATCAGTAAAATGCATCCGTAAAAACACGAAACAAAACAAAACTGAAACATTCAACCATAGCATAGCATAGGAATTCAGTGGAATACTTCGTGAAACTGGTTGAGAAGTTGAACAGAAAAAGTTTTTCGTACGGGAAAATAAAGAAATTCTTTTTTTAGAAAATTTAAAGATCAATTGCTTAATTTTTTTTTACGAATCAGTTTTATAATTCAAAAGCTATATTTTAAGACCAAGATTGAGTTCAACGATTAAGTTTAAGTACTCCAAAAAAGTGAAACAATTTTTTTACGGATGCATTTTACTGACAGCTATAACTGCAGCCTTATACGAATCGGAGGATTTTTGCTTCGAGTAATACTTCGGAACAGCTTTTCGGAACCTCGTTCCGACAAATATGTAACGCTCACTGGCATTTTGCGTTTCAGTTCAGTGCGATCAAGTGCGTTTGATATTCGGCCCTAGCGAGGTATCCGTCGGAACGGAGAATTCTCGGCAACGAATACTCCGTCGGAGACTCAAATTACATTCGAGGTATCCGCCATCGGAAAGAATAATTAAAATGCGTCAACGCATTTATTTGACTTGATGTTGTTTGTTGTTTTTTCGTTGATGCTTGTTTTTGCCCTAGAAACACAAATGTAAGCAACAAATACAACCAATTACTTTGCTAAAATGTTTTTTTCTTTATTGTTTTTATTTATCTACACTTCACTGCAAATCGTAAACAAATTCCGCCACCAATTACTGTCGGAGCGTATCGGAAAAAAATTCGTATGAAGCTGTCAAAAATATTAGCAAACGCAAACCCTACATCCTAATTGGCAGCCATCGTGCGACCGAGCAACGAGCGATGGTCGCTTCATCGGTCCATAAAAATATCAAACTGCAATAATAGTGTAGTGTCCTTATTAAAACACACACGCGGTTGCGCGATGTGGTAGTACGGTCGCCCATGTTTGTTTCGAGATCGCTCAAGCTACATCACAAAAGCTTTTCATACCAACGCTATGAAAAGTAGCTTGGTCGCTTCAAATCAATCAAGTTTTGATTTTTGTCGCGCGCCGTCGTTAATAATGTAAAATGGAATAAGAAGGAAATTTAAGGAATTTATTTTTTTTAGCCCTATTTTATGGAATAAACTTGCGGAATGTTATAACAACCGATTAAAAACAGGCGTAGTGTGGGAAAAAGTTGCGTTAAAAAAAGGGTAGTCGCGGGATGGTGTTTTCAAAGTGCTTGCAAAGAGCGACCGGTAATAGGAGTAGGACACGCATTTTGGTAGCGCTACTAACAAGCGATGCGACCGACCAAAGTGCGTTACATATTTGTCGAAACTAAGTTCCGAAAAGCTGTTCTGAAGTATACCTCGAAGAAAAAATCCTCTGATTCGTATAAAATCGGAAAATTTTCCGTTCCGAAGGATACCTCGCTAGGGCCGATTTTTGACAGTTTCATACGAATTTTCTTCCGATGTGCTCCGACAGGAATTTGTTTACGATTTGCAGTGAAGAGTTTTGATAAATGAAAACAATAAAGAAAAAAAAAATATGTTAGCAAAGTAATTGGTTGTATTTGTTGCTTACATTTGTGTTTCCAGGGCAAAAACAAATGAAAAAACAGGCACTAAAGAGGAAAACGCGATGTACCATGAAACGACATAATGTCAAATCAATGCGTCGCGTCGTCGCATTTTAATTATTTTTTCCGAAGACGGATACCTCGAACGTAATTTGAGTCTCCGACGGAGTATGCGTTGCGGAAAGTTTTCCGTTCCGAGGGATAGCAGGCCGAACGCCTTTCTTAAATTGACTGGGCAGGACAACTGCAATGAAAGAGAGTGATGAACTCATCCTCCTCTTCATCTATGCTTCTGCAAAAGTCATTGTAAAGGCAGACCAAGCCTTTGCGCGTTTCTTCAAATAATATGCAGTGCTCGGAGATGACAATACCGACTTTCGAGATACTAGATCCTTTAAGGCGCTGGCCAGATGAGCCTATCAGTATCGCAGTATCCTAGATGTTTCCATCTGTGACTTGCTCTGCCTGCTGCATCCTCATGAATTATTTGTTGTAGAAAGTGGTGCACACACACGTTGTGCAGACATACTTGTAGTATCTTGAAATACTATATAAATTCTCAGAAGTTTAGTGTATGTGACTTTGTATAAAATGTCAAATTTTATAAAATAATAATTTACTTCATACGAAACTATAGAAGCAGATGAATGTATTTTAAGCAGAATATAACATTTTGCGACGAGGATCAGAACCCGCAAAAGAGACCAGGTATGAGTAAGTAATAATAATAATAATAATAATAATGATGAGCGCAAATTAGTTAAATGTTTTTTTTGTTATAATTTTT
The DNA here is from genome assembly GCA_949372485.1 of Cheilosia soror. Lineage (NCBI taxonomy): Eukaryota > Metazoa > Arthropoda > Insecta > Diptera > Syrphidae > Cheilosia > Cheilosia soror. The sequence goes on from OX443564.1 coordinate 25,546,979, forward strand.
TTTTTATATATATATCTGATTTAATAAAATTTGAATAGATTGCTCAAAAGATGGAGCATTAGGAAATACTCGCTTTTTCAATAAATTTGGAACAGGAAAAAGAAGTTGTAAAGCTCAAAAGATGGAGCATTAAAAAAAAAATTAAGACAGAAAAATAAGTTGTTCGCCCAAAACGTTGGGGCATTATTAAATCAGATATAAGGCATTTTTGACAAATCTGTATTAAAAGAATTAGAACTTTGGTTGATCTGGGGCCTAACTCTGTAATTCGATTCTAAACTTAAATCATTCGAATTCGGAAAAGTTGTACTGTGTTATTCGAAAATCGGAAATTTAAATACAAATTTAATTTGTCTAGATACTTTTGCTCGAAAATCGGAAATGTCGTACTATACAACTCTATTTTCGTTGCTAAATACATTCGAATTTCTGAAATTTCATTCGATATCTATTTACCATCCGGAAAGGTTTTGCTGAAAGCTAAAATGTAAGGTTTTAAAACAAAATCAATTTGAAATTCTTATTGATTTTATGTGTTCCCATCCGGATTTATACAAGTTGATTTGTCTCCCTTTTGGAAGTTGTTTTCAAGGTATTACCGCTGATTAGAAAGATTCCAAACATATGAGTCGTGAGATGCTCCACCGTAACTTCCAGTAACAGCTCTGATAATCATCCGGTGATCACATTTCTTCAAGAAACAAAGCTCCATACATTAAAAAAAGATCAAGAACCAGACTTTAAACTTACCACCATTGCATTTATGCTGTGCTTCAGTTTCCGATTAAAAAATAAATGTTCATTGTTGTTCGGTCTAATAATTTGAATGTGTGTCCCATTCACGACTGCAACAATTCCCGGTATTCCAGATTTCAAATGGAAAAATTTTTTTGATTCTGCCTTTTCCTCGTCATATTAAAATCTATCCGCGGTACTAATAATCATTTTTAGTGTTTTATAAAATTATCCATTGTGACCGTCAAAATATTGAAGTTGAATATTAAAAATGATTATTGGTAAGGCCCTATGTGTTGGACACAGCTGTTTTTTGATAGCTTTACAGACCTCAGAAATAACCGTGGAAACCGTCTGCTGCGCCAGCCCAGTGAATCGATCTTGACCTATTTGGTGCTGGTATCCACCTTGTGCAATAAATTTAAGCGTTGCAGCTAGTTTTATGATTGCGATGATCTTTTTATTTCTCTCAGATCATCACTTATGCTGTTCAAAACATACATAAATGCATCTTTTGAAAGACGATCATTTTTTTTACAAAAGTGGAAACATTTTTAGTATAAATCATTTTGCCATTAAACGTTTCGGGGTACTAATAATCATTTTTAGTGTCCAGGCTAACTTTTACGAAGTCACAATGGATAAAATTTCCATATAAAATAATCCACTGTGACCGTCAAAATATTTAAGCTGAAGATTAAAAATGATTATTGGTAAGGCCCCATTGTGTTTTATCACATTACTTTTTACTTGATAAACCTATAATGTTAGAATTGTCTCTTATTGTCTTTCTTTCAATTCTTTCTTCAGCACAAATTTCTTCATCAAACCACAATGCAACTGAATCCATATCCATAGTGAAATTCAATTATGGACGAATAAGCTTATATACCTAATCAAAAACTAATTATTTGACTTTTTGTTGAATTGAAAATGTAATTTTTGACAAAAAACAGCTCTAGTCTCGGAACATTTATTCGAAAGATGCTAGGTTTCTTTGCAACATTTCCTTTCGATTCGAAAGTTATACAGAGTAACATTTGAAATTAGAATCGGAAACAACTTTCGAACAGTTTTTACTTTCGAATCGAATTACTTAGGTCCCTGGAATCCTTGCTGATTTTAAGAGAAGTCGGTTTAAAACTCGGTGCCTTTTTCGAGCCAAAACAAAATATTTCGTACGAATGGCATATTTTCCGACAAATGAGGCAAACAAAGGGTGAGAGAATCGACATGTTTATAATGCGTCTGCGGGAACAAGCTGAGCGCTGTGATTTTAGTGATCAACTCGATGAGAACATTCGCGATCAAATCACCAGTGGCTGTCATTCTGACAAATTACGGCGGAAAATACTTGAACGTGGTGATGAGAAATTTGAACAAATCGTAAGAATGGCACGAATTTTCGAAGCGGTGGGCACACAACAGAAAATGTTTGGAAAAGAGGCAACTATCGATAATTAAAGTCCATTAACAACAGACAAACAAAATGAAGAAAACGTTTGCAAAATTGATACGAAATCGAAGTTTACAGGCTATCGAAGGCCGAACTTAAACAAGAGTTTCAATTATTCCATTATTTGTGGTCGTTGTGGATCAAAAGGCCACAAAGCTTCGGATGATAGTTGCCCAGCTAAGGGAAATACCTGTCATACTTGTGGTCTAAATGACCATTTTTCCCGATGATGAATCTGCAAACCAGAATAGCTATAAATTCACTGGAAAACGGAAGAACGGAAAGCCACATATTGAACAAGCTAGAAATAAATTTAAGCGAGAAAACGTACAAATGGTTGACACGGATGCTAAACCTGATTGTGAAAATATTGAAGACCAATATGATGAAATTTTCTGTATTGACACAAATGAAAAGAAAAACGAACACATTTTCTCCATTGACTCAAATTATGGCGGTAACAAGATTTGGTGTAGATACTATTGGCGGTATTGACATTGAACTAATCGCCGACTCAGGTGTCTGATATAATATTATTGACAAACTTTCATCTTTGGATGGATTTAAAGGCTAAGAACATTGCGATTACGCACAAGCAGAAAGAGGGTGATATTGACTTTCGTGCATATGGAGGATATCCACTTAAGTTCATTGGAATGTTCACCGCTGTCATCAAAGCGGGAGGACGCGAAGAGTTGGCCAATTTTTATTTGGCAAATGAACTAGGAAAAGTGTTGCTTGGGTATGAAACGGGATATGCTCTCGGGGTACTGAGAATATAGGAACCGACCTCAATTCACGAGTTGGTTTGGTAGTGTCAATGCCATCAATTCAAAGGAAATCAATTGCAAACCACTCAGCAAAATGAAAGGAGTGACAATTGATATATTCCAATCAGGTCAGATGTGAAACCGGTAGAACAGCCATATCGACTGGTACCTGTAGCCTTGGAAAAGTTAGTAGATGACAGAACTAATCAAATGTTGCGCGAGGGAATTATCGAGCAGGTGAACGGTGTTGCTAAGTGGGTTTCGCCATTGGTGGTTGCACCAAAAGGAAATGATGATGTGCGCATTTGTGTTGATATGCGTAGAGCGAACCTGGCAGTGGAGCGAGAAAACCACCCGTTGCCAACCATGGATGACTTTTTTGCCTCATTTGAGCGAAGCGAAGTGATTTTCAAGACTGGATGTTAAGCAAGCCTACCACCAGGTTGAAATTTCGCCAGATTGAAGAGAGATTACCACTTTTATGACGCGAAAGGGGCTCTTCCGGTACACTCGTCTGATGTTTGGAATAACATGTGCGCCCGAGATATTCCAAAAAACTTATGGAACAAATACTAATTGGGTGTTATCAGTTATATTGATGACATCGTAGTTTACGCACCAACTAAAGAAATCCATGATCTACGATTACGAAAGGTTCTAGATCGCATACGGGAATACAACATATATCTAACATTAAACAAAGAAAAAATGTAGATTTGGTGCCAAGGAAAATGGTGGCCAAAGATGGATGCACATGTGGAAGAATTTGTAAAAAAAATGCCGAGGCTGTATTTTGGTGAGCGCACCATCTGTACCAGAACCATTGAAAACAACTGAGCTACCATTGGCTGGAACATTTGGCAATCGATTTTCAGGGTCCATTGCCATCGGGCCACAATTTACTGCTGGTAGTTGATTATTATAGCCGGTACTTTGAGGTTGACGTAATGAAACATATTGATGCCGCACAGAGACAATTAAGCGACTAGAATGCATTTTTGCTAGTTTTGGTTTACCAATTTCTGTAAAAGCAGATAATGGCCCTCAATTTGTTTGTGAAGAAATTAAGAAATACTGTCGCATAAATAATATTAAATTGCAAAGTACGATACCATATTGGCCACAACAAAACAGTGAAGTGGAGCGCCAAAATCGCTCATTGTTAAAAAGACTAATAATTAGTCAGCATGAAAAAGGAAATTGGCGCGAAGATTTGCAAAAGTTTTTGCTTGTGTACAGGTCAACTCCCCATTCGGTTACTTTGAAGACACTATCTGAATTGATGTTCAACCGAAATTATTCGTGACACATTGCTATTTGTAAAAGAACGCATAGAGATTGATGATGCGTTGCGCGATAGGGACGCAGAAATGAAGCTAAAAGGGAAGAGGTATGCTGATCGTAAGCGCCATGCGAAAGCAAATTGTATCGAAGAAGTGGTAGTAAAACGGCAAATAATTACAAATAAATTAGCTACCAAATTTGAGCCTACAATTTATAAAGTTATGGAACGGAAAGGATCTGATGTTACTGTCGAAAATGTAGGCACCGGAAGTCGTTATCGAAGAAACGTCACACATGTTAAAAAAAATTCCATCTACCACATCAGCCAATAACAATAACGTCAGCAACATAAGCAAAAACGACACCGAAAGAAACTCTTCGGACATACAAAAATTAGCTAGAACTGCTCGACAGAGAAACATGCCATCACATCTCCAGGACTACGATTTGTCAATGGAACATCAATAATTTACATACATAAATACTTTAAAGTTAATTAAGGTTAATTTAATTTTGAAAAGAAGAGAGTAGATGTATTATCTTGAAATACTATATAAATTCTCAGAAGTTTTGTATAAAATGTCAAACTTAATAAAACAATAATTTACTTCATATGAAACTATAGAAGCAGATGAATGAATTTTAAGCAGAATATAACAATACTCGTATATCTATTATTATTAGGCGTGTTTTATTGAACATCTATCTCAGCAAGGTCTTCATCACTCCATTACAACAACTACCTACAAAGACTATCAAAAGTGTCAAGCAGAGTATAGGTGTTGCGTGCTGAAAGTCACTTACTTTTTACGCCTGTTGTCAATGTAAAATCGTACCAAAAATCGAATTCGAATCCGAGCTTCAAGAGGGAGCAATTGAATTAAACAAAATCACTTTTATTCTAATGATGTGGCATCGCCCTTTTATAACACACGCGGTAGTTTTTTATTATTAAATCTATTGTAACTCGTATTATCGTGAATTAATTGAGTATTCATTTAATTGTATCGGCCTTCTGAGTTCGTTAGAATTCGTTTGCAATTTTTGCGCAATCATATTTATATAAAGATCTGCGCAGAACGTTGAGGACATTTGAAGTCCACTTATTGAACTTACCCTCATATATGAAAATATACCGTGCTGTTATTTTTTGAAGTGGTGGTATAAACAAGTGCACTCACTGCAGAGAACAATTTGCCGATGTGTATTTTTTTGTAAACTTCATTATACGGGCTTTGAGTATACTTGCACGTCATTGGTATTCCTGAGCCTTGTCATTGGTACCCTTTTGCAAACAAGTGTTTCAAGCACTTTAAAATATACAGCAGAATTGGAATTATTGATGTTATTGGGGAGTACAGTACATATACGTACATAATAATGTGCTTCAAGTGGAATGTGAAAGTGAAATGAGTGTATCGTGTATATGTATGTATGTTTTTTAGATATAAAAGTTTAGATATAGATATCTGTTGCAGACTGATCAAATTCAGTCATAATTACAATAGTAGCTAAGGTTTGACGACTAATCAAAGTCATCCGTCACCTATCGGCTTGTATGTAACAAATGCAAATGGCATAATTAACTGACGAAATCATGATATGTAGTTAATTCTCCTATTAACTCCTTGCTGTGGGTCTCCAGTGTTGGTCCTGCTGCTATAAATAAGCATTATCCATTTGTCCTATTGAACTGGTTTGCACTCTATTTCGTAAACTTTTCAACTTTGTTTTTGATACCATCCACAGAAACGTAATCACTTTGTCATTATATTTTTGTAACGCCAAGAAGGAGTCAACGAATACCCCATAAAGTTGTATATTCTGAAGCAGGACTAAATTCTGAATCGAATTAGCCATGTCCGTCTGTCTGTCTGTTGAAAACACGATAGCGCCCAAACGAAAAATTTGTGAGGTGACTTCTTTTTACGTCGTCAGGTTGGTATTGAAAATGGGCTATGTCGGTCAGTCGGGCAAGTAGTTCTAGTACCTCCCCCCTCCCAGACAAAACCAATATTAGACCCATGTATACATACTAACACACATGCCTAACAATTTTCATGGCTTGTACGCAGGGTTCGGACTTGAGAAATTCATTTGTGCAGTAGATTTTTCAAAAAACAGCAGTAAAACCAATTTTTGCGCAGTAGATTTTTGTTTGTATTGGAAACCTACATATCATGTACATATTTAAAAAGAAATTTTTAGTTTTTCATAAATCGATCTGTTTGAATCTTTATTGGTTTTTATTAATCACGAGAGTATTTTTTTTTATAGAGTTTTCGATTGAGCTCTTCAGATTCTTCTCTCAGATCTCAGATTTTGCCTGTGCAATTGAATTCTATTCACTGGCTAAATGTTAAACCTAATTATTCGAAAGGTCCACTTAAATTTATTTATAAAAAATTGTAAATTAGTTAACGGAAAAGTGCTCTCGATTCCAAAAAAAAGATTGACTTTTTTTTGTGTCAATCGAACAAAAAAGTGACCTAGAGCAAACAAAAAGTGATATTTACTAGATAATCAAATGCGCCATTAGTTGTTGACGTACCTACTCGTATAAGGAAGTAACCGACAAGTCTAGTCAAGAATGGCCGCGTTCCTAGATTCGTAGATGACAGTTCCTCATTGAACGACTAACTGATAACAAAACAAAATGCAATATGGCTGGTATTGAATAATATTTGGTGGCGAAGAGCTCATCGATCAGTGCAGCTTCACTTACCGGGGAAATAATTAAAAGAATTCGAAAGGAGAGTCGACTTTTGGAATTTAACTGTTCAAACAAATTACTTAAGAGGCCTCTACCCATATTGTAGAACATAAAGTGGAACTCAAAGCGCCATCTATTTTTGATTTGCGAAGCTCTTATCATGGTGTGAAACCACTCTCGTCATTCATTTCACTTTTAAAATCAATTCAGGAGGCGGAACTTAGGTGGGATATTATATAATAGGTACTTGGATATGAAAACTGGTTTTGTGTCATTTATTGATCGTGTGTGGGGGATGTTATTTTTCTTGCTGAGAATTGCATCCAAATGAATGTTGGAGTGAGAGGAAAATGTAGATAAGCATAAGACAAAGAATCCATTCTCCATTGATTACATTATAATGACTTTGAATGTGCAAGGGAAAATTAAATCAAGGATGGGGTAGGTATTCTGCGTATATATATAGATGGTGTGTGTGGTAGGGTATTTTCAGTATGGCAAGGTTGATGATGATGAAGGATAACAACGTGAAGGGAAGGAATGTGAAAATGCAGATCGGATACTTTGCAATAGGATTTTGTATTTCTGTGATCCATTGGGTTTTTTTGTAAGGGTAGTTTTAAGATTTTAATGGTATAAGAGGGGAGCAGGTGAGGTAGTAAATGTACTATTGTGTTAGGTAATTGCGGGTAGAAAAATAAAATCGCTCCCACAAGTCAACAAATTCCCAATACACATAAATCTTTTTATTGGATCCTGCATATTATCGAGTGAATGTGCACAGGTACATATATGTATAAATTTGCATTCAGTAATATTCTCTTTAGCAGAACCCACAATTCCTTCCCAACTAAGCCCCATACTTGAATACCCCTTGCATCATCCCCTCTCACAATCCTGGTGTAGCTTTTGCCACTTATCTTAGTGATCTTCATAATGTTGCAAATTCTTTCCTCTGTCCCCCTCTTCATACGAAAAACCAAACACCTACCCTACCATAGCTCATAAAAGGTAGGTAAGATAATGGCAACAGCGCAAACAAAATTGCATAATCTTTCCTTGTAAATGGCAACAGCGCAATGCTGCTGGTTCATACTACAATTTGCTTTCAATTATACCTCTTTCAGCCTAACCCACCATTTCACCCTCTCCGTTTCGTCTCTTTTCCTACCAACACAAACCAAACCATTATCTGCTTCACACCTGATCACGGTGTGACCGGCAAGCACTTTTCAAGATACAAATTTGCTATACATAAAATATATAGAATTTCTAAAAATCTGAGTACATTCATCGTTTAAATTAATTTATAATTTTTGTTATGAAGTTTAAGCAATTTTGTTTAAACAAATAAATGCATTTTCAATAAGAATTTATTAAATATAGCAACATATTGAAAAGTGCTTCTGTCGACCCCTCTCCCATTTTCATTTTTATTCAAGAAGCAAAAATTACTTTGAATCCCCATGAAGCAAAAATCACTTTGAATAAAGAATCCCCACCTGCTTACACACATATCAACACACGCATCCTTGATTCCATTTCGATCATACTTCACACCAAACCTGTTTTATTTATAACACACCTCTTAATGCCGTTGACAAACTACACATTTATCCCTTATAGCTTGGGTGTCATTCTGATTGGCTAATCAAATCAGACGACAGAACTACCGCCATCTAAATGAGAAACTTGGAACTTTTTTCTGAGAATGTGCAACAACTATGACACATGCAGTGTATTTTTCTTGAAAAATATATAAAATTTAAACTCAGTATTTTGCAACAAAATACATGTAAATACATAATTTTTTTTTTGCATCCGATAGCTGGTATGATACTTTGTTGTTTTGAGTAAAAATTGCATCAAATATAAATCAATATATACAGGAAAAACGTTGTTCATTAATTCAAAAAATTGTTTGTTTTAAAACACCTGTTTTTTTAAAACCAGGATGAAATTTTAAGATGTATTTTAAACTCATTTGTGTTTTGCATATGACCTTCAAGATGGACAAGTTATCTTAGACTGTTTCGAACTCTATCATATCATGCGTTGGCAAACAAAAAGTCGGTTTTATGCCAATTTTCCCAAACACAGCTGGGAATTCTTTCAATAAAAGAAAAACGAGATGTCGCTTTAAAAAAATGCTTCAAAGCTTTCAAAGGACATATTCTGTTCTTTCCAATGCATCCAATATCATTTCGATCGCTTCAGTATTGACTTCTCTAGGAGGGAAACAAAATGCCATTTTTCGCACTTTTCCACGATTTCTGGGTAGAGGCCTCTTAATGAATCTTATGATGAATGAGTGGTACAGTTCGAAATAGCTGTAATTCCAATCAAAGTCTTTGTTATTGTTCTTTGGAACAGAACATCACAATTACATAGTATAATACATACTTCCTATTTTTACATTACCATTACATTTGCCTACGTAGATCCTAACGCATTGTTATTCAAATTCAACATAATTTGTGGAATAGGTGAATATCCAAAATGATAACTGCATATACATTGCAATCATGACAGTCGAATTCCTGGTAACCTAGTCCAGACAAATGAAGTCAACTTTTGACTGCCGACTACTTTTGAATAGTCTCATTTATCTACTGTCATCTGAGTGCAATTCACTTTTTACTTAGGTGATGAGAGGCTTTTCTTTTATTTTGAAACCAAAAATATATTTTAATTTTCAAACTGAAAAAATCAAATTATTTCTCTGAAAATGTGCAGTAGATTCAGCCGTGGGCGCAGTAGCGCAGTAGATTAATTTTGTTTACGAAAAAAGCAGCAGATCTACTGCAATTGCAGTAAAGTCCGAACCCTGCTTGTACGCAGTGAAGGGTATCAAGGCATCACACATTAATTTGATGATGATGATAACACATTTACCTACTTGTTAACTTTTTCCAATCGAATGAGTAATTTTTGAAATGACGATTTTTTAGCAAATCCTTTAATTTGCTATATTATTTTCAATATTTAAAATACTTAATCTGCGATAATAGTAACATTGAGTTTCGTATAATAATTGTTTCTTGTCTCGTCTCCTTTTTATTACTAATATGGACTGGATGTTACAGCGCAGTCTTGGCGAAGAATGCTTCAAATTGGGAGATCTGAGAATAAGTCGCTTGCTCTTCGCTGATGACTTGGTCAGCCTTGGGTCCTCTCGGACTGAACTTCAGCGCGCACTCGATCGGTAGCCGTTTGTGTTGAAGCTGAGATGAAAGTAAACGTGAACAAATCTGAAGTGATGATCGTCTCCAGAACGCCTGTTCAATGCACTCTGCATGTTAGTGAGTCCCATTGAAACAGGTGGAGGAGTTTAAGTAGGTATCTCGGGGTCTTATTCACGAGTGATGGAAGGAGCAATGCCGAGTTGTCCTGTAGGATTGGTCAGGCTGAGCCAATTTTGAGACAGCTTGGTCATTCTGTTATTAGGAGGACTGAACTTGGTGTCAAAGCTAAGTTGTCAGTCTTTAATTCGGTGTTTGTTCCAACTCTTACGTATGGTCATGCGGTTTGGGTAATGACCGAAAGAATAAGATCGCGAATCAGTCACCGACTAGCTCTCGAACTGATCGGATCGTTCCTCATCTGTCGTGTGCCTTTCTTTTGTCGCAAACGCGCAAACCGGTTTTCCCGTTTTACCACATACTCCCTACTCATTTTTTTCTCTTTTTTTTTATTTTAACAGTTTTTTCTTTTCATATTTTTCGCTTACAAGTGTGTGCTAAAAGTTGTAAAAATGGCCTACGGGCCGAATAGAACTGATGGGTGTCGTTTCAGGCAACTGGACCCAGACCCTGATGTGTTTACCCTTCCAAACAAAAAGCAAAAAACTCACCAAACCCCCCTCCATAGCTATCCCGACCTCCCTTTGATATCAAATAACAAAAACCCAAAATTCGTAACAATTATTTCGAAAAATAAAGACAAACTAATTTCTTCTCTTAGCCCTTTTCTACTTAAAAAGGCAATAGATAATATAAGTACAGAATATGAAAAAATAACGGTACTTCGTGATGGTAGTCTGCTTATCATGGCAAAGTCCCAAAAAATTGCTGATAAATACATCAAAGTAAATAATCTAGCTAACGTGTGTCCAGTGGAAGTAAAACTTCATGACCGCCTTAATTCCTCAAAAGGTATTGCATATGCACCATGCCTTATTAACGTGAGCGAATCTGAAATAGTAGCTGAGATGAAAAATCAAAGCGTCACGGAGGTATATAAATTCACTAAAGTTGATGACAAAGGTAAGCAGAAACCATCAGGACTAATGTTGTTCACTTTCAACCTCTTCAACCCCCCTAAATCTATTGAAATTGGTTTCTACAATGCCAAAATTACGGAATTCATTCCAAACCCCATGCGTTGCAAAAATTGCCAATTGCTTGGCCACACCGCGAAACGCTGTAACGGTAACACAAAATGCGACTCATGTAGCCTCCCACCACACTCCCCAGAAAAATGCACCCGCATCATGTGCGTAAACTGCTCCCTATCCCATCCTTCTTCATCAAAAACATGTCCAAGCTACTTGCAGGCAAAAGAAATCTTATCAATTAAGACTACAAACAAATGCACTATGGGAGAAGCTAAGCGTATTTACAAAGAACGTTACCCCTCTCAAACCTCTACGTCATCTGAAACTTTTGCTGAAAAGCTCAAACAAAAAAATCAGATCCAAACTAAACTCCCAGAATCATCTCAAACCAAAACGGTAGTTTTAAATAAGACTATCGCAAATAACCCATCGACTTCACTCAATCTTATGTAAGCGAAAGTATGATACGCCTCCTAGAGTTAAGTAGAACATATCTTAAGTAGTTGGTAGCACTGTAGGACTGTCATTGGCAGCTCGGGCATATGAGTAGTGTATTCGAGATTGTTAAGTTCAATATCGATGCACGACCACGATAGACGTATGTCCGAGTTCGCTTTGTAGTGTCGGTTAATAGATCAGAAGTGGGATTACCCCGATCTCACGTTGTGTTGTGTACTATTTTATTAATAAGGTTTGATATTATACACATTATGATCAACAGGATTGCTGTAGGTAAGTATATGATAGTTGAGTTCATCTCAACTTTTGTCGAACATGATTGAATATATGATAGACTTAATTGCGATACTTAGGAAGCAGTACGAAAGAGATAGAAAATTCGCATTAATTTACCCAACCAAGTTTTTTTCTGTATAACAGTTTGTTTTTGTTTCCTGTATATTGAAATAAAGACAGATACATATAAATATTTCTACAAGGTGTGTTGTCTCTCTTTAGAAGTACGAATAGATACGAGTATATAAAATAGAGCTTGTATCTAAAACATCGACGCGTATATTTTCGTTTCGTCTTAGTGCGCACTTAAACGCAAAATAAAATAAAATCATTTTCATTAACAATATTAATCTATCTGGGAAAATGGAAAAAAGAAATGCAAAAAAAAGATCATCTGCCGATGACGAGATGCAGGAGTTAAGAAGGGAAATAGATGAATTGAGATCACAAAATGCGAATCTCGGTAGAATAGTCGCCATTAACAGGCGATCTCAAAGCAAAAGGAATGAAATTTCGTCCACGTCAACAGCTTCAACACATCCATCTATAATGCTAGGACAGGAAGAAATAAAAAATATAATACCTCCTTTCAACCCGGCATCAAATTCTGGTTTAAATGCATCGCAGTGGATTGAAACAATCGAAAACATTCGCCAACTCTACAACTGGGACCATCGGACCACGTTTCTATACGCTTCCCTACGACTTGAGGAAGGAGCACGTAAGTGGTTTTGCGCTAAACAAGGTAATTTAAATGGGTGGGTTGAGTTTAAAACCAAAATTGTTGCCGATTTTCCAAGTTCTCTTAATGAAACAGAGATTATTTCTCAATTAATGACTAGACGAAAGGAAACCAACGAAAGTTTCGAAAATTACGCCTACGACGTAGAAGCCCTTGCAGAAAAAGCACATCTACGATACGACACCGTTTTAAAGTATATAATCTCAGGGTTAAGAGATCGTGAATTACGAAACTATTTAACCTTAGCTAACTGCAACAACACCGTCGATTTGCTTTCAAAAATCCAAGCATATAATGCTATAGAAATCGAACAACAGGTTCGAGAAAATTTTGAGCGCAGACAAAATACATGCGCATCCCCAGTTTCAAAACCACTGTCGCCTTATCTCATGCAAACTGTTTCTGCAGATGTCCCAAAAGCAAACAAATTTCGTTCAGAAAACAACAATTCAATAAATAAGTCTTCATCACCAATTTCAAAACCGTACACCTTTTATCCTAGACATAGTACCAATCCACCAAACCTCAGAGCAAACAACTTTCGATCACAAAACTACGACTTCAGCAATGTAAAGTGTTATAGATGTAATCAATTTGGGCACATAGCTTACCATTGCGATGCCAAACGGCGCAATATTAATCAATCAAATGAACCAGTCCGACAAATGCGTCGTTTACTTAAATCCGGAGACGAAAGCGGGCTTTTGAAAACAGTCACAGTAGATGGCAAACAGATTAAGGCATTTCTAGACCTCGGAGCTGATTGTACAACACTAACAATAGCCGAAGTAATAAAACACGAATGGGAGATGCAACCGTACCGAACCGAGCTACGTGGATTTGGAATGGGTTCGGCTAAAACTGTAGGAAAAATAGTAAAGACAGTATGTGCGGGTGATGTTACAATGAATACGGAAATACTTGTAGTCGAAAATTCTGCCCAAGATGTTGCCATGATACTTGGGCGAAACTTTCTCGACTCCCCTAAGGTATGTCTAATCAAAAAATATGGTAGCCTAACAATACAAAATTGTGATGAAGAACGCATTGAGCATCCCTGATCTTATGCTGAAACAAGGCACTCGAATGAAGAAAACCTCGCCGCAATTAACTTAAATGACATTAAATTTGGTAACTATGCATATACCGATACAGACAAAACAGCTTTAATCGCATTATTAAATAAATATCGTCAATGTGTAGCCCTCAGCTTAAAAGAACTTGGCAAAACAAGTCTGGTAAAAATGAAAATAACGTTAAAGGAAAATAAAATAATTCGCCATAAACCATATCGAGTCGCTTACAATGAAGTGGAACAGTTGAACACTATTATCGACGAACTATTACAAAACAATATTATCGAAGAGTCCAATTCAGAGTTCTCCAGTCCAGCATTACTAGTCAAAAAGAAAGATGGCTCTTACAGAATGGTCGTCGATTATAGGCAACTCAACTCAATAACAGTGCGAGAAAATTTTCCAACGCCAAATATCGAGGAGCTGATCAATTCCATGGTCAACGCAAGAGTTTTCATTATATTAGATCTACTTAGTGGCTACCATCAAATTTCAGTTGACGAAAGATCAAGGTATTTAACAGCGTTCGTCACCCCAAGAGGGCAATACCAATATAAAAGAGTCCCTTTTGGATTAACTAATGCGCCAGCGATTTTCTTACGACTAATGAACTCCATTACTCGTAAACTAAATAATTCCAATATATCCATATATATGGACGACATCGTTATTTTCGGCGAAGATACAAACACCGTTCTCATTTTATTCGAAAATCTTTTAAAGCTATTGTTGGAAGCAAACCTAACCCTTAACTTAACCAAATGCATATTTTTCTCTGATACAATAACCTACTTAGGACACGAAATTGGTATGTCAGGCATAATGCCAGGAAATTGCAAAGTTGACGCAGTTAAATCTTTTCCAATTCCTTTTGAAGTTAAACACGTAAAACAGTTTCTCGGCTTATCCGGATACTTTCGACGCTTTGTTCCCAACTACGCCGTAATAGCAGCACCTCTTAGTGCTCTTTTGAAAAAAGACGCAACTTTTGTCTGGACATCAGTAGAACAATCAGCATTTGATCAATTAAAAACAAAATTATCAACACCCCCCGTTCTAACCATATACAACCCTTCAAAAAATCACGAACTCCACACTGATGCGTGTTCTTTGGGACTAGCTGGTGTACTAATTCAAGTCGAAGAAGCAGGAGCGAAAAAGGCAGTATCTTTCTTCAGTAGAGCAACCACAGACTTGGAAAAAAAATATCATAGCTATGAGTTGGAAGCTCTGGCCGTCGTTGAAAGTCTACATCGATTTCGATATTATCTGTTAGGTAAAAGGTTCATCATTTATACGGATTGCAACTCACTTAAGCTAACCCAAAACAAACGAGATCTTATTCCAAGAATAGCCCGATGGTGGCTGAAAATACAGGACTTCGATTTTGAGTTATGCTATAGACCAGCAACTCAAATGTCACATGCGGATGCGCTTAGCCGAAATCCGACCGAAAACTCCTTAGACACGGAAGAAGTTGGTCTTAATATTAATATAATCGGCATGAATGAAGAAGACTGGGTTGCAAGTATGCAGCTGCACGATCCTTTTATAAAAGAAAATTACGAAATACTTAAGAGATCCGATTCAACAAATCCGAAAACCAAAGACATTGAAAAAACGTATCTTCTAAAACACGAACGAGTCTTTCGAAAAACTGCAGATGGACCTCGATTTGTGGTCCCCCAAGGTATACGGTGGCGAATAATTAAGTCTTCCCATGATGACATTGGACATTGCGGCCTGGATAGGACATTGGAAAAAATTCGCAAAATGTATTGGTTTCCACGTATGCGACATACAGTCATAAAATACCTACAAAGCTGTATCCCGTGTTTGTATAACCAGAAATCGAAGGATGAAACACGTTATCACATTCATCCAATCAATAAGCTTCCGATTCCATTTCATACGCTTCACGTTGATCACTTAGGGCCAATGCCTAAAAGCACAAAGGGAAATATTTACATTCTGGGACTTATCGATGCATTTACAAAGTTTTTAATATTACGAGCTGTTAAAAATACCTCAACAAACTCTGTAGTCCGAACGCTGGTTGAATTGACCCAATTCTTTGGAACGCCAACACAAATAATCAGCGATCGCGGTACCGCTTTCACATCGAACACCTTCAAAAACTTCTGTGAAGAGCATGGAATCCGCCACATTCTGAATGCAGTCCGTACGCCCCGCGGGAATGGACAAATAGAACGCTATTTCCGAACTGTTGGGACTGCAGTCTCAACCATGACAGTAAGGGAAGATGGCAGAGACTGGGAGGAGCACTTGTCGACAATCCAATGGGGTTTAAATTGCTTGAAGCATCGCGTAACGAATCGTACTCCACAAGAGTTGTTGTTTGACTTCAAACCCAAAAATGGCTTAGCGAATCATCTGAATATCGCGTTACAAGAATGTGATTCGGGTGACGACGAAGAAAATATTTCCCTCTCAGAAATTCGCGAAAAGGCTTCACAGCGAATGCAGGAAATTCAAACATCTCAAGCTGCAAATTTCAACAATATCCATCGAAGTCCTCGAACGTATGCAATTGGAGATTTAGTTCTTATCCGCGCTGAACATCCTGCTACTGGCCAATCGCGAAAATTATTGCCACGATATAAAGGACCGTATGAAGTGAAGAAAATTCTGCCCAATGACCGATATGTTGTCGGAGATACAGCAACCACAACAGTTTCCTCAAGACGATACGAATCTGTCCACGCCGCAAACCACATGAAGCCTTGGGGATCTCTTCAAGATTTTAGCATGTCTAAACTGGATGAAATATTGGAAGAACAAGACGACAATTCAGATTAATAAACAAAATATGTACTTAACTTTATTCCTCTTTAAACGAATTTAATTTAATAATATGGATGTTTGTAACAAAAATAAATTCAAATACAATTTTGACATTTTGGCGATAGAGATGCGCACTGAATTAACGTAGTAGATTTATTTCATTTTCGTTTCATAGAGTTGTGACTATGTAACTCACGTTTTTGTATTGGATTATAATAGATTTCTGAATTATCTTAATAAAAACGATACCTATGTATACCTAATACAAGGAAACAGCAAGTGTGAGTTGCTTATTCATTCACAGTTTTCGAAATTTTTCAGATTTTAAATGAAAGTAAGTGGTGTAACAAGTAAGTAACCACAATTTATATGAAGATTTTACATTGAACTGGATTTGACTTCCTGCTGAGTTGTTAGGCTCAACGGAACTTTTCGCAGTATCAATGGCAAATAATGGTATAGAATGAGAGAAACATTGAACTGGGCTTTACTTCCAGCTGAGTTGCTAGGCTCAACGGAATTTGTCCTGGTATCAATGGTGAATAGTAATATATAATTGAAAGTTAAGGATTCCTTCCGTAGAGAAGATGATGTGATTTATTCCCATGGTAAAGAAGTTGAAATATAATAGCATGAAGTGGAAGGATGTGATTCCTTAACTAGTCAAGCTGCAGAATTTTTGAAAATTAAAGAAGGAAAAAAAAAAAAAAAAAAAAAAAAAAAGGTTTAGGTACCTATATGAAAATGAACACAACACAATGTGAAAGGCGCCTACACTGAGGACAGTGTAATGTCGGATGGCCGAATGTAAGCGAAAGTATGATACGCCTCCTAGAGTTAAGTAGAACATATCTTAAGTAGTTGGTAGCACTGTAGGACTGTCATTGGCAGCTCGGGCATATGAGTAGTGTATTCGAGATTGTTAAGTTCAATATCGATGCACGACCACGATAGACGTATGTCTGAGTTCGCTTTGTAGTGTCGGTTAATACTTATAACCCAAAACACAACAAAACCCAATTACTTAGAAAACACCGAAAAATTTCCCCCAAAGTCTCTCAGTTCAAATCTAACAAACTCTGACAATGACAACATAGACAAATTCCAGACTCGCTCTAACTCAAATTCACCTCACTGCCTTTCTCCCAGTCCCAATCCAACCACATCATACACATACAACACCAACATCCTCTCAAACATAAACCAGACCACAACCACACACGCCAACACTGACAACGAATCATCAATCCTCTCCCAATCCATCTTATCCAACGCCAACCAATCAACTTCTTTAAATACAAGCAACAAAACAAATGAAACAAAAATATTAAACAACGATGTCGACATATAATAATGCACTTTATAACCAAAATCCTGACTCTGCGACTCGGGGGCCGAATCAACTGATCTCTACAGAGAGATTGGATGACTCGGCCTCAGGATCGCAGAGTCAAAATCTTAACAACGTTAATGTTAATCAACCAAATTTTTTATACATACCAACTTCACAACATCCTCAAACAACAAATCCAACCACTAGTAAACACATTTCTCGTGCTTCGCGCACGAAAAAGTTGTGTTTATCTCATACTCACCCAAAATACATGGCGCTTAGTATTCTACAATGGAATATGAAAGGTTTTTTAAATAACTTTGATGAACTAAGTATTTTAATCAAATACCATAAGCCCAGTATTATATCATTACAAGAGACTCACTGTCCATTCAATGTTACTCCTATTACACCTAAAGGTTACATTGGGTATTTTGAAAATCTGCCCACAAACACGACAGCTAAACAAGGTATAGGTATATTGATTAGGGAAAACATTCCACATATACCCCCCAGACTACTCAATTCAAATATTCAATCGCTAGCTCTTGAATTACAATTCCCAACAAAAATTACTTATATTAACTTATACATCCACCCACTCCAAACTATATGTAAAATCGATCTCGACAATATCATCAGTCAAACTAAATCTCCCTTGATCCTCGGCGGTGATGTCAACGCGTGGAGTACACTTTGGGGTTCCCCGGAATCAAACAAAAGAGGCAAAATAGTTGAAGACTTTTTGCTCAATGCAAATCTCCTTTTATTAAACGATGGTTCACCAACACACCTTTCGACACACAACACATTCACCCATATTGACATTACCTGCTGTTCACCTGAACTATTCCCAAAAACCACCTGGAAAATCTCGAATGATTTTCACAACAGCGACCATCTACCCATTATTACCCAGACATATCTTGATCAGACTTACACGAATACACCTCGAACCCCCAAATTCAAAACGGACTTTGCAAATTGGCCGGCATTTAGGAAAATAGCCTCAGACTACCTATCTGATAAACAACCAGCAACTAATCCCAACAAAGAAGCTGCATTAATTCAAAAAGCAATCAGAACTGCTGCTAACACTTCAATCCCTCAATCAGTCCCAACAAAAACACCACTATCAAAACGCGTTGTTCCTTGGTGGAACCCAGAACTTGATACCCTCCGGAAAGAAAAAATGAAAGCATTAAAAGAATTCCAAAAAAAACCTTCACAAGCTAATCAGACGAACCCTGAAAGATAGTAAAACAAAGAATTTCGGGGAATTCACATCGAGCATAAATCCCAATACTTCCCCGGCCAAAATTTGGCAAAACATTCGACGACTTACAGGTAACTCAAGATCTCTTACTATATCAAGCATCAAATCGCCCAACGAAGTTCTATTAGATCCAGAACGAATTTCCAACTTTTTTGCCCAAACTTGGTCTGAGTTCTCAAACGACCAAAATTTTCACCCGTCCTTTAATACCAAAAAAAATGAATTTCTCAGTTTTTCCCCTAGTAACACCATAAACAATCCCGCCGCTCGGCGAATCGATCTTCCCATCTCATTGTTAGAATTTGAATCTTGTCTAAATAAAACCAAAGGCAAAACTCCTGGTAGAGACAGAATATCCTACCCAATGCTTAAAAATTTACCAATGGACGTTAGGGAAAGAATTATTCATTTGTACAATAATATACTCAATACTGGTGTCATCCCACAAAGTTGGAAAACTGCAACGCTAATTCCCATCCCCAAACCAAATAAGGATAGAAATTTAGTTGAAGGATATCGCCCTATATCTCTCATTGCTTGTTTATCAAAAACTCTGGAAAAGATTGTTGCAAAGCGCTTGCTTTGGTTTGTTGATACAAAAAAATGTATCTCTTCCAAACAAGTCGCATTTAAACCTAACAGAGGATGTGTTGATGCCCATCTACATATTGATTATTATATCTCCAAAGCTCTTTCCTCTAGAAACCATGTCTCTGTACTATCATTGGACTTCGAAAGAGCTTTTGATAGAATAGGTTTACATATAGTACTAAGCAAACTAAAAATATGGGGCATCGGAAAAAAAATGTTCGGTTATATTAAATCATTTCTTACAAATAGAAAATTTTTCACAAAAACCAACAATGTATTTTCCAAAAGCCACCCTTTACATAACGGGATCCCCCAAGGATCTCCACTATCGGTCGTTCTGTTTATAATCGCTTTCGATGATATTTGCACTATTTTACATAAACATACACTCTTAGATAGTTGTTTTTATGCAGACGACATATATATCTTAAGCAAATCCAGTGATATAAATAAATGTAAAACTCTATTAAGTAATGCTCTTAACGATATTTTAGAATGGTCGATCTCTTCTGGGGCTAAACTATCATTAAGCAAATGTAAGCTACTCCATGTTTGCCGCAAACGACACTGCCCAGAACTAATTCTAAGTATTAATAATGTACAGATTGAAAATGTTAAAAACTTAAGTATACTAGGATTAGTCTTTAATAATTGTTATAGCTGGAAACAGCACTGCTTAGATCTTAAAAAAACCCTAGCTGCGAGACTCAATATTATTAAGTACCTAGCCAGTAAGAAAAGTCATGTACATATTAACACCATATCAACTGTTACCAAAATGTTAGTCCTTAGCAAAATCGATTATGGAATTTATATATATGGAAAGTGTCCGAAATCAACTCTCAATCTTATAAAACCAACTTACCACCAAGCAGCCCGAAGAAGCGTGAATGCATTCCCAACTACACCAATTCAGAACATCCTCGCAGAAGCAGGACTTCCTACCCTTGAGCATCGAATCGACGATCTGACTTCAAAACTAGCCGCGAAATTGGTCTTTTCTAAAAATTCTATTATTGATAAGGACTTTCAACAGTCTATGGGCCATAAACGAGTAAATAGGATCCCATCCGCAATAAAGATCATCCTTGACAAAGCCCATCTAATGGAAATTCCAATCAAAAGAAAATGTAGCACTGTGTCATCCTTCCCCCCATGGCACATCAAATCTGACTCCTTTATAATGACTCTGGCCCAACACAGAAAAAATAACACTAATAATGCAATATACCACTCATTATTCTTGGAAATATCAACAAAATTAAAAAATATTGGTTGGCAATTTATTTTCACTGACGGATCAAAGTCCCAAGACAATACCTCGTTCGCTGTCACACGTGAAGATGGTTATATCTTGAACATTGGTACACTACCTGAATTTGCGTCGATCTTCACTGCAGAAGCTTTTGCTATCTTACAAGCAACAAAAACAACAACTAACATCAATGGAAAATTTGTTATATGCTCTGACAGCATATCAGTCATTAAAGCAATCAGCAACCCAAACAACAATTCTGAGCTTATCTCCGAAATAAGGAATAAAATAATGATGATGCCAAACAGACTAAAGTTGATGTGGACTCCTGGCCACGTTAATATCCGAGGAAATGAGGAAGCCGACATCGCTGCAAACGCTGCAAAAGATGCGCCAGTCTACAGATTTAACATTTTTTCAAAACAAGATATTAAAAGAAATATACAAAAAAACTTTAAAATACAAACAGCAAATCGAATGGAATTTATACCAACATCATTACAAAAAAGTGAACCCCGAAAGAACTCAGCCTTCGTATCCTACAAAAATATCTAGAACCAAAATCACCAACTTCGTTCGTCTAAGACTTGGCCATACCGCTGCTACTCACCAACACCTGCTAAATAGAAATAATCCCCCAATTTGCGCAACTTGTAACGTAGAACTTAATATCTCTCATGTTTTAGATAACTGCGTTGTGTCTAAACCTTTTATAAAATCCATTTTCAAAAATGTTCCAATCTATGACATACTTAAAAATCCAAGTTCTGAAAATATTGAAAATATAAATAAATTCCTCGTTTATATAAACTTTACCCCATAATTAATTCTATGTTTGTAATGATTAGAGCCAATAGTCCCTGCAGCTAGGCTTCTTTTTTTTTAATTCTATTACCTTGTAATCTTGATTACCTGATAATAAATGATAATAATAATAATAATAATAAGATCGCGAATACAAGCTGCCGAAGTGAGATTTCTCCGTTGTATTGCTGGTGTGACCCGTAGAAATCGCATTAGAAATACCAGAATACGTGAGGAACTCAATGTTGAGCAGCTACTTCTCCGGACGGAGCGGTCCATGCTTCGGTGGTTTGGTCATATTAAACGTATGTCCCCGACCAGGATCCCACGACGTGCTATGGAATCCGTACCATCAGGCAGGCGTCCTCTAGGTAGACCAAGGATGAGATGGTTAGATCAAGTCCATAATCTCTCCTATACCCGTATGGGTATCGCCCTTGATGATTTGGAGTCGATGGTGGAGGATCGAGAGCAATTTTGCCGTTCTAAATGTTCTCGCGATTATCTCAGTTTCTATTGCTTCGATGATGTTAACATCTACTACAAAATTGTAGAGCATAAAATTTGAGACATATGAGACATTTTAGTCTTCTACAGCCAGATGTTCAAACAGAATTTTTCGAAAATTATTCGTCGTATATGATCTTCTAACGCTGAGAAGCAATAAGTTCCATGAACGAGCCGCAACAAAAGCTGTCATTTAGTTGTTGAACAGACAAACTGAGGTTGAATTAAGGCAAAAGTACGTGTAGAAGTCTAGTATTTTTCGAACAAATGGGGTCACAATGATCGTAACGCTTAACAGCTAGATTCCAAAAATCGAGTGAAATGAAATCAAAATTGCAAATCGAGTGAGTTCGATTTTAGTGTTCCACATTTCGACCGATTTACTAATATCGAACATTTTTCGAAATCACTTTCTATAAAATTAAAAACATCTGATATCTGTCATTTGAAATGTTGCAAAAAAAATAAAATTTTGATAAAACAGTTTGTCTTGTTTTCGCGATTTATTTAATAATGAGTGCCGTGTTAATTGCAAACCGAAAAAGAAAAGTATACAAAAGTAAAAATTAAAAGGCATAGGCTGAGAGACCATTCAAATCCATTGGAAATTGCAGATGCAGCGTACATAATTAAATTACCTATACAATTATTGCAAAGAAAAGTTCAAATATACATATTTGTTATTCCATATAGATTCATATCATACACATACTACCGAACCGACTAAATAAACGTGCTTTCCTAATGGTGCTGCAAACTACTAGGCCGCATCTTCGTTTCCTTGCCGAGCGAAACTTCCAAAGATCAGTTGGAAAAGATGCAGATGTTGCTTTGGCCCGAAGCACAGTCTCAAAGTCAATTTCTTACAATTTTGGAGAAAACAATTTTCGCAATATGAATCCAACTTTCTACGACAGATGACGAACGAAGCAAATCGAAACGACATTTTTTGGAGAAGTTGGTATATACCCGGCGTCATAGAATGCGTCGACGGCACACACATTAGAATGTCGCAGCCACATCAAGATACCACGTTATTCTGTAACAGGAAAGGTTACTTCCCAGTAAATGCAATGATTGTAAGTAAAAGTAAGTATTCCTGTTTAAGCAGATATGCGATTACAATATGGTAACAAAAGCAGTCAATGCTCGTCGTCCAGAATCAAGCCATGATGCGCTTATCTGGAGCATGAGCAAGGCTTGGGATTATATTCAAAGAAGATATCAAAATGGAGAGCGTTCACCCTGGCTTTTGGGAGATGCTGGCTATACATAATAGATAAGCATGCCATTTATTTTTTAAGGAAAAACAGGAAAATTCCAAGAAAATTTTGCATTTCACAGGATTTATTTTTGCAAAAGCTTGGTGGCCCGAAAGAACGCCCACAACAAGTCTGCAGTCGATTCTCCTGAGAGACAGAAGGAAAGACGAGGACCTCTTGCAGATGTCCGGACGCAGTCGTTTGGTCTGTCTACACCCAGCACAGTCACGCCAACGACGCTCGTGTTCACGAGAAACCCAAGTATCAATGGATGACCTAACCACAGATGCAGGCAAACCCAACGCAGGTTCAGGTCCTAAGAAATCTTCTTCTGAACCCAACCTGGCCAGCTCGTCAGCGATCTCGTTTCCCTGGATACCAGTGTGACCTGGAACCCAAACAAGTTTGACCGTGTTTAGCCTACCGACCAAGTTCAGAGAAAGCTTGAGTTCGAGCACTAACTTGGACGAGGTAAGAGGGTTGAGCAGCGCTTTTAATGCAGCTTGGCTATCACTGCAAACGCATATGCTTCTAGCCCTCCACCTGTTTGTCACAATATAGCGCATAGCCATAAGGATAGCGAAAATCTCCGCCTGGAAGACAGTCGCATGGTTACCCAAGGGGTAGTGTAGTCTAATGTTCTCGCTTTCCACGAAGACTCCAGAACCAGACCCCTGTCCGGTTTTAGAGCCATCCGTGAATACACGATGGCATTCCTTCCCTGGCTCCGAGTCTGGCCGAAGCCATTCTGTTGCCTGAGGAAAGTTGACGTGGTAGTTTTGTCGCAGTAGGATTTCTGGTGTCATTGCGTCAGACGGCATATCCATAAGACAGGGGTCAAAGGATAATTCTCGCACAAGTTCTTCAAAATTCCAATGCGCGTGGTACCAAAAGCCACCTCTCTTTAACCGAGAGATGGTTTTCAGCGTACACCCCATGATAAAAATATCAAGGGGGGGAGGTTCATCAAAGCATCTAGAGCGGAGCCCGGAGTGCTGGGGAAGGCCCCTGTGCAGCCAAGGCAAACCGTTCTTTGGAGTTTGGCGAAAGAGGCCACAACACGTTTCCGCGAAAGCCTGTTCCACCACACAACCGATGCATATGAGAGAAGTGGTCTTACCATTGCCGTATAGATCCATAGGACCCTTTTAGGAGATAAGCCCATGTCTTCCCAAAAGCGCCTTTGCACTGCCAGAAAGTCGACAGTGCTTTATCGGTTTTTGATTCAACATGCTTGGACCAACGAAGTTTTCTATCGAGGATTACTCCCAGATATTTGACTTCATCAGAGATCGGAATAGTGACACCTTTTAGCACAAGTTGAGACAGACCAGTGATAATCCTCCTTCTCGTGAAGAGAACAACCGTAGTTTTAAGAGGATTCACTGAAAGCCCATTCATTGTGCACCAATCATCGATCAAACCCAAGGATCTCTGCGCCAGAGAGCAGACAGTCCCAAGGTCTGAACCGACAGATAGAACGGCGACATCGTCCGCGTAGGCTTGATTATAGGTTCCAGGAAGATTGAGAGTCGTCAGCAGAGAGTCTACTACCATGCACCATAAAAGGGGAGACAAAACACCACCTTGAGGGCAGCCCCTGTTTACCCCTGTCAAATACCCCTGTGAATACAGTATAGAATACAGGATAGTTTTTTCTTCGAAATCTAATATAAGAATAATATTGTAACTTGAAAAATAGATGAAGTAGTTAGCGCAACAGGTCCGTATAGGCACCCGAGCTTCTCACAACCATTCGTTTGTGTGTGATTTTATTTTTGAGACGAATGGAAGGGAGCTACAACTATATGCCGAATCCGAACGGGTGAATTGACAAGCTTTTACATGGTATTGCTTATACTCTCCGATATTTGTCAGAAGTTCGCGAGATGTGACCTAGTGAAAAAACCTTAAGTTCGTGGATCTAACCTGGTGCCCCTTGCACAGTAGTCCAGCACAGTAACCACTGAGCCACTGCCCCCACAGAAAGAGTAACTATTACATTGCAAATATGAATGAATAAATATTTTAATATTTTAAATTTAGTCAGAGTCAATGGTTTCGTTATCCAATTGGTCTTCAGTTCGACCATTTGTTTGATCAAGAGTTTAAACCTAGAAGCCTAATGCTCGTAGCTACCCCTAATAAGCTAAACATTTGTCGAAACAACGAGCACGCACTATTAAAAAATTAAAATAAGTGCCATCTGCAAGAGGTCAGTGTCCAAGTTAATTAGCGACTATACAACATACGTTGCTATATGTCCGCTTTAAGAAGATATAACAAGATTCTGATTAAGATATCGTCGAAACGACGAACATTAGCCTTCTAGAATTAAACCGAATACAGAGAATACTCTCTCATAAACGGACTCTCTTATAATCGGACACCAATTTTCACAACGCCAAAAGAATTTCGCTCTCCTTTAAACGGACAAAATACAACTGCATACTTCTTTTTCGATTTGATGTTGCGCAGTATGATCGGCTTCATTTTTATTGAACTTGATCTCAGGCTTGAGATTAGGTTTCAACGTTTTAACTTTCTATTGCGAACACTCGTTCAACTGAGTTTTCAAAGGTTTTAAGTCAATGGGAATAAAACAGGATAATTACAGGATATTTACAGGGTTTATCTAAAAAATACAGGAGTCATTTTTCTACAGGATTTTCGTTGAAAATACAGGGGTATCCTGTACTATACAGGATAAATGGCATGGTTAATCATAGAGCATTTCCTTCTAAAACCCTATAGGAATACCGAAGCAGGAACCTTACAGCACGCATACAACCGGAAACATTCCTCTGCTCGGAACGTAATTGAGAAGAAAATTGGGGTTTTACTGTCCGAAACTCCCTGAACGACCGACGACAGTAGGTTAGGTTAGGTTGAATAGGGTGTGAGTTCATCACATAGGACCAGGCACCATATTGGACCCATCGCCATCCCTGGGGAACCTTGACGGTCAAATAACCTAAACCACTTCGCCCAAGCAATTAATTTCCCTACAGAACCTGAAAATTGTTTCAGTTTTGTTTGCGAGGCCAACCTCCTCCAAATTGTCGAAGAAGTACCTACCGAGGAATTCCCTCCTATACCGAGCAATAGCTTGACATTCACAGAGTAGATGATTTATGTCCTCTGTGACATGCAAGTCTTCGCAATACCTGCATATGTCCGTATCTGTTAGACCTAATCTCATAGCGTGTCTCCTTAAAAGACAGTGCCCGGAGAGTATCCCTATTACCATTCGTAGCCTTGATCTACTGAGCCTTAGAAATTCTACAGATTTTTTCCGATCTAGCTTAGGCCACAGAGCCTTAGAGACCCTGTGCCCTACTATATTCAGCCATCTCTGATCTGCCCTGTTTTTAATATTCTCGAGAATAATTCTCTTGGCCACGGCTATTGGTGGTCTAATGCCCCCAATTGTTTCATTAGGTGGAAGCTCTGCTCCGGTTTTGGCCAGAACATCAGCCCTTTCGTTATCCTCAATATCACAGTGTCCGGGTACCGACGACAGTAAAAATTCCGCATATTTTGGCTATGGTATCCTCCGTAGGCGATATCATGACCTTGTTGAAAGGTCCACCTCCGGTTGATATATCTTCGGCCTTATTGTGAGCTAGCTTCTTTCTAATAAAAGCCTTCCAATCCGTCCAAACCTTAGAAAAAAATCAACAATTTTAATTAAATGTCATTTATTCACCTTCTTCCACCCAGTCACGTTCTTCTGGGGTGGACCGTGGCTATTGAGATCGTTTTTTAGCTCGTTCCACAGAGCATACGCAACAACACGATCACCTTTCATGAATCCTCTACAAAGGTCCTTACGATTCGACATAAATTTAATGAATATTGCATCCTTGTGCAATATTCTTATGCTTGCCCCTTTTTAAATATACATTTTTTAATAAATTTATGAAAAAAAATATTAGTTACTTACATTTTCAATGACATCTGTCGTCTGCTTTCCACTATTTCACACTTTTTTTTCGAGGAAGGTGGAAAGGACAGTTAGCGCGTGCTCATAGTAGTCTGAGATTTTCACTCACTAAAACCACCTCCCACAAATTTGTTTCGTACTGCAACTAAGTTATGACTTATCAAGCAATTTTTTTATCAAGAAGTTATACACGTTTGGCAAGCAACATTCCGGCGATAGTTCATGCACGTTCCGCAATTTTCACGAGGTTATGATAATTATCGGGCTAAGTCGGAAGGTTTAGTTCGTTGTAGACGCCGCAATAAATTTGTTTCATCGAGAATTTCCAAGACCGAGTTATTAACGTGTCCTAATAGTCGATTTCTATGCTTTCGAGCGCATTTTTCTCGTTTCGTCTTTAACCGTGGGAATTCCGAGGTCTCTATGGAGATCTTCATTTCTAATATACCACGGTGCACTGACGAAAATCTTAACACTTTATTTTGAAAAGTTTGTAAAATATTTAGATTTGTATCGCTGGTACAACCCCATAACTGTATACCAATACCATACCCATACGTCCATACAGGCTTAAGCACTTGCTTATATATTAGAAGTTTGTTCTCGAGGTTAAGCTTGGAATATTTTCCGAGTAACCAATAAAGTTCTCTATATTTGTTTCTAAGTTGTTCGCATTTCTTTTTTACATGCGGTTTCCATTTCAATTTTGTGTCGAGAGTCATTCCGAGGTATTTGGCCTCATTTGCAAACGGAACTTGGATCGTATTTATAAAAACAGGCAAATAATTTGTTTGCTTATATGTAAAATCCACGTGAACCGATTTCGTTTCGTTGAGAGCGATCCTCCATGATTTTGTCCATTCAGTGACCCGATTAAGCGCGTCTTGTAATATTTGGTTTGTTTCTTTGGTAGTTGTACCAACTGCTAGTATAGCAGTGTCATCGGCAAAAGTGGCTAGGGTAGTACCTTCTATTTGCGGTATATCACGCGTAAATAATAGGTACAGGAGTGGCCCAAGGACATGCCCGTATTTCTTTAAATTCGGAATATTCGTTTCCGTGTTTGACACGAAAGAGTCTTTTCTCTAGATACGATTTTAGGATTTTCCACAACCGTTCGCGGAGAACTTGTCTTAATTTGCACTTAACGCCTTCGTTCGTGCCACACCTTATCAAATGCTTGCGAAACGTCCAAGAACACGTCCGATGCACTTTGTTTGAACTTCGAAACATTTGAAATCGATACCTATCGATAAAAGTCAAATGTATAACACCAAATTCCACTTTTATATCGATTTCGATTACATATCGAGATCGAGTGAAAGTGAAATGTAGAACCTAGCTGTAAATACTGTAAATACGTAGCGGACAATATTATTAAAAACGACACTTGGCTTTCTTATATCTATAGAAAATTTCACAACCGTGGGCTATAATTAGTATTATAAGATATTTAACCAGCATAACTTTGGTATTCAAAGGCGTGTAAAGTGTAATTCCCTGACATGGATAGACTCCTGAGGCACTACCTATACACTTTTCCAATAACTGATTGGGTTACCCTTGAAATCCCGGGGCACAAAATCCCGTTTACAAAATCCCGTCCACAAATGCCCGAAACCCAAAATCCCGAAAAACAAAATCCCGAAAAACCAAAAGCCCGAAACACAAATGCCCGAAAAAAAAAATCCCGAATTACAAAATCCCGAAAAGCAAAATTTTGTTTTCATGTTTACCTTTAAATTCAAGTTTTAAAGAAAATTTTTCATATGAAATATCTCAAAACATATCGAATTGATCGTCCTTAAAAGAACGCTTCTTGTAAAAACGAATGTAGGGAACTTTATTTGGTTAATGAATGAGAGAAAAATTGTTTATTAACTTGAGAAAACCACAAACCCCTTCTAGTCATTGATATTGACAGTCTTAGCTTAAGTACTCAGTTAACTTTAGTAAGTCAACGTCTTTTGCCTTTGTGAGAAGGAACGTTGTTTCCTTAAGTGCATTTACCGGACGAGTTATTTACCTAAAAATACGGTATAAAAACTCGTTTGCAAAATGTTCTAATCACTTATTTCGTAAATAAAAGTCCTTCGTTTTTGTGAGAATCGCAAAGAACTAACTTTTTTTTCTTAAGTACATTTACCGGACGAGTTATTTACCTGAAAACACGGTATAAAAACTCGTTTGCTAAATGTTCTAATCACTTATTTCGTAAATAAAAGTCCTTCGTTTTTGTGAGAATCACAAAGAACTAACTTTTTTTTCCTAAGTACATTTACCGGACGAGTTATTTACCTGAAAACACGGTATAAAAACTCGTTTGCTAAATGTTCTAATCACTTATTTCGTAAATAAAAGTCCTTCGTTTTTGTGAGAATCACAAAGAACTAACTTTTTTTTCTTAAGTACATTTACCGGACGAGTTATTTACCAAAAATACGGTAGAAAAACTCGTTTGATAAAAGTACTTAAGCAGTAGTTTTTCAGCATATGATCCACGTTTGCTAAGTGGTTGGGTAAGTGTCAGTGAGGAAGAATTAAATGTTAAATGAAATGAAGGTAACATTTTCAAAATTCGTTCTTTTAAGAATGACAAAATGTTTCTTTAGAGAGATTTTATTTGATATTTCATATTTTGATTTCAATTTTATAAAATAAAATTGGTTTAACAAATAACATTTCTTGCCGAATTTTTTCGGGATTTTTCTTACAAAATTATTTTTCGGGATTGTGAGTTTCGGGCAAACATTCTTTCGGGATTTTGCATTTTCGGGATTTTACTTTTCGGGATTTTTCCAAATGTTGAATTTTTTTTTTCGGGATTTTGCATTTTCGGGATTTTGTTTTTCAGTCAAATGATGGGTTCCCCTTTTCCAATAACTGATTGAATAATGTGGTCATCTTATCTGAGCACTCCATTGAATATGACAGCCATATTCTGAAATTGACACTTAATGTGCCATCTTTCCATATTTTTTAATCTCATACACTTCTTTTTCTTTGTTGAACGAAGCTTGAAGAAGGAGGAGCAAAACGTAAGTGAGATTTGGGGAGATATGTAATTTAATTAGAATTTAAGCTGTATTATTGTACATAATTTCAGGTTTTTTATAACGTACTGCTAAATAAAAGTTGTTATAATTAACTAAGAACAGAAAGCCTTTATCTAAAAAAAAAACCTTTCAACAATTAGTGTAACTAAAGCTAATATCAGACGATATGTGTATACACAAACATTTGTGTAAAAATTTGGAAATTATTGTCAAAAAAATACACAAACCGTCTGAGCCACAAATTTTATAAGCACAAATGGCATACACAAACGATATGTGTATCATTTGTGTATTGAAAATACAAATCGAATTTGTGTACATACACATATCGTTTGATCGGGTATAGAAATTAATTTATGACAATTTGTGTAGATTTGTGTATGTTCTAGAGTTTGTGTATTCTGAAAAATAGCGCATACACAAATTTCGTTCGCATACACAAATGGTTTTGATAATTCCATTAAATGAGGTTGGACACGGATCATGGGCATGATTTATGACTTATGGTAATAAGGTTTTTATCATATGGTTATAAAACTACAATTCAAGCTTTTATATTTAAGAACCTAGGTAGATACATACACTTTAGCATCCGCACTTTCAACTACAAAATAAATGATTTGGAAAGTATAAAAATAGGGCGGACAAAGTGTGGTTCCTTCGCGTCTGAAAGCGGCCCAACGAAAAGCAATTTTTACCGGAACACTACTGTGTTTGCGGTCTTATTTCTGCGCTGCTCTTGAAATGTTGAAATGCAATTGCAACTGAGGTTTTTGTTTTGTGGCACTACTCCTAGCGCTATTTACAATTGAATTTGAAATGTAGTTTTTTGTAGTTGCATTCCTGAGATATGAATGAGTATAGCGTTGTTCCGGAGAAATTTTGGAGTTGAGCCATTCTCCGAGTCATTTTACACAAGTTTGAGGCACTTTAGTTAAAGTGGTGGGGTGTGGTGTATTTGCTGAATTCCTTCTTATTTTTTAGTTTTTGTGTTTGGATTTTGAACAGCTAAGCAAAACTCCCGAGGGGACTGACTTTCGTCATCCGAATTGGTAAATACCTTTACTTCTGTGCCCGTGGAAATGTTGCCCTTGTCAGCAATGTAAACCAGACTGCTGAATAGGAAACATTCATTCATTCATTCATTTTCAATGGTCCATTAAGTGGTTCGCGGATGTTGATTGCTCAAGTGGACCCTCCATAGCTCTCGATTCTCCACCATCGACTCTAAATCATCAAGGCAGTCCCCATACGGGTAGAGGAGAGATTATGAACTTGATCTAACCATTTCATCCTGCCTGATGGTATGGATTCCATAGCACATTGTGGGATCCTAGTTGGGGACATGCGTCAAAAAATGAAAAACTCAGCATTGCTGCTTCCATCACTCGTGAATAAGACTCCGAGATAATTTAACCTTTCTACGCGTTTCAATGGAACTCCACTAACATGCAGAGTCCATTGAACAGGCGTCCTGGAGACAATGATCACTTCAGATTTGTTCACGTTAACCTTCATCTCATCTCAAACCGATCGAGTGCTCTCTGAAGTTCAGTCTGAGAGGATCCATGGATGACCGACCATGGCAGCGGCGAAGAACTTATCCTCAGATCTCCCAAATCGAAACGTTCTTCGCCAATACTGCGCTGTAAAAGTAAGTATTGTCCAAGGAGACAAGACGCACTCCTGGCGAAGTCCAACGCCCACGGTGAAAGGTATTGATTTAACGCCGATTGTTTAGTGACAGGGTTTAGTTGAGTAAATTTTAATTTCTTAATATTTTTTTTTATTTAAGGTTTAAGACAGGTGTGAGCTATTTCTATTTGGCTCGGAGTATTGAGCCAAAGTTGAAATACTTGAGCCAAATTACCCAATTGGGTAGAATTATGACGCTATTCATTTTGCAGTTATGAACGCATCCGCGAAGTTCGTTTGTATTTCGCGCGAGCAGCATTATTGGATTCAGCGTATCTAGAGTAATCCCGTATAGAGGTAGTTCCAACTCTGGAACTATGTACCTACCACTTATGGTGGCCAAGCCAATCTTTTCTCCAACAAGCACGTCGCTTGCGTGGCAACTTGATGACTTGTTGGCTTTCGTCTTCCGTTTCACTTTCGAGTAAATACGCTGCCAAAATAACCGCAACACATTTTATAATCAACTTTGTTAAATTTGAAACCTTACCGAATCCAAGCAATTTTTTATTTATTTTTATTGAATATACGTCAAACACGAGCGAATCAAAAACAATCTGGCCCAATCTGTGCACAAATCTGTATGCACAAATTGATTTGTGTATGGCCATACATAAATGAAATTTGTACATTTAGGACAAAATACACAAATCGTTTGAACCACAAATGTTTGTGGAATAGACAAAACGCTTCTGAGTATGATTTTTTTTAGAATTTGTGTATGTCACAGACAAATGAAATTTGTGTATATACATAAATCGTCTGATCTAAGCTTCAGTGTCCTTATTGTAAACAGATTATTTTAAATTCATCAACAATTTTTCTTTAATTATGTCTAATGAATTCCAAGGAGCATTAGAGTAACGGATACAGTAGTTGACACACTTTTTTTTCGATACAGTAGTTGCCAGTTTGCACCTCTCTATTCAAAAGGGATTTGTTCTGTTCCAGTTACCTACTTTTTTTGAAAAAGGTTTTATATTTTCCAAAAATATAAAAAATTCGTATTATTGTCCAGTAGTTTTTATATTAAAAGCTCTCTTCAGTGAATGTTTATAAATAAAAGTTTAAAAACTTTGAAATTTTTTTTAGGATGAAATTTTGTAGGTATAGACTTTTTGTGAAACGTTCAAAATAAGTACAAAAACAAGTACAACCGCTGCTCGTAGTGAATTTTGAATTTTGTTGCACTGTTCAAATTCTTTTTTATATTAAATAACCTATATTATACCGACTATTAATTTATAATATTGACTTCCAAGAGTGAGGCGAGGATCCTTAAGTATTATGTCCAAGTTCTCAAGTTTTTTTTCGTTTAAGGCATTATTTATTTAAATTCTGTCTTGCAGATCTCCTTGGCTTCAGATTTAGTTTTGTTTTTAATACCCTCCACACTTCGACAGGAAGGTATATTCACTTTGAGATAACATTTGTAACGCAAAAAAGGAGTCACAGGAGACCCCATAAAGTATAAACAATGCGTTTCACTAGTTTAGACGCACATGAGTTACGTTTTATTTCTCGGTTTTTTTTTTTTCGTTTTACGTGGAACAAAGAGGAAAAAAACATATTTGGCAGGAAGGTACGTTAATACTCTATAAAACAAACATCATTTCAAACTTGATGATGGACCCATAACGGTGGTTTTACTAATTTTTTCCTATACCATGCAAAAACGTATGCATTTTTTTGGTTCACTTGAATAGATGCACCTGTAAAAAAAGGCGAAAAACAACAAAACACAAAATTTGTTTGCGATTTTTTTGTTTTTCTTATTTATTTTAATCAATTTTATCTTATTTTAATAATTTGTAAGGTAGTACCATTGGACATATCTAATCTCAAAAATTGTATTCTTCAAAGAGCCATTAAACTTAAATCAGCTCTTGATTGTGTTGATACTGACTGTTGCCTCAATAAATTTTACGGGGACAAGATTTTCAGTAATATTAAAGTCAGGCGAATGTGGCGGACAGAACAATATTTTAATCTTGCTACTGACACTGTTACTTTTCGTGGCTGACTAGTTACACACTTTTATTTTTGCTTTATAAAAGAACTTGGCTAAACCGATTTTAAAAAGAGGGCGGCTACAACGCCTCCTGAATGGAGGCTATAAAATGTTTGATTTCCTCATTTCAGTACTCTGCAATTCCTACCAGCTACCACTCTACCAAAGTTCAACATTCTACAGGAATGGGAAGTGGCCGAAATAAATATTAACCAATTTTCAAAAGTGGGCGGATACCACGTCTTGAGAGATGTACCTATGATAAGAATCACTAATGCTATAGAGATGAAATTTGGTGAGGTGGACCTTTTTAATGAGCTTGGTAAATGTTTCAAGTTTGAACTTTGTGGCTGAATTGGTTCCGAAGTTAGAGGGGGTCGAAAACAACCTGAGTTTGTTTCTGTAAAAAGGGTTAGTGCCTTTACTAGAGAACTTGGCTGGGGCACTACCGTGCCCTTTGATAAGTTAGAGAGAATATCACAAAAATAATATTTTTTTTTATCCGCCCTTCACAATGTTGAAATAAAATGAATTTAATTAGGTAACTGTTTTGTTGGTGTTTGGCAACTCCTATATTTAAATAAACTCCACAGGAAGAGGAAGGTATATTCACTTTGCCATTACAATTGTAACGCCAAGAATGAGTCACCGGAGACCCCATAAGTATAAAGAACATAAATGTATATTCTGACATTCTGAATCGATTTATAGCCAAGTCTGTCTGTTGAAAACACAATAGCGTCCAATCAAATCAACCTACGTGAATGAAATTTTGTGAGAGGACTTATTTTTACCGTCGGTCGTCAGGTTGGTATTTAAAATGGTCTATGTCGGTCAAGTAGTTGTGGTGAGTCCCAAAACCAATATTAGTGTACATAGTACTAACTAAAACGGAAAGCATTCTGCAAGACTTGTATGTAGTGAAGGCTGGAAAGTATTAAAGCATCGGCCGGGCCGATGATAACACTTTTACTTTGTTATGTGTTCTTTATCAATCAATCAAGAAGCAGGCGGTTTTATCTAACAAAGATAGTTTTTCATCAGACACGTTCATGCTCCAGCGCTCTAGCAAGAGAGCGATGATGATGATGATGATGATGAGGGTCTTATACGGTTCTACGAAGTCTGCTTAGTTGCTTGTGAGAGGGCTTTGCTGCTTAATGTTGATTAAGTCCATAGAAACAGCAATAAGAAAGAATACCTATGTGCCTACACTTCTTCGCTTGATCTCAGCGATGGTGTCAGTGCTAGATTCACAACCTCAAATAGATCGAAGTTAAAACTGTCCATTGTGACTTTCTTTACAATTACAAGATGAAAATGCTGGCCTTTCAATAGGTTCAGAACGAACCTAAGTTAATCATAAAATTAATAAAAAGTGTTCCCTATTTTAAGTTAGAAAAACTTTGGTGTGAATTTAAAAAAATATTTAGATATGTAGGGTAGGTATGACCCCATGGCATTTCTCTTTTGATACTGTTACATAATTTCGATTTCGATTCCAACGGCGATGTCTAACTTTCATACTGGTATGGTACCTACCTACATAGTTACCTACTCATTTGCTGAGTATAGGTAGCCATAACTTGTTTAAAATGTCAACCAATAAGCTACGGCGTATCCATTAAGACTAGTTACATGCTTACCTACGTTTAACTTAATAACATTTGGAATAACAATTTATTTGAACAGTTGTAGATAATTGCATCTTTTTGTTCCATTGGCGTTTTACAAACCTAATAATTCACACTTTAACACCATCGTGTTCATATAATCAAATCAAATCATAACACATATCCCTTTGAAATATATTACCGACCGACCGACCGACGCGACGCACAGATCCACATCCAAGCAAAAGCATACAGCTCAATAAAAACAGCGATGAAATAACGCCAAGGTATAGTAAATATCCCTCATCTCAGTTTTACCATGGTATACATTATACCTATGTATATTTATAAGGATATATACACATAAGCTCATCAATGGCAACATGGACTTGTCACGGAATCACAAATAAAAACGGAAATCTTCCTTCTGTCACCATAGAATATTGTATTGTTGTTGATGGTGCAAAGTATGTAGAAGGAAGAGTAAGCATAGGTGGTATGTGTAGACAACTATACCCACCTATACACACAGATGCCATTGCAGGACGAAATCCATATAGGAATGAGAAGGTATATAACAAGTACAGCATGTCCTACCCATTAGCAAAATTTCATCCCCTTTTGATGTACAATAGAAAAACAAATCTTATATTCATAGAACACCATTTTATGGCATCCTCTAAAATATTTTGTTTACGTCATCCCTTCAAATAACCCAACTCTGTATTCATTCACACCAGTTACTAGCTGAATACTACTTTCCTTATCTACAGACAGCGGTTTCGATAAATAAATGTTTGAGTTGTGTAGAAATAAAATTTTGGGCGAGAGATTTTCGTTTCATTTCAGTGAACATTTCGTAAAAAGATTTTGTTTAAATCAGACGCAAGAATTTCGCCAGTGTAACTTACTTTCGAACGTGAAGGTAAAAAGCTAACAAAAAAACACAAACAAATTTAACATTGTGGTGTTGATTTAATTAACTATACGGCGAATATATATATTTTATTTTGAAAATTAAGTTTCAAATATTATTAGTGCATTTTACCGTTCAGCTACGAAGGATATGTGAATTAAAAAAAATGTTTTGTGCAATGTGGAGAAATTATTAAAATATACTAATAAAATAAATAAGTAATAGTGTAAATTTTGTTCAAGTTCCTATTACATAATACATTGTTAATTTTTCAAACTAATATTGTAACGAAATTGGATAGAAACGAAACATCTAAAAATCAGTTAGCAAAAAGTTGTATCCTGCCTTGGAGTACTTTGAAATGCACTCATCAGCGTCCTTATCTCCGCCTCCTTTGGATCTACGGCCCGCCCTAAACACTCAGCAGTCAACCAATACAAACATAAGTGAGGATAAGTCTCATGCGCCCTTAGTTAAACCACCCTACTCCTATATTGCTCTTATTACCATGGCAATTCTACAGTCACCGCATAAAAAATTAACCCTTAGCGGAATATGTGATTTTATAATGACGAGGTGAGTCAAGTCGATTTATTAAATGTGTATGAAAATGATTGTCACTATACGCGCTCTGTTAATGCAACAGTTTCAATTTTGTTACCGATTTAATCATTTTAAATAACAGTCTACTAACTAATGGTTAATGATGTGTTAGCTGTATAAAAGTCCATGTGTTTGAGAAACGTGTAAAGCGTCGGCACACGGAGATTGTTCCTTATTTTATCTGTGAAAAATATAGATGAAATTAGTTCACAACATCTAAATTAAATAACTGTTTCAACGGTTTAAAGAAATTATTAACATGTTGTGACGAAAAACATAAAAATTATACAGTGAGTAAATATCGATTTCACTGTTTAAAAGTGAGGTTATATAGTGAGTTTAGTTTACTATTTCATTAAATGCGTCGGTACTTATTATAAGATTTGGAAAATTTTTTCACTCTCGTCAAAAAAGAATAAGCTATTTGTGACAGAACATTTCTAGTTTTGGAATAATATAAGCGAAGTGATTTAATCTTTACTAGCAGAATTAAGGCTGGTAAATTTAAATGTATATCTGAGTGGAAGTGCTTGTTAACGAAATCATAATTAAGCTATTAAAGCAAGTTACGAATGTTAGCATAGTAATATATCCAGAAAGGAAAGGTGCTGCACCTTGGACCAAATTGTAGTTTATTTCGCCTAAATAAAATTCTTTAAAAAAAAATATTTTAAAGAGGTTTTTTTGTGAGCCATATTTAATGTTTTGCTCCTAATTTTTTGAAGTAACTGCTTACCCATTGCGTTTCGTCAGTTATATAACTTACGTTTTCTAAGCCAACCTCAGCAGAGCCAATGTGTGATGTACCTTAGACCTGAGAGAAAATCAAAAATTTTTCCAGGTTTAAAGGACAAAATTATTATTTCCCTTTGAATATTTTTATATCAAAATAAAAAAATACTCTATTAAAAATAATACACAAAAAACTGGGGCAAAATTATAGTCAGATAAAGTATACTTTAAGTTATTTTAGTACGTAACAAAGTCATTACAATAGTATTTTGTTAATTATAGTCAACATAAAGTCCACTTTATCGTTGTTACCTAGTAATAAACTAAAAACTACAAAAGGACCTATTATCTTTTAGTACGTACTAAATAATCTGTCATTCGTCAATTTGAGTGAAAAATAAATTTTTTTTTAGAGAATTTTAACGCGAAATTGAACAAAATGTATTCCGAGGATGAAGACGATAATATATTTAAAGACTTGGAGCTATTAAGAAAATCTAAAATATATAAAACCCAGTCATCCTTTTGAAGAACTTTATAGCGATTTTGACTTGATGTTGCTCTACCAATTGTCGGCTCATTTGCTTCTCACCAAGCAAAGTCCAACGATCAGCCTGCATGTGCATTAGCTGAGCACTTCCCACAACACCCTCCGCAGCAATAGACATCTTGTTCCATCTCACACCTCTTTACATTTTCAGCAGACAAATTGCTGCTAATTCAGCCGTTCGTTTGAAAGCAGTATCGCAGTGGTCTAGTAAAGATTTTGGACGCGCTTCTATACTAAACAACTTCGAAACCGTTTCTGGAAACACAGACTACACTCTACACTACTCCCAAGTTAAACTTTGACGAAATCTTCAAGTCGACCATCCCCCCCAGGTGTCTTTGGAAGGGGGAGGCTTTTCTTGAGGACAAGTCGGTTCACTTTTATACCGACGGATCAAAAACTGACGAAGGGGTGGGTCGTGGTGGTGGTGTTTTCTCTGATAGACTCAATCTCAGTGTCTCCATTCCGTCTTCCTGATCATTGTAGCGTGTTCCAGGCGGAAATAATGGCGATTAAAAAAGCCCTATCCTGGCTTAAGAAGAACGTGTTATCTAAAAAGGATACGTATTACGTCATATTAGCGCTATGATAGGTGTCATCACTGGACACTGTCTGATAAGTAGGCACGCAACCAGACTTGGTGCTCCCTCAAATGATTTTTGTAGAAGCTGTAGAGATGAGGAGGAGAAGGAAACTGTCCCCCACCTTCTCCGCTCTTTCTCTTTTATAAAAATTAAAAATTAAAATTAATTCGAAATTATTATTATTTATTAACTTTAATTTATTGTCCTTTCGCTATTTGTCAGTTTATGATAGATACTCCGTTGAAATGGAATCCCCCAAATTAAGTTTGGTTTCTCAAACTATGAATTTGTGAGCCTGTTTGACAAAAATTTGAGTCAGGTCTACACTAAAGTCGGTACTAGTTGTAGGATTGTAAAAAAAGCGTCTATAATTCAACAAAAAGTTAGGCGACAGTTTTGGAGTTAGAGTGC
Source organism: Cheilosia soror (assembly GCA_949372485.1). Taxonomy (NCBI): domain Eukaryota; kingdom Metazoa; phylum Arthropoda; class Insecta; order Diptera; family Syrphidae; genus Cheilosia; species Cheilosia soror. The sequence continues at coordinate 25,586,776 of OX443564.1, forward strand.
CGCTACTTAGTGCATATACTAACCTACTACTTAATACCAAGCGACTATTATTTTGCGCCACTATAATTTAATGAAAGAAAAATCTAAAACTAACTTAAAAGAATTGTGTTTTCTTGCCAATTGGAAAATGTTCTGTGTCTATATCGATGAATGACGCTGGCATTAAAATCCACTATTGCTCCTTAGCATGCTAATTTCTGAAATATACAAACAATTTGCATGAGAAACGTTTAACAAGTTGAACTGGTCCGAGGTACAACCACTCAAATTGGACCAAGATACAGCAACATTGCCTTAGCGGATAAAACAAAATTTGTCTCGAACAGATTAATTAAATTAAGCTAAGAAAATACACGTAAGTACCTTATTTTATCAAAAACAATAAAAACGAGCAAACGGATACATAAAAATATGATTCAGAAAAACAAAAAAAAATTATTTCAATTAATGAACGCACTGTTTACAATTTTTCTTAGCCGGTTTTACAGTGTCAGTTTAAACTTAGGTTTAGTTAAACTCGCACGCAAGTTTAAACCAAGTACCTACTTAAACCGTGAGTGTATTCAGTGAAATTTTAACGAACGTTTAGTTAAACTCGTTGGTTCTGTACCTCACTGGTAAACGTAAAAATCATGTGTATTTGAAATTTCCATCAGTTTTTGTTTACATTATGTCAGTTTGACAAATTTAAAAAAGTGGTGAAATATTGAAAACATAAAATAAAATAATATAACCAATGTCAGTGGTAAAAGAAGTGCAAACTTTAATGGAGAGTGAGCGGTTTTCCTTACCCAAAAGTTAGAAACATGGAAACAAATTACGGTAGAATATAACAGTAGATAGGTATCTACTTCCAGTATACCTACCTAGGAATATGCAGGAACTTTAAAATAATTATGAAAACATAAAAAAAAATCGAAGAAAAAAATTCCAGAAGAAAAAAGACAATAACATATTTAATGCGACGGCAGTGAAAATGAATGATTTGGATCATTTGGTTCACGAATAGTTGAAAGAGCAAGTAACTGGCCTTGCATCTAAAATTGACTCCGATACTGCAAATTTAGGTAAGTTCAGTGAAGTGCAAAGCTCATTGCGAAAATATTAATATTTCGCTTTAATTATGTAGAATTCACGCAGCCCAGAGCATTTCCGCCTATTATAATTGAATCAATAGATGAATCGGATGATAATGATAAAACGGCAACTATTTAAAAAAAAATGGTTTATAATAAAGTAATAAAATTTTTTTTATTAACAGCACCAACACAATTCGTTATTGAGGGTAAGCAAAAGAGATCAAAAGATGAAAACAATGAAAATATAAGAAAGAGAAAGCAAAAATCGCCTTCGCTTGAAGGACCCCAAAAAAAACGCAGACTGTGTTACAGCAAAGATTTGTGCTCGAACAAATAGCAGGAACTTGCGGAAGAAAAAGTAAAATTAATTCAGGCGGAAATCCATCAGTCGAAGGAAAAAAGCGCTTTGGAAAGTGCAAGAAGAACACGAAAGTATGAAAGTAGAGGCTGAATTGAAGCAAGAAAAATTTAAATTAGAAATTTTAGCTATAGTTGACGTTGATTTAGAATTATCAAACGCAAGTGACTATAGACTAAAACCCGAGGATGAGCTTAATATAGGTGACTATATTTTGGTCAAATTTGATGCCCGAATTCCAAAATATTATGTTGGTCAGATAACCAAAATTGAGAATTCAAACGAATTTTTCCTGACAGCTGATTTTTTCCGGAAGAAATCAAATAATTGGCAGTTTTTTAAACCTCTTTTTGAGGACGTGTATCTAGTGCTGAGAAGTGACATTGCATTGAAGTTGCCATTGCCTGACAACCCAGCTGGATCGTCAAGATATTCGAACCTTATCTTTTTTAAGGATGCTGATATGAGTCAATACAACGTGCAATGATTTTGTTATCCCTTTACTTTACTCTATCTACCTATCCCTTACTTAACTTTTTTTTGTTTTTTAATCTCAAAACTCTAATGTGATGTTAAATTTAATTTAAAAATGAATTTCTAAATGATCTCATTTAATTTGTTTAAGTATAGACTTAAGATTTGTTTACCTAACTTCTCAAATAAAAAGCATGAATTCTGCAAAATGTTATACATACTTATAATAAATAAAATATTATTTTAGTTAGATTGTATATTTTTTTTTACATTTTGCCTCATCTGAATGTAGGTATGTCGAAGGTGCCCCACCCGGGTGACGATTGTGCCCCACCATGGGGCAGAATCGTCTTTTTAAAGCAGTTCTATTTTTTTTATTATTATTATCAGAGTGAATTTATCTTTAAAGAAATTATGCAATTTTGTACCTAAATTATCATAGCATTCAATAAAAAAAAAATGATTCAAATATTTTTTTGCGAAAGGAGTTTTTTTTAAATCTTTCGAAAAAAGTGTTGAATCTGCCCCACCCTACCCTGCAAAGAAATGTGAATTTAGAATAAAATGAAACATAATTTTAATTAAATTTAAACTTCAATTATGACAAGCATCAACAATCGCTAAAGGTGTTAAGACAAGTGTGAAATATTCCTTAAATATTCAATCATTGTTTCTCTCGGGGTACCTATGTTATCCGAAGAGGTCCAATCCGCACTTTCAACGTCTATATAATGTACCGTACTTGTTCTTCAATAAAATTGTCCAGATGTGGCACATCGAATTCATTTTGATTGCAGTAAATAGGTACTGTGCAGAGTTCCGGTCGCTACAACAATATATTAGACGCTGCTCAAATGCACCGTAGACCTAAGGCCATGATAGCAAAGCTTCGCTTCCACACACGGAATAGTCTCTTTACAGGATTCTTGGTCGAAATTTGTGACCGATTGTAAAGTCGTTGTCCTATAGTTGAACATGTACGAAGAGGCGTCATAATGTATGATTTACTGGGATAACCACCATCAGCCACAATAACTTTATCACTGAATAACATTCAACACATTTGGCTGCTAAAGCAATATAATACAGTCAACGATGGATATAAGAAACCTCTAAAATCCAAAAAAAATTGTTTCTTATGGATATCCGAGTTGTTCTTATATGCGAACACATATATAGAAGAAAAAGACACGGTGCGTTTCTTATGAGCGATGTATTCTTATATGAGTGTTTCTTATATCTGTCGTGGACTGTAGTAGGTATTCGTATTATTGAAGTGTAAAATGAATGATTTTATGAATAAAGTTTTATGTAAGTAGCGAAATTACACATGAAATTAAATCATTTCATCTTTATAGGTCAAGTAACATATTTTGCTCTAAACGAGTCCATTAAGTGCTTTCCAAAATTTGATTACAAAACGTTTTTGGATTTCGAAGATCTACTTTCTTTTTTCGGGACTCATCTAGGAAGAGAAGAACAGCTTTATGTTATCAATTAGATTCCCAAACCCCAATCTGTAAGATATAAATAATGTAATACATGCCTACATTTTTCGCCTTTTCAAGATATTCTAGAACGGTGTTAACTGAATATAAAGCTGGGATATAGCTACTGTCGAGCTTGTTTTTACAGACTATCAAGCACCTTGACTTAGGGGTTGTGGGGGTTGTTACCATATGAATACAAATCTGCGCACATTTTGCATTAAATATTTTTTTGTGGGAAACTATGTTCAAATGTTATGTTTAAATATGCATCGTATTTACCGTATTGTACTGCTAATATTTCCATTTATATTTTTGTGCTATATAGCGAAACAAAACATACCGAAAGTCGAAATAGTAGCTTATTCGAATTTGAAAAAATGCTAATTGATTTTATGTATTGTTAATTGTGTTTTATACTTTCGTATGGGAACATTACTGTGTGGCTATAATTTACAGGGGCACCAACATTTAGTGAATGAAAAAAACAACGCCACAAAACAACAACGAGAAATAGTTGAATTAATTTTCAGATCATATTTCGTGATCTCGATGAAAAGCAGGACCACATGTTATTGTTGTAAGTGCATGTAAATCGATGATCTATATGGATCATAGCTAATAATAAAAAACGGCCATTATCGTAGTACATACTATCTTTTATCGTATGGAGTTAATCTTTTTTCGATGCGATCACTATTTGTTTTTTATTTGATTTTCAATGTAAAAAAAAATGGAAGGTGGACGGTTGTAACATTTTTTGAGCGGACGGTTGTAACATGTCGCAACTGCGAGTCGCACTAGTATTTTCTGACTATATTCTTAGTTCATTTTATTGAATTTCATACGATTTTTGAATTAATTTCAAGTTTAATTACTTTGAATAATTTTGTTCGTTGTGATTGATTTATAATATCCCAAGACTGATTGAACTACCGTCCTATTAGCATTAGCTGTATTTTTTGGGAATATGTGCCTTGTCATTTGTGAATATAACTTTAATTTTTGTTTCTACAAATATTTTTAATTATTTTTTTGATAAATAAAAGCGAATCTTAACCAATATGCTTGTTTTCTCCTTTCAATTGTATGGTGTTACAACCGTCCTTTCATTCTGTTAAAATCGGTACCTACTTTATTATGTAAGCATCAGTTTTGATCAAAATAAAATGCAACAGAAACGAACTTCGTCCGAACTCTTGTGTGTCTGGCCCTAATGATATGTGTAAAATGACCAGTATCGGCTTTTAAGCTGTGAATTTGAATTGGCGGTAATCGAATTTTTCTTGAACTGATATTTTAGGCAGAAGCGGATTTTGCGTAAGATCAATTGTTATACCGTACACATCATCCCATTTAGAGCATATTTCTTTAATATTTTCCAAATGCGTATAAAACGGCTTTTCGCTTCTGAACCATTAGTTCGGTTTCAGTTTCCCTTTTTGCACTGCCGGCCACATTCACTGCATACAACTTGTGGCCTACCAGATCTTAACGAATAGTTTTCATTGAAGTATTTTAGGTAGTACGCCTATTAAACTTTAGTGCTAAGATAGGCCCACCGTTTTATAAAGAGTTCGTACATAATTTTAACATTGATCCAGATACTGCACTTCTTTAGAGCTATATAATGTGAGATTTTTCTTGGGAATGAGTCTTGGACGTTGAAATGATTATTATGTTTGCCTCATAAATGAACTGGCGTATTCTCTGCCTTTAAAAGTACGTTTAACCGTTGCAATCGGAAGTTGCAGATGCTATGGAAAGTGAGGATATTTTTTTTTTTACATTGTAGGTACCTTTATTCTACTACATATCTCCTTTTCTGGCAAAGTAAGAAGATGTTGCAGCTTTGATTATATTTTCACTTGTTTTTCGACTCATTTTTAGTTCGCATTTCAAGTAAAGTCGATAGCATGGTTTTTATCTCATTTTGTGTAAATTTTCGTGCAAACTACACCAACCGGAGCAAAAATCCAAAATTATGTACCTACATACCAAACATGTCAATATTTAAACTCAATGGGTTGAACTGTTTTCTTTTCTACAATTTTTTCAGCCGTATTAACGTATTCTTGACCATGAGATTGAGCATTCTTTCGTTTATTTTGTTTCCACTTTTCGGATTGCCTTTTCCTTTTTTTACTTTCACTACTAGGTACTGCCAATGGTACTACTGAACTGGTACTGCTCATTGTAAATTATCAAAATTATCAATTTATTTCACAAACCACCATCATTGAATGTAAATCAATGAATGACGCTTCCATGCAAGATCGCAAGGTTTGAGTGAAAGAACGGTATAACAACGTGATTTGTACTATTATTTCTTCCACACAATCAGCGACATCGTGTTTATTTTTGTAAACATTCGGCTTTTAAATGTACTTTTATTTTGCTGGTTGGCAGGTTTACCATTTCGCCTATTTAAGGCTAAAAATCAATTTTTTGCGCTTGTATTTGTGGCAACACTGCTCAGTGCAACCTTTCCACAACAAGCATCTCATCGCCGTTCGATGCTTAATTCGATACACACACTTAAAGAAACTGATGAATACGAGCGTTGACGAGACAGCAGCTGCAGTTGCAGATACGAAAAGGTTTTTCCATCATCGACATCGTCTCCGTAATTCTTTTGTATTTTTGTAATATTAAATTAATTAAGTTAATAAATAAATCGTGTTATAGTTTGGTTTTAATAAGCGTCAAATTTATTGAACCTCCACAATTGGTGACCCCTAAATCAAAAGGTAAAATAATACAATTATTATTTTTTATCGTGAACACGACAAAACATGTCTGACAACGAGGGAAGCTATCAAGACGCGAATAAGACTCTTGAAGACGAAGGAGCATCTGGCAGCAGGAAGCAATCTATAACAGTCGATCCATTGCAGCTTACGCGGATTTCAATTAAGCTACCACCGTTCTGGCACGAAAAGCCTGAAATATGGTTTAAGCAAGTTGAATCGCAATTCCAAATTACTGGCACACGCAATGACACATCGAAGTACAACACCATCGTTTGCGCAATCGAGTCTCGAATTTTGGCCCAAGTGTCAGATGCAATTCTATCACCACCAAAAGACGGAAAGTACGAATATTTAAAAAAACTCTTACTTGAAAGGTTCGGCGACAGTGATCAACGAAAGATTAAAAAATTGCTGTCTGAAATCGAGCTTGGCGATAGACGTCCAACACAATTACTCAATGAGCTGCAAGGCCTCGCTGGTACAAAGCTGGGAGACGAGTTTTTAAAGACACTGTGGCTACAAAGGCTTCCTTCTACGGTGCGCGCAATACTTCAGGCATCAAACGTTGATTCTCTAAATGCCTTAGCAAACCTGGCTGATAAGGTAATGGAGATGGGAGATTACAATACTATAGCCTCAACTTCACGACCACAAACTTCCGAGCGGCACTTGAAAGAGTTAAAAAATGCCAAACCACAAAGAGCTGAATCGCAGGAAAACAGATCGTTGGAGCAAAACATATTGCAGCTTATCTCGAAAATCGACCATCTTCTTGAAGTAAACAATAAACGTCGTGGTTCATCAAGGCCAAGAAACAGTGGCAGACAGCGTTCAACATCACGAAACCGACGAGCTCGTTGCTCAACATCAAACGATGAAGAAGAAGACATATGCTGGTTTCACTATAATTTTGGTGATAAAGCACGCAATTGTAGATCGCCGTGTTCCTACGAAAGACGAAATCAGTCAAAAAACTAAATCAGTCGTTAGTTGAGTCCGTCGCCGCTCCACTCAACCAACGAATATTTCGTCTAACGATAAGCGATGAGCGGCTTAATCACAAATTTTTAATTGACACAGGCGCTGACGTTTCTGTTTTGCCACCTAAATACAACGAACGATACAATAAATCAACATCTTTTCTTTTTGCTGCCAACGGAACGCCAATAACAACATACGGTGAAAGACGTCTTACGCTGAACCTGGGACTTAGAAGGCCATTCGCTTGGAATTTTATCATTGCTGATGTTACCACTCCAATAATCGGATCCGATTTTTTGAAGTACTACGGCCTCCTGATAGACGTACGCAGGAATAAGCTCATCGATGGAGAAACCAAATTGGAATCCCTTGGTACAAAATCCAATTCAGGTACTTTTGGTATAAAAACATTTAATTCCAAAGATCCTTTTGCGAGTATATTGGCAGAGTTTAACGATATCACGGTACTGGGTTTCAAGAAAGCACCGTGCAACACCTCGATCGCTCATTATATCGAGACAAAAGGTCCACCCGTATATGCTAAACCAAGACGATTGACTACAGATAAACTGAAAGCAGCGAGGGAAGAATTCCGTTTTTTAATGGAAAAAGGAATATGCACCCCGTCAAAAAGTAATTGGTCCAGCCCGTTGCATATGGTGCGCAAAAAGAATGGTGATTGGCGTCCTTGTGGAGACTATCGGGCATTAAATGCTCAAACAATCCCCGATAGATACCCAATACCTTTCATACAGGATTTTGCCACCATATTGAACAACAAGCGAATTTTCTCAACCATCGATTTGCAACGAGCATATCATCAAATTCCAATTCATCCTGCAGACATTCCAAAGACCGCGATAACAACTCCTTTCGGGCTCTTTGAGTTTAACTTTATGACATTTGGATTGCGAAACGCTGCCCAGACTTTCCAGAGGTATATGCACGAAGTTCTTGATGGTTTGGAATTTGCTTTTCCGTATCTGGATGACGTTTTCGTCGCTTCTGATGACGTCGAGCAGCACACGCAACATCTGCGACTCGTTTTCGAGAGATTCCGAACCCATGGGTTGATTATCAACCCATCGAAATGTCAGCTGGGTAAACAAGAAATAGTTTTCGTTGGACATTCTGTTTCTGCGAACGGCATAAAACCTACGGACGAAAAGGTTCGCATAATTAACAATTTACCAAAGCCAAAAACTGTCAGAGAGCTGAAACGATTTCTCGGGATGTTGAATTTTTATAGACGATTTCTTCCCAACGCTGTTGTTACTCAAATGCTACTGCAAGATCTCATCGGTAAACGAAACCGAAAAAACGATACAACACCAATTACTTGGAATCCCAAAGCTTCGGATGCTTTCGAGCAGTGCAAAAAAGAATTGGCGAATGCCACAGTTCTCGCCCATCCAGCACTTAACGCAAACTTATCGCTTAATGTCGACGCTTCTGATAAGGCAATTGGTGCAGTGCTTCATCAAATTGTTGATGGCAAATATCAACCATTGGGGTTCTTCAGTAAAAGATTAACCACAACGCAGCAACGGTATAGTACCTACGACAGGGAACTGCTTGCAATGTACGAGGGTGTCAAATATTTTCGCCACGCTGTTGAAGGACGAATCTTTTACATATTGACGGACCACAAGCCACTCATTTTCGCTTTTCAACAAAAATTGGATAAAGCTAGTCCACGTCAAGTTCGACAATTGGATTTTGTCTCGCAGTTCACCACAGACATCCGACACGTACCTGGCTTAGATAACGACGTTGCAGACTTGCTGTCACGATTGGATGCAGTTGAAATTACCAATATTAACTATGGAGATTTAGCTGTCGAACAACAAAGCGATCTTGAACTTAAAGCCATTCGGGATTCAGGTAATTGTCCGTCAAACTCACTAATAATCAAAGCGTTTAGTATTCCACAGAGTAACATAGTACTGTACTGCGACACATCAACCAATAACGTTCGACCTTGGATACCGAAAACCTTTCGCCAGAAGATTATGTCCAATTGCCATGGAATGTCGCATCCTGGGTGTCGTGCAACATGCAAAATGATCGGTGAACGATACGTGTGGACTGGTATGCGAAAGGACATCTCGCAATTTGTTCGCACATGTACAGCATGTCAACGATGCAAAACACAGCGACACAATCGAGCTCCACTAGCTCAGTACGAGCAGATCTCCAACCGTTTTGAGCACGTGAACATAGACATCGTTGGACCTTTACCACCATCCAAAGGGTACAGATACTTACTCACTTGCATTGATCGTTGCACTAGATGGCCCGAGGCGATACCCATCGCAGATATCACCGCTGAGACTGTGACGAACGCATTTATCAACGAATGGATTGCACGCTATGGAGTTCCAGCTAGAGTAACCACCGACTTAGGACGACAGTTTGAGTGCACCGTTTTCAGAGAGCTTGCACAAACATTTGGCTTCAACCATAGCAAAACAACACCGTACCATCCGCAGGCTAATGGTATAATCGAAAGATGGCATCGGACTTTGAAAGCTGCGTTAAAATCTCAACAAACTACGAACTGGATGGATGTTCTCCCTATCGTTATGCTAGGGTTAAGAGCAACATTCAAACCCGACATCAGTGCCACTCCAGCAGATCTTGTGTTTGGTACTACTTTGCGATTACCTGGACAATTTTTCGCTGATAAAACTGTCAAGAAGTGCGAACACGAATTATTGAAGGATTTACAAGAGAACATGCAGAAAAATTCGCCCAAACCAACTTCGTTTCATGGACTTCCCAAGATTTTCATCCAACCTGAGCTTCAAAATTGTACGCATGTGTTCGTTCGTAACGACGCTGTCCGAACACCTCTCCAACCAACATACGACGGACCATACAAGATAATTAGCCGGCATCAAAAATATTTCACGATTAAGATTCAACAGCGAACGACAAAGATTTCAATTGATAGATTGAAAGCTGCATTTTTGACAAATTCATCGGACCCTAACGACATCGAAAGTTCAACGGATCTCGGCAATAGCGCAAACCAGCCACATCCAAATACGGATCATCAATCGGAAAGTAACGCTACCAGAAGTCAACCAGAGCTAAGTCGACGTGGTCGAAAGATTTCTTTGCCAGCACGTTTTCGCTAGTTTTTCCAAGGGGGGAGTATTGTGGCAACACTGCTCAGTGCAACCTTTCCACAACAAGCATCTCATCGCCGTTCGATGCTTAATTCGATACACACACTTAAAGAAACTGATGAATACGAGCGTTGACGAGACAGCAGCTGCAGTTGCAGATACGAAAAGGTTTTTCCATCATCGACATCGTCTCCGTAATTCTTTTGTATTTTTGTAATATTAAATTAATTAAGTTAATAAATAAATCGTGTTATAGTTTGGTTTTAATAAGCGTCAAATTTATTGAACCTCCACATATTGTTTTTCCACTGGCCAATTCATAGTGCTGGTCCTTCTCTTGCATTGCTTTGGATTATTCCCAAACATATACTCTCGAACAACATTTTCTTCAGTAATGAATCACATTTCTCACTCGGTGGGTATGTAAAATGTAAAGAAACCAAATTGCCGCATATGGGGCTCAGAAAACCCACAAGTGATCGAAGAGGTGCCGCCCGTTGCATCCAGACAAAGTGACTGTTTGGTGTGCTCTATGGTCGAAAGGTATCATTGGTCTGTATTTCTTCGAAGATGCCAATGGGCAGACGGTTACAGTCAATTCGGAGCGACATGGTCGAATGATAACCGATTTTTTTTGCCGACGATTGAATATCATGACTTGGGCGATATGTGATTCCAACAAGACGGGGCAACAAGCCACACAGCACGACCAATTATGACTTTTTTTGAATACGTCAAAAGACCATGTTTTCGCGAATAATCCCCGAACTAAAACCAATATTACTCAAGTTATTGTTATTGCTGAAATATCGCCCGAAATGTGCGAAATAGTGGTTAAAAATTACCTCAAAAGAATCGAATGCTTCGAATCTTCCCGAGGCGGCCATTTGAATGGTATTGTTTTTCACACTTAATAAAAGTGCAAGCTTTATAATGAAGTAAAATGTTCATCAAAAATGTATCGCTGTGTGTATTTTATTTATGTTTACTTTTGAAACCGAAAAATGAATGACCTTTAACTTTAATAATTGTTGCTAACATTTTCGAGCGCGTTTACATAAAAGTATATTTTATATAACAATTTGTGATAGTGCACTAGACAAATTATGGTCTCTATAACAACGGTTCCGTTTTGAAAGGCTCGCTAACAAAATTAGTCACTTTCTCGGAGAAAATTACTAAACTTATCACAACACAATCGATGCACTTGAAGTTCGTTTAGAAAAGTTAGAACAATTATAGGAACATTTTTATTCTTCGCTTTGCTGAGCAAGGGGGTATATGCTGACCTTGAACCATCAGAATTCGTGGAATTTGATGTATTTGTTCGTCAAACCTGTTTTTGTTTCTTCGATTCGGGAGAGAAAGAAGCAGGAATCAAATACAACTCAATCTAGCCTTTCAACTAACTCGCAAGCTCCTGCCGGGCAGCAATCGAGCACAACAAGTCCATTTACCTAAATAAACCGTCTTCCCAAGTTTCATATAGAACTGTTCGCGGGAAGTTATTGTGACTGGCCGTCCCTTCTGATATGAAAAATTGCATATCCTTCAACCACCAACTCATCACTCCATAAACACTTAGCTCAGTTTCGACCCCAAACTTTTTAGAAAGCAGTGGAAACTATCAGTTAATTCGTATTCTAATCAACTCTGGTCTTTCATTGCCGAGGCTTGCGTTCAGAGACTTGGAGCTAGACAAATTAATGCTCGCATACCAATATCCGGGATTCGTGAGACTTTTGCTGGTACGTTTAGAGGCCTAGTCTCGACTGGCGCAACTGGTTATCCCATATCACAAAATAAAATACTATTTTCAGCTGGCTATTAGCCGGAAAAATGTTTTCGGGTGGCGAATAAAATATCCGGTCACATCATTATAGACATTGACTCCACATTACAGGTATTTTGGACAATTGAGGAGGTTGATTCGAAATTAATTGTTTCAATTGAAGAGCATTTCGTTAAAACTCATCGCAGGAGTGCCGATGGCAAATACATTGTTAATTTGCTTTAAAAGGTCACTGGTTTTGCGAATACTCTCAATTGAAAGGAAATTTTCCAAAAACAAATTTCTCTTTCTTTCGTACTTAAAGTTTATGGAGGAATATTTGGTTTTGGGACACGTCATGCGTATAGGATACAGTAGTCGGAAATTTTGAAACCCATATTTTCTATTTTCCACATCACACGGAGTTTAAGCGAGATAGTGGACGGACATTTACGGACATGAGAGGAAATTCCCTAAACGATGCTTTTCTGATATAAAGAAACTTCCAATATAAAGAATCCTCTTCTTGGTCTGTTTAAGATTTCGTCGCCATAATTATGTCTTCACCGCTGACTTAGTGAAAATGCTTCGCCAGGTTTGGGTATCGAATGAAGACACTGATTTGCCAGTATTTAAGTGAAGTTTATCAGTTTAAACCTGTAGAAACCAAATTTGTGCTAATCCTGAGTTAATCCTTGGATCGACACTTAAGATCCCAGTGTGAAATCGGGTATAAATATTTACTCTGGCAAATCGGCTTCTCCGATCGGAATAATAATATTTTAAAGTAGCAACTTTTCCCATACCTATACCTATTTAGATTGGCAAAATTATAATGTGGTGGTGGTGGATCCAGCTTTAATATATGGTTGTTAAAAATGGTGATGTCTGTCAAATTTTGTGTCAGTCACAAATTCTTCATTGACAAAATATCTTTCAAATATTCAAGCAGTAAAAAAAACTACATAAACATACGCATTACAACAATTTATTACTTGAAGCGACACTTGAAGTGACATTTATTAGCGATTGGTGTGGAAATCGAAAGACGGATTCATGGTTCAAAAAACACTGTTTTGCATCTGTTTAGCTCAAAACTGAGCAAAAGTTACTCTGGATTTAAGCATTCATTTTTATCATAATCGAAAATGGCATTTTTGAGATATGAGCAGTTTTTTTAAAGTAGCAGAAATCGTTTATAACGATGTCGAAGGGACCTTAGAATTTCATCATTATAACCAGTTCACCGTTATATCCGGTACTATAAAAAATACAAAAAAAATTATGTAGGTACTTTATTGAAAAAAAAGTTTAAGAAATTTGTCGAGGAACAAAATCACAAATTTGTTATACTTTTGCACAGTTGTTTGTGTAAAATATTTTTCTAAGAAATTGTCCAATATTTGTATTTTATTTTGAAGCGGGCATATATACCATCTTGAGAGCTACCTCCACGCACTATTACTTGTTACAAACAAAAATCAACATTTACCGAACTAAACCCTTTAGATATCAGATATGGAAATCAAAAATTCAATTAACTTTAACTGTGAGAACATCCCAGGACCGGTGACTGCGATCTCTACGGGAAATTTACATACCATCAATTGCACTAAATTTATCCTCGGCATTTTATTTTCTCTTCAGCATTCTAGCAAAACTCAAACAAATTTTAAAAAAATTAGCCTACTGGATAATTATTTGTTATCTTGCTCTCCGAGCAGGATCATTTTTTGACAGCTGAAAACTCCAAAATTCCCTTTTCACCACGATAGTGTCAGAAAATTAGCCGACAATAATTATTTAGCGCAGTTTATACACGGCCTTAGAAACAGAATGGAAATAATAATCCGTAAACATGTAAAAACAATTTTTACTATATCGTTATAAACAATTTTTAGACTTAAATCTGGTACATTTTCATCATCATAGCCGGATCATCGTTATATCCGGCGTTGTTGTAACCGTACTATTATTACCAATTTGGGTGGATATCAAAGGACGCAGTCATTAGAGAAAAAATAAGTTTAATATCAAGTTAAAAAAAAAGTTTTTGTTAAAATCGTTTTTACTGTTTTCGAAAAAAAGGCTAATTTTCAAAAGTGTCATTGTTGGACTTTATAGCGAAAAACTGGGTATGCAGTCTTGTTAAGCATGCCACATTAACTCAACTATCAATTTTGGTTCAAATCGTTTTCGAAAAAATCTAAATTGTTTAAAATTTTGTAAAATTTTTATATGGGAAGTACCGCTGATATTAGGGCTACAATAAAGAAAAAAAAAAGCCTCCTAGCGGGGAGCCCACAAACTCTGAATACGAAGTTTGAAACAAATCCGTCCAAGATTTTAGATTTGGTCAATCTGGTTGACGGTTGATTGATCGGGAGATCTCCATGTGCCTTTGTTAATATCGAGATGCGGGAACCGCGTACTTGCTATGACACCATTTCGCCCCGCCGAGAAGTCGATCAGCCTAAATCCGTTATCGGAGGTGGTGTTGTGTAGGCTGTACTGTACCTTCCGATAGTACATACTACCAAAGATGCCCTCTCTTCTATAATAACTATAATGCCCAGTTGTACAGTCAGAGTTTAAACTAAAGTTTAACTAAACCTGGCCGAGAGTTTAAACTTTTGGTTTAACTCGCTCAGTTTCACAGTACAAAATAATCTGACAGTTAACTAAACGCAGTTGTGGAAGCGCAGAACAATTTCCCTTAAGGGGATATTTTTCTACCAGCGCATTTTTGACCAAGTAAATGGTTATTGCTTTTCTCTACTTTATCTATTTTACCATTTGTAAATAAAAGAAAATGTGTGCAATATTATTACATTGTGTATTTTGGTATTAACGAAGTGAATTGATTTATTTTCGACACATGTTTGAACTGTCATCTATTTTCACCAATTAATTATTGCATTAATTATTATTTCTTTTTTTTTTCAATAATAATACATATCTAGTTGTTGAAATGTATGTGGCATTCAGACGGATGCGATCACAGGTACTGCTTCTTTATAACTCGCTGGGTTTTTACCACATCCAATCACCCGTCGCCAGTAAAATATTGAAAGGATTTTATGAGCCTCTAATTAGGGTCATTGTCTGGTAATAGGTAGGCGCAACGTTTTTTGCTGGTGTTTCTACGAAAATCTGAGCTATCTTGTTCTGGTTTTACTTTTTTTTTTAACAAAAAATGTAGGTAATCCAGATCTGTATACAAAAATGGTATGAACTTCGAAACCTTTGAACTGAACAGGCATTGTCCCGAGAAGTGTGTTCAAAATCAAACAAACAATTTGCATTGTAAAAAGAATAGAGTGGGTAGTGTCTTGTTTCAGCCAAAACAAAATGTGAAAGATTTGAGTATGTATAGAAATATATTTTGTTCGCGAAGAATCTAAAGAAATCACTAGTACATTACAAAAAAATAATCGTCATTTCCGCACACGAAAAGAAATAATTTGTATTGAAAAAACTTCAATACAATTTACGCTTGTCTACATTATGTTTGGGCTAAGATCTACCTGATGTTCACTTGGAAAAATGCGTTTTCATTGAAAAGTACATTATATTGGTTGAAAATCTATTGAAATTTCCTGATGACAGTGGGTTTACCGCAGTAATGCTGGAACTAATCATAGCTCTACTTTTCACTCATATAAATTCAAGAAGTGCAGCACCCAAACAATTTCTCATTTCTGTTCTCTCTCTCTATCTCTCTGTATGAAATAGCAGCTGTCAAAATAAACCTCAAAATGCGAAACGAAAGTTTAAACGGCAGAATGCAGGCGTTTAACTTAAACCGAGAGTTGAACTCCACTTTGGGTTTAAACGAACACAGTAAAACCGAAAATTTGTTGAACGAAGGTTTAAACCAAAACGAGAGTTTAAACTCTGACTGTACAACTGGGCATAAGAATAAGAATTAAAATTGACAGCTTTGTCTCTAAATAAAATAACAAAATAGAAAATAATAATTTCTTCATCTAACTGCATGTTTTGTTTTTATTTCAGGTTTGCATACTACAAAGAAAAATTTCCAGCCTGGCAAAACTCCATACGTCATAACCTTAGCTTAAACGACTGTTTTATTAAAGTACCTCGAGAACCAGGAAATCCTGGTAAAGGCAATTTTTGGACACTGGATCCCCTTGCCGAAGATATGTTTGACAATGGCAGCTTTCTGAGACGAAGAAAGCGCTACAAAAGAGCCCCAGTCACTCATCGATTTCCATTTCCCTCTGTGTTTGGTCCGTTCTCACCTTTCTGGATAAGAAAGCCTGTTCCCGTGCTGCCAGTTCACTTCAATGTCAGTAATTTTGGAAACGCCCACGACCCCTTCGAACAAGTTGGTTCTCAAAATGACGCAATTGATGTTGCAGCATCTCAAAATAACAAGTTTGATTTTTTTGCTAACTTGGAAACCCCGTTTTATCATAATACAGATAAAATTGAAATGATTCGTCAAAATGTGGCTCGTTTCCGCAGGTCTGGCTCCTCTGTCGAAAATTTGGACACAACTAATCCAAACGAGATTTTGAACAACTCTGACTTTAACAGTATCTACCGCAAGATGCCAACGCTCGGAGAATATCATCATAACCAACAAATGGAATATACAAACAACGAGCAGCACGCATCCGAAGGGAATTTTAATGTAATTGAAGATATATCTTGTGACAGAATTGATGTCGAGAGTGAGCAGGAGGAATCGCACAAATCAGATTCATCGGACATTGTGTGTACTCGTATCGAGCGATTGCGATCTGATTTAACCAGAGATGCGCAAACACAGAAAAAAGGTAAAAAATCTCTACAGTTTAATAATAACGAGAAGGACAGCAAAGCTTCAAACGAGCTAAATCCATATGTGTTACTGTTTGATAATTCGGACATATCGGAAAACTCGCTAACGGTATCGACAAGCCCCGAAGAAAATTTCTCCAACAAGCTCCTCAATTCCTTGGAGCCCGTCAGCAGAAATCTGTATAAGCCAACGCTACTCTCCTTAGACTTGGATCACAGTAAAACCAAACACAGTCATTCCAAAGACTTTAGCATAGAGACACTGATTGGAGGTGCAGCTGAATTTAGTGAAACATAGTTTTATTCTATAATTAGGTAAATAGTAGTAAGGAAATTACTAATAGAAATAGATACAAATACTTGCAATATTTTCGTAAGGTAGCTTTTAAGAAATTGCAAATGTACATAGGAGTAAAATATTTTGTATGTAATTCTGTTTAATGCTCCTTTCCTAATTAGATTACAGAACTACAAGCGGATTTCAAATCAGGTATTGAACTACATATCAAGCAGTAAAACGTCATTCATTTGAATTAAAACAATTTAGATTAACTATATATTTTTGTTTTCTTCAGTAATGTTTGAACAAATATAGGTATTTAACCAAGTGGCGCTTAAACTAACACATAAATCTATAATTTCAGCTTTTCCCTGTTATTTGTCCTTGTGAGCAAGCCTTGTATACTTATTACTGCATTCCGTCCCACTCCCAGCTTTTAAATACACCCACTAATCCGTCCCACAAGGCCACAAGCCCTTAGGCATATACTCTACGTAGAGATTTATATAATTTTTAAAGATATCTCAAACAAAGTGAGCCACAGTTGTAATTTGTTTTTCCGGGGATTGAAGCTGATATTCCTCGCTTACTAGGCCAGTACAAGAAGTACTTGAGCCATTCCGCCCACAATCCCATATTTGAGTTAAGTCAATCACCCCTATTCCCGTTGGCGTCGTATACGAATCATGTTTCGTATCGTTCTAAAACGATGTTCAAAAAAATTCAAAACGACTAATAAACGAAGTGAAATACGAGTCGTTTACGACAAACGCCAACGGTAATAGGGGTGAATATAAAACAAGTAAAACGGTTATCATCGGCCTGACCGATGCTTTGATATCCTCCATTGCATAAGTCATGCAAACATTTCGTCATGCGATTTAGTGTGTGCTGTACAGGTACACTAATGGATCTAATTTTAGCTTTGTATGCGAGGTACCAGTACTACTTGACCGACATATCCCATTTTCAATACCAACCTGACGGGGGTAAAAATAAGTCCTCTCACAAAATTTCATTCCCCTAGGTCGATTCGTTTTGGACGCTATCGTGTTTTCAACAGACAGACAGACAGACATGGCTAAATCGATTCAGAATTTGACCCTGATTCAGAATATACATATTATATATTATATACTTTGTAAGGTCTCCGGGGACTCCTTCTTGGCGTTACAAATGTTAAGACAAAGTGGAGTCTGGCACGTAGCCAGGGGGGGGGCTTGAGGGGCTGAAGCCCCTCTGAAGCGACTTGTCTTCAGTGCACCAACGGTTGTAGATTCGATGTGAGTGAAGGGTCTCCTATAAGTCGAACTGCTCGTCTCTATGCTGTCAAGTAGATTAAGTGAATGTTTTGGAGCCGAGCTCCATATATGGGAGCAATATTCCAGGCCAGGTCTAACCTGTGCAGTAGGAGAAGTTGCTTGGGGCTAAAGTACCTCTTTGCTCTAAATAGGTAGTTCAACTTAGATATACGATATGT
Organism: Cheilosia soror; assembly: GCA_949372485.1. Taxonomy (NCBI): domain Eukaryota; kingdom Metazoa; phylum Arthropoda; class Insecta; order Diptera; family Syrphidae; genus Cheilosia; species Cheilosia soror. The sequence continues at coordinate 25,605,382 of OX443564.1, forward strand.
GGTCCTGCCATGTGATTCCTGAATTGACTGTGACTCCTAAAATGTGCATTGAGATGGATTGGATGGTCATCCATTTGGATCTGAGGAAGCATTTTTCCTAGAAAATGTTGTGAGCTGTGTCTTGTTTGCAACTGAAACTGAAATGACCGTAATGGGGCTTAATATAAATTCAAATCTATAAAAATAAGGAGACTATCCCGGTAGGTATTCAAACGCTAGGTATGTACACTGTGCAAGCCATAGCTTTAACCTGGCTCTGCCATGTCAACTCCTGCAATTCGCAATTACCTTAGTGTAGTTAGTGATATAGCTAATTTCTTCTGCAACCTTTCAAATGCATATTATGCAACTTTCAAAACTGTCATTAAAAAATATGCACCAGAGAGCCGAAAAACTCGACTTCTACGCCTTTGTGAAACAAAATTCATTGAAAGGCATGACAGTATTAATTCCTTTGTATAGCTCTTCAAATGCATCTCAATAAGCATTGAAAAAACAGCGAGCAGAACGTGGGTGATGTCTTCGAAAGTATCAACACTTTTGACAGCGGTCCAAAAAAGTCATTACCTAGTATAGTAAGCCTCATTGTATAAGAAAAACTATTCAGTTTAGCGCTGCCCTTATCAGTTTCCCTATGCAGAACAAACCCTTAGATTTCGTTTCTGCAATCGACCGCACAAAAGAAGTTCTGAATTCTCTTAAGGATTTCAGAGAAAATGCCGAAGATTTTTTCAGAGAGGCTTTTCAATCCGCATCCTAACTTGCCGAGGACTTATTTGAAGAACTTCATTGAAACAAACAACGCGTTCCAATGCAGAAACCTCTCCTTCTGAAGCATATTTTAGAGTGCCGATACTGATTTCTTACATAGATTCGTTAATACAAAATCTTACGGACAGATTCATGATCAACGAAGACGTTCTACCATTGTTTCAAGCTCTTCTCCCAGGTTTTGCTGCAATTGAGCGAGTGAACGAAATGGAAAAGCTAGCACGTTACTTTGATAATGCAATTTCGTTGTCAGCTGTGAAAGCTGAGTATCTACATTCTTTGGTGCGAAAAAAAATCGTCGAGTGACCCTTCTACAGAAGTTTTGAAATTGCTTGATATTATGTGACAAGACTTACTTTAGACTTATAAATTGTTTGCTTACGGTTTTAGCAACGCTTCCAGTAACCACAGTTAGTATTGAAAGAACCCTTTCAGCTATGAAAAAGATTAAAACAATGTCCCGAAGCCTTATGGAGAATGCAAGGTTAAGTTCACTTGCTATGATATCTGTTCATTCGGATATTATTGTGGATAAGGTGATTGATCTCATATCAAAAAGAATCAAGACGTATTCTGCTTTGAAAAAATGTGACTAATAGGAATCAATGAATTGGAATATACATAGTTTTTTGTTTTGTAAGACTTGGAAGCAAGCCCCCCCGAACCAAAATCCTGGCTACGGCACTGAGTGGAGTGTATAATAGTGAATCCCAAGACCTACCAGCTGAATTTCGCTAAATCGCTATCGAGCGAAGTTTTAGGTTGTCTAAATTAGTTTGTTAGAAACATGATGACAAATCTTGAAAACAGATAATCGACCCTTATTCCGAGTGGCGTTTATACGACGATTTAAAACATGTCAGTTTGAAATTAGACGAGTGGGGTATTTTCGTCGTTGAACGCAAGCGGCCAGTTGTCGCCTTGTGGATCCCATTAGTGTAGGTATACGACGAATGTCATGTGAGAAATTTCACTGTCATTCTGTAAAGGCGTTGAACGTCTACAAAAGGACAAGAAAAACGACGATTTTTGTCGTTAACAAATTAGTGATCGCTGAGTAATGAAGAACGACTGAAAATGTAACTTTTCTTGAATTGTTAATTTATTCAAATAAAAGTAACAAACCCAGAAACAATTTAAGAGTTTTTTTTTTTTTTTTTTTTAAATTCTGACTTGCCGGAGCATAAGGATGCACGTCGACCTAAAAGATCTATTGTGCTTGACGTCAGATATATGTTTAGGTTAGTAGCGCTTCTACTTTCCTAATGTAGCTGATCACACATTCAGCAGAGGATTTCCTTAGTTCTGCGGTACTTATTACTTCCCTGAAAAATGATTTCCTTCTTATACCGTAAAGGGCCGGGCATTCACATATTATGTGTTCGGCTGTTTCGTCTTCTTCTAGACATAGTCTGCACTCCGGTGAGTCGACTAAATGCATTTTATATAGGTGATATCGCAGACCGTGGTGACCCGTTAGGTAGCCTACTAGGTTTTTGATATCATGCCTGCGAAGATTTAGTATCTTTCTGGCATCTGCTTTGAAGGGCTGAATAGCTCTTTTGGCCTGTCTTAGACCTGGGATGTTCTCCCAAAACGAAGTACATTTGTTTTGCTCCCAGCTTTTTATTGCCAGATTTATGGCTGATTTGGGAATCGAACAGAATGGTTCAGGGCCAATGAAAGGGGTTTCCGAGCCGTTTCTGGCTAGTTCATCGGCTTTTTCGTTTCCTTCAATTCCCTTATGTCCGGGGACCCACCATAGACTGGTTTTGTTCCTGTAACTAAGTGTTTGGAGGGAATCGAAGCAGTGTAGTACTGATTTGGAGTCAATAATGTGTGAGCTAAGGGCTTTTATAGCTGCTTGACTATCCGTGAATATATGGATGTTGGCGCCTTTAATACCTGAATTGTATATAAGGTTTGCGCATTCTTTAATGGCATGGAGCTCTGCTTGAAATACGCTGGGGCTTTTTCCCATAGGTATTGAGATGTTCCGATTTGGTCCATGGATACCAGCTCCTACCCCCGAGTTCATTTTAGAACCATCCGTATACCACTTAAGGCCGTTTTGGCAGTTTGGTGGGTTATTGCTAACCCATGCTTCTCTGTTTGTGATCTCCGTGGAGAATCTTTTATTGAAGCATAGTGTCTTTGGTAAGCGGTCTGTAACCGCACAGATCATGTCAAGTTCTGGAATTTCGGAAAGCAGTTCAATTAGTTCTGGATGTTCGCCAAAATTAAACTCTTCCGCTTGAGTCAAACTTGCTGAGCTGCGTATTGCCACTTTTTTTATATAGATGTGGAGGGGTGTTAGTCCTATTAAGGCTTCTATAGCCGCAGTAGGACAGGTACGCATGGCTCCGGAAGTGCCTAGACAGGCAAGCCGTTGTACCTTATTTAATTTGTTTATTGTCGTTTTTTGGGTGACTTTGTTCCACCATACTATTGAGGCGTATGTTATAATGGGCCTGACCATGATAGTGTAGATCCAGTGTGTGATCTTTGGAGAGATTCCCCAGGTTCTACCATACATGCTGCGGCAAGCCCAGAAAGCTTTGGTTGCTTTTTGGATTTTACTATTTATGTGTGAGTTCCAGCTTAGTTTTTTGTCGAGGATTACTCCGAGATATTTTACTTCGTTGGAATACTCAATGTCTGTGTCATTAATTGAAATTCGATTTAGACTTAAATTTCTCCTTTTCGTGAAAGGGACGATGACAGCCTTGCTGGGGTTTATGGAAAGACTTTCTTTTCTGCACCAGTCAATGACTATCTTAAGGGCGTTTTGCATTCGGGTTGTAACCTCGTTTGGTTCTTTGCCCCTAATAATGATGACTAGGTCATCGGCGTATCCAATTATATTGAAGCCTGAATTACTTAGGTCTTGAAGTAGGTTATCAATAACCAGAGACCATAGTAGGGGTGAGAGTACTCCTCCCTGAGGGCAGCCTTTTACGGCTGTTACTGATACTGAGGTCAGTGCTGACGAAGCAGTTATTTTCCGACTTTCAAGCATCGCCTTGATCCAGTTGATGGTAGGTTGATCTATACCTCTGCGGGTCAAAGCATTTGATATGGAGTCATATCCCGTGTTGTCGAAAGCACCCTCAATGTCGAGGAAGGCGCATAGTGCAACTTCTTTGTTTTGGTATGCACTTTTTATTTGTGCTGTTAAACTTAGAAGTGCTCCTTCTGTAGACTTGCCTTTCTGGTAGGCGAATTGGCAGGGGTGCAGAGGTGTGCTTTCATTTAAGCATTCTCTGATGTGCACGTCTAGAATTCTTTCCATTGTTTTCAGGAAAAACGATGTCAAGCTTATTGGACGGTATGATTTAGGTAGTTCTATTGGTTTGCCTGGTTTGGGGATAAATACCACGTTTACCTCCCTCCAGGTCTGTGGTATATAGCCCCAATTGAAACTAAACCTAAATAAGGCAACCATAGTGGGTAGGAAAAATTCCAAGCCCTTTTGTATGAGGGCAGGAAAAATTCCGTCTGTCCCTGGTGCCTTGTATGGTTTAAATGAGTCGATCGCCCATTTAACCTTATCCGGCGAGAAAAGTCTGCCGGATAAACTGTTAATCCTTTTTAGGTTTTTAGGGGGTGAGTCTACGGTTATGTTTTCATGAAACTCACTTGTGATAGTGGATCCGGGGAAGTGAACCTGAAGTAGGGTAATCAACGTTTCCTCTCGGTCGCATGTGATTGTACCATCAGATTTGACTAGTAATCCCATGCCGTTTGTTTTATCTTTTGAGAGTGCCCTGTGAAGGCGTGCCACCGCAGGGAGCTCTTCGAGTTCCTCACAGTAGTTTCGCCAGGATGCTCTTTTAGATTTTCTCAACTCTATGTTGTATTTGGTAAGCAGTGATTTGTATTGGTCCCACTTACCGGTGCGTTTGGCTTTATTGAAAAGTTTTCTCACTCTTTTGCGGAGGCTTTCTAGGTTGTCGTTCCACCATGGTGTGCACCTCTTTACCACAGTCCGTTTAACCTTACAGCTATTTGTAAAAGATGAGATGATAATGTCATTAAGTTGGCATTGTGCGACTTCCGCTTCGATTATACATGAAGGTTTTTCTGGAAGAATGTCACATTTGATCGCTAGGTTTTCGCGATAGGTTCTCCAGTTTGTGAGTTTGTTATCGTAGCGGATCGGCGCATGTTCCGTGTTGCATCTTAGTTGGAATCTTATGTGCATGTGATCCGATAAAGATGCCTCACCTGACACGCGCCAATTTTCAACGATGTTTTGCACAAAAGGAGAAGAAAGGGTAAGATCTAAAACTTCCTCTCTTAAAACGTTTCTGAACGTAGGCTTATTTCCCTTGTTTAGTACAACTAAATTTTTGCTATACAGGTATTCTAATAAAGACTCACCTCTTTTATTTGTATCTCGGCTGCCCCAAACTTCGTTATGCGCGTTAGCGTCGCAACCGATGATGATTTGTAGTTGCTGGGTTTGGCAGTACTGGACGAGTTCCTGTACTGGACGTGGTGGTATATCGTCTTCTCCAGCAAAGTACGCCGATGCGCATACAATTTTTTGCAGCTCTCGGCCGTTGTGTCTTTCTAAAAGGACCGCCACCAGATCTCTGGTAATAAAACCTGGAATGGGAGAAAATTTTATTTCTTTTGCAACTATAGTAGAGCTGCCCTTGGTCTAAAATTTCCTCGGGCGAAGATAAGCTCTCTGGTTTTACTATTTAAACCAAATATCTTACCATCTGTAGCCCATGGCTCCTGGATTAACCCTAGAGCGATGTTCCCTTCGGCACATCTTTGGTTATAGGTGTCCGAGGCACCTATAGCGCGGTGCAGGTTGGCCTGCAGCACATTTAGTAGGGAGGTCATCGTTTTCTACCGTGCTCAGGGTTTCGTACCCTATAAGGCTTGTTGTCGCCTCTTCTCCGTACGATACCCTGTTGAGAGAGACCTTCAAGTCTGTCTCTCGGACCTTTGTTTCGGTGCCCTTGCTTCTGCCTTTCCCGCGCCCGTTCCGCAGCTAGCTTCGGTCTAAACCGTTGCTGGCTGATGGTTGTGTTGCTCGTACTAGGGGCGTCCGTCGGCAGTGTGTCCGTTTTCTTTTTGTCGCTTCCGGCGGCAGTACTAATACTAGCCACTGGTTGCGACGTGCTAGCGCTTGGTTCTTGTGACGACTTGCTCGTTGTAGCAGTGTCACTATTTTTCGGAGCTTGAATTGCCGACCTGTCGGAACCCTTGAGGATTATCTTGATTTGTCCAAATCGATAAGAGACCATCCCCTTGAGCTCCGCAAGTCTGCGCATCGTACTCTCGTTTATGGCAAAGACCATGTGGGCGACATCCTTCTCGTCCGATCTTTGCAGAACTCTCCACGTTCTTGTATTTAGGTCTTTATTCTGACCGTCTAGCATCGCCAGTATCCTCTCGTTTGCGACCCCGGTACTCTGCGGGAAGAAAGCTCTGACGACGTGTGGCTTCGGAAAGTCTTCCTCCCCCACAAGCATCACTTCCAACCCACATTTCTCTTTCAGTCTGAGGAAGTTGGTTTTCATCCACTCTGAAGTGGTGGTGTCCGCACAAACTAACATGAGCCACCCGGCTTTGAAAGTTGTCCCACGGAAAGCTGGCTTTGCATCCCCGTCACGCAGTTCGATCGTGATGTCCATAATCCTCTCTTGTATCTGAACCATTTGTTCATTAGTGAGAGGATTACGATCGATATCGACTGGTACGACTCCCAATCTGACATAGCTCGCTATATCTCTATAGGAGGCTTTGTCAGTGGTAGTTTTCCCAGTGCGAGCTCGTTTCGCTTCGGACTGAGGTGGTGTATTGTCCTCGGATCTCATACGTTTGACCTCGGGACCTTTAGCATCATCTTTTGTTTTTGCAATGATGCGGGCTTGCTTTATGCTGCTGCCCTGTTTCAGCGCTCTGTTGAAGCGGCGCTGTTCCGCTGGCGTGAATCTCACGCGCTTGGAGTCGGTCTGTGCCGGTTTGCCAGAGGTCTCCGACGCTCCTGTGTTCTCTGGATGCAATTCATCAGAGAGTATACTGATGTTGTATACAGTGCTTGATTCCGATTCTGAGTCGCTTAGATGAGACGATTTCTCTTCTAGGCTCATCATCTCGAAATCGCTTATTTGTGACCCTTCCCGGTTGGCAGGTGTCATGTCGATATCGACAGGGTGTTCTAAAACATCCCTAGTTGATGATGCATTTATAGAGGCATCATTCTCTATAGTTTCTTTGTTTAGGTTCTCTATTGTTCCCACGAGTAAGCGGGATTCATTGGTCGCCCGTGGTCTACCCGTATAACCACAGGAAGGCTATCTTGAGATCGGAGGTCGCCCGGTATCCGAAATTCGCAAACTAGCGGCTTAAAACTCCCTTTTTGGCCATGCATCCGTCGGCGTTTGCTGTTCCACCTTGGATTTGGGATTTGGGGTTTACTCCCACCTCAAACTTATGGTTCACGCTTATACATTGATCGTGCGTTGCAACGAGTTACAACGCACGGTCAATATCTAAGTGAGACCCTTGGCTGACACTAAACAGACAAGCTGATTAGCCATTTTCAGGTAGGCGCCCGCGAGAAGGACTGAAAGATGAGGATTTTGCCCAGCCCATTTAAGAGTTTGGTGGAATAAAAAAAAAACCATTGAAAATGATGATGATGATGAAAAAAAAAACACTCCAAAGTTATTCATTCATAAATATGTTTATGATTGAAAGTAGTTTGATTAAAAAAAAAACAATTGGCAACAAAATAGTAAAGGGATTTTAAAAGCAGATTGTACTTCATACAACAACTGTCAAAATTTATCGCGCCCATTAGCAGACAAGGAAAATGAAAGGGCAACGAAAATATAACACTTTTTCGGGTCGATGAATTTTTGAAGGAAGTTAATACCGAACAGCTGTTTTCTGTGACACTTAGTCTATGGACAGAGTACATGTGAAAAGCTAAAGTTTGACAGGTAAGAGCTAATACCTACCTACGCCAATACATTTCAATTTTACTGGCCATAGTAGATTCGATGGTAAGATACATGCTAAGCGAAACTTGGCGCTAAAAGCGAAGAAAATCGCCTGCTCAGTTTTAAAGCTCGAAATTCTATCTCAATATTTTAATGACATTCAAAAGGATTCACCAATTTTTGTCGGGATGTTTGCATTTGTAAAGATGATAAAACAGTTAGATATACATTATTTATTACGTGATTTTTTAATCTCTTGAGGGAACTGTTTTTTTTTTTCAAACAGTGAGTGTCTGAAAAATAAATTATTTAATGGAAAGTTCTATTCTTCTGCCGAATATATTTGCATAATTCAAAGATGTTGTTTATTTTGTTGTTTTTATTGACTACAAATCATCAATGGCAATCCCCATACGGGTAGAGGAGAGATTATGAACTTGATCTACCTAGAGGACGCCTGCCCGATGGTACGGATTCCATAGCACGTCGTGGCATCCTAGTTGGAGACATGCGTTTAACATGACCAAACCACCGAAGCATGGATCGCTCCGTCCGGAGAAGTAGCTGCTCGACATTGAGTTCCTCACGTATTCTGGTATTTCTGATGCGATCTCTACGGGTCACACCAGCAATACTACGGATAAATCTCATTTCGGCAAGCTTGTATCCGCGATCTTATTCTTTCGGTCATTACCCAAACCTCATGGTCATGACCATAGGTAAGAGTTGGAACAAACACCGAATTATAAATTCAATGTCAATTAGCTTTGACACCAAGTTCAGTCCTCCTGATAACAGAATGACTAAGCTGTCTCAAAATTGATCCAGCCTGACCAATCCTACAGGAAAACTCGGCATGGCTCCTTCCATCACTCGTGAATAAGACCCCGAGATACTTAAACTTCTCCACCTGTTTCAATGGGACTCCACTAACCTGCAGAGTGCATTGAACAGGCGTTCTTGAGATGACTATCACTTCAGATTTGTTCACGTTTATCGCTTTGCTTATAGCATAAAATCTTTAGCTTTAGCTTTCGCCCGGCTTTTCGCGATAGCTCTGTCCGTAGACTAACATCTGCAACGCACTCCGCATTTCAAAATTTAGCTAGGAATTTAGTTAATGTTTGGGCTAAAATTTAGTTTCGCTCGTGCTGCGTACTTGGCTTAATACAAAAACTATCTCATCGTCATCAGCAATATCAACCACGTACTAAACATTCAATCAGTGTTATAATTCTTTAGCTTACTCGTATATCCTACGAAATTGCTTAGTGAACTAAGGAAACCCAAATTATATACCTATATAATAAACCATTTGTAGCGCCCAACACGCAAGCTGAGCTGCTGCACACATGTCGTGGACATGCTGCGTATATTCTCTGCGTCGAATGCGAACCACCATTGAAATAGATTTCCTATTATGAAATGACTATTTTATGTTTTAAGGCACAAAATTATGTCGTAGACATGTCATATTCATGTTGCACTATAAACAAAAACGTAAAGAATGATATAGGTAATAATGGTAGATAATGCAATGCCATTTAAAGATACAAAGCAACCGCTTTTAATATCTACAATGAGTAGGTATCGGAGTGAAATGCCTAGCCAATATATAATATTAATTGAATATAATTTGTTTTGACTCACCAAAATAACTTGAAGAATATAATTTTGTTGCATTTTCGAGACCCTTACAAATCCAAACATGATATTAATTCAATACCTGTTTTTTCGAAACACCATGTTTAAAAGCCGTCCGTTAAATGGAAATATGCATTTGAAAATTTGTAAATATATACGAAACTGTTAACTTCATAAACGAAAACTTTAATTGTGACATAAATTAATTTTAAGAATAAATTGAAAGCAGGTAAAATGTTTGCTTTTATTTTTTAAGTCAGCAAGATGAAAAATATCATAAAGTAGATTTATGTTTTTTTTTTTTACAATCCATGCAGATGCTTACCAGCGCGAGAAAGGTATCAACCTACATGTTTTCTGGTCATTTTCTCGTTTATTGGTCACTAGCCGACATTAAGTATAATCCTTTTCACAAAATATTGTTTTTTTTATGTTAGATATGTACTATTGCTTATTATATTATTATTTGGTATGAATAACAAGGTATAATCAGCAGTTGTATTAAATTTTGGGATATGGATAAGTATAAAAAAACGGGAAAATGAATGCCCCTATTATAAAACTCAACTCAACTAAATTGTCTTCAATTGTCTTCAATTCAACCCAACTTTCACACAACCCAAACGAACTAACAACTTATAGACAACCACCGCCATATTTGTTGTGTTTTGACAGACAACTTTTCTATCAAGGTTGTGTATAACAATACGGACAATACCGAATTTTGTATGGCATAAAACCAAGAGTTGTCTTACATAATAGGGGCAGAAGTAATATTTCACAAATTGGCAATGCACTTTTACATATTAGGTACTAACTTACAGTACACAAAATATAGCATTACTTTAAACGGCAATTTGCAAAAGGTACAATATTTCGTAGCTGTCAGGATAGGCTTAAGGATTTTAAAAACAAAAACATTACAGACAAACTGACAAAGGGGCGTAGCACCGTACCCATACAAAAAAAAAACATATAAAATCGTATATCTTGAAAACCACCAAATCGATTGAGCTCAAACTTACAGATAATCTTAGGTATTGGCCCTAAAGTACCCCTGTGAAGATTTGTCAAATTTGGACAAAGGGGCGTGGCACCGCCAATACAAAAGAAAAACATTTAAAATCGTATATCTCGTATTCTGTAAATATTGAAACGACTTTTTTGTAAAAGACTGCGGTGAGCAGCACTCGACAACGACATTTTCACAACTAATCGCTCAAGAATTTCCACACCACTTAATAAATGGCCACTTGCCGCTTATGATTGCCGCTCAGATTTTTTCGGCTCTGCCGCTTGTCGCTGAGCGCGTGGCATTGGCCTAACATTTAGTACTTCTAGGTACCTATATTTGTTACAATGTTTCCGGAAGTTCACGAAACATTTTACATCATTGCAATTATTATTATTGTTCACATTGCCATTATAGTCAAAAATTGTGAAAATTTTAGAAAACGGAATTAAGAAAAAATTACGTCTGTGAAGAAAATTCGAGGACTGATTTACACAGAATTTGGGTATTATTTACCTACTTACATGAACGAGGAAAACAAATCATCAACTGATCGACTCAAATTTTAAGATTGATACCTACCAATAATATGAACGGAATTACTAGGTACCTACCTACCAACTACTGCATTCTTTTCCAAATAACTTCCCGAGAACGTGAATTATTTTTAAGCATCAGAATTTTGCTTAATTTTAACATATCGGCGTTTAAAAATAAATAAATAAGGCGGGTAGACGCCCAAGGCCTAGCTTCTCGCAACCATTCGTTTGTGTGAGTTTCTATTTTTAGGACGAATGGAAGGGACCTACAATTTTATGCCGATTCCGAACGGCTGAACTGAGAAGCTTTTTCAGGACAGTCTACTCTCGGATGTTTGTCAGACGTTCGCAAGAGGTGGCGCAGTAGAAAAAACCTTAAGATGTAATTTGTGTTTTTCCGGGGATCGAACCTGGCATCCCTCGCACAGTAGTCCAGCACACTAACCACTGCGCTACTACGCACACCATATCGGCGTTTGATGTTTTTAATTTTAACATACGGCCATTGCAAATCGAACTGAATTCTACAACTTAATGAGTGAAAATGAGTTTGCAATGTGGTTGAAAGCAATATTTTTTTTGAGCAAAATAATATAATTTAATTTATTTTGTTGAAAAATGCGGCGAAACACCCAGCGATTGGCAGATTTGGGGTGATTGTGCCCCTTTTCAAGAAAAGGAATAAGAGGGATTGCTCCAATTACAGGGGTATATCACTTTTAAGTCTCCCCGGAAAAGTCTTTGCCAAGGTGCTGGAAACGCGTTGCAGAGCTGTGGTCGAGGCACGATTAGGAGATGAGCAGTGCGGCTTTCGTCCAGGCAGAAGCTCAACCGACCAGTTATTCACTCTCAGAATGGTACTTGAGAAGGCTTGGGAGTATGCTACACCTTTTTACGCATGATTCGTAGATTTGGAGAAATCATATGACAGAGTCCCTCGAGGAGTGTAGTACAGGAGTATGGAGTTGACGGTTCTCTCTTGAGAGCAATTCAATCTCTTTACACAAACTGTAAAAGCTGTGTTCGGGTAAACGGCGTTAAATCAATACCTTTCACCGTGGGCGTTGGACTTCGCCAGGGGTGCGAATGTTACAGCGCAGTCTTGGCGAAAAACGTTTCGAATTGGGAGATCTGAGGATAAGTCGCTTGCTCTTCGCTGATGACTTGGTCAGCCTTGGGTCCTCTCAGACTGAACTTCAGCGCGCACTCGATCGGTTTGTAACCGTTTGTGTTGAAGCTGAGATGAAGGTAAACGTGAACAAATCTGCTAAACCTCATGACCGTAGGTAAGAGTTGGAAAAAACACTGAATTAAAGACTGACAACTTAGCTTTAACACCAAGTTCAGTCCTCCTTTGCTCGCAAAGGTCCCTCAGGATTTATTATAGAGGTTCCTTTACAATCAGTTAGTTTTATCTTTTATATTTGTATATCACGTAGAAAACCTACCTAAGATTTCAGAAAGTACCTAACGAACAGTTATAATAAGTAAGCCCGCCTTCTCGAGCTGTTATAATGTAAATGTTAATTATGAATGCCCACATCGCCTTTTTTTAGGCAATTGTCAGCCGTTACTCATGACGTGGCTTATACTAAAAAGGCTCTTTAAAAAGGGTCATCGGCAATAACTCGGGGTAAGGGCAAAATTTTCAAAATCGGACAAATTTCATTTCATTGTTTCTTATAATAGAGTACCTACAGTCCTACACATATACAAACCAAGTTTCAGGTCGATTGGATGTAAAATAAAAAGTTTCCTATACAAACTTTGACCCCTCCCCCAATTTACTCATTTAGGGGCTGATTTTCAAAATATTCTTCCTTATTCCTTGTATGCATCGGAAAGGGAACCTCTTCTTCTTTTTAGGGCAAAGGGACTGGGCTGGGTGTTGCTGAGTCAGTGAATTCATTTCCATTTTTACGTTTATTAAAAATATATGTATTTACAATTAAACATTAAATTTTATTACCTTTAATTTCGACTGTGTTATTGAGCACTTCGTACCTACTTAGTGTTTGTTGAGAATTGACATCGCATATCGCTTGCAAACAAATGAGGTATCAATCGAAATGTATAGGGGTATCGCGAATAAATTCCGATGGAGTTTTTTCCCTTGTCAGCAATGTAAATCAAATTGCTGAATGGGAAACATTCCGGGGAAACATTATTCGCGATAGGGGTGGTAACTTCCTGCACCACCGACCAACGGATTGCACTTTCATTTTCGGTAGGGGAAGGAAGCGGGTCATACGATTCCATTTCTGCTCTCGCCATCGATTTAGCCATGTCCGTCTGGCTGTCCGTCTGTCCCTCTGTCTGTCTGTTGAAAACACGATAACATCCAAACGAGGCGACCTAGGCGAATGAATTTCGTTAGAGGACTCTTTTTATCGCGTTCTCAGATTGGTATTGAAAATGGACTATATAAGTCAAGTACATAGTTGAGGTACCTCTCACACAAAACTAACATTAGACGTATGCACTTATACGTACTAACTCACATGTCTAACATTTTGCACGCCTTGAATGCAGTGGTATTTTCAGGTGGGATACATTATTTCTGAGTTATTCAGATCAAACTTTAGTTTCTTTTCTCTGTGGAGTGGATCGCGCAATTTTTATTAACTCGCATTATGCTGCCAATTGTTGGAGGCTTCACGGTTCTACGAATTTTCTTTAAATTCTGTGTATTCAGATTCAGGGGGAGTATAGGTACACATTTTCATAAACGGCTGTAAAGATTTGGAAGTAATTTTAATTAAGAGTTCACTAGTCACGTCCAATATCTACGCACGCTCTTAAATTTTGAATTTTCTAGAAATTAAATTAAAATTTTAAAGATTAAAGCTTGGGAAACTTTTCCTTTCCATATGTGTCAGAAAATTAAACGAGAATATTTCTTTAGCGCAGTTGGCACAGGGCTTAAGGTGAACTTGTAATAAAGAAGAGAACTTCGTTCATCCCGATCTTGCACGTTGCATAATATGTAGGTAGGTATAACACTTTTTTAATTTGTCTATGTTGGCCAACCTAAATATACAGAGAAGATGAATATTAAGTATTATGACCTACTACCAATGAAATAATATATTCTCTAAATCAGTTTTTATTTGCAATAAATTGAGCTATGCTTAAAAAGTAATAATATTTTATGATTTAATTTCATTTATAATATTCTATAAATTTGTTTAGTAAACCCAATAATTAATGTTAACCATAACTTTAGTTTTATTTATTTACCTATCCGAAAAATAAATTAACTTTATTTACCTGCAATATGTAAATAGAAACTAGAATGTCTACTTATAAAAAAATTGAATGTGTACATTTTTTTTACTTGTTCAATGTGTAATGTGATATAAAACAAATAAAAAATTATGAAAATATCTGGATTGTATATTCCTATTTTATTTTTTACAGCGGACTTTTGTATAAAGTATACCCAGAGCCCCAGAGGTTTAAAGTACTCATGGGAGCAGCACAGATGAACAACGAAAGCTTAAATGAGCATAATACTTAAATTAATATGTGCTATGGTCTATACTATACTAATAGTCCCATTTATATAACGCTCATTTACTTGAAGACTGTCATAACTCAAAAAACTCGATTTTGCAGAAAACGTGTTTAAAGTTTTCAATTGACTACCGCCTTGCAGAAAATTTAAGAAATCTTATGTTTTCGAAATTGACTAGTGGACTTTTGTATATTTAATATATCCATATTCATAAAGGTAAATCGACAACAACTAGTCATTTATGGTTTTACTATTAGCTATTGTCCCGTAAGTGGTCCTGTGAAGTTTGGTCAAAATCGGACAAAAGGGGCGTGGCACCGCTTATACAAAAAATAACATTCAAAATCTTATATCTCCAAAACTACCGAATCGATTGAGCTCAAACTTACAGGAGATCTTAATTATTGACCCTGTTCTTCGGTCCTGCGAAGTTTGGTCAAAATTGGATGAAGGGGCGTGGCACCGCCCATACAAAAAACATCTTCTATGGGGTGAAACTCGATGACGTTATATCTCGATAACCGCTGGGCCGATTTTCATTATTCTTCTTTTGTTCTGTTCGTATTGCTGTATTTCAGGTTTAGGCAGAAAGAAAATTCCACCAAGTCGATTTATTATCATTTCTCGCATTTTACGAAAGAACATTATTACCTAAGACCTAAGCAATACAATTCCTGTGAGCGGGCAAAGCTGGGCGGGTACAGCTTTTCGATAGTCTTGGAATTGGAAGCCAAGGTTTTTTTAATTTGTAATATTGATATAAATATTGAAAGTCAATAATTATTGTCTAGGCAATACGATTTCTGAAAAAAAAACCAAAAATGTTGTGTAAGAACCACAGAGCATTAAGGTGCCAGTCAGTGCAGTACCCAGGCACAGGGCGTAGGCCCAGGAGGGCGCAAAAATGACCAGGAGAAACTTTTAGGTAATTCGCGTTGAAAGATCTTTCAACTCTGACACTCGTAAGTCTCGCAACATTACAAACTCAAATAAGATAAGTTTACTAATAAAAGGGTTTACCGGAAATTCGCACCGGTGCGAATATCCGACAATACATCGGAAATTCGCACCCGGTGAATATATTTTAAAAGGCACCGAAAATTCGAATTTTCAACGAGAATATAAAGAGAAACAGTCAATCTCTAAATGCAATTTTCAAAACAAAAAAAGGTGCAATTTAATAAAATTATAGCTTTTTGGAAAGATAGATATATTTAGATAAAGAAAGATACAGAAGATTATTTATTTCAATTCATCCATTCATGTCCAAAAAAGCGTTGTGACAATGTCCTTTGCCTACCAACAGGTTCTTGATGGAGTATACATCCTATATAATCATTTACTTCTTCTTCAATGATATCTGGGTTCGACTCAATACGCTGACAAGCCTCTTTTATGGCCTCAAACCACTTTTTATTAATAAAAAGATCAGCTACTTCCGTCAAGAAATCTTCCTCACTGATAATTAATGAATTTATTAATATTAAAAAAGAAGAATAAAATCATGATTGCTTATTGAAAAAACAAAAGCACTCAAGAATCGAATCGCGCGCGCGATTCGATTCTTGAGTGCTTTTGTTTGGGGTGCGAATTTCCGATTTCAATATTAAAATAAAGAAATTCGCACCTGGTTCCGAAGTATTGTCGGATATTCGCACCCGGTGCGAATTTCCGATTTCTTTTAAAGAGTGCGGAAATTCGCACCCAGGGTGCGAATTTCTAGTAAATCAATAAAAGTAGTACCTATAAAAAGGTTGCGGGTGTTATGTATTTATTACATTTAAATTTTTTTTGATTTAAAATGCAATCCATTTAGCGTCAGTCGACAAACCGAAATTACATCGAAATTACATTGTCCTACCTCTCATGAATCTATGCACGTAAATGTTTGTCTATTTTTTCCCCAACTTTAATTATACATACGGCAAAAGTTAAAAACGGAATATTGTGGATGGTATTATAGTGTGGGTCTAGGACTGTGTTCTTCATGCTTTTTGTCTTTCAGTTACACTTCGTTCTAGAGTTGGGCAATTTAGTTCATTTGAGTGATCGATCAATTTAGTTCATATCACGCTACTGAACTAGTTCGCTCATTTTAGTTAAATTTAGTTCATGGGGTTGTTGGATGCAGAGTATAAAGTACCCACAGAAGCCCTGTTTGTGGTAAGAGGTCGCCGACGCGGTTCACATTCAAAAGCCACCTCGACAAATACAGAAACAAAGTTGGGTGAAGCTGCCAATGAAACCGTATCGATTTCTTGGGCACTCATTCCGTAAGTCAATAATCGCATGACGATACAGTTTGGACGATAGCCTTGCATCACGTAACCTTGAAAATTGCTATCGTCTCCACGACATCGTTTCTACGATCCAACATTTGCTTCTTGTATCTCAATAATCGACAGAGCACTATCGTCCAGACGATAGAGTTTTCACGATAGCTAATTAAATTAGGTATCGTCATGCATTGATTTGTTTATTTTGCAGACTATTTTAAGCTCTTTACAGGAATTTTAAAGCGAGCAAATGAATTCAGATTTTTTTACTCATTATTATTTGTCAAGTGTCATTTATGACAATAACGATGACGTCTAGTCCTTTTTTCAACTACTGAGCTCCTGAAAGGTACCGAAAGTTCTCAAACTTTGTTCAAAATAAACGATGTTACGTGAAGCAAATAAAAGACGATCTCGTGCACTACTATCGCGGCTAGATTTTACTTTACTGCCCATTCGAAAAAAAATAATTTTTTTTCTTTATTCCGATTGACTTTAATGCGCTGAGCTCAAATCTGCAAAAAAAAGTTGTCGGAATGGAGTGTCCAATTTTTGTAAAATAATTTTTTATGTATTCCCTAAGTGCAGTTAACTTATAAAAAAAGTTTCAACAAAATCGGATCATAAACACCGGAAATAGAAAATAATTAAAAAAACGCATAGTTTTTGGCGGTAAAATATTTTTTTCAGATTGGTTTTTAGGGCACTGAAATCAATCGGACTGCAAAAAAAACCGTTATTTTCGAATGGGCGGTAAAGTAAAATCCTGCCACTATCGCTTGGACGACTGTCGTCTTAAATTTTATGGAATGAGTACCCTTGATGCTCGCGTATACTGGCATCTTGATGTGTGGACTGTGGAGTCATCAAAGCTAGAATTTGGCTATTGTAGGCTTATTGTCAGTCATTGTCAGAGGATTGACAGATCTGACAATCGTATGTGCTTAGCTTTAGTTTATTTCGTTTGTATGAAAAGCATTGCGCGGTACTAATGATCATTTTTAGTGTCCAAGATAAATTTTACGAATTCAAGAAAATTTCCATATAAAATTACCTATTGTGACCGTCAAAATATAATTTAATATAGTAATTTGAAGGTTAAAAATTATTATTGGTAAGGCCAATTGAAAATAATAACAGTGAACTAAATGAACTAGTGAACTAAGTGTGTGAACTTAGTTCACTAGTTCACTATACTGAACTAGTTCGTTCGTGAACTACACAAGCCTACTTCGTTCACATCACAGTTTCGTTTTAGGGAATGATAAATTGTTCAAACTGTTCATATCAATTAAAATTGGCGACGTAAAAGAATATTCACATAAGAATGAATGAATAATATGCGAGCATTTATATAAAAAAAATTGCTCATTTTGCTATTGCAAGAGTATCTAGAATACAAAATAAACCATCAAAATATGGGAAAACAAGTTTGAAAAGAGTTTAAACAACGAAATTTCGATCCATGTTTGCCTCGAAGGCCCCAAGGGTGTTTGTGCGAATTGCCACAAGTTTATTCAAAATTCACTTCAGAGATTGTTAAGTAGTAGAAGGTGACATAAATGCCACAGAATTTTGGGCCGAAATAGAAACTTTGAAGAATCAAATTGAAGCGACTTTGCAAAATGCAAATGTCAATCAGGTCTCTTAAGCTATAGTACAACAACTGGACTTAAAGTAAATGTTTCCAAGCGTATTAGTAGCTATAAGCATTTTTTAACGATGCCAGTGACTGTAGCTCCTTGAGAAAGTTTATTCAGTAAACTCAATCTGATAAAGGCATACTTGCGCTCAACAATGAGTCAGGAAAGGTTATCTGGCCTAGCAATGTTGTCGATTGAAGCTGGCATAGCACGACTCCTGTATGTACATATTTTGGCAAATATATTTGTTTTGTTTGCTTTATATATTTTTAATTCTAACAAGTAAACTATACAAAAATTTAGATATCCGAAAAATCAGTATATTTTTCGAGGGCGCAAATATAGAAGCTCGCACAGGCCGCATAAAAGCCTAGTTACGGCTCTGGTGCCAGTACACGATATGTAGCACGCAGCGTTGCCGAAGTGGCACAATTGTGCCATTTTGGCACCCTGCAGTCCGATTGGCACCTTGGCACCTTCAGTTCTCATTTGGCACTTATGAGCTTGATACATTTTAATACATAATATTTAAAAAAAAGCATTTCTTAAAATATTTAAAATTTATTGAGATTGCAAGTCATTTTCTCTTTCATCTGCGAACACTTATTTCATATTCACTGAACTGAATCATTTTTAACAACATAGAACGCAGCCCTTGTGTATGAAATCTATAGCATTCTCGAAAACGAGGTAAGATATCAGCGCTTCAGTCAGCGGCTGGCCACCTAACTCTTATAGCTAATTCACTTTCACAATGCTGCTTTGCTCCGTGCGTGCGTTGACAGATAGAGTAGAACCCATGCTTTAATACGGTGCAAGCCAAAATGCGGCTTCATGCTTCGGGTCGCGTTTAATTTAAATGAAACATACATGTCGTGTGTGTGTGTACGAATTCATACACAAATAATCGTAATGATACTAATGCGAAATTATAAGTTTCTTGTGTTTTTAAATATCTCTCTGCCGTTGAAGGGCTAGTGGCACCCAGTTGGCACCTTTGGTTACCGTCAATGACACCTAAGACAATTTATTTGCGGCAACGCTGGTAGCACGCCTCATATATATGTGGCTCTGACGTCAACAGAGAATGCGTAAAGCGAGCTTGTACACGGCATGTACCCATTGGGACCATTCGCTGACGTCAAAATGACGTCAGTGCTACATATATATTAGGCGTGCTACATATCGTGTACTAGCACCTTTACAATAAAAACAGTTTAGGTATCTATTTAACTATTTTGCACTACGAAGTGTTCACGGGCTACGCTAGTGTGGAATAAAATACTTGCAGCTAATGTTAATGTCTATAATATTAGCTTTATTTAATAGACAGTTTTATGCCATTACTGCTTAAAAATTAAACTAAATTTGAAAAGGACATACCACATATGGATTTAAGTTGAATTTTGCTGATTAGCATAGAGATTAGGAATTTATTTTATTTTTTAATTTTTTATTTATTGTTTTTGAATTTTTGCTTTTTGCTTAACATATGCGATATAGAGATAAATAGATTCAAGTTTGACATTGCGAGTAATTCCTTTTTTGTTGTTTGGTGACGCGCAGAACAAGGCCCACCCCGGACTGAAGCAGCCGAATATATCATAGTGTTCATCGTTATCTACACCTCTTCCCGAACCAAACATAACACCCTGGAACGCTGGAACTATTTGGCCAAATTTAAAAAAAAATCTCAGCATTGTACTGGTTACATCCTCCGGATTAGTAACAGGGGGCACGGGGTTTGGGGTTATCTCTGGAACTAATTGGGTCATTGCCGGTGTTGACCTCCGACAGCCATTTTTTATAAATGTATAGTTGACAAAAAGGTATTGCGTTGCGATAAATAATTGTGTAAGCTTTAAAAATAGGAAAACATATAAACAAACGTACCTCAAATAAATTTTAATTTTATTTAACAAAAAAAAAATGAAACCGGTGGGCGGTTGTTGTACAAAACACGTAGGTAAAGCTGGATCCACCACATTCGAATTTCGCCAAACACAGTACATATATGGGATTTAGTTTTCTATTTAATAGCTATTTAATTGGGGCATTTTTGATTTTTTGCTCTTCGGAAAGTGGTAAATTTTGTGATGGACCTAGCTTACCGGTAAAGCTGCAAAGTTCACATATATACCGCTGATTTAATTGCCCTAGGAAATGCAAACAATTTTCCGATCGGACAAGCCCTTCCGCCAGAATTAGAAGTTAAAGTTTTAAAACCCCAGTTCGCTGTCGAACTCTTTCGTTTTTTTTTTTTTTTTTAAATTAAAAAAAACGTTTACCCCGCTCGAATTTTTCTGCTTTGAATATCGCAAAATAAATGTCTATGCCTAGGCTATCTTACCACTTAACCAATTAATTGTCTTTTTATCCACAGTGATCTGAACTAACATTTTTCAGTACGATTTGTTTTGTCCATTTAAAATGCATTATTTTGTTTATTTTTCAATTTTGCAAAAATGTCTCATTAATTAAAAAACAGCACATTATTCCTGCCATGAAATCTCATTATGTGAGAATGTATACAGCAATAAACCTTCACTTGAAAGTGGAAAATGATTTCCTGGAATATAGGTAAGTACGATCGTACCTCAGTCTACACTACAAAATGATAGCAGTTTCCGGAAAAGACAGCAAAAGGATTAGTTTTCGGCATACTTTTTTAGAATACACACTAGTTAGACAAATAATTTGTTTAGTACTGTGCTGATAACTGACCATTTCTTAATGCATTTTGCAGTAGTGCCCCATAAATGATTGTTACTGAGGAGATGATATTCCAAGGCCCAGAGAACTCGTCGCGATATATGAAAAATACATTATCGTTATGACGTGCACCACACATTTATTACTATCCGAGGAATATATTGAGAGAAAAATATATTCATTCATTCATGCATTTTCAATGGTCCTGCTCGACATTGAGTTCCTCATGTATTCTGGTATTTCTAATGTGATCTCTACGGGTCACACCAGCAATACTACGGAGAAATCTCATTTCGGCAGCTTGTAATACCGATCTTATTCTTTCGGTCATTACCCAAACCTCATGAGCATGACCATAGGCAAGAGTTGGAACAAACACCGAATTAAAGCCTGACAACTTAGCTTTGACACCAAGTTCAGAATAACTAACAGAATGACCAATCTGCCTCAAAATTGATCCAGCCTGACCAATCCTACAGAAAAACTCGACATTGCTCCTTCTATCACTCGTGAATAAGACCCGGAGATACTTAAACTTCTCCACCTGTTTCAATGGAACTCCACTGACATGCAGAGTGTATTGAACAGGCGTTCTGGAGACAACCATCACTTCAGATTTGTTCACATTTACTTTCATATCAGCTTCAACGCAAACGGCTACAAACCGATCGAGTACGCGTTGAAGTTCAGTTTGAGAGGACCCAAGAATGACCAAGTCATCAGCGAAAAGCAAATGACTTATCCTCAGATCTCCCAATTCGAAACGTTATTCGCCAAAACTGCGCTGTAACATCCAGTCCATATAAGTAGTAAAAAGGAGAGGGGACAAGACGCACCCTTGGCGAAGTCCAACGCCCACGGTGAAAGGTATTGATTTAACGCCGTTTACCCGAACACAGCTTTTACAGTTTGTGTAAAGAGATTGAATGGCTCTCAAGAGAGAACCATCAATTCCATACTCCTGTAATACACTCCAGAGTTTCCCTCGAGGGACTCGGTCGTATGCTTTCTCCAAATCTACGAAGCAGGCGTAAACAGGTGTAGCATACTTCCAAGCCTTTTCAAGTACCATTCTGAGAGTGAATAACTGGTCGGTTGTGCTTCTGCCGGGACGAAAGCCGCTCTGCTCATCTCCTAATCGTACCTCGACCACAGCTCTGCAACGCGTTTCCAGCACATTGGCAAAGACTTTTCCGGAGAGACTTAAAAGTGATATACCCCTGTAATTGGAGCAATCCCTTTAATCCCCTTTCTTGAAAAGAGGCACAATCACCCCAATCTGCCAATCGTTGGGTGTTTCGCCGCATTCCCACTCTTCCCAGGCCACTTTAATGACACGAGAGAGCCATTTGAATCCCTCTTCACCTAAGCCCTTAAGCATTTCTGGCCGGATTTTATCCACTCTGACAGATTTGCCAGCTTTTAGCGATTTGATCGCAAAAGTGACTTCCTCTACCATGGAATTATTTTCCGCCCTACTTAAGACAATGGTTTTATCATAATCAAAGAAGACATAGTCCTCATCCAAGAACTGTGGCTCGTTGACAACAGCATAGCGGGGTTGAGACGCAAATGCACACCACTCCATATGGGGCAGCAGCGACATCAAAGAAAGAGGTGAGTCACTTTTTACTTTTCTTGTAGAGATTAACCGCGTATTTTGCAATATCGGTAATGAACCTACATTTATTACCAGAAACAGACAGGAAGTGTTAGATATTACTCTGGTATCCAAGAATAACTCATTTTCTGACCACTGTTACATTTTCTACAGTCTTAACATTACCCGTTCTCCTGTAGCGTTGCGTTATTTAGAAACCCCAAGAAAACTTATTGGGACAGCTATCGAGCCAACCTAACAAAGGCTTTTGGTAATATACCCACTGATACAATCTCATCGTTCGAAGACATTGACTACTTGACGACGAAGATTACTTCTGCCATTAATGAATCCTTCGCAAAGAAACCCCCGTGGTTATATCTCCAGAAGACTACAATTTGCAGCAATTTAAGTGCAGAACAAACATACATCTGCGAGCATCTCGGAAGGGTTTTTGTTCCAAAATTGAAAGAAACAATGAGGCTAGTATAGAGTTAGGAAGATCCTGTCAAAGTCTCCCTCTATACCTAGCTATATAAAGAAATTCAATGGAACAGAAACACAGTCTAGTCAAGAATCACTTTAGCTGCTCCTAGACACTCACTTCCCAGGAAGTGCCCAAGGGAATGTCATTTCATTTCAAAGGAAGTGATAAGCGAACGCAAACTTTCATGGGCGATTAATAGCTTCCTCCCTTTTAAATCGGCAGGACCAGATGGAATCATCCAGGCAGAAATGCAAAATGCTTATGGCATTCATAAACCTTGGATGATTTTACTCTGCTCCTTAAGTTTAGACCATTATTATACATACCAAAATTATGGAGAGATGTGAAAGTGGTTTTTATACCCAAGACGGGAAAAGCCTCTCACACCACTCCAAAGGACTTCAGGCCTATAAGTCTGTCTACTTAAAACACTAGAGAGGCTGATAGATCTGTTATATTCGCCACAACATCAAAAAAGGAACTCTCTCGAAATCCCAACAAGCCTACTGTAAGGGCTGGTCGGTAGAGACAGCTCTGCACTCCATTGTCGGCACCGTGGAAAAATCACTAGCCATCAAGGAATTTACAATGGTAGCCTTCCTATACATTGAAGAGGCTTTCACCAATATAGAGCCGAGAGCGATAATTAACGCACTTGAAAACCTGCAGATTGACGCTAGTCTAAATCACTGGACCAACCAAATGCTGCTAATCAGGGTTATCAATTCGGAACTTGGCTGCTGCAAACTGAGAAGGTCTGTGCAACGCGGCACTCCGCAGGGTGAAATACTTTCACCGCAGCTATGGCTATTAACAGTAAATAAATACTTATAACCCTGGAGAAAAACGGTGGTAGAGTTATAGCCTACGCAGACGATATCGCCATTTTATTTACTGGGAAATACCTCCCAACATTACATGACTTGATGGAATCGGCCGTCGCAACGCTGGTCAAATGGGCTAATAGGGCCCATACACGACACGGACACGTCGCTGTAGACCAATATATTTTGTTGTTGTGCAAATGTCTGCGCAGGCCGTCTGTGTCGTGTGTATCCATGTCGACTGTTTGCAGCGACCGTCTGCGTGAATTCAAAATTTTTAGAATTTTTCTTGGTCTGCAACGACATGTCTGTGTCGTGTATGGTGAATTTTGCACAGACGAGCGAGAAAATTCACGGCGTAAACATAATTGAAAGCTTCTCGCTTGAAGAAATCGGTTCCCTCATTCAAGATTTTTGTTTAGTTATTATTGGATTCATTTTTTGTAGCAGTTTAATTATATTTCCTTCATCCATTCGGCATCAATGAAGTCGAATCGGCTAGCAGTATCCGTCATTTTTCTGACCCGACGACCACGACGAAATGATACAAACTAATGTCTGTTTAGATTATCTTCACCGTTAGTGGCGAAGGCATGTTTGCACAGACTTAAGGTCTGCAAATTACAAATGCGGCCTGGATATAATCCCGGGTAAAACAGAGCTAGTGCTATTCACGAAGAAGCAATGAATTCCTCAAATCTTACACTGAACCAAAAACATACGTAGATCCAACGAATTAATTCGTTGTCTCAACGAATTTTTCATTAAAATTCAGCCGATGAAAACGTTCGTTGGCTCAACGAATAGGAATTCATATATTAACGAAGCTGTTAATAAAGCAACGTATTTTTCATAAAACTAACGAAATCTGTTCATAAATTAACATTTTATTTCATCAATAACATTCTTCGTTGATTAACGATTTATTCGTTGAGTCAACGAATTTCTTTCATTGATTAACGAAATTTTGTTCAATGATCAACGCAAAACTTATACCGAGTCAACAATATTTTTCATAAATTTACGTACCGTTTTCATTGAATCAACGAATATCGTTCATAGGTCTATGTCCCACTTTCATTGGATTAACGAATTTTTTTCATAAAATTACGTTTTATTTTCGTTAAAACAACGTTTATTGATTGTTGGTTAACGAAAAGTGTTCGTTGAATCAACAATACTTTTCATAAGTTTACGTACCATTTTCATTGAATCAACGAATATCGTTCATAGGTCTATGTCCCACTTTCATTGGATTAACGAATTTTTTTCATAAAATTACGTTTTATTTTCGTTAAAACAACGTTTATTGATTGTTGGTTAACGAAAAGTGTTCGTTGAATCAACAATACTTTTCATAAGTTTACGTACCGTTTTCATTGAATCAACGAATATCGTTCATAGGTCTATGTCCCACTTTCATTGGATTAACGAATTTTTTTCATTAAATTACGTTTTATTTTCGTTAAAACAACGTTTATTGATTGTTGGTTAACGAAAAGTGTTCGTTGAATCAACAATACTTTTCATAAGTTTACGTACCGTTTTCATTGAATCAACGAATATCGTTCATAGGTCTATGTCCCACTTTCATTGGATTAACGAATTTTTTTCATAAAATTACGTTTTATTTTCGTTAAAACAACGTTTATTGATTGTTGGTTAACGAAAAGTGTTCGTTGAATCAACAATACTTTTCATAAGTTTACGTACCGTTTTCATTGAATCAACGAATATTATTTGTTAATTAGTGTACCCTGTTGCTTACCTGAACGAATTATTTCGTTGAGTAAATATGTTCTTTATTCTTACAGGATCACCTGGGAAATTGGAATTACCTATTCTGTAAAAGAAATTTGTGAAAGAAAACTAATGTCATTCAATAGTCAGTATAACAACAAAATTTATTGTAACAAAATTTATTGTAACAAAATTGAAAAGTAAAGTCAGACTGATTTCAATTGGGTATTAAAAACAGATAATTATGTACTTTAACAAATTTGCACATTTACCTAAGTGCACTACCCAAGATGCTAATTTTAGAGTTTTTTATTGAATATGGTATTTGGTACAAATGCTGTTGTACAAAACCCCAAAAGTTAGAACAAGCAATGGGGTATTCTAAGTTAAACAAATGAAATATTTTGAACAGAATGTCCACTGCTCTAATGCAGGATTTAAATTTAAATTTAACTCCGTCAAAATAAACAATAAAATCATTTATTAATGTAAGTTCATCCCCAATTCCTATTAGGAAGGGCTGAATACTTTCTGACCTTTGCTTCAAATGTAGAATGTGCTCCTCTACCTGCTGCGCTGTTTTACCAATGAACAAAAACGCTTCCTGGGAATCCTTAATGGTGAACTTGATCGTGTTTTTCTTGCCGACTTTGTCCTTCGCCACCGTTTTTTGCGTAGGTACCAAGAAACCGTGCATCGCGTACAATAGAACAGCATCCCTAGCAGCTGAAAATACAAATAAAATCACAAAAGTATATATTAGATTTTTGCGTTTAGAGCTATTATAGAGAGTGTATAAAGTTTATAAATAAGAGGGTAAAAGTTTAAAGAAAATGTCATGTATCTATGTTAATATATAATATATTAAACCTACTTTCTGTTATTTTGTTGTTCCTTAAATCATTAAGGAGCCCATTTAATCTTGGCTCTTTTATGTTTCGGTCTTCGGATAGAAAATGTAGTATTTTTTTAAATACTTCATCCCAGTTGTCTAGGAGGGATTTAGCGCCGCTGTGCATTACCCTGAAGTCCATGTCGATCTATATTTGAAAGAAAAAATGTTTTCGAGACTTAATTAAGCAAGTGGATGACATATAGGTATACATTTTTTATTTATACTTTTGCGCAATAATTAGATGTTAAGTGAATAAAAATGAATACGCTTGAAATACATTGCACGGCGCTGCGCTAGGAGTATTTTTAGGCGTGCGTAAGTTTAGTGTATTTATTTTAATATAAAATATTAGAATTATAAATTACCAATCGAAAACCAAGTGGCTGCTTATAGTTAGGCCATTTGTCCAAGGCCTCAGCAGTTGAAACGGATTCCCTAATTTGGTTTATTCTAAATTTTGCGCAACCCTGCCAATAATGGTCAAACTCGTCTGCTGAGAGATTGTCGTATTTTATTGTTCGTACAATAGCTTCAGCATTGCTTTCTGAGACTTAATAATTACGACAATTTTAGTAAAATGTGTCTATAAAATAATAATAAGGTTTTTTTTACCAAGTATTTTTTTATCGGAACGGCTACAACTTGGAGATTCAGTGGGAACGGGGCTGGAGCACGCTGACCCAAACGCTCTTTTCATGTTGCAATATTTGTTATAAAGTCGACCCCTTGTGGACGTTCTGTAATATTCCTGGAAAAATATCGAAATCAGACACACTTGTTTTGAGTTTCCGTTCCAGCACATACGATTTTTTTTAAATTCTAGTAAACTTTATTCTGATTTTCAAACATTCTAAACATTAAATAATAGAGTAAAAGCTAGCAACGATTTTTCTCAAGTCATTTTAGCAAGGCTGTAACTTTGTGAGCTTAGTTCGTGGTGACTACTGAACACGAAAATACATTTCTGGCAGCGCTGCGTTGGTTTATATTGGAATGCCATAACCTCAAAGTGAAAGAAATTTACCTTATTTTAGCAAACTTAAGATTTTGGTATATGATGAAAGCGGATTTTTGGTTTAGCTTTGAGGAATTAGTAGAATGACAATATCTCTAACATAATATCAAAAATTAAACTTTGCTATTATGACTTAAATTTTGCCTTTTTTGCACTTTAAAACCGGCAAACTGATATGGCAATTGCATTTTCTGGCTACATCGGTCGTAAATTAACACATACCAAAATCTTAAGTTTGCTAAAATGAGGTAC
Source organism: Cheilosia soror (assembly GCA_949372485.1). NCBI lineage: Eukaryota > Metazoa > Arthropoda > Insecta > Diptera > Syrphidae > Cheilosia > Cheilosia soror. Next base: position 25,633,277 of record OX443564.1, read on the forward strand.
CTACATTTTTTGCCCTTTTGAGGTTATGACATTAAAAATTCGTGTTCAGTAGTCACCCCCAACTAAGCTAACAAAGTTACAGCCTTGCTAAAATGACTTGAGAAAAATCGTTGCTAGCTCTTAGTCTATAATGAGTACATTATGTGTTTAAAAATACAAACCAATTAGTATTTTCAGTTATAAGAATACGGGTATGAGTATTCGAATCGAATGAAAGTCAGACAGGAAAAATTTCAGAATTATTAATTATCTCTTTTATTAATTTACCAATTTCTCTGTGGGAAACCGTTCGAGGATTTCTCTTTCGATTTTGTAGCTTTCTTTTAAGCTCAATGTTGTTTTGTTCTCCTCAAAATAGGTTGCCACAGTGCCTATGAGCATGATCCTCTGTTCATCACCAAATTGTTTCTTAGAATTATAATGTTCTATCAAAAACCTCCCTTTCAGTGTGTTATTAAGAATAGTTGACAAATTAACAGTTTGTTCAGATTTGTCACAAGGTGACCCAATACAAGAAGACGGATATGGGGATGAACGGGATGAACTTGCTTTTCGTAACACTATCGGTGAGAAATGCTCATTGCTATATATGCGGTTATGTTCCTCCTTCCACTTTTCTAGCTCGAATTCAAATAAAATTTTTAGCCCATCGGGAACTTCGGATAAGTAAAGGGGAATGTGGCAATTTTTCATTTTTCTTAAGACATCAATGGATATCCTTTTTCCTATGAGAAAGAGAAATTATAATCATTTTTTGATTTCAAAACCACGGAGACGTAAATAGCGAAAAATTAAAATTGCATTATCAAATTTTATAGACACTAGTGTTTACTATGATCATACAGTAAAAATTTATATAAAGAACAGTAGTTCATAAGTAGTGATCTACAACGCGGTCAATATTTATAGTACAAAAACATATACAGCCCAATTCTAAATGGTAATTCCCGGGGATTTTTTTTCCTTTTCCCATTTCTCCTATTCTAAATAAAAACTTCCGAGGAATTTCTTTGCTTTCCCTTTTCTCGTACTATTTATAAACTATTCTATTCGAAAATGGGAAAAATACTCCGGGAAAATAAGTAGGCATTTCAAATGTCAACAAAAGGGAGATTATTCTGCAATTTGCCGTGAGTTTGTTCCCCACGCATTTGCTAGGGAGTTTAATGACAAAATGTTAGCCTTTCTTTTTTTGCAAATTAAATATTGAGGTAAATTGAAATGATTTTTTTTAGGTTCAAAACAACAAGCAAAAAGCAAATTGTCTCCCGGGAATTTGAAATTGGGGAATTTAACTCCCGGGAAAGAATCTTCCGGCTAGTTCTTTTCGCCGGGAATATTTAGAATTGGGCTGATAATGTATTTTAATAACTTGATTTCATAATTCAAGTTGTTGTTGCTTTAAAATGTATTTATTCATATTCTTTTTGGAAATTGTGCTATTTATATGTTCATGGCTGCATCCGGCAAACCAAGATAGTATATTTTTGAAAACGGAAATGCAGTAAATTTGGCAATATAAACATTGCGAATAACGTTGAAAAAGGTTTTGACTTTGGGCGACTTTTATGTCCACTATTTTGTTCATATTTAAAATGCGTTTGCACGTTTTTTATTATACTGTAATTTGTTAAAAATATGGTGTCCCAGTTAAGAAGATCAATGCTGTGACTGAAGAGTCCTAAATATCTAAACAAATTTGAACAAGCAATGGGGTATTCTAAGTTAAACAAATGAAATATTTTGAGCAGAATGTCTACTGCTCTAATGAAGGTTTTAAATTTAAATTTAACTCCGTCAAAATAAACAATAAAATCATTAATTAATGTAAGTTCATCCCCAATTCCTATTAGGAAGAGCTGAATACTTTCTGACTTTTGCTTCAAATGGAGAATATGATCCCCTACCTGCTGCGATGTTTTACCAATGAACAAAAATGCTTCCTGGGAATCCCTAATGCTGAACTTAATCGTGTTTTTTTGACGACTTTGTCCTTCGCAAAACCATTTCTTTGCGCAGGTACCAAGAAACAGTGCATCGCGTGCAAAAGAACATTACTATAGAACTTCAGTGGCCTACACTTACCGGATTGGCCTTCTTAACTGGAGTACAATGTATTTAATAATGTTAGAAGAAATTAAATTCATGCTGTAGCAATGACTTTAACAATTTCTTACCTATAAGGATATCTGCCAGCTCACTTAAGTTCCAACTTTTCAGAAGGTCCCGTAGTTTGTCGTTTTTTGATTCCATTTGAAAATTATCATCACTATCCAGCATAATGACGCCTGCTTCGTCGCTTGGTACATCAATCAAAATGAGGTCTTGTGGATTAAAGGTTTGAGCTGAGTTCAAGTTGAATCCAGTGTCAGTGAGTTCACTCTCAGTTTCGGGTAGCTCGTCACAAAACTCATCATCAGAGATATAAGGTGGTAATGGTGCAACTCCTATGTTAAGTGGGTTCTCCTCGTTCGAATTTATATTGTCGTTTTCGGAAGAAGTACTAAAGTTCATCCCCTGAGAATTCATATCGCTATTCCTGATATCCATATTTGTGAGTTAATACTGTTGAGATACTGAAAACAAAATAAACCCAACTTTTATATATTTGCAGCGAAATGTTCTTTGATTCTAATCATTGTTCGTCCTCTTGGTGTTTTAATGCAAGTTAAAGGAGGCCCGACAAGGTCGTTTACATCTAATACCGAAAACTCTCCTAAGACATCAGGTTCTATATCGTAAGCCAAAAAATGTGGATGATATTGAATTGAGTTAATTTGTTGACAAAATAGCAAAATTGAAAAATTATCAATAGTAAAAATGTTTAAAATTGTAAATATCTTAATATCATTTTTGTATGTTGCTACATAGTATCCATCTTTGAATATATACCCATTGTATTTAATTTTGTGAAATGATTTAATTAGCATATGCTCTATGTGTAACAGTTCGGATATAATGTTATTAAAAGGGCTGATTTTTCGATCCGATTCAATAAATGAATAAGAATGCTCTTCAGAGTTGAGATCCATTAAAGAATATGCAAATTTTAATTGATACTTTATTGCTAAAGTTAGGCAAATGTTTTTTCGTGATGTTGTAGCTCTGGAATATACTTTGAATTGCCTATGTTTCGCCTCGTATTTAAAGCACCAAAATGTTTTCAATGGTCCGGATTTTCTGAAAATTGTTGGATAGTGAATAAGATTATGATGCTTTGGTTTAAGTGTGTCATTAAAAAGGCGGGTGTAGTCCGAGTTGTGTTTAGTTATCTTGGTACTTAAAAGATTAATAAAATCAGAATTGATCTCGCAGCAGAGGATCATATCTATTAATTCCAAAAAATTCAAAAGGAAAGCCCAAACATCGTCGTCTTTATGCACCATGTCGCCAACCATAACTGGGAAGCAGTAAACAAATGTTTTCATTTCCCGAGCTGACATTTTAAAATGTTTCATTGATAAATGAGCTGCTGTTATTTCCCCTGAAATGTTGTCCATTTCAATTGATCCGTAATCAAAATTCCTTTTTCTCGAATTCAAAGTTTCTATAGTGAAATACTTCGCCGTTTCAATACAATATTTTAATATATGGCTCATATTATAGTGGCAAACTCCTTCAAATAAGTCGTGCATAACATCGACGCTATAGTTTTCTACTACATGAAATGATGGTATTCGATTTAATAATGAGACTTCTCGGATTCCACTTTCTGAAGATTGCTGGGTTTCAATATCGTTATCATAGTTTATTCGATTCCGCATTAAAATTTCGTTTTCAGTACTTGCTGTATGGGTTTCAGTTTTCAGCATTTTACATAATCTGCAAAAGCTGTTACTAACAAATGATCTGTTAAAATTAAGAAATGTGTTGAGGCCTAAGTTATCTCCTAGCACCAATCCCAAGATGAAATGAATATGCTGCACACCGTTTTCTGTTAAAATATCAATTCCATCTACTTCTAAATGAATTAACTCATCAATTAAGGCTTTCCAGCATTTTTCATTTCCAAACGATTTAATATCCTTCGATTTAATAACTGCTCCCAAATATATATTTTCTAGCTTTGATTCTTTTTTTCTCAAGCATGGAAATGAGTAATATACATTACTTATTGAATGTTGGCCGCTATGAGAACCCAATGGGTTATTAATTTCAAAATCGTCGTTAAATAAAAAATATGGGATTAGATTTTTGCCAGGATACATATTCACTTTTTGTTTCCATAGTTCTCCTTGAACAAAATTTGTGGTGCGGCTACATTTCGTTAGCTCATTTATGTTTTCGAGTACATCAATTAGTAAACCCTTTTTTTCAAATGTTTTTCTAAACTGAAAACGCATTGGCATTATTACGCCTGTCACCTTTTCTTCATCGTAAGCTAATATACCACTGCGATGAACGGCCCCTATTGATTGATCAATGGTGAATTCCTGTGCATTTTGCATATACTGCTCTTCCTTTAGCCATTGAAACAAACGATATTCTGTTTGAGACAATTTAAATGGACTTCTGCACTCAGTCACCAAATCCACAAACTCATTATGTATTTCTGGACAAGCAATTTGTAATTTTTTTGTGGAAAATACTTTAAACATGTCTAAGAGTGGATCTGTGATGTACTGCTTTATGTGTTCTTGAATTACATATACATCTTTTCTAGTGAAATTATTATTGGCATGCAACACCAACGAAAATTTAGCAGCGAACTGTAAAAAACTCTTAACAGTACATACATTGAATGACTGTGTGGCAGTACATGGTTCGTCTGTTGCTTCAAAAATAATTTCGGATGCATCAATGTTTAAAGCATTACTTTTGCCAGAATCTTCGGAAAATGTATAGTCTGATTTTATTGCAGTATGCTCTGATACTTTGATACTTTTATTTTTAAAACATAACATAGATTTATTTTCGGCAGTTCTGGGTTCATGCTTTCGCTTTGCATGTCTTTTAAAGCTTGCAATATCGTGAAACACCTGATAACAAGAACTTTCTATACATCTAAATGTACTATTAGTTTTGAGTTCGTGTTTTCTTTTGAAATGTGTGATTAAATAGTCCGTTGTGGAAAAAACTTGTTTACATAAGAAACAAATCATTTTGTTCTAAAAGAAATAATAAATATTCTTGGTGTAATTTGCAGTAAAAGTTGTGTGTAACAACAGTAAACTCTCGGTTAATCGGGCTGATTAGGGCCCAGCTTATTTCAGGAAATTGAAAATACCGGTTAATTGCTTTAACACAAAGAGTGCTGTAGCTGCAGCTCGCACGAACGAACTGCTAAATATTCAATACATACAAATATCTAATGATAGAGTAAACACCGAGTACATAATCTATTACAGAATAATTGAATGTCTGCTGAAAAGGTAAACTGTCTTAGATCTATTTTCATAGATTTTCAGGAAAAATTGGAGAATCGAATGCACTAAACTGTTAAAAATTCATTTAAGTCGACTTAATGTAGTTACCTTTTCAGCAGAGTAAATTTTTTCTCAGACGACGATTTTCTTTCCTTTAATTATTGGATTAATTTCGTCACTTTTCCTTGAGTTTTTCTAGTTTTTCTAATTATTTTTCACACAAGTCATACGCACAAAATGTAAAAAGTAAGCGCGCATATTGCTTATGTGATTTTGAGCCCTGTGCGAATAAAAGAATTTTTGCCAGAAAAAGTTGTACAAAATACACAACTAATACTGGCTTCGCTTGAGGATAGTGGTGCTATGCGATTATCCGGTTTCGACTGTATAATATCATCTTATTAGGAATAATTACTAAATACTGATACGCATTTTTATCGACTATGCAAATAGTATACGAAGATTACCTACAACTACGCGTATATTGAATTGGAGAATCGAATGCACTAAACTGTTAAAAATTCATTTAAGTCGACTTAATGTAGTTACCTTTTCAGCAGAGTAAATTTTTTCTCAGACGACGATTTTCTTTCCTTTAATTATTGGATTAATTTCGTCACTTTTCCTTGAGTTTTTCTAGTTTTTCTAATTATTTTTCACACAAGTCATACGCACAAAATGTAAAAAGTAAGCGCGCATATTGCTTATGTGATTTTGAGCCTTGTGCGAATAAAAGAATTTTTGCCAGAAAAAGTTGTACAAAATACACAACTAATACTGGCTTCGCTTGAGGATAGTGGTGCTATGCGATTATCCGGTTTCGACTGTATAATATCATCTTATTAGGAATAATTACTAAATACTGATACGCATTTTTATCGACTATGCAAATAGTATACGAAGATTACCTACAACTACGCGTATATTGAATTGGAGAATCGAATGCACTAAACTGTTAAAAATTCATTTAAGTCGACTTAATGTAGTTACCTTTTCAGCAGAGTAAATTTTTTCTCAGACGACGATTTTCTTTCCTTTAATTATTGGATTAATTTCGTCACTTTTCCTTGAGTTTTTCTAGTTTTTCTAATTATTTTTCACACAAGTCATACGCACAAAATGTAAAAAGTAAGCGCGCATATTGCTTATGTGATTTTGAGCCTTGTGCGAATAAAAGAATTTTTGCCAGAAAAAGTTGTACAAAATACACAACTAATACTGGCTTCGCTTGAGGATAGTGGTGCTATGCGATTATCCGGTTTCGACTGTATAATATCATCTTATTAGGAATAATTACTAAATACTGATACGCATTTTTATCGACTATGCAAATAGTATACGAAGATTACCTACAACTACGCGTATATTGAATTGGAGAATCGAATGCGCAAAACAGTTAAAAATTCATTTAAGTCGACTTAATGTAGTTACCTTTTCAGCAGAGTAAATTTTTGAGCTCAATGAGAGTTTACTGTAGGTACTCTAAAATTAAGAATGTAATATAAATGTTATGACTTACATTTTTACTTCCAGGCTTTCTTATTTTCGGCAGCGACTTTCCTCCTTTGATTTTCCTTTAGATTTTGCAAGTCACCAATTTTGTTTAGTTTTTCTATTTATTTTGCACTCACGAGACACGTCTGGTCTAACTCGGATTTCATTGAATAATGTAAAAAGTAAGCGTTCTTTTATTGTTTCGACGAAAGATTTAATTTAATATTCGTAACTTTATGAAACAAAACGTTCAGCCAACGTAAAATTTAATAAAGGTACGAATAGTTTACATAATCAAATTAAATCTTTCGTCGAAACAATAAAAGAACGCTTACTTTTTACAATATTGAATGAAATCTTTTGTTAATTTATCCATGGACGCGAAGCAGAGGATTTTCTTTTTTTTAATTATTGGATTAATACCGTCACTTTTCTTTGATTTTTTTGTTTTTTTCTAGTTTTTTTATTTATTTTTCACACTAAAAACACGCGCGAGACTCGTATGGTCATTATGGTCGGACACTCGGACAACGTCTGCACAAAATGTAAAAAGTAAGCGTCTTTTTATTGTTTCGACGAAAGATTTAATTTGATTATGTAAACTATTCGTACCTTTATTAAATTTTACGTTGGCTGAACGTTTTGTTTCATAAAGTTACGAATAGTTTACATAATTAAACTAAATCTTTCGTCGAAATGATAAAAGGACTCTTACTTTTTACATTATTGAATGAATTCTTTTGTTAATTTAGCATATGGGCGCGAAGCAGAGAAGGCGAAGATTAAAAAACATGGCTGATCGTGAGTTGCAGCGGCTGGTGATGTTCAATATTCATGGTGGGTTGGAGCTGTGTTCGGTAGATGTTCACATTTTCAGTTGTGCGGGGTTCACATTGTATTAAAAACAGTTTACGATTTTATGTTAATGGGTTACTTAAATTTTTAGACTGTTAGGTAGTATTAAATGAAACTGCCGATATAAATTTGACATGACATCTTAGGTATAGTTATAATAAGTAATTGTAAATATTTAGCAGAAATTCGTGTTATGATATGAGTCTTGAAAAATACAGCAAAGACTATTTATTGTAATTTCCCTGGTACATACTTTACTGTTTTAAGCTTTCTGTTGTATATTTTGATGAAAATAAGTTTACATTTATTGAAAGTGTTTGTTGTTGGTATTATCAAAAAGCGAGTACATTTACAACATTTTCATAAGCTTTTAATGTCGATTTCCATTTTGCAATAAAAATCACTTTTTCCAGTTTCAGACCAGTTTTTCTGCTCTAGAAATCAGCTGTCAAATTCGTTTTCCATTTGATGGAAAAAAGCACTTTATTTAAGATTTTGATCACTTTTGCGAATCTCGATTCACACATACTTTCACCAATACCAAAACAAGAGACATTTGTAAACACAAATTGCAATAAAAAAAATAGCTGACTGTCAACACACCAACCCAAATGCAAAAAAAAGTAATCTCATTTCATGTTCCATTGGGGCAGGAAAAATCTGAGATCTGAGAGCAAAACGGCAAAAGCCCAATGGAAATCGACATTAGTTGACCAGGAGTTAGTGCTCCCGCAATAGTTTTGAATCATATTTTGCCCAAATGTGGAAGCGATTTTGCAAATTTGGAAAAACCTCAATACGTCAGAATATGTCATAAAAGGGTGCATGTCGTGTACTCGGCATATTATTGGCGCTAACATATGTTGGCATGCGTGTCACCCATATGTCCGACTCAGAATGGCATGTAAATTTCGGAGAATAAAAAAAAAATCGTTTGAATTGAAGATTTTTTGGACGTTTTTAAATCCATTGACATCGTAGCCATCCTTTGATGGAATTTGTTACTTTATGGCTTGATAGAAAGAAGACAAACCATATTTTGGGATATATACTCTATTTATTTCGAAATGTCACCAGAAAGCCCTAAAAGCGAAAATAAATCACTAAAATTTTTAATATTTTATGACTTTCTGGTGACATTTCGAAATAAATAGAGTATATATCCCAAAATATGGTTCGTCTTCTTTCTATCAAGCCATAAAGTAACAAATTCTATCAAACGATGGCTACAATGTCAATGGATTAAAAAACGTCTAAGAAATCTTCAATTGAGGCGATTTTTTGCTCTCCGAAATAGCCAATAGCGATGGAAGTGCGTGACATTTACTGACGCTTTAATATTAGTTAAATAATATTTCTGTTCAACACCTTACATATTACAACATATTACATGCATCTCCGGGGCGGCAAAACACATGCCAGTCACCGTCGACATACGAATATGCCAACTTTGATACAAAACGTGCATGCCGTGTACTCGGCATACTTTTCGCACATGCCACAATATAATAAAACGTGACATATTCTACAATATGTCGAGTAATTATCGTGACGTCAGAGTGGCATGCGTATGTCGTGTACTCGTAGCTTAACTCGCATGGCAAACATTAAGCATGACTTTAAGCAGTGGAGGGTATCAAAGCATCGGCCAGGCCGATGATAACACTTTTACTTGTTTTATGTAGCAGTATAGTACCTATTAGAGTAGGGTTCTGGGAAACAAAATTTAGGTATTTACAAAAATAGCGCTAAGAGAGAAAAGCGCGCTACATGATTATTGTGAGTGATTCGTGTTATACGACGGTTAAAAACCACTCATATATTTTTTTTATAAATATCCTTTAGTTGGTGTCAATTTTAATGAATTTGGTGGAACATGAAATACCTAAATCGACATGGTTTTTGTTTTGAACATTCACTAGGTAGCGATATGTTCCTAGCTTGTGATTTGTTGTTGCGATATTGTGAGTTTCGTGTGGTTTTCGAATATGCGGATCAAATATTATCAACAGTACAAATTATATTTTCGTTCAAAACTGAATTTACATAACCAGGCATCTACCTACGTGTAATACGTTTTTAATGAAATGTAAACAGTACCTAACGTAATTCTCCATACTAGGTATTATATCCTAACCCATGTGTTGTGTTGTGTTGAAATGACTCATCTTCCGAATGCGCCACACCACACAATTGCGCAATATGAGAGAAAGAGTACATATGACTCGTCTCATTATATTTACAACGCCAAAGCGGTGTTCAAAGAGCAAAACAAAAAACTATGTTGAATTCAACACAGCACACCACGCAAGTGTGCACATTCAGCGACACGACATAGCACACGTTAAGGCACTAGTTACAACCATCAGTAAAATGCGTACACGAAACAGTACAAAAATGAAACGTTTTGCAAAAAATCGTTTATTGCTATCGGAAAATATGTGCCAGTAAAAAAGCATGCATTTTAAACGTTAATTTACGGATCTTGTTCATTAGTTAATTAATATTTCTTTGGGTAATGACAATTTACGTAAAGCTATGAAAAGTATTCATAGTTAAACGAAACTATTCGTTGGCATGGCATACTGTTTCTTTTTATAAATCATGCGTTATTAAACGTTTTAAACGTTAATTTACGAATCTTGTTCGTTAATTAATTAATATTTCGTTGGGTATTGACATTTTACGTTAATCTATGAAAAGCATTTTATAAATCATGCGTTGTTGAACGTTTTAAACGTTAATTTACGGATCTTGTTCATTAGTTAATTAATATTTCATTGGGTAATGATAATTTACGTTAAGCTATGAAAAGTATTCATAGTTAAACGAAACAGTTCGTTGGTTTGGCAAACGTTTTTTTTATAAATCATGCGTTGTTTAACGTTTTAATCGTTAATCTACGCATTTTGATAATAGATTAATAAATCCTTCGTTGGGTAATGTAATTTTACATTAAACTATGAAACATTTTCATCATTGAACGAAACTGTTTGTTGGCGTGATGAGCGTTCTTTTATTAATAATGCGTTGATTAACGTTTCCTACATTAATCAACGAAAGTATTTGTTATTTAATGAAATTTTTCTTTGGGTTAATGAAATTTACATTAAGGTATGACGGTTTTCATTATTTTACAAATTTTATTCGTTGGTTCAAAGTTCATTAAATTACGAAAGCTTACGTTAAAATAATTTCATCAATTTGGCGTAGAGGAAAAAAATTAACGAATCAACTTTCATTGAACCAACGAAAGATTCATCAAACAACAAATACTTTTTATGAAATTTTTCGTTGAGACAACGAATTTTTCATTGAATCAACGAAAAACAAGTTAACGTAACGAAATTCGTACCATTACGAAGAATAATTTTTTCAGTGTAGGTCTGGTTCTGGATACGAAACTGAGCTGGAAACTAAACCTGCATGAACACATTAAGAAGGCCGCTACTGCACTTTACTCCTGCAAAAGGATCTTGGGCCTTAGATGCACTGGCTGTATACAGCAGTAGTCAGACCGATACGCATGTACGGGATCATCGTCTGGTGGCCAGCACTAAATAAAATAAAATAAGCTACCTCTCTCTACTAAATATAATCCAAAGAGTAGCATGTGTCTGTGTGACCAGTGCCCTGTGGACAACTCCAACCGCAGCACTGAAAAGGAAACCATGCTTCACATTCTGCCCTTGGACATACACGGCAAACAGATGGCGGCAAAATCGGCATTGAGTCTGAGAGAATCACTGCAATTGAAGTAACCATGGTCCTGGACTTCAATATCAAATTCAAGACCAGTATTCCCGACCGACAGCAATGGGAAGAGAATACGGTTATAGATGAAAATATGTTAGAAGTACAGGTCCAAATTGGTCAGGGACTGCCGCAAATCTTTAAATGAGATCTCGGATATGTGCACGTTACCGCTGTGCTGGTTCCCTGGTCATAGAGATACCAGGGGCCTGTACCACAAAACCCCAAAACATAATTAAACAATCGCCTTAACAAGTGTTAACACAAACAATTAGTTTGTTTTGCTTTTATAAGACAAAAATCCCAAAGCCCAAGTTTCCAAACTGCAATTTTCAGTAGCAAAAACTCCATAGATGTTCATGTAGTGAAACAGGCGACTAGTAATTATTTTATTAAACAGTAGGTACCTAATTGGCCCGCTTCGTGTGATTAAGGGACTTATGTTAACTCTCTTATCGCATGTCGCAGGTCCTGCTCATACATCTTCGTTGCTCCCCTCGAAATGGAACTCTCTACGGGTAAAGTAGAGCCCCATGTGCCAATTGAAACGGTAAGATACAACATCTCCACACTAGCACTGCAACAGGCTAATGAGAGAGATAGTACTAATAGGCCACTGTATACTAGGAAGACATGCCGTGGATGAGGAGGAGGAGGAAACCCGGCACTATCCTCGATTAGAAAGCAAGCTCTAGGAGAGTACCTACTTCTTCGGGGAACTTGCTGGTATTGCCGAAACGGATATCAGCAAAATACGGAAATTTGTCCAAAATTTGAAATGGCTCCAAGAGTAGCGGAAATAACCGACTGTGCTTGTATTAACAGATAATTGCCACCTTACCTAACCTAACCTATCATCCTAGCTCAATGCCCTAGATTGGATTGAGCAATTCAGAAAAGAGCTCGCTCCATCTGCGCAAGATGTCCGGCGGATGGTTTGCCAGAATACCTTGCTTGCAGATCTGTGATCACGGTCTAATTTCTCGCCGAAACTCCTTCCAAGATTGTTCTTTGGCTGGCTGCTTTAACAGCCAATTTGCAAGTTCTAATATATAAGATGCAAAATTGTATTACCTCAGATTAATGAATATCATTTCTTCAGCAATTACGCTTTCTTGCACATTCATATTACTTTGAGGTATAAAGGATGCTACAATATGTAACTATGCTGTGGAGAAGGGTCGCAAATTTTGCTGGTGAAGCATTCCCGGCTAAGAGCTGGTTCATGGCGACAGCATAGGACAAATTTTAAAATCAAAACAAATCATTTCAACTTTTTTTTTTTTTTTTTTATAATAGACACGCACTAAAGAGATTATGACTACTCTTTTAATGAAGGGTGAACTACACAGCGCGGGCGTTAGGGAAATGAGGATAGATGTGATAGGAGAAACCGATGCACATTGGTTTTAAATGTCTGTAAATTGTAACAAGGAGGAAAAACAGAGTTTGGTAAAGCATTCCACATTCGTGATGTACGGCTTATGAATGAATCTCTATATTTCATAGTACGTCCGAAGATAGGCTGAATGGTAAACTGATGAGCATTCCTAGCATGACGAGTATTGCGGTTGAATTGCTGAAGGGGTGGAATGCAGCTGGCAATTTCGTTTGAGCACTGTTTGTTAAAAAAGCGATAAAACAGCGAGAGGCACGTAACATTTCTGCGATGTTCAAGCGAATTAATAGAGTTCGCGATATTTATGTCTCCGATAAGTTTTAACGCACGATTTTGGATCCTATCCAGTAGGCGCAATATGGTTTTGGGCGCACCATATGTGAGAATTGTACTCAAGTTTTGGGCGAATGAACGCCTTGTATATTGTAGCCAGATCAGAAGGGGTAAAATATTTCTTGCACCGTTTGAGAAAACCTAGACATTTCGCAGCATTCTTGGCGACTTCGTGTATATGGTCAATCCAACGAAGGTTGTCATGGACGCACATACCGAGAATGGAAAGTTTTTCGGTTTCGATGCAAGTGCCATTCATGGATAATGGCTGTAGGTTCGGGTTTCGCTTAAGAGACAGCTGACAGCATTGTGTTTTTGAAGCATTAAATTCCACTCTATTGGCTAAACCCCATTTTAAAATGCTGTCAAGGTCGGAATTCAATGAGCTTAACATACGTTGCCGTTCCAGTTCTACGGCCGAAGAGCAGGGACGTGAGTCTTGGAAAGAATATGAGAAGCTAAGAGTGCTGTCATCAGCGAAGGAATGAATTGGATTAGAAGTTGCAGATAAGAGATCATATATGGTGAGTTTCAGACTTGAAACCATCCAAAACAACTTGAAATTTAAATAAAATCACGGTCTAAGGCCGAAGGGAAACCGTCCGGATTGGGAGTCCAAAATGTTGGCGTTAGGACTCCTTGGCCACCCAACCCATCCATGTAGATACTATGGCCGATAGTCTATCGTATCTACCCTAAATTAGTCGCGTGCATCTCCTCCGCGACCTACGCCATCTACGGGTTGTTCAAGAAAATTTAAGCCAACATTCTTAGTTACTTAAATTTCAAATTTTAATTATAAAATTAATCATGGCTTAATTGCGAATCATTAAACAAAAAAAATAAACTAAATATTGATTTATAAAAAACAAAAATAAAAACTAAAACTAAGAATTTAGAATTTGAAATATGTTGTGTTTAACTTAAGTTTGTCTTATGAAATAAAAGAGATAAAAAAAGTACCTTAAATTTTGTTGTAATCCGTGCGCACGAATTCTTGATGTTTCAAAGTTCTTAGGAATTTTAAAATAATTAAATAGGTAATATGTACCATAAGAAAGGAGACCCTCTAAACTGCGCCAACTATAGAGGCATCAGTCTCCTTAACATCGCTTACAAAATCCTGTCTTCCGTACTGTGTGAACGCCTGAAACCATTTGTCAACGAACTGATTGGACCCTATCAGTGCGGTTTTAGGCCCGGTAAGTCCACAACCGACCAAATATTCACACTACGGCAGATCCTGGAGAAAACCCAAGAAGTCCAAATCGATACTCATCACCTATTTATCGATTTTAAAGCCGCATATGACAGCATTTATAGAGACGAGCTATACAGAGCCATGTCTAGTTTTGGCATCCCTGCCAAACTTGTCAGATTGTGCAGAATGACGATGGAGAACGCTCGCTGCTCCGTAAAGGTCGGAAACAATCTCACCGAGACCTTTGATGTCAAAAAAGGATTTAGACAAGGTGATGCGCTGTCATGTGACTTTTTCAACATCATTCTTGAGAAAATTGTGCGAAACTCGCAAGCCAACACCAACACTACTTGCATACGCTGACGACATCGACATCATTGGCAGAACACAGCGAGCTGTCACTGGTGCGTTTGCAAGTATCAGTACAGAGGCGGCAAAAATGGGTTTAGTGGTGAATGAGGGCAAAACGAAATATATGCTGTCAACAAGAAGGGACACACAACATCGACGAATCGGACAGAACGTCACGATAGACAGCTATAACTTTGAGGTAGTTCGGGACTTTGTCTGCCTCGGCTCCGCTATTAATTCTGAAAATAACATCACATCAGAAATCAAACGAAGAATTACCAACCAATTGCCAACCGCTGTTACTTTGGCCTAAGAAGGCAATTGATTAGTAAGGCCTTGTCGAGAAACACCAAGGAGGCTCTATATAAGACCCTCATCATCCCAGTCCTGCTTTATGGCGCAGAATCATGGACGTTATCAAAAGTGGATGAAGATCTCCTTGGTCGCTTCGAACGCAAAATTCTTCGAGTGATTTTCGGTTCCGTTTGCGTTGACGGGCCTTGGAGGAGGAGGTTTAACAGCGAACTCTACGAGCTGTACAGCGACATCGACTTGGTCAGAAAAGTACGTATCAGTCGACTAAGATGGCTAGGATATGTAGAGCGAATGGACACCAACGCTCCAGCCCGAAGAGTCTTCGATTCCAACCCGGAGGGACAACGCAGTAGAGGAAGACCTCGCCTTAGGTGGCGCGCACAAGTGGAAGGGGACCTCAACCAACTTGGAGTGCGCAACTGGAGGCAGTTAGCCAAAGATCGTGCTAACTGGAGAGGCGTGTTGGTTGAGGCCCAGGTCCACCCCGGACTGTAGCGCCATCTAAGTAAGTAAGTAAGGTAATATGTACACAACACAAACTTGAAAGAGATAAAAATGAAAATAACAATTAGGTATAATTAAAAAGAAAAAACTTAAACTCTAACACTTTTTTTTTTTTTAATTTTTGTTGTCTTCAAGCGCACAAATTATTCTATTCGGGCGGACGGAAAGAGCAAAAACAAGTCAATCGTTACAAATATGCACCAAAATGACTATTTCAATCTGTTTGCTGCTCTTGTGCCGCTACGAATAATCAACAGTTTATGTTCCTATAGCAAACCGTAAATTGCTGGGAAAGCCCATGACTTAAGATCTAAGGTCGGCCATGCAGTTTTACACAAGCTAATCTGCCTATACGCAACACCAGTTATATCTACTCATAGACACGAGTGAAATACACTATCCACAAACTCTCATCTCACATGGCATCTGATAGTCAGCCCTTAATATAAATGGACTCTAAATAGTTATAGTTTTCTTTATATTCCTATAAAACTCTATTCACCTTTAAGAACTACCTTACTCTTGATGTTAGTGAGTATCCCATGTAATTATGGACATAATAAAATTAAGGCTCTCTCTAATACTACCAAAGCGAAACATATTTCTTTCTTTTTCAATTTTATACTCTTTATATTACATAAATGTGGATTAAGGTGTATTGTCAATCTTTCATTAAAAATGACAAGTAAAACAGTATTAACATCAAAAGCTTTCGAAATTAGGAAAGGTACCAAAAGGAATAAAAACAAAAAAAAAAGTCCTTTTCAAATCGAAAGCTTTGAAGTTGCATGTGCGCACTGTTACGTTACAAGTGCTTGAAGTGAAAAATCGTATTTTAATAAGAAAAAAAAACAGGAAAGATTTTCGTATATCCTCGCAGCCGAATCGAACGACGATTTAGTGAAAAAACAGGACAATGAACAGTGAAAATTATAATTAGTGAATATAGAGTTAATTATATAAAAGTAACACAGCGGCAAAATTGATAAATGTAAAAGAAAATGTGATATACCCCCAAATTTGAAAGGAAAACTAAGATTAACTAATGATTTCTCAAAGGCACAGTCAATTATGTATGCATATTATTTCTTTTCGGGAAAGTTTGCAGCTATTTTTCAACTTTGTAAATTCTACTAACACATCGAGTGGTTGCAAATGCAACTAAGTTAAAAATTGTTTTTAAATTAAAACAATATATACCACGACTCCGAAATTTGTATTTAAATATGAATATTGTTTTAAATAGAAATGCATTATTTATTTTCATACTAGCTTGGTTTACATTTTTTTCTGGTAAGTCTTGGTGCGGATATATACGTAATTATCTGTAATAGTTCGTTTCCTTAGTGATGTTTTGAGTAACATTGTTATAACCGCTAAGCATAATGCCATAATTATTTATATTAAATGCAAATGCTCTTGGCATAAGAGTGTATGCAAAATGTATCTAGATACATTATAAGAGTTGTATATGTAGACACGTTGAATTGAAATTGTTTTTTTTTTTTTTTTTTTGTCTCTCTGGTAGTATCGAATTCGGTAAGGATAACAAACCTAAAAGTGCCACAAATGTATACACTAGATCGGAATGGAGAATCCGAAGCACTAATTTTGGATTGCGAATATGAACTGGGGCCAAGGGAAAAGGGATTTGTACTCAAATGGCTTTTTAATAACAATTCGATTTATCAATGGATCCCTTCTGTCAAAGGATTCGCAATGGTAATCAAAAATGACTTGTGATAAATAACATTTATTTGATTACATGCTATTTGATTTTAGGGATTTATGAAATCTAAGATAGACACAAAAATCTTCTCGTCGGAGGGAAATCCTGGAGTTATATCGATAACCAAGCCTGATTGGAATATGACGGGTGAATACACATGTTCAGTCCAAACATTTGAGTCAACTGATAAGAGAAGTTCTCGCTTACAAATAATTGGTAAGCCTTGCTCATGTAATATATGTGTATTGCTAAAATAAAATTTAAATTACAATGTTAACAGTTCCTGAGTCCGAATTTGGTTTGGAGACGAGAATAGACGTAGAAGAAAGTAATGTAGATGTCATTTGCACAGTTCAGAACGTATTCCCACAACCAGTGTTATCTGTGCTGTATGTAAACTAGAATTAATAGGTGATAACAAGATGCTAATTTTTATTTGCTTATAGTTTTAACATGAGAAGATTGGAATCTGTGCTCACGCAACTGGAACAGGATCCGAGTGGTCTGTACAGTATGACAGTAAAATCGAAAATTCCAAGGAATAAATTGGAATCACCTACTCCAATCACTTGTGCATTTTTCTTACTTGGTACGAATTATACCAAACGAAGAGAAACTATTTTTTATGGTAAGTACAGGTAAGAAATCCGAATTTCGTGTCGCGCCGCATTGTACCTAATTTAATAGTTTCGAACTGCGACTTGGCCATTTTTAACGTAGAATCAATCTTGTGAAGAGAAATTAGTAATTAGAATACAAAAGTTTATGTTTTTAAAACTTTTTTTCTGACAACTGTCAAATTTTATTCAATGGTACATTAGTATATCTACAGTTGCAATTGAAGAGATTGCTAGGGTATCCAAACAATGTGGATTGCTCTAATCTAATTGATTGTCCTTTTTACTAGTTGTCGTGTCGCCCATATCTCAACACTCAACAATAACTAGAAAGATCAATAATTTGTTGAAGCGAGTATTTGTTCCCCGTTTTGAAGTTAGGCCCTCATCTCTTCAATTGTCGGTAAATTTTCAAAGTAGAACCATGCAGAACTGAAGTTACCGACGCAAAGCATGCAAAATGACATTTTGTGCGCATTACACGCGGTAAATACCGATCCATTACTTACTGCGACCTTAGCCGCATTCGAATACGAAATAAATTGCACGACTGGGTCGCACGAAACTTTCTCTTTTATTGCGAATATCGCTTAATGTCAGAGTGATTTCAAATTTTGTGTTGGTGCTATTGGTTATTGGATTTGTATTGCCACTGAAGAGTTGGGCTTTATAAAAATATATCGTGTGTGAATACAGATGGAAATTTGGGTAGTCATTTTTGAGAAATACCTATGTACATATTTATAAAAAGACTTTATTTTCATTTTTGGAGAAAAACTAATTATGTGATCTTGTTTAGAATGCTTAAGTTGATTTAAAAATGTATTTCGATCAAAATTATGCAAACAAATAGATATGTATTACAATTTTGGGTTCAAGAAGCTCTGTTCTTTAACTGATTAGCTGAAATCGGAGTACAAGGCATTGTTCAGGGTATAAGCATCACTAACATTTACATTTTTATCCAAATCGAAAGTGGCGTTTTCGAGATATGAGAAGTCTTTATACCATTATTAGAGATTGGGGTGGAAATCGAGGGACGCAGTCATGGTTCGAAAAGGACTATTCTTCAACTGTTTAGTTGAAAACTGAGTACAAGGTAATAAGCATGACCTGCCAGTTACATTTTTATTCAAGTCGCAAATATTTTTTTTGATATATGAGCAGTTTTTTAAAGTACCGTAGCGATAAGGGTAGCTATCGAAAGATGCAGTCATTTTAGAGAAAAACTGAGTTTGCTATCAAGTTACGAATGAGGATTGTACCATAAAAATTAAATGAAATGAACATTTGTGGTAAAATCGTATACCGTTTTTGAGAAAGAGCCAATTTTCAAAAGTACCGTTGTATGACTTTTTATAGAAAATCAGGGTATACAATCATGTTAAGCATGCCCAAATTAATTCAACTAATTTAGTTCATATGGTTAGATCCGTTTTCTAAAAAATCTAAATTGGTTAATATTTCGTAAAATATTTGTGTGGGAAGTACCATTAATATTGGGGCCAGCATAAAAAAAAAGCCCCTCTTAGCGATGAGCCCACAAACTCTAAATACAAAGTTTGAAAGCAATTCGTCCAAGCGTTTAGACTGCAGGTCTATGGGACAGACATACAGTGAACGTCCAAAGTGAGTGAACACCGATGATCTTTTAAATTTTCTTTAATGTATTGAAACATTTTTAAAAAACCAACAATCTGTAAAAAATGTTATAACAAAATAACAATAATGAAACATATTCAGATAGTGCTGATGCTGATGTGTCAACGTCAATGGTCAGCAGACATACTTTGTCCATCCAGACTTGCCTGACGACATGACGCGTGCGTGCAGCTAAAACATGCAAATTTCTCTGCATGCGCTACGCAGCTGTGACATTTTAAAATGTTCAATAGATTAGTCAAACAAAGCATTGGCTCATTAGTTAGATGTGTTGTACTACTGAGCGAGAATGCCTGGTGTTCAATTCTCACATATGCACTACAACTTAAGCTTTTTTTTCACTAAGCCAGCTTTCGCCAACACTTAACAAACATCCGAGAGTATCTAAATCCTGTCATGGGAAAAGCATCTGAATTCAGCCAGTCGAACTCGGCATTCAATTTAAAGTCCCTTCCATTCTTCAATAAAAAACAAAACTCACACAGACGAATGTTTGTGAGGAACTTGGTATCTAGGGTCAGTATACTTACCTGCTACGACAACTATTGGGGGAAAGTAAAGATAACTTAGGCGCAAAAAATTGATAACGGTTTCTTGTAGAGGGGTTACATATAAGCATTTTTTATTCTGGGTCTATCTCGCTTCGGTTAGGCGCGAGGGGTAATTTTAAAGAAATATAAAACTTAAAACGAAAATAGAATATTAAAAATCAATGGCAAAAAAAGTACTATAACTGTAGCATTTTTCAAAGACATGAATTTGTTAATTGTCAAGAGTGAAAATCAGCAACATTTTGTCTATAATATTTTGTGGAATGCCGCTCTCAATTGTCGCTTGTCTCTTAACGAGATGGCGTAGCAGTTCAAAATTCACCTTATATGGGTGCTGGGCCACAGGAACATTCCTGGGAATTGCAAGACCGATGAACTCGCTAGGCATGGCACAACGCTGTCGATTCTACCGGAAAAGGAGAATCTCTATATGCCATTCGCTACGCGTAGACAACAAAATGCGATAAGCGCCACTAATCGAATGTGGTCAAACTGCACCACGTGCTCCATAACGAAACAGATCTGGCCCATGCTGGATTTTAAGCGCTCCAACAATCTTGTAAAACAAAAAATATCCAACATAAGCATATTAGTAGGTGTCATCACGGGACACTGCATTATTGGGAGACATGCTCTCAGGCTGGGCCTCCCCTTCAATGATTTCTGTAGAAGCTGCATGGACGAGGAGGAGGAAGAGACAATTATTCACCTCCTATGCACGTGCCCTGCCCTTTCAACTCGGAGAAAGCTATATCTCGGAGAATACTTCTTCGACAATCTCGGCGAACTCGCTAATGCAAGCATAAGTTGCCTCCAACGCTTTATTTTCAGCTCTTCTTGGTTCAACGGGTAGTTGTGAGATCATCAGATCCTGTGGTATCACACGGGGCCTCCTCTGGCCTACGTGAGGCTGCACTTGTTGCGGCCTGCCTTTGTGGAATGTCCCCCTATACACATTTCAAAGTAGCGTCATATAAAAGTAATTTTTCATTTTCTCAAAAATTAGAAAACATTAATCAATCTGTGTTTTCAGTGTTCGATTAAAAATTGATTTAAAATAAATTAAGTAGATATCTATCTATTTTCTCAATATTTTTTGTAAACTCTTTCCTTAAATTTCAAGTTTGAAATTTAAATTTTTTTCAAAAACTATTAGTAGAAATAACTTGATTTAAAAATAATATGGCTTTCAAAATTCAAAGTTCTATTGCAGAACTGGCCGCTTCTGTTTGTTCTGCTTAAAGACAAATTTAACTTCTAGTTTACTAAGTCTGAAAGCAGCCTCAGAGCATTTGTTTCTGTTTAATTCATGTTGACGGCGGGGTAGTCAACAAATAATAGGTTTGTTCCTTTACTTTCGTAGTAAAATTGGGAAGGACTGTCAAAATGGCAGTGGTGAAGATGCATTCTCATTCAGAGTGATAAACTTATATGAAAAGTTAAGGAACGCTTTTATAGTAATCTATGTATGTGATGAGATGAGACATTTTTGTTTGTCAATTATTGCAGTGCGAAAAAAGGCTTTAGAATGTCTGATAAACGAGAATAATTTGCTGAACATCAATCTAGCGAAGCAAGGAAAGTGATTCGGAATTAATCGAACATTTTTTTGATGAAATCAAAACCCGAATACGAATAACAATTGCACGCATAGGTATTCTAAAAATAAGGGGAACAAATTTCAAATCATCTGTCAATTGTCATTTGACAATCCAAATGGAGGGGTAGGTAGGTTGGAGTAGCTTATGTCGACATAAGCGAAAATCGAATTCTTCGACTTGTAATATTCCCTGATTTTACAGCATTTTTTTGGTCTGGGTCTCATAATTCTTCGCCACTAAAAAACCGTTGAATTTAAAAAAAAACGTAACAGCCTAAATTTATTTGGACACTATTTGGCATTAACATAATAGCTTATGTCTATATAGAATATTATCATTTTTAAATATTTAAAAAAATGTATTATTTTAAAAACACTTAACACATGACATAAGCTATTTAGAATTTAAATATTTAAAATTCAAGAAGTTTGTATCTTATGTCCACATAAGCTATTTTCAACTAAATTTATATTTGATCATTATTGTTCTTATGTTGACTTACTTACTTACTTACTTAAGGTGGCGCTACAGTCCGGGGTGGACCTGGGCCTCAACCAACAAGCGTCTCCAGCCAGCGCGATCTTTGGCCAGCTGTCTCCAGTTTCGCACGCTAAGTTGGTTAAGGTCCCCTTCCACTTGCGTGCGCCACCTGAGTCGCGGTCTTCCTCTACTGCGCCGTCCCTCGGGTGTGGATTCAGAGATCTTCCGGGCCGGAGCATTCACGTCCATTCGCTCTACATGACCCAGCCATCGCAGTCGTTGGACCTTCACTCTTCTGGCTAGGGCAATGTCGCTGTACAGCCCGTACAGTTCGTCGTTGTATCTCCTCCTCCATTCACCGTCTATGCAGACGGGACCGAAAATTACTCGAAGAATTTTCCTCTCGAAGCAACCAAGAGTAAGCTCATCCGCTTTTGATAGAGTCCATGCCTCTGCACCATAAAGTAGGACTGGGATGATTAAGGTCTTATAAAGGGTCACTTTAGTTGTTCGAGAGAGGGCTTTGCTACTCAATTGCTTTCTTAGCCCAAAGAAACAGCGATTGGCAAGAGTTATTCTTCGCTTAATCTCAGCGCTGGTGTCATTGTCTGAGTTAATAGCGGAGCCTAGGTAGACAAAGTCCTTTACCACCTCAAAGTTATATCTGTCTATATTGACATTCTGTCCAAGACGTCGGTGTTGGGTGTCCTTTCTCGATGACAGCATATACTTTGTCTTGCCCTCATTGACCGCCAAACCCATCTTTGCCGCCTCCGTCTCAATGCTCACGAACGCGCCAGTGACATCACGCTGCGTTCTCCCGATTATGTCGATATCGTCGGCGTAGGCGAGTAGATGGACGGACTTTTGAAAGATAGTGCCTCTGGTGTTAGCGTTTGAGTTTTGCACTATTCTTTCAAGAACGATGTTGAAGAAGTCACATGACAGCGCATCGCCTTGTCTAAATCCTTTTTTGACATCGAAGGTCTCGGTGAGTTCTTTACCGACCTTGATGGAGCAGCGTGCATTCTCCATTGTCATCAACTAGACATTGCTCTGTATAGCTCGTCTCTATAAATGCTGTCATAGGCGGCCTTAAAATCGATGAAAAGGTGGTGGGTATCGATTTGAACTTCCTGGGTTTTCTCCAAGATCTGCCGCAGTGTGAATATTTGGTCGATGGTAGACTTTCCTGGCCTGAAGCCACACTGATAGGGACCAATCAGGTTGTTGACGAAAGGCTTCAGGCGTTCACACAGCACAGCAGATAAGATCTTGTAGGCGATGTTAAGAAGACTAATACCTCTGTAGTTGGCGCAGTTAAGAGGGTCTCCTTTCTTGAGGATCGGGCAAACAATGCTAAGGTTCCATTCATCGGGCATACTTTCCTCCGACCATATTTTACAGATGAGTTGGTGCATGCTCCTAACCAAGTCATCGCCTGCCGCTTTGAATAGCTCGGCGGTTAGGCCATCTGCCCCAGCGGCTTTGTTGGACTTAAGCTTAGATATCGCTATCTTCACTTCGTCCAGGTCAGGTGGACGGAGTTGGTCTTCATCGTCCAGGTTGAATGGTTCATTCTGCCTGACAGCGGGATTTAGTTCGTCATCGCCGTTAAACAGTCTGCAGAAGTAATTCTTCCATATCCTTAGCATCGACTGCGATTCTACTACGATGTTCCCTTGTTCGTCCTTGCAGGCTTCGGTTCGGGCTCTGTAGCCTTGGCAGGTTCTTTTTACCCTTTGGTAAAACTTCCGAACCTCATTCCTGCTGTAGCATCTCTCTATTTCCTCGATCGCGCGCTTCTCGTGCTCTTTCTTTTTTCTCCTGAGAAGCCGGTGTTCGTCTCTTCTTTTCTGCGCGTAGAGCTCACGAGCAGCTCTAGTCCTTCTTTGCAGCGCCGCTTTGTATGCCTCTTGTTTCGCTGCATGTGCTTGCCGGCACTCGTCGTCGAACCAGGGGTTTCGTTGTGGTGGTCGAGTGAAACCAAGCACATCAGAGGCGGCGTCTCTGATGGCTTTTTGGCAATGTTGCCACTGGTCCTCAATGCTTGATGCTGGCTGCATAGAACCTCTTGAGAGATTGAGAGAGACTCGATCGGAGAAGGATCTGGTGATCTCTTGCGATTTTAGCCGTCCGACGTCAAACTTCCTCACAGTATTTACTTGTCTTGGCGGTGTTCGGGATATCCGAAGGCGTACCTTGGCTACAACAAGGTAGTGGTCCGAGTCAATGTTGGCCCCTCGGAACGTTCGGACATCCATAATACTGGAGGAGTGCCTTGCGTCGATCGCAATGTGGTCAATCTGGTTGACGGTTGATTGATCGGGAGATCTCCAAGTGCCTTTATGAATATCGAGATGCGGGAACCGCGTACTTGATATGACAACATTTCGCCCCGCCGCGAAGTCGATCAGCCTAAATCCGTTATCGGAGGTGGTGTCGTGTAGGCTGTACCTCCCGACAGTACTACCAAAGATGCCCTCTCTTCCTATCTTTGCATTAAAATCACCTAGGACAATTTTAATGTCATAGTTAGGGCACTGCTCGTATGTCTTGTCCAAGAGCTCGTAGAACCTCTCTTTGGTATCGTCGTCTTTCTCCTCCGTGGGGGCATGGGCGCATATTAGGCTAATGTTGGCGAATTTAGCCTTGACGCGGATTGTCGTGAGGCGCTCGTTCACACAGTTGAAACTTAAGACTTCTTGCCTAAGTCTGCCTCCAACGACGAATCCACATCCAAATAAGCGCTGTTTTTGTTGCCGATAGCAGTCGCCATAATAAATATCGCAGTCTTTCATCCTCTTCTTGCCCGGTCCATCCCATCGCACCTCTTGGATGGCGGTTAGGTCTGCTTTAAAGCAGTTCAGGGCCTCCGCTAGTTGTTCGGCTGCACGTGGTCTGTTAAGGGACCTAACATTCCACGTGCAGATCCGAAATTCGTTGTCCTTTATTCGTTTGCCAGGTTCGTCAACAGTAAGATCATCCGTATCCGAGGCTTGTGGTAGTTTCGGAACTAAGTAATTTTTTCCGCAGTCGGGCAGTTACCCCGACGTACAACCCCCAACCTGGAGGGCCAGGCCCTTTGTTAGACCCCTTGGACGAAAGGGGCCGGATTCCTCCGGTGTCAGTAACCCACTTCGGGGATGTGAGAGCTGCCGTTGGCCCATAAAGGGTTCATCCGCCACCATCTCTGTTTCAGCACCCTGACTAGTCCTGAAAAATCCTCACTGACCTCAGCTCCAAATATGTCGAAGTAGCTCAAGTAAGGTAACTGTCGTATTGACTGTTGACGACACCGTTGATTCAGTCTAATGAATTCATCCGCCGTACGTCCTCTTTCTGAGGAGCTCATGTAAGACTTCTGAGACTCGTTCAGTCAGTCTTTCCGACAGAGCATTATAGTGTTGCTATTTTCTTCGTGTTCAACACTCGCACTTATAAGTTCAGCAAGTCACACCCGGATGGGCAGACCAGTACCCGGTGGTTACCACTGGGAGGTAAAATAAGCACAATTGATGTGTACGAAAGGTTACAACAGCTGGGCACCGCCAGGTTGATGCCGATCAGCGCCTACCCGATTCATACACACCCAACCAATCTTATGTTGACTTAAGCCATTTAAAAAAAAGTGATTAGGGTTTTTTATAACAGCTTAAATTGACATAAGGAAGCCCTAAAAATAAAAAACTCAAATTTGTTAAATCATCTTATGTGACTTAAGCACTTAAGGTACTTAATTGACTTAAAATAGCTTTTTTTAAATAGCTTAAGTTTCAAATTATACTATTAGCCGCTCTGTTATTGTTAAAAAAAAATAATAATACATTTTGTTCATTGTCAGTATAACTTTTCTGAAAAGAAATTTATTTACCTATCACCAGTGCTTTTTTTGAAAACAATGAAAGACCCTTTAAAAATCAAGTGCTAATTTTTTGTTTGCTCGTACTGCAAAATTACAAAAAATGACATAAGCTACTTCAATTTATCACCACAGATATCATCACTGTGCCCATGATACAACAAGACAAGATAGCGCATTGCGCATGCCGTTCATTCTTGTTTTCATTGGCTCCCGGAAATTACGCCAGATTTATTTTTTTGGGAAAATTGCCAGAAAATGTTTTTGTTTACGAATTTGGAAAATATATCAGAATTTGGTTTGGAAAATATGCCAGAAATAAGGAAATTATGCCAGACAGATGTGGAAAAAGCACCAGAAAGGAAAAATTAAATTAAGCCAGATAATAAGAGCCGGTGCACACTTGCGTTTTTTTTACCGCGCGGGCCCGCAGCGGATCCGCAGTGACACCGCAGTATTTCTATCCACACGTGAGGGCTTTTCCCGCTCGAAACAATCTGTAGTATACATTTAGCTCCCAGCAATAGAAGTTTGTAAAACGAAATGACTTATTTTCGTGTACATGAGGTACAAAAACTATCTTTTAAAAATGAAACGGCGTTATTGGGTACATCCTTTTACCTATCATCGAATATCATATAGAATATTCTATATCTATTTCATTGTCCATACCTCCACTTGAACTTTGCGGAAAAATAACGCCCGCGTGCATTGGTCAATTGCAAACAATGTATTGTAGGCCGCAAGTGCGGGCGCGTGGCAAGTATGACGCGCGGGACCGCGCGGTAAAAAACGCAAGTGTGCACCGGCTCTAAACATAGTCAAGACTCGTATTCTGGGCTAATTTCCAAACTAATCTTGGAAAAAAAGGAACTTCACATAAGAAAAACCTCGCACCCACTCCAAAACCTACAGTGACCCCCACCCCAATTTTTAAATATCCCCATACATATTCTACTGTTTATGCATTGTGGATATGGTTGGTACCACTGTAGGATTTGGAGTGGGTGCGAGGTTTTTCTTATGTGAAGTTCCTTTTTTATACCCTCCACAGGAAGGTATATTCACTTTGTCATTACGTTTGTAACGCCAAGAAGGATTCACCGGAGACCCTATAAAGTATATATATTCTGAATCAGTATCACATTATGAATCGATTTAGCCATGTCCGTCTGTCTGTCTGTCTGTCCGTCTGTCTGTCTGTCTGTCTGTCTGTTGAAAGCACGATAGCGTCCAAACAAATTGACCTAGGCGAATGAAATTTTGTGAGACGACTTCTTTTTACCGTCGCCAGGTTGGTATTGAAAATGGGCTATGTCGGTCAAGTAGTTCTGGTACCTCCCATACAAAACCACTATTAGACCCACGTCTCTCTCTGTCTATTGAAATCACGATAGCGTCTGAACGAATCGACTTAGGCAACTGAAATTTTATGAGAGGTCTTATATTTATGGCCCTCAGGTTTGTATTAAAAATGGTCCATGTCGGTCAGGTAGTTCTGTTACCTCCCATACAAAGCCAATATTAGACACATGCGTGCGTACCTGTACAGTACATACAGTAGAGGGTATCAAAGCATCGGCCAGGCCGATGATAACACTTTTACTTGTTCCAAGATTAAAAAAAAAGATTAAAATTAAAAAAAACATGAAATTTCGGATTGATAGCCAGAAAATTTTGGGTTTTTTCATAGGAAAAAATAGAAAATTTTCCGGCATTTTTTTCAAAAAAATCTGGCGTAATTTCCGGGAGCCTTTCCGTCGGTATTCATCTGTCAACAAATAATGACATAGGCTGTGCCCATAAATGGAAGTAGTTTTGGCGCAGAAGTACAAATTTGTGATGTTTTTAAATTATTATTATTGTTATTATTATTATTATTATTATTTAAAAATTTTAGAATTTAAAATTTTTGTGAAGGTCTACTTTTTTCCTCGGTATCAAAAAAAATATGTTTCGATGGAAAAAGTTTCTCCAAACAATTCTAATAGTGACTGCAAAAAAAATTTTTTCAAAAATTTCTTCGCTAATATTTTGTATGATTTTTTGACTATTTTAATCACTTTTTCCTCCTTTTCATACAAATTTGTCTGAGATCATCCCATTCAAAAAATCATAAAAAAATATAAGCGAAGAGATTTTTGCAGTCGCTATTAGAATTGTACGAAGAAACTTTTTGCATCAAAACTTTTTTTTTTTTTGATCGAGGAAAAAAGTCAAAAAAGTAGACTTTTACAAAAGTTTGAAATTTTCAATGGGTTAAGGAAAGTTTTGTACCATTCAAACGGAATTTAAATGACATTTCCATTGATGCGAAAATTTACATGAAGTAAGTTCAAATTATGAGCAGAATTAACTTTAGTTTTGTCAAAATAACTATTGCTGCAAAGCCAGCTTTTTTTTGTCAAACAGTAAATACAGTGAATCATACTAAATAATTATCTTGAATATACAGTGGACTCGAAAAAGCTAAGTCGCGAATAAGTTAAGTAGGTTGTAGGTTCAGACTCCACGGCGGTTTTTAAAAAGTTAAGTTTTGTCTTAACTTTTTTAAGTCGGTCTTGTTTTCAACTTATGTTTCCATTATCCATAAAATCATGAACTTTTCTATTTTACGTACATATATAATGCATATGCATACCTACTTATAATCTACATTTTTGAAAGTGATTCAGTGTCTTGGAAAAGTTAAGAATTCGCAAAAGTTAAGCACCCAAAAAACAAACCACTTACCTAACTTATAGTATAAGTATAGATACCTATTGAAAATACTATCATAAGTTTGAGTAAAAGGGAATATTTGTAGATGAATTTTGAGAATCGGCATTGGGGTCCTTAAAGAATTAAATATAATAATGCTGACGATTTATTCAGATTTTCCGACGAAATTTCAAGTTTTTCAGAAGAATATTTAAAAAAAAAACTGACAAAAACTAGAATTGAATATGAACAAATTAGAAGATGAAAATAATTTCTTTTCAGACGAAAATGTTTTAACCTTTTATAAACATAGATATGTACATACATATATAATATAAAGTATTTTCCTTACTTCTCTTTCAGATAAAGCAAGCAACATACAAAGAAAGTGGACAACTGTAGCCATAGTGATGTCAATAGCGTCATTAGCTCTAAGCAGTTAGTTAAATTAATATTAAATAAAAATAAATGACTATTATTTAATAAATTTATAGAGTTTTGCCGTATTTTTAAAAGTGCTTATTTTGTAAATGTATGTAAATATATGAATACAAATGAAATAACTTAGTTTTTATGGTACATGTTCATTAAAAAGCTGATTTAAAGTGCACCGAATTAGCTGCTTCGGTAATGTTCAGTACACAACTATCTTAACCTAAATCTACGAACGAGTGCTAATAACATCCGAATCAATACCGAGCATAGTAATTCGTTTGTAAATCTAGATAATGTACATAATACAATATCTATGTATGTAGATATTGAAATTGGCCGGAATACAAGGATCAGGATCAATCTACATATAGACGAAGTTCCCTCTGTTTGCAAATATTCTGTACACTGTAGTCCTGTTCTGTTTTTTATGCTCGACGGTTTTATCTGTTTTATCTTTCCATTTTTAAATGACTGTAAGGTACGGTTTCCAGAACATCTCTTTTCAGCAGAACAGGTCCTCTTTTTGTCCGCGATCTATTTTACACTTTCTTTTTTCGCTTGGATCTTTTTTTTTCCTTTATTTGTTGTGTTCCCTTTTTGTTCTCTTTTTAAATACCTTCAATTTCAATCATGATTTCAATATAGAAACAATGTAAAAATTGTAGAAATAGCAGGCTTGAACAAGGTTTCTTAAACCTAAGTCCAGTACCTATGGAAAAAGCCTTAATTGGAATTCTTTGTCGAGTCCATATCATTTCTAACGCAGCCAAAAACGGATTTGATTCATTTGCAATTAATATCGAAGTTAGTTTTTTTTTTCTATAAATACGCTATACAGTAAGAACTGAGGGTTTTGCGATGGAATTGGAATTTAAGGACTTGCTTCGGTATTGCACTTCCTAATAGGTGGTTATCATTATACAGTTTTACAAGTGCTTCCAGCTCTTAAACTATATATGTATTTTTTTTCTTACGAAAACTGTCCGGCAGATTTGAAAAAATTGTGTAATTCCAATATAAGAGTTTTTTTTTATATTTCGCGCATTAACGTATTTAAAAAAAATCAAAAGACTGTTAGAAGTATTTGCTATTGTTATATCTTGAACAAACGACATCCGTCCAGTTCTATAGCTTCGTATAAGTAAAGTTTTATTTTATTAAAACTGACATTTTATACAAAGTTAGCATAAACTAAACTTCAAACAATTTATATAGTATTTCGAGATACTACATCTACTCTTTTCTTTTTCAAAATTAAATTAAACTTTTTTAACTTTAAAGTAGGATGTCAAAATGCCTAATAACTGATTTTAATATAATGCCCCAACGTTTTGGGCGAACAAGTTCTTTTCATGTTCAAAGCAATTGAATCAGTCTTTTCAATGCTCCATCTTTTGAGCTTAAAACTTATTTCTCCTGTTCCAAATTTATTGAAACAGCAAGTATTATTTTTTTCTGCTCCATCTTTTGAGCTTACATACAACTTCTTTCTCCTGTTCCAAATTTATTGAAACAGCGAGTATTATTTTTTTTCTGCTCCATCTTTTGAGCTTACATACAACTTCTTTCTCCTGTTCCAAATTTATTGAAACAGCGAGTATTATTTTTTTTCTGCTCCATCTTTTGAGCTTACATACAACTTCTTTCTCCTGTTCCAAATTTATTGAAACAGCGAGTATTATTTTTTTCCTGCTCCATCTTTTGAGCTTACATACAACTTCTTTGCTTCTTTCTCCTGTTCCAAATTTATTGAAACAGCGAGTATTATTTTTTTTCTGCTCCATCTTTTGAGCTTACATACAACTTCTTTCTCCTGTTCCAAATTTATTGAAACAGCGAGTATTATTTTTTTTCTGCTCCATCTTTTGAGCTTACATACAACTTCTTTCTTCTGTTTCAAATTTATTGAAACAGCGAGTATTATTATTTTTGTTTGTGCTCCATCTTTTGAGCTATCTATTCAAATTTATTGAATCAGATATCAACAAAAAAATAAATTCAACTAATTTGCGCTCATCATTAAGCCGCATTACGTTTTACTTACTCAACTCATACTTGGTACCTATCTTTTGCGGGTTCTGATCCTCGTCGCCAAATGTTATATCTTGAACAAACGACATCCGTCCAGTTCTATAGCTTCGTATAAGTAAAGTTTTATTTTATTAAAACTGACATTTTATACAAAGTTAGCATAAACTAAACTTCAAACAATTTATATAGTATTTCGAGATACTACAGCTATCTTGGTATATCTATCAATTAGTGTAAAATCAATTCTTTCCGGTTTAAGTAGTCGTTGCTTTAAAAGTGAAGTGGGTCATTTAAACGGGCTGGCTTCAAATCAGTGCTGCCAGATGTTTTTACCAGAAATCGTAATTACTAGCTTTCAAAATCGTGGAAATACGATTTTGTTGGAAATAAAAAAAAAACACAGGAGAACGTTATTATACTTTAATTTATTATACCTAACATAAATTAGTTTGGATAACATAAACATTTTTCGAAACATAACATTTTTAATTTATTATATAAAAAAAAAACGTACATGTATACATGTTTTTACTACTACTTCATGTTTTTATTACGGTTTTATTTAGGTTAACCGCCGAAAATATATGTTCAACAATAGCAGATGAATTCGGAAGTGTAATAATTCAAAAATTAATTTTTTCATTAACGGAAATGCTAAACTTTCATTACAATGCTTTGTTTGTAAAACGTTTTTCCAAAAAACTGTTATACATCTATTGAAGATCGAGGTTCAGAAAAAAAAAGATTTTCCAAATGTAGGTTTCTTATCTCACGAAATTCGGCATCGGCGGTATCTTGAATATCTTTCTTTAGAATTAAATTTGGAAAACTTTTGAATAATGAATAAAAAGAATCTACCTCTTTTTCAATTTATGTTTAGTGGACTTACAAGGGTTAAACTTTGAAGCAATTGGTTTTTGAAGACAAATCTTTTTAAGATTTGATGGACAAGTTCTATATAGAAACCCAAGCAAGTCTGTTTAAATGCTTCAACATCGTTCCTGTTTAGATTCAAAGAATCTAATTGGTCTTGAACTACTACACCGAGATACAATTTGTCAAAATAAACAATATTCCAAGGCAATTTAAATTCATCACTTAAGGTGTTTTATGTTTACCATTCCTTTAAAATATCTGGTTTAGGAAAATAGTCTTGATTATAAATTGTAATTATGTCCTCTTTTTTCGTTTGAGGTATATGGACACCCTACCTTATGTACATGTTAAAACAATTGGATTACTTAACTAAACTATAGGACTCTTCTACTTTATAGCTGGTGTTGTTGTTGTGGATCGTCGCTGATTTACTACGAGAGATGGTGGATCTATTGCTGACGATGTTGCTGTTGTCGCTGGCGACGGAATTAAAATTTGACCTTGGTCGGTGATGCTGGGATTTGGTGTACTCTTCGGTCGTTGATGGTACTGACGATGATGAATGCAGCGCTTTCGGACCTTGCCGTTGTATAGAAGCGCTCTTAGACGTTTTTCTTTTTTAGTTTAGAGCTCAGCTCTGAACAGCGCTCGAGCATTTTGAGCGTGCTCAGAGCGTTCTGATTTGTCTATGAAACACACTTGAGCACATAGCTGTCGTATGGTTGTTTATTAATGTCATTTTCCATTGGTTTCACTCGGAGATTCACTCATTCGGAAATTCAATGGAACAAGAAAACTGCTTCTGGGCGACTGCACATACTTCAAAAATGATTGATTCCGGACGCTCCCGGACGCTTCTTTTTGCCCAATGGAAAGCGACATAATTCTAATTAAATTTCGTTTACCTTCTGTGCCAGAACAACAACTCTCGTCCACCACTTCAACTACATACTTTGTTTATCCTGTTTTTTTTTTTTTTGTCAAATGTGACTGCTGTAACTGTAAAGTGCGTAATCACCTTTTTACTCAGTGTGCTCAGTCAATTTATTCTGAGTTCGTAGAGCGCGCTCTGAACATGCTCTGAACTTTCTCTGAGTGAAAAAAGAAACACTTATGTCGTTTTCGATTGGTCGTCCAGAATCGTCCGGAAGCAAACCGAACGCTTCTGAAATCGTTCGATTGGCACTCAACTGATAGTTCTTCTACTGAAAAGAAGAGAAATTTGCTTCTGGTTTTGAGTTCAGAATCGCGGAGAGTTCTTCCGAACGGTTCTGGACGACCAACCGAAAACGACATAAATCTGAGCTCTGATATCTCTGAGTTAAAAAAGAAAGACGAACTTTTTTCTTGACAGTTCACGCTCGCTCTGAACTAAAATCAGCACCAATCCATGACAAATCCTGGGCCCAGCAGCCCGTTAAGTGGTAGGAGTCGACGCACGGTCTTATGTGGCTTGTGGTGACGTAGGTTTGCCGATCGTTTGTGCGTGTCTATCGTGACGTGGCATAGATTCCACTGGCGGAAAATGTGCACGATGTTTTCGGGCACGTGCTGGCGTGGTACGCTGGTATTGACACACGGTATTTGGTGAGCAATTGCAAGACTTTCTCAGGCGACGAACATGAAAATGTGGGTATTTAGATTCCAGCTCGGAACACACCACTACACTACCGCGGATGCGAATTTGCTCAGATCGACGTTACGAAGTTAACTTTTTTATTTTATGTGTTAATAAAACTTGAAGTAAAACTTTACTTTCTCGCGCCAATAGTACAGTCACTGACTTTTATGACAAAAGAACTTGCAAATTACAGCCGACCAAATTAACGCACAGCACCATTTCTTGGGTTAATTATGTGAAGCCTATTAAATATATGGTACATACAATGTACGTTATCACACACAGCATCTGAGTGAGATGAAAGCCACTCTGAGGTAGTGGTAGAACTATTTTTGTTAAGTACTTACTCCTGATCATCATCGACACGAACCGAAATAAAGTTGTCATAAAAAGGTCTTTATATTCGCTACGACCAGGGCCGTAGCCAGGATTTTGGTTCGGGGGGGGCTTGATCCAAATTTTATGAAGCAAAAAACTAAGAATATTCTAATTCATTGAGTCGTATTAGTTTTTAAATCGTATGTACTTAAACGAACCTAGGTACTTAAATAATAATTTTACACACATTTTTTGAAGCAGAAGACTTCTTGATTTTTTTTAACATGAGATCAATAAACTTATTTAGATCCACAATAATATCCGAATGAACAGATATCATAGCAAGTTACCTTAACCTTGCATTCTCTATAACGCTTCGGGACATTGTTTTAATCCTTTTCATAGCTGAAAGGGTTTTTTCAACACTAGCTGTGGTCACTGGAAGCGTTGCTAAAACCGTAAGCAAGAAATTTATACCTCTAAAGTAAGTCTTGTCACATATATCAAGCAATTTCAAAACTTCGGTAGAAGTATCACTCGACGATTTTTTTTTCGCACCAAAGAATGTATTCAGCTTTCACAGCTGACAGTGAAATTGCATTATCAAAGTAACGGGTTAGCCTGTTAGCTTTTCCATTTCGTTCACTCGCTCAACTGCAGCAAAACCTGGGAGAAGAGCTTGAAACGATGGTAAGATTTTGTATTAACGAGATTGTGTAATGCAAGGAAATAGTATATCGTATTTGTAGACACTTTAAACTAGGCTTCAGTAGAAAGGTTTCTGGATTGGAAACGAAATCTAAGGAAAATTGATAAGGGCAGCGTTAAACTGAACAGATTTTCGCATGTAATGAGGCTTACTAGGAAATTACTTTTTTGGACCGCTGGCGCTGCCAAAAGTGTTGATGCTTTCGAAGACATCGTTCTGCTCGTTATTTCTTCAAGACTTATTGAGATGTATTTTCAATGAATCTTGTTTTACAAAGGCGTAGAAGTCGAGTTTTTTAGCTCTCTGGTGCGTGCTTTGTAATGACATTTTTGAAAGTTATAATATATGTAATGCATTTCAACAGTTGCGGAAGAAATTTCACTAACAGGCGTATTTTTTTAGAATCTAAAGCTAGGTCACTTTTACTTTTCCATGCAAAACTTTTCTACTCTCTTTTGGTTTTGTTATACTCACTTCCCCAAAAAATACGCCAAACTACACAAAGGCAATTGCGAATTGCAGGAGTTGACTTGGCAGAACCAGGTTAAAGATATGGCTTGCACAGTGTACATACCTAGTGTTTGAATACTGTATACCTACCGGTATAGTCTTATTTTTATAGATTTGAATTTAGGGCTTAAAGCCCTATTTTGACAATCATTTCAGTTTTAGTTCAGTTAAGCTTTCAGTTAAACTGATGTACTGCAGTGTATTTAGACATCAGTCTAGTATTCAGTTGAGCTTTCAATTTACTCGTGATTAGCCGAAGGTTAGAAGATTTATCTACTAAAACTTTAACACTTCTAAAAACTTATGGGAATTCCATCAGTTTTAGTTTTAGTTAAACGCTTTCATTTTTGCATTTAACGGCCGATTTCTTCTGATACTCGGTACTAATGAGAACTTAGTACTTGTGTATTTCTTCACATTGCTAGTACCGGAGCTAAATTTATCAACCGTACTACGACTTACGTCTAAAAACTGGTCTAGTACACATTTTTGACTGAAATGTCATAACGGTGACATTTTTATGCTCATTTGGCGTCAAACATTTTGCAGGATGACTGATTTTTATTCATAAGAGAAAGTATTTTTTTTAATATTTTTGTTGCTTTCCTGCTGTAAAATAGTGTGTGTTTAGGGATATCCAGCATTGGATAGCATATGATAGCGTATATGATTGGTTGTTTTTTTTTTCTATTATTGCACATTATGGAACTGAACTAATCAATTCGGTGTTTGCAATTTAACATGAGTGCGGTAGGTTGCACTGATTGTTCGTGGAGACTATGCAAAGCGATAAAATGCAGCAGCGGCCACCTCCTGTTCTTCCAATGTTGCTGACATTTGAATAAATTTGTCCAAATGGCGTGTCAAGGCCATACATCATACTTTTGGCAGTGTGCGACATACACTAGCGGCTGGTAGGCAAATGACGTCGGCAATTACTACTTACATCGAATCGATCCACTTGTCATGAATCGTAGAGTGATCAGCAATTGCTGCTCAGGCAATATCTAACGATTACTGGTAAAATCTTGAATAAAAACGATTACCGACTAAAACTGATAGTATATAAAATATGTTAACCGTACTGCAATTCGTCCACATTCGAACGTAAAAAAACTTTACTCTGGACAACTGAAATTGCCAAAAAAATCCACATCGTTCTAAGTATTTACTGTATTCCATTGTAGCATAATATGGTAGATGCGCCGCTCAGATCAACGAGTTGCCACCCCTTCTTCACCATTCTCAGTCTCAATGTCGTCATCGAAATTATTGAACCAATTATCCCTATCGAAAATGAAATCCATTTTCTAATCAACTGCATTAGACTTAAACCTATACGATGTATTTACTTTTTGACAAAAATAGGCAAGAGCTAAAGCAATGAAATCGATCTAATTCAGGTACCAACGACGTTAGACTACCGATTTTGAGGGTCAAGCTCATACCGAGTACTAATTAATACTCGGTACCAAATTCATCTTAGTACTTCGTGAAGAAATGACCTAATACCTAGGTATTTGAGTATCAACTTTTGGTCTAATACCGGTACTAGCGCTAGTACTTTGTGAAGAAATCGGCTGTAACAAGCTTAACTGATAACTCAACTAAAACTGAAACTGAAATGATAGTCTTAAATTCGGCTTTAGAAAATTTTAGTTTTATGTCTAGACTTTCGGGGGGGGCTTCAGCCCCTCAAGCCCCCCCCCTGGCTACGTGCCTGGCTACGACACTCGAATTATGTTCTTCGTAAGTCTCCACTACTAGCATAGCTTTTCAAACCTAATTTATCTAATTTAAAATTCGGTTGTTAAATAATTTAACGTTCACCACAAGCATACTTGGTTTCGGAGCAGTGGGTACTATTCAAATTCAAGTGTCGCGGACTGCATGCATAGTGTTTTAAATAGTTTATTGTATGAGAGGTATAACGGCCCGTATCCAACCCCGCCCATATTTCCCGAGTAACCTAGGCTTACTATTAACACTACAGAAAGTTAATAAATAGAAAGACCGATAGATAGGGTTACTTTCGAATTTATAATATTAGTGTGGATTCACTTGGACTTAATTTTCTTATCACTTATAAATGTTCGTTTCAATGAAATTGTTTTTAAAAGAGGCTATATAGTTATTGACCCTGATTTTTATCATTATTCAATTCATATTATTCTATTGTTTTGGCAGAAAGTAATTGAATTTTAATTTAGCTGCTGCTCTATTAATCTTTGACGAAATTTCAAATGGTAGGCAGCGCAAATAAAACAAATGAAAATTTTGTCGCACAATACGAAAGCTGAATTAAAATAATAATAAACAAATAAATTGCCAACATCGCTGTTCGCACTTCTATCCGTATACGTAACTCTTTCGAACCATACTGTACAATTTATTCAAAACTCCTTAACCAAAAGTGGATTTAATTTTGAAGGAGTTTACATATTGTACTAAAACAGAGTTTAATTTTCACACTAAGTTAATACATAATTAGACAAATAAAACATACCCTCGCTGTATTATCGACATAGCACTGACATCCTACCAGAAATGTCAAATTCAATTCAAATTTCAATTTTAGGGGTTGATTTCATTTTCCGATTCTGCTCCGTGTATTAAAAACTTACTGAGCATGACTAATTTTTAGTGAGGGTAGTACTTCGGTATGAGGAGAATAAAATGAGTAATATTTGTATATACATAAATGAGTTGAAGTAGGACTCGAATATACACCCATCTCCTATGACGATGTACTCGATATAGTCCTCTTATTTCAGTTTAGGTTGGTTAAGTAACGGACTCGTTGGAGATATTTTCATTTCCATGAAACTGATTTAGTTTAGTTGTTTTTTTTAGTTTCTAAAATAATGACTTAAGTGAAGTTTAGCTATTATCTAAAGCGTAAAAAATCGCAAATATGGAGTCAGTTGACGGAATAAATTCAATTGACATGGAGTCATCGTCGATGTCCAACCCAAAAAACGCGGATAGCCCCAGTTGTGAAAAAGAAGGTAAGTAATTAAATTAAAATTCATTTGGTAAACAAAATTATGAGCCTTAGAACATTTACAATATTACAAAAAAGTGTTATAGCAAGTATTATTACAAGTCACCTCGATTTTCTCATAACAAAAGTTGCAATCAATACACACGAAGAAAAAAGCCTGTGCATTTTTTTTCTATGTGAATTCTATGAAATCACTGTCAGATACTCTCGCCCTTAATTTAGTTTTTCGGTGCGAAATACATATAGAAAACTTTTTGAATTATGCTTTTTAAGAATTATCATTAGGGAGGAAATATGACACATTTGAAAAGACCTTTAATTAATTAGGTATAAAGACTTTGTGAAAAGGTTTTTTAAGGATAGGTAAATGTCTAGTTTTTCACCTTTAGAAAGTCCAAGCGATTTTTATGTACATACTACAACTGTCTGTGGTTATTCAAATCGATATCCCTCAGGGCATTAAACCTTTAAATAAGTTTAAAATGAAACTGGGTTTTCAGTTTCCTATAAGCTGTTGCAGAACTCGTGTTTTTTGTATGGCATAAATATAATGATTTTTTGATATAAGTTTAAGTAATGACTAATGAATCCCACCCTCGTTCATTTTATTCGTACAATACAAAATAGATATTATTGACAAGGAGAAACGACTACATCATTGAATGCTGTATAATATTCTAGATTTCTAGGTGCTAGAATTTGAAATGCCGATATCTTAATAGGTACCAGATAGTAATTGAAATAAGTATCTACATAAATATCTCTTTACTTTCTATGATTCCTTAGAGAACTTGATTAGCATAGCCATCGGTCTGGTATTTCGCAGTTATAAATATTTATAGACATGAATCAAACAAAAGTTTGTTTTTTAATTGCCAATACCTAATTCAACATCTTTTTGGGGTAACGTCATATGCAATTCTCAACTCTTTAATATTATAGAGAAAAATCTGAGCCTGGCGGACAAATTATTTTTTATCCTGTCTACCGATATCTAACTAACCCCCAGTTTCACACTCGAAGTTTAAACTATAGTTCAACTGAACCTAAACGTGAGTTTAAATTCGAAGTTCAACTCGGCCGGTTTCACAATATAATCTGAACTTCAATTCAATTTAACTCAGTTTAACGAAATTGTATGAATAGAATTTGGCAGTATTGTACAGTAGTTAGCTTTTATACGACTTTTTCGAAATTGTTCATTGTATTTTTTTCCAAAGAACACACAAAACAACGTCAAATATTTGTGTTTTTGACAATGGCCTGACCTGAGGTTTAAACGGCAGAATACTATAGTTTAACTTGAACTACAGAATGAACTCCGTTCAAGGTTTAAACGAATCTCTGAAATCGAATTAATTGTTGAACTGAGGCTTAAACCGAAAGTGTAGTTTAAACTCTCACTGTGAAACTGGGGGTAACTGCTATAAATTTGAAATAAACTTGAAGGTGTCGCCAACCTTGGCTAGTAGGTATCTATCTTTATCATGGGTGTTCATTCAACTGACTGAGACTATTAAATGAAGCCTCCCTTTTACAGCGAAAAGAAGACTCTTAAAGTTGCACCTTTCACATTAGTC
Organism: Cheilosia soror; assembly: GCA_949372485.1. Classification (NCBI taxonomy): domain Eukaryota; kingdom Metazoa; phylum Arthropoda; class Insecta; order Diptera; family Syrphidae; genus Cheilosia; species Cheilosia soror. The sequence goes on from OX443564.1 coordinate 25,673,134, forward strand.
CACCGCATTGAAACATTTTCAATAATTGCTTACATATTTATTACAATTTATTACAGTTAGTCCCAATTTGATTAAATTAGGTTCAACTAAAACCTACGCTACCACTCTATAACTCTCTCAGATTTTTATGCCTTTTGCTAGCTGCGAACTCTGGTTACCTCCAAACTAAAACAAGCTAAATGGAAATATTACAAGAAACCTACTTACTTTAAGGTGGCGCTACAGTCCGGGGTGGACCTGGGTCTCAAACAACAAGCGTCTCTAGCCAGCACGATCTTTAGCCAGCTGTCTCCAGTTTCGCACGCTAAGTTGATTAAGGTCCCCTTCCACTTGCGTGCGCCACCTGAGTCGCGGTCTTTCTCTAATGCGCCGTTCCTCGGGTGTGGATTCGAAGATCTTTCGGGCTGAAGCATTCACGTCCATTCGCTCTACATGACCCATTAAAAAAAATAGTTGGCATGGTCCGACAAAACAATGGTCGGAAAGAAAAAACCAGCTTCTTAGCCACCGCAGTCGTTGGACGCCGCTGTACAGCCCGCACAGTTCGTCGTTGTATTTCCTCCTCCATTCACCGTCTATACATCAGACGGGACTGAAAATTACTCAAAGAATTTTCCTCTCGAAGCAACCAAGAGTCACCTCATCCGCTTTTGATAGAGTCCATGCGTCTGCTCCATAAAGTAGGACTAGGATGATTTAAGGTCTTATAGAGGGTCACTTTAGTTGTTCGAGGTAGGGCTTTGCCACTAAATTGCTTTCTTAGCCCAAAGAAACAGCGATTGGCAAGAGTTATTCTTCGCTTAATCTCAGCGCTGGTGTCATTGTCTGAGTTCATAGCGGAGCCTAGGTAGACAAAGTCCTTTACTACCTTAAAGTTATATCTGTCTATAGTGACATTCTGTCCAAGACGTCGGTGTTGGGTGTCCTTTCTTGATGAAAGAATATACTTTGCCTTGCCCTCATTGACCGCCAAACCGATCTTCGCCGCTTCCGTCTCAATACTCACAAACGCGACAGTGACATTCCTCTGCATTCTGCCGATTATGTCGATGTCAAGAACGATGTTGAAGAAGTCACACAACAGCGCATCGCCTTGTCTAAATCCTTTTTTGACATTGAAGGTCTCGGTGAGTTCTTTACCGTCCTTGATGGAGCAGCGTGCATTCTCCATTGCCATTCTGCACAAACGGACGAGTATGGCAGGGTTGCCAAAACTAGATACTGCTCTGTATAGTTCGTCTCTATAAATGCAGTCATAGGCGGCCTTAAAATCGATGCAAAGGTAATGGGTATCCATCTGTATCTGCTCTGCACAGGGCTCTAATCGCATAATTTATCAGACTATCGTCGTTGAGACGATTGAATAAAACGACCTCGTTTTTAGTTTGCTTCATATAACATCACAGTCTCGTCGTTCAATCGAATCGTTCATCGTTTTCAGTTTGAGCAGGACTGTAAACAAACTGTGACAACTAAAAACTAATAAAATGGGTATATTATTTTGTTTGTTTTGTTCGTTTTTATGTGTATACGTTGGAAATTAAGCATTGGTGCCCAAGAAATTATTTTGAAAAGGTTTGTAAAAGAAGACAAAAAAGAAGAAGCAGATCTGTGAATGAAATTCTATGATTGAATCTTCCAAGGAGAACACAACTAGTGTTTGAACTGCCGTCAAATATGAAAGGAATGGATATTTTTTTGATATATTCACATTCCACCACAAAAATGCTAATGCAGTGTCCTATTTGTAAATATTAAAAAGGCTTTTTATTAGAAAATTGTTCCTTAAATATTTATTTTGCTTTTAAAAAACCTAAACAGAAAAAAAAATATACCAAAAACGACGAAACGATTGCAAAATAGATGTCGTTCAATCGGATCGTTTCGGCGACACCATTTGACATTTAATTTGTTTACATGAAGCAATAAAAAGCGATGATCGTCCGACCGTTTCAGCGATCATCGTTGTTTGGTTGTTACACGAAGTAAAAGTATCGTCGAGACGACGTCGTTCGATCGTTTTTGGCTTACGCGATTAGACCCCAGATCATTTGTATTTATTAATTAATTTTAGTAAATTGCTACATGTTTCCTTATTTTATTGGTTGGGAAAAACAAAATGACAGTAGTTTAGTTGTGGCAAGCAAATATCACAAAAATGTGATTTTCACGGTGAACGGATTCGTTGCTATGACTTTAACACCACGAAATGTACAGTATAGACAGAGACAAAGATTCATCAATTGGGAACGGCTGGGCCGATTTGGCTAAACATTTTTTTCAGTTGTTCGTAATTGCCAGGGGTCTAATCGCGTAAGGCTAAAACGATCGAACGATGTCGTCTCGACGATACTTCTACTTCGTGTAACAACTAAAAAGCGATGATCGTCAAAACGATTGGACGACCATCGCTTTTTACTGCGCTTCATGTAAACAAATCAACTGTCAAATAGCGTCGTCGAAACGATTCGATTGAACGATAGCTATTTTGCAATATTATCACATTTCAACACATTTTTGTGTATTATATTATCACATTTCAACACATTTTTGTGTTGAAATGTGATAATATCAAAAAAATATCTATTCCCTTCATATTTGTTAAACGACAGTTCACACCACGTTGTGCTCTTCTTGAAGGATGCAATCGTAGAATTGCATTCACAGATACTCTTCTTCTTCTTTTCCTTCTTTTACAAACCTTATCAATATAATTTCTTGGGCGCTAATGCTTATTTTCAAACGTTTCAAACATTTCCACATAAAAAGGAACAAAACAAACAAAATAATATTCGAATATTATTAGTTTTCAGTTGTCACAGTTTGTTTACAGTCCTACTCAAACTGTTCAAAATGAAAACGATGAACGATTCGATTGAACGACGAGACTGTGATGTTATATGAAGCAAACTAAAAACGAGGTCGTTTTATTCAATCGTCTCAACGACGATCGTCTGATAAATTACTCGATTAGAGCCCAGGAGAAGGTTCTTCCGAAAGAAAATTTTGGGAAAACCCTCCGGAACCCTTGTTCAGTCATAATCGTTTGCTCTATTTATTTTCATTATCTTAATAATATTTTTGTATAGTGACAATAGTCACTCGAAAAAGTTAAGTAGTTTGTTTTTTGGGTGCTTAACTTTTGCGAATTCTTAACTTTTTCAAGACACTGAATAAATTTCAAAAATATACATTATTGCATTATGTAGGTATGTACGTAAAAAACAAAAAGTTTAAGTTAAAAATAAAACTGTCTTAAAGACCGCCGTAGAGTCTGAACCTACTTAACTTTTCCGTATACTTAACTTTTTCACGTCTTAACTTTATCGAGTGTTTACTGTATTGTTAAAACCTAATATCTAAGAAAATCTATATATTTTGTTGACAAATAAATAAATAAATAAAAAGGAAATTGAGAAAATCGAAAATTGAGAATGGCTGGGTCGATTTGGCTCAAATTTTTTTTAAGTTGTTCATAATTGCCAGGAAAAGGTTCTTACGCAAGACAATTTTGGGGAAACCCTCCCGAAAAGTCGGGAAATTGGAAAAATCGAACATTGATTTTTTGTTTGGAATTTTGTGCGCAATTGTTCCGGAATGGCTTTTCGAATTTTGCATTTTATTGCATGATTTGAAATTCATTGTGATAAAAGACGTTTTACTACGTTGTCATTTTCTATTGAGCAAATGTGCTATTTTGCTTTCTTTCTGTTCGCGTGTTGGCAAACCGTCTTCGTTGTTTGTTTTCGCACCGAAAAACAAATCGAAAAACATTGTTTATCACATCGCTCTCTACTGATCTCGATTCCATTCAAATAAATCACATTGAAATTTCAACTATCTGTGTTTTATTATCACTCCTGGACTTTATCTGAAGGCGTTAAATTGGGGCGATACGAAGTTCGCCGGGTCCGCTGATGTTTTATATTTCCGAAAACTAATTTTTCAGTTACGAACATGTTTGGTAATTTAATAGATGTCAGCACTACAAATTACCTCTCAAACTGAGCCATTCGAGGTGGAGATTATCGGCTTTTTTCAAAAATATTATCAGTATTCTTATGCACACGACATGATAGAAAAAAAAATATATTTATAACTAAATTAAAATTTTGTGATTGTTTATCATCCATTGATTTTTATTATAATTAAGAACACTATTTAACTAAAACTCTTATTACTACTCTTAGATCGCTTGGGTCAACTGTCAACACCTGAGGTAAAAAAAAAAATATTTAACAGACCCACATTTTTATAGAATAAATTGGTTTTTATTTTAGGGTCAAAGAGCACAAAGCGGAAAATATGGAAAGATCGATAAGGAACGGAAAATCGGCCACCGGCGAGTCGGAGAAGGTGGCGAAATAACGTACAAAAAAATCCAAACTTCGCAGATTATGGGCTCTATTCAGCTGGGAATACAGCATACAGTTATAAACACCACTAACTTGACTTTATAAAAATGGTTTTAAGAAAATTTGTCTCCATAGGTCGGAAGCCTTGCGTCTAAGCCAAAACGGGATCTTCTTATGATGGACTTTTGGGAGATAGAGAGCATATCATTTCCCCCTGAAGGCTCGAGCTTAACACCTGCACATCATTACAGCGAATTTAGGTTTAAAATTTACGCTCCAATAGCTTTTCGTTACTTTCGAGATTTATTTGGAATCCAACCAGATGATTTTATGGTAAGAACTCAATAGCCTGATATCCGTTAAACAAGAATTTAGTGGGCCAATAAAAAAAATATGCAGACTTAAAAATGTCATAGATAAATCATAAGCAATTACTTATTCCAGATGTCAATGTGTTCGTCTCCCTTAAGAGAATTGTCCAATCCAGGTGCATCAGGTTCAATATTTTACTTAACTGATGATGATGAATTCATAATCAAAACTGTTCAACACAAGGAGGGAGAGTTTCTCCAAAAATTGTTACCAGGGTATGTTAGCAAGTTATTTATTCATAGATGGTAGAAAGATAATGTAATAAAAATTTCGCAGATATTATATGAACTTAAATCAAAATCCAAGAACTTTATTGCCAAAATTCTTTGGCTTATACTGCTTTCAGTGTAATAGTAAAAATGTTCGCTTGGTCGTTATGAATAATTTATTACCATCGTTCGTTAAGATGCATCTAAAATATGATTTGAAAGGTTCAACGTACAAGAGAAAAGCATCGAAGGCCGAGCGAGGCAAATCGTCACCTACTTTTAAGGACTTAGACTTCATGGAGCACCATCCAAATGGAATATTGCTCGAGGCAGATACTTACAATGCACTGATAAAGACAATCCAGCGTGATTGTACCGTTTTGGAATCGTTCAAGATAATGGACTATTCACTGCTGGTTGGCGTTCATAATTTAGATCTATCTTCCAAAGAAAAACAGAATGCCCGTAAATCAAATGTTAAAGCCAACCTTCCCAGAACTGAAGACTCCGATTTAGAAGATGCTCCCGAAGCCGATCAATGCATTGCCATGGAAGGACGTGAACGTGAAAACTACGCCCTTAATCGCAACAGGTACTACTACATTTTATAACTTTAATTCTTCTGCAAATATACCTAGTATACGCTCTCTAAATAGTCTGTTGTACAGATCTGTTAACAGGCAGCGGTTAGTTGCTCATTCTACAGCAATGGAGAGCATCCAAGCAGAAAGCGAACCAATTGATGATGAAGACGATGTTCCGTATGTTGATTTGTTAACAAATAATTGTGTATACGGAAAATGGTATCATTAATGTTGTACCTTATAGGCCTGGTGGAATTCCCGCCAGAAGTGAAAAGGGCGAAAGACTACTTTTGTTTATCGGAATTATTGATATTTTGCAATCCTACCGTTTGAAAAAGAAGTTAGAGCACACATTCAAAGCCATAATACATGACGGAGTAAGTTAAAAACGTTACTGAATAATTTTGAATAATTTAATTTTTTTTATTTTGTTTTTTAGGAGACCGTATCTGTTTGCCGCCCGTCCTTTTATGCGCAACGCTTTCAAAACTTTATGGCTAAGCAAGTGTTTAGAAAAATTCCTTCGCGTAAGTACTTAGAAAAAACAAATATCCAATGCGCTAGTTGAAATGCAGAGTGAACTCCATTTAGAAGTGCTATCACACCCATGTAACCTGCTAATAATAATGAAGTTTTTTTTTCGTTTTATTGCAAAGTGGATCTCCCAGAAATTAAGGGAAACCATAGAAAGTTCCGTACCTTGGTATCCAGTTACATAGGTAAAATCACCATAAAAACAAATCTGTAGTAATCTTTGTTTATATATAATTTTAATAACAAAAATCGTTGGAGCGAATTTTGTATTAACATCTATAAATTTATTAACAAAAGATCCCCTGGGAAGCATTTTGCATGCTTTCAATCTGAAGGTTGAAAAAAATGCTGCTTTTTATAAAATAGCTTTTATTCTTTACAAATTTATTATTTCAATCAATTACTTACCATTTTTTGTTTGAACAGCTGCACACATACTGATCAGGCTTTAGTATTGAGTGAACAGTATAATATTCGTAAAGTTTAGTGTCAAAAGTATTAAATAAAATATGGTGTACAATTTCAGCGCTCAAACATTCCCCATCGAAGAGAAAAAGCTTATCCCGAGTTATACAAAAGTCAATTGAAAGTGAATCAGAGTCCCGATGTAAGTACATTATTTATTCTGTAGGTATATTTTTATTTATTTTTATTAAGCAAAAAAACTATAAAATGTCCAATTGCATGGTTTCATAAACGCTTTTGAATACACACTTGAATTGCTGTTATGCCTTAAAAGCATAGGCCATAAGTTTCACTATTCGCTTTTAATACCCTCCACAGAAAGGTAATATTATAACTTTTTCATTACATTTGTAACGCCAAGAAGGAGTCACCGGAGACCCCATAAAGTATATACTATATTTTGAATCAGGATCACATTCCGAAACGATTTAGCCATGACCTTCTGTCTATCTGTTGAAAACACGATAGCATCCAAACGAATCGACCTAGGCGAAAGATATTTTTACCGTCGTCAGGTTGGCATGTACTATGTACTATGTCGGTCAAGTAGTTCTGGTAACTCCCATACAAAACCAATATTAGACACATGCTTGTAGACTACACTCGCATGGCAAACATTTTGCATGACTTTTATGCAGTGGAGGGAGGGTATCAAAGCATCGTCCAGGCCGATGATAACTCTTTTACTTGTTATGCTAAATCTGGTTCAATTATGTAAGCTATTTGAAAAAGAAAAAGAATGTTAATTTTTGGTATAGAAGAAAACAAATCGCTGTTTGTAATAATTTGGCATAAAAAAACAAGTAAAAGTGTTATCATCATCATCTTTGATGATCAACATGCTTTGATATCCGCCACTACATACAAACCATGCTAAATATTATGGGAAGAGTGCCTACTATAACTTAATGAGGGAGAAGTCATTTAGAAAAAAATTAATACATAAAATTAAAATAAAATATTAAAAACAATGGCAACACTTACAACAAATGACTATAGCAGCAGTTCCCTAACTGTGTGTCGCGACGCCCTGGGGCATCGTGGGGTTATTTTAGGGGCGCGGCGTCGCAAGACTTCAACTTGGCGAATTTGGCGTCGAGACTTGGGCCTATACCCGTTCAAGATCCAACTGAGCCCGGAGCTCAAAGTTAATGATAATCGGCCCTAGCTAGGTATCCGTCGGAACGGAGAATTCTCCGCAACGCGTACTCCGTCGGAGACTCAAATTACATTCGAGGTATCCGCCTTCGGAAAGAATAATTAAAATGCGACAACGCATTGATTTGGCATGATACTGTTCCGTGGTCCATCGGTGTTTTCCTAGCCCTTGTTTTCTTGGTTTGTTTTTGCCCTGGAAACACAAATTTAAGCAACAAATACAACCAATTACTTTGCTAAAATGTTTTTTTTTCTTTATTGCTTTTATTTATCAACACTTCACTGCAAATCGTAAACAAATTCCGCAACCAATTCCTGTCGGAGAATATCGGAAAAAAATTCGTATGAAGCTGGCAAAAATATCAATAAAAACGCACTCGATCGCACTGAAACGCAAAACATCAGTGTGCGTTACATATCCGTCGGAGCAAAATTCCGACAAGCTGTTCCGAAGTATACCTCGCAGCAAATATCCGTTCCGACGGATACCTCGCTAGGGCCGAATGTAATGACCATAGAAAACTCATCTTTAGCGACGGGCCGAATTTTTGGAAGAATGGCCAAATTGCCATATAAGGGATGACGCCAGTCAGCACGGCATAACCAATGTCATCGCTCAAATTAAGCCGGATCTATGCGGTAGATTGGACCACTCGGATCCGTGACAACGTGAGAAGCTACAGCGGACATTTGGGCATGGTGTTATATTTCATACAATAATGGCATACATGGGATTCGATAATACCTTGCACACAGCTTGTTTTATTCCATTTCAATGTCGACCAATCATCATTGAAAACCCCTTTAGTGAATCCTCACTAAGCTCAGCCTATATTCACATATCTGTGCTGTGTTCCGTTGTGTGCTATTAGAAGGGCGTCGCAAAAATATTTTAACCTGTAGTGCAAGGGAGTCGCAGTATGGAAAAGTTTGGGAACCCCTCGACTATAGCCTTTTTCAAAGCCAGGAATCTGTTCATTCATACTATTTTTAAACCAAGTCATTTCTGTTAATGGTTTTTGGAAAAAATACTTCAAACTTGAAATTTAAGGGCAAAAATTGAGGAGAGTACGATAACTTAGGCGTCGAAAGTATCGTGTCAGATTTATGTAGAGGGCTGAATACAAGCAATTTTTTATTATGCGAGGGCGTCTATATCGATCCGTTTAGGCGAGAGGGGTAAGTTGAAGTTATTATACTTGGTGGCTTCAATGCCCATAACATGGATTGGCTACGATATTCCAACCGAATGGACGAGACAGGGAAACAAACTGAAGACTTCCCCATTTGCTGCAATCTCACTCAGCTCGTTGATGAGCCCACGCAATTCCAGACGATCCATCAAATTACGGGAACACTCTCGATCTGTTTCTCACATTCCACATTGCATCAAAAAACTAGCTTCAAATAAACCCTGGCTAGTTTAATAAAGAATGCAAGCGAATTACCAGAGCGAAAAACAAGGCTTTACAGAATCGACGAAGACAATTTACAACGAAAGAGTCACTCACAAAGTAATTGGATGTCCAAACTGCCAACGCGCATTCTGGTCTATGGCAAAGGCAATCAGTAAAAACTTTACTTGCTCTTCCTTTCCACCTCTAGTAAAAGAAGACGGAACGCTAGCAACAACACCTAAAGAAAAGGCAGATCTTTCTGCTAGCATGTTTTCAGAGAATTCCAACCTAGATTCTGCACAACAGGACCACCAAATATCCCGAGGGTGCAAACATCGATTGCAGAAGTGAAATTTCGGCCTCGAATAATTCAACGCGTTCTTAAAGAGCTAGATTTCAATAAGGCAACTGGACCTGACGGAATACCGGCTACAGTACTCAAAAGCTGTGCACCAGAACTTGCACCTGTACTATGTAATCTGTTTAGCATGTCGTACTCCCAGAAGACGTTTCCTTCTTGCTGGGAAACCACTCCCATTTAATCTATTCCAAAGAAAGGGAGGAAATGTCTGCCACAAAACTATCGTCCGACAGCGTTACTTTCAATGCTCTCAAAAGTAATGGAAAAGGCAATAAATGTCGAAATAATCAAATATCTAGAAGGCCACCGATTAATAAGTGACAGGCAATACGGATTTCGGAGCCGTCGTTCCACTGGAGACCTGTTAAGCTATGTAACGCACTTATGGACGCAAGCAATTGAACAACACGGCGAATCCAGAGCCGTAGCCTTGGACATATCAAAGGCATTTGACCGAGTCTGGCATAGGGCCCTATTAGACAAGTTAGCGTCTTATGGATTACCACAACAACTCTGCGGATGGATGCAAAACTTTCTTCTGGGAAGATCGATCCAAGCTGTTGTAGATGGTGTATCATCTAATTCGTTTGCTATAAATGCAGGAGTGCCGCATGGATCTATTCTTTCCCCAACTCTAGTTCTTCTCCACATCAACGATTTGCTTGAATCGACATATAATAATATCTACAGCTTATTGACAGCACTCTTATATCCTCCATCTCGAACAATGGGCCTGTGAATCTAGAAAAAATCTTGATGTGGGGAAAAGACAACTTGGTTGTATTTAATGTAAACGAGACACAGCTCACAACATTTTCTAGGAAAAATGCATCAACCGTTCCTCAGAGCCAAATGAATGACCATTCAATCCATCCCAATGTCACAGTCAATTCAGGAATCACATGGCAGGACCACATATTCTATATCGCAAGATCGGCGTCCGGTAAGTTGAGCTACCTATTTAGAGCAAAGAGGTACAGAGACGAGCAGTTCGACTTATTGGAGACGCTGTACTCACATCTAATCTACAACAGAAGACAAGTCGCTGACCTTTGCTTATTCTATAGGTATTTTCATGGTAGATGTTCCGAAGAACTCAAAGACATTATCCCTCGAAATGCGACTTTTGGGCGCCCCACAAGACAGGCAGCTAATGCTCATGACATGACTATACAGTACCTACACTTGACAATCGCGAGGACATCAATTTTCCAAAACTCCTTCTGTTACAGGACAAGCAAACTTTGGAACTCGCTTCCTGGGGATATATTTCCATCAGAAGACTACAATTTGCAGCAATTTAAGTGCAGAACAAACACACATCTGCGAGTATCTTGGGGCGCTGATGAAGCGTTAAAGGGTTAGCCTTTCCCGGGAGAAGTATTTAAAAAAAAAATAACAGAAGTACCTAACTTGATTTAAAAATATGTCCCTAATGTCAAGAATGCTGAAGTCGTTTATTCTACCTACATTTATTTTACAGGCAACTTGTAGCCACTTTATTTGCTCTCAGCTGGTGGTCTATTATTGTCAGTGCTAAGTCACTCGTGGCCGTTATGCCACAATGACGCCCCCAATAGGATGTCCGATCAGAATTTCTGGCCATATGCCTTTACATATTTTTGTGTTTGCCAGTCTTATTTTCTCAGGAGGCAGTGTCCTTGCAACATAAATGTCCTCAGTTGATTTCTGGTTAAAAATGTTTATTAGTTCAATATGGCCTTAGCACCTTAGATATTTATGTCCATCATAATTTGACCAGGCTAGCCTTTCCTTGCACCACCGCTTAATATTTCGAATTTAATATTGGTTAGAATCTGTTTATATGAATATTAATTTTTTTTTTTGTTAGGTATATAAAATTTAATATTTTTTATAAACTAATTAATAATCCAATGATATTTCATTTCATGCTTGCTATATGGAATTCACATGGAATAAGCAGCTGCTAATACAGCTGGCCTTTCTCAAGTCTCTGGTGCGCAACCATCAAAGCCACCTTTTCAGAATAAAACCACTACGATGGTCTCAGTCTCCAGTGGGCCTCAAACAAAACAAAAAACAAGTACTAGTAAACCGAAAGTACCACCGCCAGTGCCACCAAGGGGTTCTCCACGCAATAAAAAAGGAGAGCAATCGCGTCAACCAAAAGCCACCTCTGTGTTCGAGGAACAGTCGATATTACCACAGCAACGAGCTTCATCAACAGGTAGAACTATGTCAAATTATACTAAAAAATCCCAAAAAATAGACCAGCTGCAGGCGCCAATCCCTAAATTTGGCGAACGACGTTCTCCCAGTAACGTTAGAGATTGGTTGGAGTTACACGACCTTTTTGACCTCGATGAAGACCAGCCTAGTAAATCCGTTCCCACACCCAATATCGCTCCGACATCAGTAGCTCCCAGCGAAAGCGCCAGGTCCATAACCCAACATCAACCTATTAACCAGTTAGATCTATTCAGAAAGCGAAATAGTATCATGTCACACAGCTACATGTCGACGGTCGGATCGATTGTCCGAAGTTTTCCACCGATCCATCCGGAAAATCCAACACCTCAACTGCAGCCACAAAGAAAACTGCATTCTACCAAAAAGAAACGAGACAAACAAAAGTACATACAATACGCTGACATGGCATTGGGAGACGATGATGGTCAGGAAGAAAATATCCTGCAAACAATGCACGCATTCATTGAAGTGAAAAGGGAAATTGAAAATAACCAGCGGCCTAAACGGCAAAGGCCCAAACTGCAACCAACTCAAACTGTATCTAGAGATTCCCCTAATGAAAGTAGAAAAGCAGCACCAAAACAAATAAAAAATGCGAATGCACCATCGGTGACGATCGAGAGTTACGGCTCCAATAAGCGTCCCAGTCTAACGAATTGTTCAAAGAGCCCTAATTCAAACTTTATCCGAGCCCGGCAGCGTTTTGAGTTGCATAGCCGAAACTTTGATAATATATCTACAGTTTCCAGCGGCCACATCATTTGAATCTTTACCCAAAGTTGCTAAAAAATAATTTAGTTGATTTGATTGTATCAAAAACCGCTTAAGACTCATCTATCTTACAATACCTAAGTAGATTTTATTGTTTTCGCTTTTTTAACAAACTCATTTTATTTAAGTTCTTAGATATTCCAAAATCACTAATAAATACTATACCTTACATAACATTCATTTCATGTATTGCTAGGCACTACACCTTCTTGTTGCTCGACACCTCCCCCTGCTTTTGATGAAATTTCTGAAGAAAGCTTACAGAAACAGAGCTCCGGGCGAAGAAAGAGCGAACGAAAATCGAACACCGGTGGATCCATATTGAGAACCTCAACGAGGGAAGATGCAATAAGGTGAGTTAATTAAACTGTTCAAACTCGCTCAGAATGTGGTGGGCAGGGCACGCCAAATAGATTCAAATAAATTGCGAGCGTATTTTTTTACGATGAAATCTTGAACAACGCTAGAGAAGCTAGTAGTGTTCAACAGCGAATTTACACAATTGTTGCGTAGATAGTTTTGTATTTGCCTTAATGTCACGTGGAAGGTGGAACACCAGCTCAGCAGGGTGTTTAATTAATTAATTTAAGAAAACACATTGGTTTCTTTCTGGGTTCATGCGTTTACTCTATAAAGTCGATCGCTGGGGGTCGATCTGCCCAGCCCATTTTCAGACGACCGCGCATTAAAATTATTATTTTAAATAAAATAAAAGCGAATTTTGTTCTTCTTCATTAATTTTTATACAAACCAAATTTCTTCAAAATTAAATTTGTTCTTGTAGAATGTCTATTTCTGAGATTGAACTGCAAGGTAAATCTACAGCCAATGATTGTTAAAAATTCTAACATAATATTAAAACTTTCTCATAGTTGCTTGCGGTTGTTGACATTTTCGCAGCTGTCACTCTATTTTTTAAGACCGAAAGCTACTATTTAACCATGTCAAAAATCGTGTAAATTTTTCAAACGATGTCATCAATATGACATTAGATCTTATTTGCACACAACCTTATGACAGAATCTGACAATATCGGAAAGATTTTTGACAGTAGTCTAACAGCAAAATAAAAATTATTGACATTTATACCTTTAAAGTAAAATCGAGAGGTGAAAACATTAATGTTGCTCTTAAAAAAATCAATCCAATTAATAAACTTACATGAAAAACAAAAGACTGTGAATGACAGGCAGAAGTAATGGGTTCGTATGATTAGAAATGAAAAAGAATACCTAATGATTTTAAAATTGTTCGTGGTAGAATACTAGAAAGAAGACTTTTCAATTATTAGAAAACGAGTTGGTTCATGGGGTACTGCTGTATAGCACCGAAGTTCGATGTTTAAGTAGGCATCTGTTTGGCAAAATAAAAGGTTTTCTGACATCCACAAATGAAAAATATTACAAACTTGATAATAAAAATTGGTTAGCTTTTTTTGTCACATAAAGGGTGAGCCAGATACAAGTTGCCTTTTAAAAATGCCATAAAATAAAATAAAAATTGTTTGGTGTAAGAACTTTTATTGAAAGAAAAAGTAAAAGCAGTACAATTCAAGGTTATGTGTAAAAATAAAAATTAGAATTGCCATGTGAGACCTGTCAAATAACAATTTGTACAGTGTGGTATTTCCGCTGAAAGGCAATATAAATAAAACAAAACACTTTATTTTCTCAAGATAAGAATGTGAACTTTTATTGAATGTTAGGATCTATCAATTTTGACATCAACCATCGTCACGATCTAAACCCGACTGCAAAGCAGATGGCGCGTTGTTGTTCGGTGTCAGATGGATGTTTCAAAGATGGTGGCACCAGTGTTACCACATTAAGATGGTGGTATCAATGTTACCACATTCCTCCCCCACTTAGAAAAGTTAATCTCTGTACCGAGCGGGTGCTCGACGTTGTCTTGGAGGATTCCTTCGATGTTGGAAATCTCTGGTTTGGTCAGTTGCATGATCTGGTTCACGTTCGATTACAGCTTCTTGTGTTATTGATGAATTGCCGCTATCATTTTGTTCGTCTAATCTGGTGTATGGTTCAAATAATGTTATGGCTGGTTCACATGTCGTTGTAGCTGGTTTAAAAGATGTCGTAGCTGGTTTAAATGATGTCGTAGCTGGTTTAAAAGATGTCGTGTCTGGTTTACTGAATGTCGAATCTGGTTTACACGGCTGATTGTAAGCTTCTGGATCTTCACGATGACGTAACTGGTCAGCATGTTTTCGTCGATGGATTCCGCACACATTTACAATATACGAATAAGGTCCCTGCTGCTTGATGATATGTCCTCGTTCGTAACCCTTTGATAACGGGCGTTTGACCCAGACTTTCTCCCCCGTCTCGAAAAATTTATCCATTGTCCGCTTGTAGTTGAATTGTTGTTTTAGTTTTTCCTTGTCCATAGTTTTGTTTACGTCTGGTTTCATAAGGTCCCACCGTGTTCGTAAAGGTCTTCCGAACATTAGCATACTTGGAGAACGACCAGTCGAACGTTGTATGGTATTTCTGTAGTTAAACAAAAACATTTGTAGTCGTCCATAAAGATCTGCATTATGTCTGCTTGCTTTCATCCGTTCCTTAAAAGTCCTTACAGCTCGTTCTACCAATCCATTTGTTTTCGGATGGTAAGGCGTGGTCTTGACGTGCGTAATACCGTTATTTTCGCAAAACTGTTTAAACTCCGATGACACAAGTTGAGGGCCGTTGTCTGACACGATTATTTTTGGAATGCCAAACCTCGCGAAAATTTCCTCCAACTTGTTGATGACTGGTAATGTTTTGATGTCGACCATTGGTACTACCTCTAGCCAATGGGAATATGCGTCGATTACAAGTAACCACATTTTTCCTTCAAATGGACCTGCAAAGTCTATATGAATTCTTGCCCAGGTCTCTGATGGTGAATTCCAAGGATACAGTGGCACGTTGCTATCATTTGGTTTTGATTCCTGGCAAGCTTCACAGCGTTGAACGAAACTGACAATATCCGCATTAACATTTGGCCAATAAACGTGAAATTTAGCCGATGACTGCATCGCTGAAACTCCCGGATGTCCTTCGTGTAGCATGTCCAGTGCTGTTTTCTGAAGCGTTGTCGGAATGATAAGCCTTCCCTGCCAAAGAAGGAGATTGTCTTCATAGGAAAGTTCGTCGCGTTTCTCGTAGTAATGTCGAAGATGATTAGGCACGTTCTCTCGTCGCGGCCAAGAATTTGTTATGAACGAAATTAACTGCCGACAGACTAGATCAGTCTTCGTACATTTTTGTAGATGTTTCTTCGTTACCGGTAGTGTGTCTAAACGTAAGTGTAAAAGATGACCTCCATATAACAGACCTAATTCTTCACCATCCGATTTTTGTTCATCCGGAAGTGGAAGTCGAGATAAAGCGTCTGCTGGACTGTTATCTTTCCCTTTGATGTACTTAATTGTATAGTTGTAGGATCCCAAAAACATTGCCCAACGGACCAGTCGATTCGAAATAATTTTTGGTGTTTCACGGTTATCGCCAAAAATGCGTTCAAGTGGTTTATGATCCGTATACAATGTGAAGTGTCTACCGTACAAATATTGATTAAATTTTGTTACGCCAAAAACAATGGCAAGTGCTTCTTTGTCGATTGTAGCGTACCTCTTTTCTGTAGTGTTAAATGTTCGTGACGCAAAAGCAATTGGTTTAACCTCACCGTTCTCGTACTTGTGGAATAATACTGCCCCCGCTCCAATGTCGCTAGCATCAGTTTGGAGAACTAGTAATAATTTGGGATCGTAATGTACTAATGTGTCTGTTGATGTCAATATTGTTTTTAATGTCATGAAAATGTCTTCGTCTTCTCGAGTCCACGACCAGTTTTGGTTTTTACGTAATTTAGTATATAATGGTGCGCATGTTATTTGCAAATTCTTAATGAATCTATTATAATACGTAATAGAGCCTAAGAAAGATCGTAACTCACCAATATTTGTTGGACTTGGCATTTTGTTTATCGCGTTCAAATGTTCCTCTGTTGGATGTAATCCGTGTTTGTCTATTATATGTCCGAGAAATTTAACACTATCACTCATAAAAATGCATTTGTTTGGTTGCGTTCGCACACCAGCAATTGTTAAACGTTGTAGAACTTGTCGCAGGCGTTGTAAATGTGTTTCATTATCATCTGCGGTGATAAGAATATCATCTAAATAACAAACCACTCCCGGTATTCCCGATATTAACTCGTCCATTGTTTTCTGGAATAGCGAAGGTGCAAACGATACACCGAAAGGCAATCGCTTGTATTGATAGTATCCGTTGATAGTTGATATGACTAAATACTGTCGTGATTCCGGGTGTACAGGCATTTGTAGGTATGCATCTTTTAAGTCAATTCGTGAAAACTTTAAACCACCGGCTAACTTCGATGTGATATCCTCAAACCGTGGAAGAGGATAGTCGTCAATCTGAACGTGTGGGTTTATCGTCACCCTGAAGTCCCCGCACAATCGGATGTTTCCGTTTGACTTCACAGATACGACGACTGGCGATGCCCAAGTAATGGCTTCTCTCGATGTGTCGATTGGCTCAATTATGTCTTCCCGATATAAACGTTGTAATTCGGCCCGAACACTGTCTTGTAACGCGATTGGAACAGGTCTTGGTCGAAAAGCTTTCGGTTTCACATCACCTGATATATGTATTTTCACTTGTCTTCCATTCAAAGCACCAATTTTGTCACTAAATAAGTCTTTAAATTCCGACAAAAGTTTGTTTGTTTGATCACCGCACGAATTTGTATTTGTTGTTTTATTCACTGTGCAAATTCTAACACCCTCCGGCATAGGAACTTTAAATGCGAACGACCAATCAAGTCCGAACAATGGAATGTCACTTTTTTTTACGACATGAACCGGCAAATCTAATGTCTTTCTAAGAGCACTCACTTTTACGCTCGTCACGCCAAGAGTCTCGATTTCTAAGTCTGTATACGCGATTAGATTTTTAGTAGGTGTAAGTTTCGGATTCCCGATTCGTTTCCATATGTCGCGACTGATTACCGAATGTGATGCACCAGGATCGTAGAGCATGTCAAATTTTACCCCGTTTAATAAAGTAGGAATCAACACTTTATTCACAGCACAAGATAAAGATCGAACATTAGATAAATTACTGTCACAACAAATATGTGTATTATCATTTGATTGCCGCACTGAATTTGTGTTTGATTTCCTTTTTTGTTTAACTTTCGCATTTCCCGATGCAATACACACTGTTGAAAAATGTCCCATACGACCGCACGCACGACAGCTTTTACCTTCAGCTGGACATTTCCCATTGTTGTTATGTTTTTGTTTACCGCACTTTACACAAGTCACTGTGGCATCCAATTCCTTTGCTGTAGACGTGGCAGCTGCAGTTTGTTTGTGAGACGTTGGATTTGACCTTGATTTTGCGCTGTGTTGTACACGGAATGTGTGTGTTCCTTCGTTATGTGCTAATGATTCCAACCGCTGTGTTTGAATAGATGCTTGTTGCATATTCATAGCTGATGTCATAACTGCGTTAAGGGTTGAATCGTTGGTTGGGTATAATCGTATTAATTCCTGTTGCCACACAGAGTTATTGATACCGATTACCAATTGATCGCGAATTCGTTCATTTAGGTTAGCGCCAAAATCACAATTTCCTGCAAGTGCACGTAGGGAATTGACGAATTGTGCGACGGTTTCGTCGTCTTTTCGTGTTCTGAAGCTAAAAGTGCGTCGCTCAGCCAACACACAAGTTTGTTTACCGTAGTATGTATTTAATGCATCGCTGATGACGGTATATGTTTTCTCGTTCACTGCATCTGGGCGAAAATGGTCAACTAAGATCTTGAATGCATCTGCACCCACCTTAGATAATAAAAGCTTCCGTCTGACCGGTTCCTTGTCTGCTGCGTCTAGACCATAAATACCAAGTTCAGTCTCGAAACGCTGGATGTAATATTCCCAATCTTCCCGTTCTGGAAGAAATTTGTCGAAATTAAAATTTTGTGCAGTTGACGCCATTTTGTGAATTGTCACTGAAGAAAAACAAAGTGTACTTTTCTGTTTGCACTGCGTCTGTGTATATACAAAAAAAAAATCACTTTTCCTCGTCGCCAAATGTGGTATTTCCGCTGAAAGGCAATATAAATAAAACAAAACACTTTATTTTCTCAAGATAAGAATGTGAACTTTTATTGAATGTTAGGATCTATCAATTTTGACATCAACCATCGTCACGATCTAAACCCGACTGCAAAGCAGATGGCGCGTTGTTGTTCGGTGTCAGATGGATGTTTCAAAGATGGTGGCACCAGTGTTACCACATTAAGATGGTGGTATCAATGTTACCACATACAGTATGAATAGAAGTTAATTATTATAATAATAAACACTAGGAACAAAAACGTTTATACTTCAACAAAAAAAAAATTTTTTTTCATGTATTATGGTTTTTATTAGTAAGAGCAAATATTCTCATTAATTATGGAACACAACGTCGTTCAATTGCCTCGAGGCGACTGATAACACAGTTTGGGAATTTGGTGCGCAAAATATCGATTGTGGCATGGGCTGTGTGGCATGGCGCGCCATCCTGCATGAACCAAAGCTCGTCCGAAAAGTTGTTCCCATTTTCAAAGAAAAATGGTGTAAATGTCCGCACCAAGCTGTCACTCTCTGTGGATGCATTCAACTCCACTTCAACTATTTTATTTATCATGCTTTTTTTTCTGTCAAAAGTGACTGTAAAGTGCATAATCACCTTTTTACTCAGTGCTCTGCTCAGTCAATTTATTCTGAGCTCGTAGAGCGTGCTCTGAACATTCTCAGAGCGAAAAAAGAAACTCAATATCTGAGCTCTGATGTCTCTGAGCTAAAAAAGAAACAGGAACTTTTTTGTTGACAGTTCACGCTCGCTCTGAACTAAAAAAGAAAAACGCCTGTTGGCTTCTCGATAATATCGTGTGGGCTTTCCGAGCCCCAGATGCCGCAATTTTGTTAACGTAGCCGCCGAGATGAAAATAGGCACAAGCTCGCAGGCGCGGTGGGTGCTTCTCTTCGGCCAAAACTTATATTAAAAAAACGCACTCTTTGGGCTACACAGCACTCACTTTGGAAATAAGTTTTCTATATTTTCCAACGTTGTTCAAGCGTAAAAGTGACTCATTTCGTTCAGTTGAGGTATGACTTTCTGCCAAGATTTCGAGCGGGAAACAGCTGTCAGTGTCAAAATAAACTATGATTTAAAAAGAAACCCCTAGAGGTACTTTTAATTTCAGCTGCGCAGCTCTATACAATCTATAAATTTACGAAATAGAGACAACCGAAGGCAGTTTTTGTAAAGAATTATGCGAGTTACAACCTACAAAATACGAGACTTTTCGCAAGGCTACTCCAGTACAGTATTTTTTTTTATATTTTAATCTATATTAAGCGCAAGTCAGCCTCAATAAAATAACTATACAAAAATAAAACAATTAAGTCTATGTAAACAGTGTATACAGCAAGTAGATGAAATAAGCAAAATATAAAATATATGGTGGTGTATACGTAACATTTATGTATTTATTTTTTTAAAGCGTCAATAGTAAGCTGAACAAAACAAAAAAAAGACTCATGACAACCGGCCCAGCGGTTATATAGTTTCACCCCATAGAAGATGTTTTTTTTTTCAGTGCCAGTACCTAAGAATATCTGTAAGTTTGAGCTCAAAGCTCAATCGATTCTGTGATTTTCGAGATATGTATATGCGATTTTTTATATTTCTTTTTTGTATGAGCGGTGCCGCGCCCCTTTGTCCGAAATTATAGACGAAATCAAATATTTGTCGACGCAGCAATAATATACTTATTATTGTTAGACCACCAGCTCAAAACAAGAAAGAGTCATTCAGCCTACAAACTATTAGCGTGCAATCTGTCTGCAGAATCGTAAAGGGTAAAACGTATTTATATCTGGTTCACCCTTTTCGATAAACTAAGTGCTGGGCTACAGATTCCTTCTAATGAAAGTCGTGTCCCATGAAAACATGTGGCAAACAACCGATTCACCAGTTCTTAAAAAGTCGTCCTGTCTTGAATTCTTGGTCGTCTCGCATGTAACTTCTTCGAGGCAAGTGGCACCAGACTGGCGCCATTTTACCACAAAAATGCATCGTCGCCCTTATTCCGCTTTGATGGGGCATCTACATTTCGTCGTCCGAGAATTGTTTTGTTGTATACGCCATTTAGACGATTTTGAAAAATCGCATACTAAGGTTTGCGTTGAAATTAAAAGAAAACAAACCGCTAAAGTTTTTTATATTTTTTTTTTTTTTTTTAATAATTAAGTTTTTTATTCTTTTCGGAAAAAAAGATAGGTACATAAAGTTAATAATACAATACATTAAATACTTTCATAAAAGAATAAGAACGGGTCAATCTGTAGCCAAAAGTTGACTAGAGGCGAATGACCTTCCAATAAAATTAGCAATGATATTAATTGTGGGGTAAGTAGTACAACAATTTCTGAATAAATAACATTTAACAAAGGTGTGAATTTATCTAATTAATGCAAAAAGTTTTTGACGAGTGAGCTATCCATGGTAAAAAGCCATTTTTTAACTTTAGCTAGGAATAAATTACGTACATTTAAAATTCGTATGTCCTGCGGCAATTTATTAAAAAACTTTGGAGCTGAGACAGTAAAAAAGTTCGAATAGTGGGTTTTATTTGAAGTTGGCACATTGACTAGAGATTTAGTATTTACCCTTAAACTATACACAGTTGAGCTTCTGATATTAGAGGAATAACCACTGCGCATAAAGAACACCTTGAGTACCTTATAAACATAAAGGTGTCTTAAAGGCAAAACACCAAGACACTGAAACAGAGGCCAACTACTGCTTAATCTATTTTTATTTAAAATAATCCTAATAACATGCTTCTGTGCTAGAATTATAGGTTCAAGGGTGCTATTATAGGCCCCTCCCCAACTAGACAAACCATACTGAAGCTTTGATTGTATAAGCCCGTAGTATATTGTTAATAAAAGGTTCTTTGAGCAATATGAACGTAGCATGTACATGTTTCGGGTTACGGACATCATATATTTTTTTAGTTCTGTTGTATGCGCCTTCCAATTCATGTGTTTGTCAATTAAGACTCCTAAATATTTAAAACTATCAACTGATTCTATTATAAAACAGTTGGCAGTACACGGAATACTTGAGTTGTAATTGTTTTTACCACAAGTGTGAGAAGCCAAGAAAAGTTGTTCGCATTCAGATGAATGGAAGGGTATGTAACGTTCAATAGACTCAGTAGACTTTAAGCTACAAAACATAAGCTTAGTTTTTTCGCTCAGCAAGAGTTGATGCTTTGCGAACCATTGTCTTAAGATTTGCAGGTCAGTTTGCAAATTAACTAAAGATTCACATATGAACTTATTTGAGTATGTGAATGCCAAGTCATCGGCAAAAGCTGTAAGGTTGCTTTTAAACTTTTGAAGAAAAATTGA
Source organism: Cheilosia soror (assembly GCA_949372485.1). Taxonomy (NCBI): domain Eukaryota; kingdom Metazoa; phylum Arthropoda; class Insecta; order Diptera; family Syrphidae; genus Cheilosia; species Cheilosia soror. Next base: position 25,695,074 of record OX443564.1, read on the forward strand.
GTTCACATATATCAGGAACAAAATGGGACCCAAAACTGACCCCTGCGGTACACCAGTACATATTTCAACAGCACCACTAAAAACCCCTTCAAGCTTAACTCGTTGAGATCTTCCTTTTAAATACGAAGCAAACCAGTTGTGCACTGAACCCCTAAACCCAGCCTTATAAAGTTTATCCAACAGAATGTCATGATTGACCATATCAAAAGCTTTAGTCATATCAGTAAAAAAAGCTACTGTGCTGCAGTTACTATTGAAACCGGCACATATTTCACTACACAATTTTAATATGGCATCTTCAGTCGATTTACCTTCCCTAAAACCAAATTGTGCATTGCTAAGGTATTTTATTTTGTCTAGATACGACAACATACGGCTCTTCATAATCTTCTCAAAAAGCTTAGAGAGAGTTGGAAGTAAGGAAATGGGTCTATATTGGCTCATATGCTTCCGGTTTCCTTTTTTAAACAATGGAATAACTTCAGCACATTTTAAGGCAGTGGGAAATATGCCACAAACTACGCTCATATTGAGTATATGAGCTATTATGTCGACAACAAAAAAGGCAATGCAATAAGATAATTAGATTTTTAATAGAATATTCTATTGACAATCTTCTTTCAATTGAGGTGCTCTAGACTTGTCGATCGCTTTTAGTTTTCAAAGTATTTAGGTTTTTTTCTCAAAATCAGTTTGTCGTATACGATATGAAAATGAACATGCGGCATTCACATTCCCACCCATACTGAGTCCAACGGTTGAATCCGCTACTGAGTGCGGCATGATAAAAATTTGTTTAAAATATATACTTTTTATTTATTTAATAAAATTTTAAAATAATAAATATTTGAACTCCTCCTAAACGGCTGGACCGGTTTTAATGAAATTTTTTGCGTGCGTTTGAGTGGGTCCAACGATTGTTTAGATTCACTTTTGAGTCTTATATAAAGACAACTACCGATTGATTGATTGAAATCAAATTTTAAGAAAATATTTGTTTTTGGCCCAAAGGTGTTTCTGTGAATGTTTGGTCAAAGTTTTACAAAGGGACCCCACCATCCTTACAACAAAGTTTTTTTTAAATACTATATCTGAACATATTACCCTGAATGAAGCATTTTACAAAACATGGTAGGATCACACAAAAAAAAATTTTGATTTCGCACGTGTTTCGATGAGTTTATGATATTTTTATTATGTACCTACGTCCTACGTGTAATTAAAAAGTGTTCTATTCATATTATCAGATGATGTGCATTCTGCAATTTGGTCCGAAAAAGACTATTTCTTCCTCCTGGAACTTTGGAATGGAAAGTTTGAGGAACTGAGAGCAATGTCAAAATAAATCACATTAAGTTCGGTGGAATCGCCTTTCCCGATTTATTAAGCACTTCTCCTTAAACACATTGGTGGGAAGGTAGGTTTTAGCGCTGCCGCCTGTCACTCGGGCACCTCTCCCACAAACCACATAGAACTAGACCGCCGACTTCCGTGCACCTAGCCGATTCTCCCCGGAATTAAATCCCCTGTCAGTGAATACGTGTGAAATGTCAAAAACAATGGCGGCAATGATTTTCCATGCTATACCATGGGCCTAGGATTTTTTAAGTACTCGGCCCGTACTATGAAATACAGAGACTCTTTCATAAGCCGTACAACACGAATGTGGAATGCCTTGCCCGGCTCTATCTTTCCTCCTCAGTACAATTTACAGACATTTAAAACTAATGTGCATCGGAATCTCCTATCTTCTCTATCCCAATTTCCTTAATGCCCGCGTTGTGTGTGAATCACATTACACTTAAGAGTAGTCATATCATAACCTCTTTAGCACGTGTTAATTTGTATAAAAAAAAAGAAGTATGCGCCGTGCGTTAATGGCGCTCCTTTGATTTTGCACAGCACCAATCCATGAAAAATCCTGGGCCCGCAGGCTGCTTGTAGGATTCGACAGTCTATTCTATGTGCTTTATGACAACTCCACTACCACCACCACTTGCTCACCACTTCAATGCATGCCTTGCTTTAGTTCAACGTGAACTAATTGATTATCGGTTTTTTCCGTTCATATCAAAATAATTTAAATATAAAAGCAACAAAATATAAAACAAATAATTTGATTAAACTGAATGTGTATTTTGCAGCGTTTCTGAAGTACACTTAGAGACATACCTAGCGGTTGATACATCACTTAGTAGTCAATATTCTTCTCGTGGGGGCTTAGCATGGACACCGCCAGCGTCTGGAGAAGGCTCCACACCGACATGGACCGAAGGTACACCGAGTTTTACAGACTCGAGTTCCAGTGGAGACTTCGGTATGAAGTAAATACTTTGTATTTTATTTAATTAAAACACAACCTTTTAGATAACTTTTCGCCCATAAGCAGACCGAAATTTGATAGGCATAAGCCAACTGTTGAAGATGCCCTAAACTCGCTCACTTCGGAAATGGTAAACAAATTATTATTGACAGCTTTTAAAAGATGTCTCTGAATTTTAAATTTATTTCTAGATAAACTAATTTGAATATCGCTGCAATATACAGTAACCACATATACATATGCCACATTTAATTTTAAATAGTTCTAGTTAACTTTGTTCGTTTAACCATAGATAGAGTCTACACGTATGTACAATAATAATTCGTTGCATTCATTTGTATTTATTATCAATTATATTGTAAATCTTGTCTTATATATATATGTATGTATGTAAAATATCCAATAAATTCAATCGTTCATCATAAATGATGTCTTTTTTTATCTTTATTCTAGGTTCCCCAATCCCATCTTCGAAAAGTAAAATAAAAGAACCAAACAATTAAGATTTCGATGTGTTTTCTTATTTTATTCGGGTAGGGCCGTTTGCTGATATGACTCATAACGATTTATGTTCTACTTAAATTCTTATGGGGTACTTTTTGTATGGCATAAACTGTCGCATAAGAGTTTATGTGGAACTTAAATCTTAAGAGAAATTTGGGCCCAGGCATTACGACTATAGCTTCGATTAAAGTGTCCGTATCTTCAAATTGTCTGCGGCCTTCTTATACTTTTTGAGATAACCATGCCCAAACATTTTGGATTATGTTTAAGTCCGGTAAATAGGGCGGCCATGGCAAAACTTCCACGTCTTCTGATTGAATCCAACAACCCTGGAAGTGTGGATAGGGGCATTGTTTTGTTGGAATATCCAAGGCAGGGGTCCGAAAATGTTTTTCACTTTTGGAAATGACCGTTTCAGCAAACATTTGTAGTTGTTTCCGTTCATTGTTGCGGAGAATAAGTCCAATTCGATTGTGCCATAGTAGGTAATAGCTCCCCACACCATTACACCTTATGTACGGCTGTGTCGCCAAAATAAGCTCCTCCTTTCTTAGATCATTGAAATAAAAGTTGTAACCATCAGGGCCGTCAAGGTTAAACTTTTTTTCATCCGAAAAGACAACGCGTTTCCATTTATTGCTCCAAGCGACATGTTCTCTTATAAAATTCTTTCGACGCTCCTTGTTTACTAGCCTCAAAACAGGTTTCTTTTTATGTTTTCTTCTCTATATAGTACCACTTTTTCGTATTATCCTTCGGGACGTTGCTATGCTGGCTGATACTCCGCTGTTTGTTCCAGCGTTACCAGATTTAGCAGTTTCCTGCGATTTTAGCAGGATTTGATCATCAATTTCACATGCAGCAGATTTTTTAGCATTTTTGTAAATATCAGCAGTTTTTAGCAGTTTTTAAAAATATTCATAAAACATTTTGAAAAAAGCACATTTAGCAACATTTAGCACCATTTTCATACATTGGCTACCTCTATAAAAAATTGATAAAACTCACAATTTCAAGACATAAATGAAGCTTTTTAAAATGCAGCAATGTGTTGTGGAATAACAGAAATCAGCTCAAATTACATTCGATGTATCCGTTTTCGAAAAAGAATAATTTAAATGTGATAACGCATTGACATGATAGATAGAGTACGGGTTTTCAAAGGTAAATTTGCTAAGAACTAAAGACCGTAATAGATTTAGTATAATAAAAATGTTGCATTAATTTTGCAAGTAGGTACAGCAGGCGTTTCTATAAGTGGAAGCTGTACAACTTTATTCCAACAAATAAAATGTTGCCTTTAATAAATTCGAATGTTCTATATAAATATTCAGCGTAATTGAATTTTTATTCATTTTGTAGGTAATACATTTAAATGTAGAAAATATAGTCTTTTTCATGATGACTATAAATATCGTTATCGGTATCGTTATAACAATAACGTTAATGACAAATGTAGTCGAACTTCCATAAGTCCAACTCTCAAAATGACAGACAATAAACTCGAGTTATAGAAACTTCGAGTAAAGAAGGCCAAAAGTTGAAAACGAAAAACGTAGAGTTCGAGTAATAGAAAAATTCGACTGAAAGAGGTTAAAGTTATGGAAGTTTGACGTATACAAATATGAATTTTTTGTAAATGTAAAATAATTCACTAGAATTTACATTCTCTATCGCAGTTTTTCCAGCATTTTTTACGATTTTGTTTAGCAGTTTTTGCAGTTTTCCGCCCCCGCTTTAGCATTTTTGGAAAAAATAATCTGGTAACGCTGGTTTGTTCTTATTTTAGTCGCTGGTAGAGTAGAATTTGAGGCAAGCCGTAGAATTAACCGCTTTTCTCCCAATGTTTCTGCTTCTGCTGGTGCGTCCTTTTTTAATTTATCCCATAGTGTTGTGGATTCACAAGATAAATATTTACAATAGTCTTACTTCTATTAACCTCCTTGCAATTTCTCGGCCTGAGAATCTATTCTTTTTCTATTCTATTTTTCCTCTTTCTATCGCTGTTAAAGTCCCTCCGGAATCCATTTTTTTAACTAAATAAAAACCTGATTTTTCATGGAATGGCGCTGTACAAAATCAAAGGAGCGCCATTAACGCACGCATACTTGAAAAATCCTAGGCCCATGGTATAGCATGGAGAATTATTGCCGCCATTAGTTTTGACATTTATACGTATTCACAGACAAGGTAATTTTTTCCGTGGATAATCGGGTAGGTGCACGGGAAGTCGGCGGTCTAGTTCTTACTGGTTTGTGGGCCTCATCCTAGTGGCGCGTAGGACTGTTCGAGAAAAATTCCAGAAAGAGAACCTAGCTCTTCACGAATTTGTACGAACAATAGAAAACTCAATACACTATAAAGAATATACCTTAGCGACCTTTCTAGATATAGAAGGGGCTTTTAACAATGTACTTACTGAAGCGATTCTGGAATCCTTAACGGAATTAGGGATAGAAAACCATCGTAGCCTTTGGATTGTTTCTATGCTTAACACAAGGATCATTCAGACAACGCCAGGAAATAGCAACATAACTAAATACACCAGCAGAGGGACACCCCAAGGAGGTGTAATTTCACCACTGCTATGGGTCATATATATGAAATTAAAAACGGCTTACAACAGGGAGCGGTGAATTCTCCGATCCTGTTTAATATTTACACGAGTGATCTGGTGGGTTCCCTCAGACATATGCTATAGCGTACGCAGACGATTTAGTGGCGTACAGATCAGGTCCAAAAGTCGAGGTCTCAACATCCTTTTGCAGCGTGACTTCGATCAAATTAAGAGGTATTGCGATGATTGGAAATTGAAAATCAATTTCCAAAAGTCGGAAACAATCCTCTTCAGAACTGCATTGGCTAGGGCCTCTAGGGATACCACAAAAAACTGGCGAAAATTAGCCATTATTGGACAAAATGGACAACCATTGGCGGTGCGAAGCGTAGTCAGATATCTTGGCATCTGGCGCGACCAGTATCTGTATTTTGACAAACATATAGATGCTTGTCTTGCTGGGGCCAAGAGGGCTTATGCTCTGACAAGGAGACTGTTTCGCAGCATTCAACTTGTTTCCAGAGTAAAGGTCATATGCTACGTGGCCCTTAAAAGGCCGATCATCGCTTATGGCTGTCCCATTTGGTTCAATATAGCGCCTTCCTATATGGAAAAGATTCGGGTGTTTGAGAGACAGTGTCTCAGGACCTGCCTAGTGTTGTTTAGAACTCCCGAGTCTGAGTACATAAAATATTATCCCAACAAGACCCTATACGATGGGGCTCGATTGAACAGGATTGACAATTTCCTAATTAAGGTGATTCAAAGGCACGTTGCAAGGGCGATGGCCAACGCTAACAATCTGATCTCGGGTGGTTATTACCCGAATTTAATGTACCACGAGAGTACGCTCCGGTCTGGCTTTATCCCGCCTGAGGCATTTCTTCATGCAGACATGAAAGGGTTAGTCCAGAATAAAGATGGTGTGCCGGTATTGTACCACAGCCACCGCGGCGCGAGGGATAAGCGGCTCATCCACGACGGGTACGCCGCCAATGCTCAGGAGCTCCTCCGTTTTAATACCGCAATTGCGGATAGGGACACGGTTGATACCTTGAAGCAGTTCACCGAATTTTGGTGGCTTGAGGAAGAGGTGAGGGCAGACACGCTCTCCCGGGTCGGTGCGTTACCTATGTAACATCCTCCTTAGTTTTAAGCTAGTTTGTAAGTTAGTTAGGTGTATTTTAGGGGGTCTTTGGGAGGGGCCGGGCTCGTCAACATGAATGAGTGCTACCGAGACTTGACCGATGCTTATGGCCTCGCTCGAGTCCCGGCGGCGCGTGTGCACCGTGTTGGCGACTGCCAGGCGCCCATCGACGCAATCGGGATGGTGACCAATCGAAAGATTGCTCATCAACCTGATTATAGGTAATTTAGGTTAAGTAGCTTAGGTAGTTCTACTTAGAACTTAGGTAGTTTTTAAGAAAAAACCAATAATAAAGAGTCCAAGTTTTAGCCAGTTTTCTTGGAAATTAAAAAACAGTGCAATTTATACAAAAAGATAGATTTAAGGCCGAAAGGCAATAGTTATAAGGATATAGTTAAGTTTAGAGTGCTCGTTAAGAGCCAGTAAGCTAGATTAAGATACAAGTTAGTTTTAAATTAGATTTAGTCATTTTTGTCTAGTAAAAAAGTTTAAAAAATGAATTAATAAAAATGAATTTAAAAGTAAAAAAAAATGGGTCATATATTAATGAACAAAATATGTACTCAATAGTTTAGATAGAGAAAGAATTAAGGTAGTCAGATGTGTGGACGTTATGATAATAGTTTCTCTCCGTAATCAGCGAAATTATGGAGAATGCTTTGTCGAAGGTCAGGACATGGGCCAGAGTGTGTGGTCTCGGTGTTAACCCGAGCAAAACCGAAATTATGCTTTTCACCACTAAGACTAAAATACCCGTCTGAACACTTCCTCTCCTAAACGGCCAACCGCTCACATTATCCTCCAGTGCTATGTATCTGGGAGTGATCCTGGATCCCACGCTCAACTGGAAACTGAACATTGAACAGCGGGTAAAGAAAACGTCCATAGCTTTCTATGCCTGCAGCAGAACGTTTGGCAAAAGATGGGGCCTGCAACCAAAACTGATCCTTTGGATGTACACAGCCGTAGTACGACTAATCCTCACTTACGGGTCAGTAGTTTGGTGGCCGGCTCTCGGAAAAGCCTACAACATAACCAAGCTCAACAGAGAAACAAACACTTTAAAATAAAATTCCCTTCAAGATTAGACTGGCACGAGGGACGGGTGAACAGGGACTCGAACCTGGCAATCTACACGGACGGTTCAAAGATGGACTGTGGAGTAGGTGCGGGTGTATTTTCGGAGTCTCTGAGCATCTTAAAATCCTTCAGGCTCCCGGACACAGCCAGTGTATCGGAAATACTTGCTATTCGTGAAGCCTGCCGCCTAATCAAACTACACACGAACATAGTTCCGAGGAACCGACCCACATTCCAATGGAGCAGTCAAAACAAAAATTTCCTCAGAATCCCTTTCGAAACCCAATCTCAGATGGAGGAGGCTAACAAATTGCATTATATCCAGAAGGATGTGGCCAAATTATAGCGGGGGAAAAAAAAACCCACCTCCTGAGTAAAACACGAAAAGATATGGCCAGAATAACAGCGGTCATCACGGACCACTGGCCTATAGGGGACCATGTAATCAGATTAGGCATCTCACATGATACACACAGTTGTAACGACGCAACCGAAAAAGAAACTCTAACTCACTACATATGCGCTTGTCCGGAACTAGATAGGACTAGACAGCGAACTCTGGGCAAACCCTTCTTCGCATCACTCGAAGAAGTCTCGAAGAGTAACATCAAAGAACTTAACACCTTTCTAAATTCCATAGGCTGGATCTAAACCACCCTTCGACATACTTACAACAACCAGGTCAAATGAGTATGTATGGTAACAAAACGGCACATAGTGCTACTTGGGTTTTATCTCAAACCGCCACTCCTACCTACCTACCATTACGAAAGCTTTGGCTACAATTTATTACATAACCGCACCATCAAACTTCTACAGTTTGACAGGTCATCGCTATCACTGCCCGAGTCTCTGTACAATTGAGGAACAGAACACGTGACAAGAACTTTTCTGATGTCTCACTTTCTGATCTTTACAGGTTTTTGAGAATACCAGGATGGCTCGACGGCGGCGTCGGGTCCCTCCTTCACAGGAAATATGGACATGAAGCTTACAATCTCTAACACCAACAGTTACCTCCTCCTAAAAGGGCATCATAATGGGTCCACAAGGACCTGAGTGTGGTACAGTAGGGTTCACCCTGCTCTACAAACCCGTAGACCTAACCTAACCTAATAGGGCACTCTACACTAACATCAAATCTGATACAGCTAGAGCACAGAACATTTGTCGCTGACCTATGCCCGAAGTATAGGTACGAGCATGGCAGTTGGTTCGAGGAATTTATGACCGCGCTACAAAACAGAGAACCTATATCAGTACATAACTATCAGAAATCAGAGCACATAACTTTCCCAATACTGCTTTGGCTACAGGACAATTGTTAAAACTCACTTTCTGTGAACTTGTTTTCAGAAATCTACAACTACAACAATCTCATTGCAAAACTAACACCTATCTGCAAGCATCTCGGGGCACTGTTGAAGTGTTATAGTATGTAGGTAGTAAAATTCGCTTGAACATCTCAATAGCTACGTGTCTATCGCTGTTTTACTGATATCAAATATATTCTCAGTTAACAAACACTGCCCAAACGTAATTGCCAGCTGCATTCCTTGCTCTTCGCTTTACTATTGAGACTACTTTGAGCCGTACACAAGATTCTTTCATAACCCGTACAACACGAATGTAGAATGCCTTTCTCAGCTCTGTCTTCCCAATTATTGAGAGATATTTAAAACCGATGTTCATTCATCGGCGGTATCTATTTTTTTCTATCCCATATTTTAAAAAATAGTTATAGATAAGGATTTAGTATCGCTGGTATTGCCTAGATGCCCTGATACATAGTACATATCCACTATATATATTATTTTGTTAAGTTAAATAATAAAACAAAATCCTGCTCCAAATTTTGAATTAAAAACAATTAAATTGACTATAGACTTGATCTAGACTTTCTTGTACGTCATAAAGCGACGAACTGAGAGATACCAAATATTAGCGGTACATATTTACTTATCCAGCAGATGGTAACACATGATTCCTGTGTGCTTAGCAAATGGACAAATCAATACTTCCTCTTCTTTAAAAAGCGAGGTAAGATACCACCAAGTGTTTGGTATCTCCGAGTTTTTCCCAATGCGCGATTACAAAATGCAATATGCTACTTTATCTTCGAATTAACTAAAAAGAAGTGAGTTATTTGAATGTTATTTCCATTAATCTAGTATTTTAAACATTTTTCAAAGTGAAGCCAAGTTTTAAATTACGCACCCAACAAATTTGTCATAGAAGAAAAACAACAATGTACTCGCATGTAAAGAATTTCCAAGAAAATACATCAGCTACAATTTTTCTGAAATTTATACGTTTTGGCAGCGCAATTGGTACTTACAGCCATTATCAAAACAGAATCAGCAGTCCCATACACCATAGGGAACATCGAAAAATCCTCGCAAAAATCGGCATCAGTAATCAACGACTTCGCCCACCTGACTGTATTACAAAGACCCCAGAGCAGAGATCAAACAAACATTATTGCCTTTTTCCTGAGGCAAAACGTTCCTTCAAAAAAGAAGCATAGCTGAATTAACAGATAGGTTAGATGCTTCTGTTGAAGGAGCAACATTTTCATTATTTTATTTATCAGGTAATCATTTTAGACAAGAGAAATAAATTCTAAATTTTATTGAAAATATGAATTGTTAACATAGTAGTACAGAGAAAATTAATAAAAGAAAAAAGATTTTTCAATCCTTTGCAGGAACCTCGATAACCCGAGGTTTGTCGATAATTCTAGCACTTTTGTTGCCCTTCTCAACAATTCCAATGATCCATGCTTGGTATCCTTCTTGCTTTTCGATGTCTTTACAATAGGCAGCAGCTTGCTCACGCGGCAAGCAGATTAGTAATCCGCCCGACGTTTCTGCAGAATGTCCCTGCAGCAGTTGAAACATGTTGCCACATGCTTTCGCTACTGCAGCCATCTTTGCTATGACTGGTAAATTGTGGATTACAAAGGAAACGTCCTTCTTTTGGTGCGATGCCAACGTTTGTGCGTGTCCCAAAAGACCAAACCCTGTTATATCTGTTGATCCGTGAGCGTTGTACTTGTGCATTAGACGAGCAGCAGTGCGATTGAGTCTGGACATTGAGCTCATGGCCCTATGGTATGCTTTTCGTACATCTTCTTCAGAGACAACCAATTTAATTCGGTTCCATCTTTCCGGTTGATCCAACCACTGGTGAGCATTAACCGCGACCTGGGTACCAAGAGGCTTTGTGAGAACCAGCACATCTCCAACAACAGCGTTATCTGGAACAATGTATTCGTTTGGCTGACATATTGTAGAAGCAACGCCCCCGATAGTGCACCACGGATTAACTACACTCTGACCGCCAGTAACAGTAGTACCTGCATCCAAAGCAGAGTCCTTAAATCCTCTCATTATCAAAGGGATAACAACATCTCTCTCCTTTTCCGTCATCTTAGTGCTAACCGCCAAAAGCATTAGCATATTGTCACACTCGGTAACTCCCATGGCATAGAGGTCACTTAGCACATTAGCACATGCAATCTTACCCATCATATAAGGATCGTCAACAATAGGATAAAAAAAGTCGGTTGTTTGAACGAGGCAAAGGCCGCCATGTCGAAGAGGAATTACAGAGCAGTCAAGGCCAATTCCGATCCGAGGTATTGCCATGTGCATGAACTGGGATTCATTGTCTTGTACTGAATAGTCCTGCTGCAAAGAAGATACTAGTTTTCCCAACACTTCTTGAGGGACCTTGCACCCTCTTCCTTTGAGATCGGCGAATCGTGTTAATCGAAATGTACTTTCCAAATCATGAGCCGTTGGATCAAATGGTCGTCTCAGGGCAGCCGGATTGCCCTGTAATTCCAAATGGGCCGCATTTAATGCGTCTGCAGTTACTGTTTGATATTCGCTCATCATTTGTTTATTTTGAATATAAGTTACAACTGAAATTACCGAATTCACACAAAACAAAATATGGCGAGGCCTCTTTATCACCAAAAACACTAGAATGAAAATCGCGTTCTCCCTCAAATAAAAAAATACTCAACACTATCAAAGCCTATTGTGTACGTACACTAAAGTTTAAAAATGAAGTAGCACTGTATGAGTAGAACGTTCGCTTATTGGTTAGGTTAACCATTCGAAATGAAAACGGGCGAAGTCAGTATTTCTCCCTGCCGCAGCGCCGGTGTGGAAAAGCCAATGGCTGAGTCTAGAGACTAAATGACGTATTCAGCACGTCAATTCTATAGTTCGTTCAGGCGAATAAACTACAAGCGCCAATTTATGAGTCAATTCAAAGATAATAATTATTAGTGTGTAGTTTATGGTAAGTAAGTAAGTAAGTAAGTAAGTAGGTTAATAGCGAAACGTTAATAGCGATTTTCATTGGGCAAGGAAAAGCACTTTTTCAGATTCTGCTCTAGAAGACAGCTGTCTTGTCTGTTAATACGTTTATTTGCTTCAGAGTAGTCTTGCGAATCTCATACGAGATCGAGATTCACACATACTTGCAATAATAACTAAACAAGTGACCATTTGTAAACACAAATTACAATTTAAAAATAGCTGACTGTCAAATAACACACTAACACAATAATGTAAAAAAAAGTGAAAGCCGAATGGAAATCGACAAATAAGATAACAGAAACAGTTTTCAGAACAATAGCATGTTAATTTTGTAAAATTTATTATCAACTAGCTGATAAAATGCACTGAAACCAATTAATAATGACATAAATGACATGTTCTAATTCAGTAATTAAAATAGTTTTTCCGTTGTTTGGAGCAATGTTGGTCACAGTAACTTGTGCTTGCTTCCATTTATCTAAAATTTTGATGCGTTATATTCGTCCGTGACATTTGATAATCACCTTTAAATGTCACGGACGAATTTGCGCTTTCATTCTTAAGTTAAGATGCATGCCAATTATGCATATGAACGGGTTAAGGAAAATTACCAGATTATAAAGTTATTTGACCAAAGGATCAGTATATTAATGCAGTCTAATTAATTCAGTTGATAATGCTGAAAATGACCAAAATGGTCACATATTATGTCTTTTTGGTCATTTAAGGCATTTGTATTTGTTATTTTTTACCAAAAGCCGCTCTAAATTTTATCTCTCATATCTTAAATCCTGTTTCGCACGCTAAATTGTAACAGCCTTATTTATTAGATTCATTGTTAATTATCACTGCCTCAGCTGACTCGCGTCAAACTCAAAACTGTCATTTTATTAAGACTTAACAATTTGTTCATTCATAAAGATTTGTATACCAGCTAACTTGACATGGATATCTGACATGAATTTGACAGAAATTTGTTTTTTTTTTATTGTTTTTCGTCTGGAAATGACTTTTTTTGTCTCATTTTAGTGTCTTCTTATGCAGCGGCATTTAATTTTCTGACACTCGATGAAATGGAAATTAACTTAAAGTGTGTGAATAAAGTTTTCTGCAATTAAACCTCGAATTAAACCTACATTAGACCTAATTCAGATTTAAATTAAGTGTTATGAATATGGCTGATTGCTTTTTAGACCAGCGGCCTATTTTACCAAATTATAAGTTAATGTGTACAATAGTACACCACTCGAGGATTTAATCATTTCTAAAAATGTTGTGTTTTTGAGTTGCGGCTTGCGGAAAAGTAAATAAGGATGAGTTTCTTCTATGAGTACCTCGATATGAGGAATCCTTTAAAAGTTAAAAACTGGCGATCAAAGAATAGCAGACAGGGAAAAAAGAAAGCGCAACGAAAATAAACCACTTGTTCGCGTCGAATTTTTACAGGATGCTAATTTCAACAAACAACTGTTTTGTATGTAACTATTATATCCACAATGCACTCCCTGTCAAAATTTAGCTAATGTTTGGAGAAAAAAAATTGGAGAGTAGCTAAATTATGTACCTAAGTTTCGCTCGAGCGGCGTACTCAGCTATAGTTGAGTAAAAGGTCCATTCACATGGGAGCGAGCGAACGAATTGATGAAATGCGAATAAACCACTTTTTATGTACCTATTTATAACAGGAAAATTGAACGTTTTATTATTCCAAGAGGAGGATAAATAGTTATCCTATCATAATGTATTAAGAAAACAACTTTATAAACAGTTCAAATAACGAAATATCGAATTCCAAATTTCTTGCAGCGAACAGAAACACCATTGACTCTAATTGTAGTTTATTCGCAATCCACATCATTTAATTCGCGTTCCACAAACTAGCGAATAAAACATTCCTTCGAACTCAACCTCAAACTAGACATTGCGGGTAGAAACTAATGGCTGAATGTCGCGAACTGCCGCGACCTAGAAAAGTGTTCATGTGAACGGACTGTCATAACTTGCGAATATTCGTTCGTTCGTAGGTTAGGTAGTTGGTCGCTCTCATATGAGTGGTCTGTAGGGTTGCCGTTTTGAAATCCGCCTTCCAGTCAGATTTGACTGGAAAAAAATCAGTCAAAAACCTAAAATCCAGTCAAAAAATCAGTCAAAGAAATTCAAACAAAAATCCATCTAAAAATCCAGTCATGAAAATAAAAATACAAGTAAAAGTGTTATCAATGGTCTGGCCGTTGCTTTTGATACCCTCCACTGCATACATATACATGTCATGCAAAAATTTAGCCATGTGAGGCATGGGCTGGGCATTGGTCTAATGTTGACTAATGAACTACTTGACCGATATAGCCTATATTTTCAATATCAACCTGAACGGTAGAAAGAAGTCCTCTGACAGAATTTCATTCGCCTAGGTCGATTCCTTTTCTTTTGACGCTATATTGTGTTTTCATCAGAAAGACAGACAGGCAGACGGACATGGCTAAATCGATTCAGATTCAGAACTTGATCCTGGTCAAATCCGGTGACTCTTACTTGAAGTTACAAACGTAATGATAAAGGAAATATTCCCTTATGTGGAGGGTATACAAAATGTATTAACTTATAAATGAACTTTATATAGCAATCTCTCTGAGCGCTTCAATTGTTTCCTCATCATTTGCATCAACATACATAATGTCGAATATATTATTGCTGCTGTAAGTAATATTAGTACCAACCAATTATTTTGTTACTTCGGCTGGTATAGAAAAGTTGAACCTCACACAACTGCAAAATTTTCAGTTTCAAATATTTGTTTGTAAGCAAAGGCAAGTACTTGTACAAATGCAAACGCATAAATTGGTTCATTATATGAGTGGTATATGCTTCCAAGCTCAAAGCAATAAAAATAGTGAAATTTAAGCAATATTTGTTCGTTTTTTCTTTTTTTTTTTTTTCTATTTCCACTTTGAATTTAAAAATTTATATTGATAGAAAAGTGATATTACACGAAACATTTAAAAACAGTCAAACAAAATTCGTATCCAGCTAAAAAACCAGCCGGCTGGATTTTAAAAAATCTTCCAGCTAAATGAATATCAATCCAGTCAGATCTGACTGGAAAGCAGTCAAAATGGCAACGCTGGCGTCTGGTCCTTAAAGAAGGGTAGATTAAACCGAAAATCCCTTCACTTTTTTGCTCACAAAATCGACCTGTATCGGCCGACATGACTTTCATGGGAACGGAGGTGTGGCGCACGCATAACACAACGAATAATAAACAAATGAATCAAACATACCTACCTGTTGGATTTGGTTGGAATGATTGGAATGGAATTGAAAATAGATCCGATTCGTCATTAAGCTCAGCTCAAGGAAGATAAAAGAATAATACAAATTTTGATAAAGCAGGTACATTGTTGTTTTTAGTTATATTATCTATATTAATTTAATTAATCTAATTTAAACTATTCTAAAAAAATAATTAGGATTTTTGAGTTCGTAATCATCATACAGGAATAAAGTATGGTAGCTTTTTTTGAGATGTACCTAATATGATAATATAAAAAGAGGAGATTAGTACATAAAAATCATTACATCTTACAAAATAATGAACAAATTCAATGGGAATTGATATACTTTTCAATTTTGGATAATATATTGACTTTTATGTTTTCAAAATTAAATTTCAAGGACAATAATAACTAGGAATGTTAATACAAAAGAGTCCAATAGCGAACTGGTTGAATGAAAGTGAATTTTTTATGCATTTTTACTTTACACTATTGCTTTCAAACCTGTTCCTTAACTCATCTAATCACCTTTGTCTTAATTATTGTGCAGTAGAAACACCAAACAATGGCCCCATGGAAGTTTAATATTGCCAAAAGAGAGGCTTTTATCGTAAGCGTTCTTTTAATGCAAGTTGGAGTGTCTCTTTCTGTTTATCACGAAGAACCAAAATATAACTGTCCAGAGAAGTAAGTGCATACATAATATTTACATATTTTAAAAAGTAATTGTTGGTATTATAATTCTAACTATTTCAGAGTACAACTAATATACCCATGCATTTGCGAAAAGGGTTCGGACGAAGGCATATTTATTAGATGTGAAAATGTAAATCTCGCTACGTTATCTGTTGCACTTCAAAACCTAGGAGCACTGGACATTCCAATTGCAGACCTCACTATATATAAAGGAAATATTGGTAAGAGATGTAAATTGTAATGTGTTTATGCACATACAAACATTGTGTGTTACATATGTAAATATAGATTACTAACGGTTGCACCACGGCTCGAACCGCGTATATTACGGCTACGGACAATACATCTGCAGCAGATTTTAATGAAAGTGCATACATATAATTATGTCCGTACAACATACGAGCATTATTATCACAATTCTGTGTTCGGTAAAACACAGGTGGCCTGTAAAACAGAGCAATGAGAATGAAAATCGCTTTAACGAACCCCAATTATCGAAGAGCCAAGTTTGGTTTAATTGTTTCTGCTGTGTGAAAGGTGGCAATGCATTTAATATATGTACTTTTATGTACCAAACTATCAAAGGGCTGAAGACTAAAGGAATCGCGCTCATCTTGTTTACTAGGAGATAGAAAGTTGAATCACACAAAAGCTGGGAGACATTCGTCAGTCTCTAAACCGAGACTAAGTATCAGGCTTTTGTATACAACTCTGAATTATACGGAAAACTGAATACAGAGGAAAAAAGAGAATAAAGAGAAGAAAGGACCTAATGATTTTTGCGCATGTACGAAGGATTTTGAGAAAAAGAGAGACTTTCAACCGAACTTTTTGCACTGGTTATACATAGTCTTCCAGTGTGATTCAAAGTTACAAATAAAGTTGTGTGCAAACCTTGTTCATCAATAACATCATCACTTACTTTACTTTTACATACTTTTGGTGGCGCTTATAGTCCGGGGTGGACCACGGCCTCAACCAACAAGCCCCTCCAGCTGGCTCGGTCCCTCGCTAACTGCCTCCAGTTACGCACACTAAGTTGGTTGAGGTCGTTGTCCAATTGTGCGCACCACCTAAGGTGGGGTCTTCCTCTGCTGCGTTGTCCCTCAGGGGTGGATACGAAAACTCGTCGGCCTGGTGCGTTGTTGTCCATACGCTCCAATTGTCCCAGCCATCTCGGCCGTTGTATTTTTAGCTTTTGACCATAGTATAGTTCGTCATTGAATCTTCTTCTCCACACTCCATCGCCACAAACTGGACCGAATATCACTCGAAGAATCTTTCTCTCAAAGCATCACAGAAGGTTTTCATCCGCTTTTTATAGGGTCCATGCTTCTGCACCATACAGCAGAACCGGGATGATTAAGGTCCTAAATAATATCTACTTGTTTCTATGAGAGCGGGCTTTACTTCTTAGATGCCTTCTTAGCCCGAAGAAACAGCGATTGGCAAGAGTGATTCTTCGCTTGATCTTTTCGCAGATGTCATTTTACGAAATGATAGTGGAGCCCAGGTGGACAAAGTCTGTAACAACTTCGAAGTTGTATCTGTCCATCGTGACGTTTTGTCCGAGTCGCCGATTTTGAGAGTCCTTTCTCGTTGACAGCATATACTTCGGTTTGCCCTCATTAACAGCCAGGCCCATCTTCGCCGCCTCCGACTAAATTTTACAGATGAGTTTGTGTATGCTCCTTACCAAGCCATCTCCCGCTGCTTTAAAAGTTCGGCCATCCGCTCCAGCAACTTTGTTGGACTTAAGTTTGGATATCGCTATCCTCAGTTCGTGTAGGTCGGGTGGACGAAAATTTTGGCTATCATCATCCAAGCTGAACAGATCATTCTGCCTGGCAGCGGGTTGTTGGCTGTATCCGCCATTTAAAAGTCTGTCGGAGTGTTCTTTCCAAATCCTCAGCACCGACTGTGAATCTACTACTGTATTCCCATGCTCATCTCTTCGGGCTTCTGTTCGGACCTTGTATCTTTGGGGTGATCGTTTTACCTGGCGGAACTTTCGAATATTGCCTCTGCAGTAGCGTCCCTCAATTGATTCGACCGCCCGCTTCTCGTGCTCTTTCTGTTTTCCTGCTGAGAAGTCGGTGTTCCTCCCTTCTTTTTTGCCCGTAGAGCTCGCGGGCAGCTCTCTCAGCCGGTCTGGTTCTTGTCTGCAGCATTAATTGATAGGCCTCGTTTTTGGCTGCATGTGCCTGGTGGCATTCCTCTTCGAACGAGGGGTTTCTTTGTGGCCGCCAGCACTTCGGTAGCGGCACTCCTGATGGCACGCGGGCAGTGTTGCCACTGGTCCTCTGTACTTCATGCCGGTGAAGCTGAGGATGGGCTTGCTGAGAGGTTTAAAGAGACATGGTCGGCAAAGGTTTTGGCGGTCTCTTGTGATAGTAGCCTTGCAATGTCAAATCTTCTTACAGTATCCTCTCGGTGTTGTTGGATATCCGCATCCGTACTTTGGCTACTACCAAGTAATGGTCCGAGTCTATGCTGCCGGCTCGGAACGTTCGGACATCCAAGATACTGGATGCATGTCTGGCGTCAATCATCATCACTCACTAACATCATCGCTTACTAACATATAAAACTCCTTTTTAGTTTCCTGTTTTACAATTTTTAAAATTTGCATGACTTAATATTTTCAGCTCGATTATATGGCCCTCTGTTCGCTAAAATCTTTGCTCAGAAGCTTATTATAAATGAAGTTCCATTAAAAACAATTGAAGAGTACACATTTCACGGGATCAACAAAACCTTACAGGAACTCCATATAATAAATAGCAAACTTGAATCTTTTCCAGCAGAAGCATTTGGGGTAATGTCACAATTATTATTTAGCAATACCATGATAAAGCTTACACAATTTACAAAAATCAATAGGTTCTCAGCAAGCTCACGCTTCTCAATATTAAAGGTCACAATATAGAGACATTAGACAAAGAAATTTTTTATGGAAAAGAAGTTTCCAACCATTTAGAAATTATTCGCATTACTGATGGTGCATTAAAGGAAATACCAATCGAGTCTTTTCAGGTACATATGAAAAAAATCAAGATTCTTTTGAATATTTATATATTATATTCCTTAGTATAATTTCATACGACACAATAATGAAACAACATAATTATGTATAGGCTTGTTTAACCCCAAGGCAATGCGGTAAAAATGGTTACAGTTAAACATTAAAATAATGATGTGCGACCGTATTAATAATAGCTACGTAACCGGTTGTTAAATAATTCGTGGTTAAATGTAAAACATAAAATAGCTAGTGATTACCGATCTATTGTTAATATGGTTGATATTTTTTAAATGAATGAATGAATTCGTGCATATAAATACAAACCTTAAAAGCAAATTCCAATTTAAAATTTAGCCTCTTAGAAAACTTAAAACCCTAGACTTGCATGGAAATCGCATAGAAGTTTTGAAAAAAAATCAATTTAAGAACTTGAGAGACGTCGAGTCTCTAGACATTAGTTTCAACAATATAGCGAAATTGGAAGCTCAACACGTAGCCGATCTGACAAAGCTGAGTTGGTGCAATGTATCAAATAATGCTATCGTTGATCTGCCGCGGTAAGAAATAAATTATTTATAATGTGACAAATTTCTATAAGACAAACTTTGGTTTTTAGGGGAACTTTTGCACGAAACTCTGTACTTAAGGTTCTTAATCTTTCATTTAATATGATACAACGCTTGGATGCCAACAGTTTCAGGGGAATGCGCTTTTTAAGGTAATGATTCAATCAACTGTCGTTAACGTTTTGAACAGTTTGTATTTTTTGAATAACAGGCGACTCTATCTGAATGATAATCAACTGTCTGATGTTGGGAGAGGAACTTTTGGATCAATGACTCGAATTGGAACTATTGACTTGGCTCGGAATTTATTAAAGAAAATTGAGTTTCAAATGTTCTCGCAACTTAACTATGTAGAGGTAAGTCAACTGCATGAGAAACCTTATCTTATTATTATGACTGCTCCAAAATAAGACCCGAAAATCCTCGAAAACTTAATTTAAATTATTTGAAAAACTATACCAAGTCCGTTTAGTTTCTTAAGTAATAACTTTTACTCTAGCTTTAATAGAAAAAATGAAAAATTTTCAGGTATGAAGTCAGCAAATAAGTCCCCAGAAGTAAAATTGAAATAATAACGTAGAAATATGCAAACGATATATATACAGGGTTCTTCAATAAGAGCGCTACAAAAGTTTTTTTTAAATAAAACAAAAACGGTTTTGGATATCAATGAAATTCTTTATTCCTGTGAAAGTACGTTCGATGCCATTATGTATGGAACTCGATTTCTTTTGCATGGCCACCACGGGCACGCTTGCAGAAGTCCAGACCCTGAACCCAATTTTCGACGATTTTCAAGCATAAATCGGCCGATACTGCTGCAATTTCACGTTCGATATTCGTACGAAGTTCATCAATCGTCGCTGGCTTGTTGACATAGACCATAGACTTGACGTAGCCCCACAGGAAATAGTCTAACGGCGTCAAATCGCACGACCGAGGCGGCCAAGCGACTGGACCATTTCGTGAGATAACACGTTCTCCAAACTTGGTTTCCAATAAATTGATTGTGACATTCGCTGTGTGGCTTGTGGCGCCGTCCTGTTGGAGCCACATGTCTTCCAAGTCCATATCATCCAATTGAGGCCAAAAATTATTCGGTTATCATTGAACGGTAGCGATTCCTATTCACAGTAACGTGCCGGTCATCACGGAAGAAGTACGGCCCAATGACGCCGCCGTAATTTTTCGGGATGCAATGATGACTCATGGAGTACGTGTGGATTGCTGCCTGACCAATACCGCATATTTTGTTTATTGACGAAGCCATTCAGCCAGAAATGAGCCTCATCGCTGAAGATGATTTTTCGATGAAAATCCGAATCATTTTCAAGTAGTTGCTCAGCCCAATTCACGAACATACGACGCTTCTGGTGGTCAAGCGGCTTCAGTTCTTGCGTCAATTTAATCTTGTAAGGATGTAGGCCAAGATCTTTTCGCAAAATTCGCCACAACGACGTTATAGAGATGCCCAGCGCTTGAGAACGACGTGTGAGAGACACATTTGGGCTTTCTTCAACTGAAGCCTCAGCGGCAGCAATATTCTCGACACTACGGGAACTTCTTTGTCTCACTGGCACGGGAACATTTTGTACTGTGCCTGTGGAGTGTGGATTCAAATTTTTAGACTAGACGCTCAATTGTTGATCTGCTAGGACGATTATGACGACCATAAATTGGACGTAGCGCTCTTAACGTTGAGGCCACTGACTCCGAATTTCGGTAGTAAATTTTAATAATTGTTGTTGTTGGCTCGTATATCTTTCCTCCATGAAATGGCAAACCTTACTGAAGAGAAATGTCAAAAGAGCGGCAAGAAATTCGGCGTCGTTTGCTGTCCCTGTCGCTCTACTTTTGTAGCGTCCCTGTTGAAAACCCCGTTACAACAACAACAATAATTGTCTAAATTTGGGGTGCAATTTCGCTTTTTGGGGACTTAATACATTTTTTTAAAATTAGGGTTTAATTTTATAATGAACTTATCTTTAGCCCGCGGCTTTGCTCGCGTAGCCCTCAGGATTTGGTAAAGAGAGATGCCTTTACACTATCTATGTGACACAACATATTTCTTAGTTAGCAAATCCTTAAATATATTCCACGCTGCCCAGATCTTCCTATACTGTGCAACATATGCAACCGGAAATGTCGTGAGGATGTGTACCAGTTTCTAGCACTATGCGTATGGCCCATTCTTACAGAATTCCGCTTGAATATCTTTGGAGTACGTACGCTGGAGTTAGATAAATCGAAAAGCATATTCAACGGCGACAGAGGTTGGGAGTTTGGAACGCATTACAAAGTTTCAAATAAAAGGGTCCTCTTAAAAGGGGCCATCGATAAAAACTAAGGCCCCAAACAAAATTTCCAAAATCGGAAAGATTGATTATCTTTATTTCTTATAATAGACTATACAAACCGAGTTTGAAGTCGATCGGATAGAAAATAAATAATATTTTACACATTCCCCCTTAATGAGTCTGCGGATTCATCAAATTTATTCAAAGGTGTGGACCATATCGTGAATTGATTTCAACCGCCTGGGGTGTAGCGCTGTTAACGATCGGCAAACTAGCCAAACAGTTTGCACGCTGCTCCAAAAACGGGAACATCTCAGTAAGTGTGGGTAACTTGTTAACACGGCGCCGCATTTCCCATTCACGTCGCACTTCCGTGTCTAACAACTCCTCGATCAGAAGCAGAAACCAGCTGTGCGCTCGAATCTGATGATTAACTGTCGTACTGTTGCCGCAAAGACGACCATGCCAACAGATAATTGCCATCATTCGCCACTGACCATTCACCAATTGCATGTTTAGCTAGACCTTCCAAAGCAGCTAACAACTGTCAGTTTTGTGTTATTGTGGACTTATTCAATAAAGGCATCACAATCTCTAGCAAATATTGGCAATTTATCATCATTTTGGATTTGAAGCAGCAACTTGATATTGACATTTTGTTGATATTGTTTGATTATTCTTATATGCTTCAATTTATTCATGAGGAGGATAAATTAAATGTATATAGTATAAAGTATATATGACTTCCAATCATAAGCTCGCAATATATTTCTTCGCCTTGCTTCATGCTCATAACATCACCCGGCCTTAGTCAAACATTGACAACACGCGTTGCTATATTCAACCCAAATGGTATCTAACATATTCAGCTTACCCTACGTCCTAATTGGCAGCCATCGTGCGACCGAGCAACGAGCGATGGTCGCTTCATCGGTCGATAAAAATATCAAACTGCAATAATTCCATTGTGTCATGTGTCCTTATTAAAACACAAACGCGGATGGTACCAAATGTCGCAAATGTTTGTTTCGAGATCGCTCAAGCTACATAACAAAAGCTTTTCATACCAACGCTTCGCGCTTCAAATCAAACAAGTTTGTGGCGCCGGCCGTCGTGGATAATGTAAAATGAAATAACAAGAAAATTTAAGGAATTTAGTTTTTTTTTAACCATATTTTATGGAATAAACGTGCGGAATGTTATAGAAACCGTTTAAAAACGGGTGTAGTGTGGGAAAGAGTTGCCTTAAAGAAATAGGATAGTCGCGGGATGGTGTTTTCAAAGCACTTATGAGCGACCGGTAATAAGACACACATTTTGGTAGCGCTACCAACAAGCGATGCGACCGACCAAACTTCATCGTTCGGTCGTGCGATGCCAGTCCAATTAGGACGTTAATGAATTCAGCTTTTTGCGTGAAATCCATAGATTGACGAAGTGAAGATAATTTCATTACACGCCAACTGCCTAATTCATCCTCATTACACACCCATGTCTGCTGCGATGTTGTGGTGGTTTCAGGATCATAACTGATCTGTGCAGATTCGACTGCGCCATGAATTCAATCTCTAAATCCGAATTAGACTGACTTCTGCTACTCCTTCGTTGTTTTGCACTCTGCCCTGCACTCTGCTTTTATTCTTCTGTTAAATAAGACTGCTCATTACACTGCACTCGTTATTACCACGCATATTGTGACCCATTAGCCTTTCTGCTTACTGGTTATGATCGATCAATAACTGCGTCATCATCCAATTGCTTCCGTTCATTTCCGTCGTGCAAACGCTTATTTCGGCTCCGAATCTTCGTACTGAAAATTACGGACGTAAAAAGAGCAACAGCTTATGAAATTTTTTATCGAATGCGTAGTCCGCACCAGGTCAGACTGTGTATCCAGGGAAATGAGATCGCTAATGAGCTTGCCAGGCGACAGGAGTGTGTCGGTGGCGTGACTGTGCTTGGTGTAGACAGACCAAAAGACTGCTTCCGGACATCTACAAAAGGTCCGCGTCTTTCCTTCTATCTTTCAGGAGAATCGACTGCAGACTGCTTGTGGGCATCCTTTCGGGCCACCAAGCTTTTGCCAAACACTTAAATGTATTCGGCTTGAGCGACACCATCATCTGTCCTGCTTGTGGAGAGGCCGACGATAAAAAAAGCTCTTCATCACTGAAGCTCCTTCTCATCTTTCTTCGAAAGACGGGGAAAACTAAGTACAGTAAAGTAAGGTGTCTGTTTGGCAGTACAATGGACCAATAGTTGCGTCTGAGTGCTCCATCGGATAGTAGCAACCTCCGACAAAGAAAAAAAAAAAAAAAACCAACCAAATAGACCATTGGCCTTTCATTTTTCCTTCTAAATGAAAGTAAATGTGAACAAATCTAAAGTGATGGTCGTCTCTAGAACGCCTGTTCAATGCACTCTGCATGTTAGTGGAGTCCCATTGAAACAGGTGGAGAAGTTTAAGTATCTCGGGGTCTTATTCACGAGTGATGAAAGGAGCAATGCCGAGTTTTCCTGTAGGATTAGTCAGGCTGGATCGATTTTGAGACAGCTTGGTCATTCTGTTATCAGGAGGACTGAACTTGGTGTCAAAGCTAAGTTGTCAGTCTTTAATTCGGTGTTTGTTCCAACTCTTACCTATGGTCATGAGGTTTGGGTAATGACCGAAAGAATTAGATCGCGAATACAAGCTGCCGAAATGAGATTTCTCCGTTGTATTGCTGGTGTGACCCGTAGAGATCGCATTAGAAATACTAGAATACGTGAGGAACTCTATGTCGAGCAGCTACTTCTCCGGACGGAGCGGTCCATGCTTCGGTGGTTTGGTCATATTAAACGCATGTCCCCGACCAGGATCCCACGACGTGCTATGGAATCCGTACCATCGGGCAGGCGTCTCCTAGGTAGACGCAGGATGAGATGGTTAGATCAAATTCATAATCTCTCCTCTACCCGTATGGGGATTGCCCTTGATGATTTGGAGTCGATGGCGGAGGATCGAGTGATATGGAGGGTCCACTTGAGCAACCTACACCCGCGACCGATGGATAAGCGGGATATTGAAAATGAATGAATGAAAAATGATGATGAGTGAATGATTACTCAGAAACACTGAATTAAAAATCCTGTCTGCGACTCAACACACGTACTTTCTGTGAAGAGGGCTCTGCATACGCCAACACGTATTAAGGAGGATTCCTTTTGTCATAAGAAGTGCACTCACCAGCTATACGTCGCGGTTCGGTTCGGTTCCTGTTAGCACAATTTATATTTCTCCTTACTTCACCTACATATATTTATTTGTTAAATTTTTAAAATGTAATTTTTAAATGTTTTGTTTTCAGATATTGGATATAGCAGAGAATAATATTACACTAATTGAAAAGCATTCATTTAAAGACATTTATCAGTCCCAAATAAATATATCTTACAATGCGATTGAAACAATCGAGAGTATGGCATTTGAAAATTGCGTCAATATAACAGTTCTGGACCTTTCAAATAATCGTTTAAAGGAATTTGCTAAAAACACGTTTGATGAAACAACTTTTGCAACGGAGCTTCAACTTTCGCATAACTTTTTTACAGATTTGTCACAAGTAACTAATGTTGCTGTAAACCGTTCTGTAATAACTGCTTAATGTTTAAATTTCAGATTCCTCTGCAAAACATGACCGGATTGAAAGTTTTGAATGTTTCATTTAACAACATCGAAAAGATTCCCAAAAATACATTTCCAAAACTCTACGAATTGCATACAATAGACTTGGCTTACAACAATATAACAATTATAGCTAATGGGGTATTCCAAATGCTATTTTCCTTAAGAAATCTAAATTTAAGTCACAATAGCTTAGAGGAAATCAAAACATCTATGTTTGGGACAATGCCAACGTTGCTGGAATTGGATCTAAGTTACAATAATTTGACTTTGATTGTTCGTGGATCGTTAGCTAAATTAACTAGCCTTCGACAGTTAAACCTTGGAAATAATTATTTGGAAAAGCTTTTTCAAATTCCTATATCTTTGAACGAGCTTCGCATGCCACACAATAAAGTTAATTCATTGCCGGCCGGAACCTGGCCAGTTATGAATTCGCTGCTGTATTTAGACCTAACTGGAAATGAACTCGGCGATTCTCTCGAATCAGATAGCTTCACCGGATTATTGGTCCTACAGACCTTACTACTAAACAAGAACAATATAACTTATCCTCCTACACGAAGCTTAGCCGGTATGTCAACGCTGCAGTACTTACACTTAGAGGTTAGTATTAAAACAAAGTGCATTCTTGGTTAATAAAATTGTGAATAATTTAAAGGAAAATAACATAACAAATTTGGATAAGAGTGCTTTTGGAAAATTACCCGTTTTATTCCATTTGAACTTGCATAAAAACGGCGTGAAGGATATAAGGTAAATTGGAAGAAAAGTATTTAAACGAATACATTTTTAAATGAGTTCATTGCAGCAAACGCGCATTTGAAGGCCTTCTACAGTTGCTATTGTTAAATCTTTCATCAAACGCATTGGAAAACATTCCAACGGAAACATTTAGAGGACTACCTTCTCTACGAACATTGGATTTATCTCAAAATAATTTGACCAAACTCGATAACAAGACGAATGGAGTCTTAGACGATCTTCTAAGCTTGGAAAAGGTTCAATTCTTTTATTCTAGTTTTATGTTTATGGCAATAATGGTATTAATTGTTTTGGTTTCAGCTTAATTTGAGTAAAAACAAAATAAGTTTCGTCACAAAGAAAACATTTCCATCTAATCAGTATATACCGTACAATTTGAGGGAATTGGATCTTAGCTACAATGCTATGCCAGTGCTAACGTACGATATCACTTTTGGAACTAAAAAACTAGTCAAACTAAATGTTTCGCATAACCATATCAATGACATTAGGAAAGGTAAGAATTGGAATGCAAAACTAACTAATTCTATAATTAAAACATAAATTCGCACCCGGTTATCCATTTACCTTGACACACCTCCAAAAAATTCTACAATTGATTCTAAAAACAAATCTGTCAAATTTTCTGGGTACATAATTTCAAATCCCCCTAAAATAGTAACCCCCTCCTCTAAAGCCCGTCAACGCAAACGGGACCGAAAATCACTCGTAGAATTTTGGGTTCGAAACGACCAAGAAGATCTTCATCTGCCTCTGTTAACGTCCAAGGACTCGAATTAAGGTGCGAAGAAGATAGACCTATACAGTCGGTAACAGCTAAAGAACTTGCCAAAGAAATTAAAGAAGGCATAAATATAAAAAAGGCCCCAGGGTATGATTTAATTACAGGAGGGATTTTGAAACAATTTCCACGAAAATGTCTAAAAAAATTAGCGCAGATTATAAATGCTGCATTTAAGTTGAGATATATTCCAAGTATGTGGAAAGTCGCGGAGGTAATAATGATACCAAAACCAGGCAAGCCACCTAACGAGGTAGCCTCATATCGCCCAATATCTATACTACCAATGTTGTCAAAGTTATTCGAAAAAATGCTGGTTAAACGCCTGCAAAAAATAATTGACGAAAAATCTCTAGTCCCAAATCACCAATATGGATTTTGAAATAAGCACTCTACAATCGATCAGGTGCATAGAATCACAGATAAAATCGAAAAAGCATTCGAAGAGAAAAAAGTGTGCTCTACAATATTTCTTGATATAGCACAAGCTTTCGATAAAGTCTGGCACAAAGGTTTGATCTACAAACTACAAAGGCAACTGCCAAAACAATATTCGACAATTTTGGAGTCATATATATCAGATTGATTCTTCAGAATTAAACAAGAGACAGAGTACTCAACATTAAGAGAAATTAAAGCTGGTGTACCACAAGGCAGCGTGCTAGGTCCAGTTTTATACCTACTATTCACTAGCGATTTGCCTGAAAGTGGCGAAACCACTATAGCTACTTTTGCAGATGACACAGCTGTCCTTGCTGTGGGATCAACTGTTGAAGTAGCAACAAAAAAGCTTCAAAGGGCAATAGACAATATTTCTGATTGGACAAAAAAATGGCAGATTAGATTAAATGACCTTAAGTCAGTCCATATTAATTTTACGTATAAAAACGTACCATATATTCCAGTATACATAAACAACAATGTAGTGGAATACTCAAATACAGCCAAATATCTAGGCATGACTCTAGATGCTAAACTGCGTTGTAAAGCGCATGCATGTAAAGAAAAAAAGAGACGAGTTGAACATGCGATACAGTAAAATGTATTGGCTTATTGGGAGATATTCATCTCTGTCAAATTATAATTATATCCTAAAACCAGTATGGACCTACGGGATCCAGTTGTGGGCATGTACATGCCAAACAAATTTGCTAAAAATTCAGGTTTTCCAAAATAAAGTACTAAGGAACATAGTCAATGCACCTTGGTACATACGCAACGCTGATCTACACAGAGATCTTAACATTGAAATGGTTGAGGAAGAAGTTAAAAAAGTTGCCCGAAGGCATAGAAGTAGACTTCTTAACCATGTTAACATAGAAATAACAGAACTTTTAAATACTGACAATGTAATCAGGAGATTAAGGCGGGTAAAACCTCTTGATCTCAGCTAAGACCAAGAAAGTAGGTAATACTTTCAACTAAAAAAGTATAGAAATTCGGCAAAAGTCGGATTAATCCTCTAAATATTTTAAAATGAATCAAAAATAAATTGCCGATTAGTCGAACGACTAGGTGCAATCAATTCGGGATGACGAAAGTCAGTCCCCTTGGGAGTTTTTTTTAGATCGGGTTAAAGTCCCTCACTATTGCAGAAGCTTCCCTCGCGTAATAGCTCTGCAATGTCTTTAGATGATTTTTCCTTCCAGCGAATTCCCATTACAAAAAAAAAAAAAAAAACAAAAAAAAAATAACGATACATTCAGAGAGGTTAGATGTAAAGACTGGGGAGTAAAAGATATCAGTTTGGGGATATGCGTTTTTCTTCTATCGAAGCTACCGAACGGATTTTCCGGAGGCACATATCCCCAAAGGGCCATTATAACGTACTTTAATATGTATCCCTTTAGATTTTATTATTATTAAATTATAATAACACATGATAGTCTCGGCAAACATCGAGTAAACTGTGCGTCTAGGCAGATGGGGTCGTTCGTCTACTGATGATGAGCCCACCCACCACCTCGGGCCGAAATGCATTCTGGAGCATTATGCCACACATTATTAATATCAATATAATTATTAAATTATTGTATTATTTATTATTATTAATTTATTAATATATGTATAATGTACTTGGTACAATGTATTAGGGTTTTTTTTGTTACCGCGTTAGTTAACACTTTTTCTTATATTTATTTTAACAGGCGTTTTAGGAAACCTTACTTCTTTACAAATCCTCGACTTATCATTCAACAGTTTAACTGATCTATCGTCAGAGGATAACTTTATTAATCTACCAGCAAATTTAAGCACGCTCAATATTCGAAGCAATCAAGTTTATCGAATTCCATTTGATAAAATGTTAAATAAGTTGAAGTTAAAGACGTTTGATTTGCGTGACAATAACTTGGAAACATTTCCCGTAAGTCTTTTGTGGGCCATCAAAAATGGCTCCGAAGTGTTTTACCAGGGAAATCCTTTGCATTGCAATTGTGCTGTACGACCGCTAAAACATTATTTTATGTCAAAGACAAATTTATCGGAACAAGATTCCCAAATAACATGTTTTAGGCCAGCTCATTTATCTAACAAAGCTTTGAGTTTGATCCCAGACGAGAACTTGCATTGCAGTTCCGAAGACAATGCCAGTTATATGGAAGAAATGTACGACATTCTACCAGACATGCGCTTCAGAATGTCAGTGGTGTAAGTATTTAGACTTTTTATTTAATATGCACTTTACCTATTCTCTATTTTTATTCTAGCCAAGGGGACAACGTTATAGTAAAGTGGTATGTTACATCAACAAAAGATATCTCAGAATTTTCCGTATATGTGCGAAACAAGAACAATGAGATATTTTATCAAAAGGATTTCGGATATGCGGAACGATCAGCAGATATTCCTGTAGCAAGTATTAAGAATGCAACAAGAGATGGTAACGTTGCCGAAATTTGTATTATATCAAAGAAGAGCAGCGGAGAAATCGGTCGATGGTTCGAATCGCAATGTGTGTCACCACCAAATATATCTAAGAAATCGTTTCGAGAGAGTTTTTGGGCAAGAAGTAGTTCATCCTGTTCGACGATAAATATACTCTTTGTTATTTTTATCAGTATAAGCTTTGTAATTAATGGGGTAAGCAATATTTATATATAAAAGATTGCTTAAATGTGTTTGTTTTCCTTGTTATTGTTATAGAAGCTTTGTTAATTGTATTTTACTAAAAAAAAAGCAATATATTTATATGTATGTATGTGCATTTACATTCAAAAATACAGAAACAGACTAGTTTTTATATCTTCACGGGTGCTAAACTTCATCTTCATCTTTTTCCTACATATAAAATCCAATGGGTGTATGTAGCTCTAGTTATAAATCTGCGGAGCCGCGCCGCCGTTGCGTTGGGCCGCACTTTGGAGCCACGCTTATCGTTGGATCCATATATGTATTACGGAGCCACTCTTGTCGTTGAGCCGCTTTCTGTGTTACGGAGCCACGCTTGTCGTTGGGCCGCATTCTGTATATTTAACGTTAACCTCTAACTTAGGAATCTAACCATTGTTAAGTTAATATAAGACATTCGTTTATAAAGAATACCTCTTACCAGAGTTTGGTAAATCCAGTAAAAAGCACATCACAATCTAACGTATTGGCCCGGGAGGGTTCCTGTGAAGATTCAGCCCTATCACAGAATCCATTCGTAGGAAATCCCCGAATGAAAGCTACGATACGAACTACGAAAAATTTACTTCAGAAAATCCGAATGGAATCTACAGAAGCATTGCCTCATTAACCGCTCTCATTCTCATTTTCGAAATCAGCTGTTTTGTGTCAAACATAGTTTATGTTTGAAAATTATTGAAATGAATTGGGAGTAAACTTTTAAATAATTAAATAATTCTTCTTTTTTAACAACAAATTAAGAATATAAACTGTTAAAAAATAGATTCAATTGCCTTCTCAGAGCGAAATCTGAAAATTCTGGGAAAAATACTTTGCGACTCTTCTCTCTTGTGATCCCTTTGATTTAGATTAGGCAACGTACGAGTATAGAGAATTGAACTATTCCTTTTATGAATATGAAACTTAGAGGTTTCAAAGAAATGTACGACTCAATAAACCGGCATTAAATATATATTAGAGGAGCTGGAACATGAGTTTGTCTCGGGTGTGTGCTTTCGTGTTTAATAAATTTGATATGTGGCTTATTAGTTGTGTTTGTCCTATTAAAGTAACAAATATTATTAAAAACCAACAAAATTTAAATTCTTATTGTTTTTTATATAAACCACAACCTATTGCTGTGCAAACATCGTTTTTCCCAACGTCTCCGACACAAATTACTTGTCGTAGAAAAAGAGGTAAATTTTCCGTTTCATTCGGATTCGAAGATACCTAATTCTACGAATTTCGAAATTCGTAGCAGATTTTCCACTACGAATGGAGTCCATGATGTATTTTTCGGGATTCGTAGCGGATTTTCGATTACGACGGAATTCGTGATAGGGCTGATTGCCAAACAACACTGAGAGCTAAAGTTGCAAAATTGTAAACATTGATGTGCATTGTCCAAACAAACAACCGCGAGAATTGTGAGTGGGATTGAAAGCATGACATGACCCATACGGCCAAACATCACAGACATTTAAAACACCATATTTTCATCATTATGTAGCTTTGAAATTTGGTAAATGGACCTCAATTCTTACATGTAAACTAGGTGACCCGGCAAACGGCCATTTTCGTAAATATCTCCACCCCAGCGCCACCTATTAGGTGTAAGTTTTTGCAAATAATTAATTTTTATTTAAGGTGCTAGTACACGGTACGTAGCACGCCACATATATATGTGGCTCTGACGTCAACAGAGAGCGCACAAAGAGAGCTTGTACGAGGTATATACCCATTGGGACCATACGCTGACGTCAAAATTACGTCAGAGCCACATATATATGTGGCGTACTACATGTCTGTCGCAAACGACTGACGACATTTGTCGTGTCGAGTCGTTTGGAATTTGGTATTGCGTAACTGAAACGACTCGACTCTCTGAACTCTCACATTCCACAAACTATGACACATGTGGTTTGACATTTCAGTCGACGAATTTATATTTGGTCTGGTGTTTTGTTTGTGAGTTGGTTAATTATTTAATAAAACAAATCAAAAATGAAGAGTGTTAAGATGTTTTTTGAAAGCAGTGTCAAAGAAGAAAACTAGAAAAAAGAGCTGGTAAATATGTATAAGGAAGAAAATTCAATCCATTGGATTTGGATTGGACGTTAAGTGAGTGGTAGAAATAATTTAAATTGCAAAAATGTCTTTAATAACCACTATTTTCAGATTTCAATTGTATTTTAGACTATCGAAGGTGTTCCCAGACAATTTCAGAAATAAGTCTATGTCGTCCGATTGCCAATTATCGCTACTTTTTGTTAAACCCTTTGTGAATGACTTTGCCAAAGGAACATTTTTTTTCTCCATTTCGTTTACTAAATCTTGAAATTGCCTTTAATTTGTTATCTTTACTTACTTACTTAGGCGGCTCTACAGTTCGGGGTGAGCCGAGGCCTCAGCTAACAAGCCTCTCCAGTTAGCCCGATCCTTAGCTAACTGCCTCCAGTTGCGCACTCCTAGTCGATTGAGGTCGCCTTCGACTTGCGCGCGCCGCTTAAGGCGAGGTCTTCCTCTACTGCGTTGTCCCTCCGGGTTAGACTCGAAGACTCTACGAGCCGGAGCATTTGTTTTCATCCGCTCCACATGTCCTAGGCATCTTAAACGACTTACTCGCAGTTGTTTGACCAGGTCGTTGTCGCTGTACAGCTCGTATAGTTCGTTGTTGAATCTCCTTTTCCAAAGCACGTCAACGCAAACGGGACCGAAAATTTTACGAAGAATCTTTCTCTCGAAACGGCCGAGGATATCTTCATCCGCTTTAGATAGAGTCCAAGCTTCAGCGCCATAAAGCAGGACTGGGATGATCAAGGTCTTATACAGAATCTCCTTAGTTGTTCGGGATAGGGCTCTGCTACTCAATTGCCTTCTTAGCCCAAAGAAACAGCGGTTGGCAAGAGTTATTCTTCGTTTAATTTCTTGTGAGATGTTGTTGTTAGAATTTATAGCAGAACCGAGGTAGATAAAGTCCCTCACTACCTCAAAGTTATAGCTGTCGATCGTGATGTTTTGTCTGATTCTACGATGTTGGGTGTCCCTTCTTGTTGATAGCATATACTTGGTTTTGCCCTCGTTGACCGCTAGACCCATTTTAGCCGCTTCCGTTTCTATACTAGCAAACGTACCAGTGACAGCCCGCTGTGTTCTACCAATTATGTCAATATCATCGGCGTATGCAAGTAATTGGACGGACTTTTGAAAGATCGTGCCTTGCATGTTGGCCTGTGAGTTCCGGACGATTCTTTCAAGTATGATGTTGAAAAAGTCGCACGACAGCGCGTCACCTTGTCTAAATCCTCTTTTGACATCAAAGGTTTCGGTGAGGTCGTTACCGACCTTGATGCAGCAGCTAGCTTTCTCCATCGTCATCCTACACAATCGAACAAGTTTTGCAGGGATGCCAAAGCTAGACATGGCTCTGTATAGCTCGTCTCTATAGATGCTATCGTACGCGGCTTTGAAATCGATGAAAAGATGGTGGGTATCGATTTGAACTTCTTGGGTTTTCTCCAGGATCTGCCTAAGTGTGAAAATTTGATCGACGGTGGACTTTCCTGGCCTAAAACCGCTCTGATAGGGGCCAATCAGGTTATTTAGAAAGGGTTTAAGGCGTTCACACAATATGGCAGACAGGATCTTGTATGCGATGTTTAGGAGACTGATACCTCTGCAGTTGGCGCAGTTGAAGGGGTCTCCTTTTTTGTGGACCGGGCAAACGATGCTGAGATTCCATTCATCAGGCATACATTCATCTGACCAAATTTTGGAGATGAGTTGGTGCATGCTCGTTACCAGGTCATCTCCAGTTGCTCTAAAAAGCTCGGCAGGTAGACCATCAGGCCCTACATCTTTGTTGTTCTTTAGCTTGGATATTGCTACCCGTATTTCGCTTTGGTCAGGTGGACGGAAGTCTTGTCTATCATCGTCTATATTGAATGGAACGTTCTGCCTAACAGCGGGATTCTGGTCTTCGTCGCCATTATAAAGTCTGCAGGAGTAATTTTTCCACATTCTCAGCACCGACTGTGATTCTACTACAAGGTTTCCTTTATTATCTCTATAGGTTTCTGTACGGGATTGTCTGCCCTGGCACGTTCTTTTTACCTTTTGGTAAAACTTTCGTACATTGTTCCTGGAGTAGCATCTCTCAATTTCATCGATCATACGTTTCTCGTGCTCTTTCTTTTTCTCTCTGAGAATCCGGTGTTCCTCTCGTCTTTTTTGTTCGTAGAGCTCGCGAGCAGCTCTAGTCCTCTTTCGCAGCGTCGCTTTATACGCTTCTTGTTTTTCTGCGTTTGCTAGTCGACATTGTTCATCAAACCAGGGGTTTCGTGGTTGTGGTCGGGTGAAACCCAGCACATCAGTCGCGGCCTTGGTGATGGCTTTCTGGCAGTGTTGCCACTGGTCTTCTGCACTAGCTATTGTCGAAGCAGCTCTTATAGGGATGTCACTAGATAGTTCAGCCTGACTGGAACTGTAGGCGCCACCGTTGGTTCCATCTAGGGAGTTCGTCCGCTGCCGCCTGGAGACAAGAGGAAGTGCTTTAGTGAAGAGCCACTCCTCCCCCCTCTCTCGTCCGTTCTCGTTTATTCAGAAAAATAACTATAAGTGACTTTTCGTTCATGTGTGGCTCGGTGTGGCGGCTGGTGGTGAGAAAAGAACCGCGTGGTTTAAAACGCCTGGAGTTCAAGAAGCCATTAGAGAGAAGAAAAAGGCTTTCAAGGTGTGGCTTCACTTGGGGACTCACCTTCTCGAAACCGGTACATTGAGGCGCGAATAACTTGCAAATTGGCTGTTAAAGCAGCCAAAGAACAATCTTGGAAGGAGTTCGGCGAGAAATTATACCGTGATCACAGATCTGCAAGCAAGGTGTTCTGGCAAACCATCCGCCGTCTTAGAGGAAGGAAGTGGAACATTATTGAAGGAGTCAAATCCAAAGATGGTACACTTCTCTCTAATGAGAAGGACATCCTGCGCAAAGCGAGCACTTTTCTGAATTGCTCAATCCAATCCAGGGCATTGAGGATGACAGATCTATCGTCTTAAACAGGGCGGAAAATAGTCCCACGGTAGAGGAAGTCACTTTTGCGATCAAATCGCTGATAATTACTATGAGTCCAGAATCAATTTCGGGACTTATAACTTACTTAAGTGGGACATAAGTCCCTGCGCCCATTAAATCAAACACAATAGATTGTGAATGACAGGCAGAAATAAAAGGTTAATTGAGAAGGTGGTAGAAGGCTACAGAAAAGACTTTTCAATTAGAAGAAAACGAGTCCGTTCATGGGGAACTGCTGATTTTGGGACTTGACGAAATAAAATATTTTCTAACATCCACAAATGCAATACATCACGAACTTGATAATGAAGAGCGGTTAGCTTCCTTGTCACACATGTATAACTAAACACCTCAATTACAGACAGACTGACGTACGGACGGACTGAATAGCGTGCCCCAGTATTTTGATCATATATCATTGGTATGATTAAAATTTAGAACTTCGAAATTTTGTACGAAAACAGTATCTATCTTACTCTTAGTATCTAGGATAAAGTTGAAAGAATCAGAAAATTCGATGCTTTCAAGTGAAGTTCTCTGCTCTTAGTTTGGATTCCGAGGTATGCTTCTCGAAGTTTATGAGCGAAGAAGAGTATGCGAACTTAAAAAATGCTTTTCATTTAACGTCATTCCTCTTCAAACTATTTATGAGAATTTGGATCACCGTTTTCAAAAATGAACCCTAAAAAACAAAACAAATCTGAAGAGAACTTTGATGCCTGTTTGAGATTTACAAACTTAGAACTTCAACTTCTAAGAACTTCTGAATTTCTTAAATTTTTAGTGTACAGCAGTAATGAAATACATATTTTTTAATTTGTTAAGTCAACTTTTTTCTTTTTGTTAATTTAATTTTTTGAATTCGGGAAAAAAAATACCAAACACAATTTTATTTCTAAAACAAAAAAAAAAAAAAAAAATTGAATAAAGGATTCTGACCAATATTGCCAAGTGGACCGCGAAGTTTATTAAAAGATAAAAGTAGTCCGTCACCTGAAAAAGTTTGCCTACCCATGAATTGTAGACGTATATAGCTTGGTGATGATGGCAATAACGTAAAGGTGGGTTTCCACATGTCGGTTGATTGACAAAGTTTGACAGCCCTCGCGTTTATGTCATTGAACGACACCAACGTCAGTTCATTTCCACTTATGCCAATTATTGGCAAAAAATCGTTTGTCAGTTGATTGACCAACTTATGAACTCGATGCCAATTAAATTTTCTCTGTCAATTATAGACAAAGTGACATTTTGTTTGACAATTCAGCTATTTCCACTTGTCCAGTGGTTTCTTTGTCAATTATTGGCAAACGCTGTTAGTCAATTCATTGACAAGCAATTTTTCGCTATTTCCACTTGCCAATTGTTTAATTGGCATAAAAATACGTCAATTGTCAATTTCAAATCGACGAGTGGAAACCCAGCATAAGATCACCATCAAAAAGCCACCGGAAGTGACCTCACACTTTGTTATAGCAGCACAGCGAGCTTGTCATTCTACATTTGGTCTAAAAGCTTACTCACACAATTCATTCATTAACTCGATGACGTACGAAATTGCACAATCATCTCTTGGACTACTATGACCGTTCGGCTGTAAAAAAAACACGCTTTGAAATAACACTGCTGGACATAGTTAGACGAATAGAAGGAAAAAATGAAACAATGTTTTTGCTTTTCATATATCTTTAGTTGTTTAATGAGGCTATGATATAGCCAAAACTTATTAAGATTTCGTAACCAAATAATTTGCATACATACTTCATGTGATTTGCATATAGGTACCTATGTACAATTTCAATGTACCTATACATTATATCGAGCGATTATAGTACATTTATGTATAATTTGGAACCCAAACCCAAACGATACATTTTTACTTACCCTCCGGAAAAGACTTACTTAACTACTATTTCGCTTACTCCTCACTCACTAGCAAGCATATCGGCTGTAGTGCATGCATATTGCATTATGCACCTTTAAGTAGGTGCGTGGGTGATTTCCTGTTTGATTTGACGGCTGGTTTCGTGAGACTTGACTGCAAAAATGCATTTACAGGGAATTTCGTCTGAGGTAATAGACAATATTAGTATACGTCATTTAAAGCATTCATTACGTTCACACTGTCGGCAGACATTTAAATATGAAAAATTGGTCGATTTATTGTCAGATAAATTCAAAGTATTGTGGGCTGTTTTTTGTAGTATCTACTAAAAATGGATCAAAATATTGCACTTGTGACTATTTTAACTGCCTACGTGTTGGAAAACATCAAGGATGAAGAATTGCCTCAATAACGACGTCGTGTTTGGACAAAAAACTTCCATAGAGATATGGACAAAGAATTGAGTGGCCCGTCGTCAGTAGGAGGAATTCTACTCCAAATACTCGAATTGCGAGCTGAGGAGGCAGAGCTTTATCGCAATTTTTTGCGGATGGACTCGAAACAATTTGATGATGATTCTAGGAACAACATTTGTTTAAAATTCTTCCAGGAAATCGAGACGGTTTCGTTGGAAGCTTGACCAGACATCTTTTTCCTGGACTTCTTCAGGTTGCTGTTGAATATGGTGCACAGATTTCTACATTTGCCCTTACATTCGTTAAGAGGAAATTAAATCGCGTCGGCGACCTCTTATCACAGTGGTTCTTTGGGCAGTTTGTACTCTGCGCAGCCACATCCCACAGACTGCGTCGCGTCTCGATTTCCTGGATCAATTTAAGTATGCTATCGTGCGGCCTCTTTGGACTTTTTTTTTATGTTGGCGACGTTTCCAATGCAGAGTTGTTTGAATCGATTAAATTATTCTCCATCGCAAACAAGAGTAAATTTCGATTTCACGTCTATATTACCGGTTAAACTGTCTGTCAATGAAAAAATTGTAAGCTATTGTCAGCTTCCATAAACAACGACATCTGACAATTTCCAATGAGTCTTACAATGTCCTAATTGTCTGACAATAATAAAAATTGTGTGTTCAGACTTGTTCCGACGATCGTCAGCAACCTGACAATTTCGATTGATGTTTTACAATGGGCTGACAATGACATTTCTGACAATATTGTATATTGTTTTGAGTCACATTTGACTTCTGAAGCGGTGACTTCTTGACTAAGTATTCGAAATAATACGACGCATAGTTTAAGACTTACTTTGATACCACATTTTTGCCAAAGAGTGGTGAGAATTTTATCCCGTTTTTAAAATAAGTATTAAGTCGCCTTTCCGCAATAATAAGCACACCGTTTATGCGGCCTTTCATGTTTTTATCCATAGTTAGACTCATAACTTAAAAATATGAATACAACGTGTCGGCTCCTCTCGATTTTATTAGCTAATTTGGCAATAAATAGGCGAGCGTCCTTTAATCTTTGATTTGTCATTTTTCCACCTCGGTTAAGGCTTTTTCTCCACCCATTTTTTTTTTAATTAAATAGTTGAAATTAACAAAAAAAAAATCGACCAAAGAAAAATATGACCTCAAAAACAACGTTCAAAAATACCATTATTTTATCATTTCTGCTTTGGAGATGTGAGCAATTGTAAAGAGAATGTAAAGGGTGTTCTATTCAAGTGGGGAGGACTGGAGGAGTGTACATAACTCTAACATACAATCAGATACTGAGATGAATATTCAAGCTGCACTCTGCACATACGGATTAAAATATACAGAATTGACTGTCTAAATTTAAGTATTAAAAAAAAACTATATATGTACATAGTTGTTGATATTGTAGTTCTGGTAACAATAATTCCTATACATTTCCATAAATATAAAACAGTTTGTCCTGGGCTGATTGGTGACTGGTGATTAACGTCCTGCTCAAAGGGTAGATAGGAGATCGGAAGCTGAAATAACAGGAAACAAATTTACTCTAAAGGCGTAAGTTAACATTAAGAAGCGATTTTAGGGAAATTCGAGGGTTTGTGTACCTCTAAAGGGGTAAAAGGGGGGGATCAAAGTTTGTATTGGAACATTTCAAACTCGGTTTGTGTAGTCTCTATAAAAAATAAAGAAAACAGATTTTTCCGATTTTGGAAATTCAACTCTTAAAGGGGTAAAATGGAGGGGAGGGGTCAAATTTTGTATGGGAATTTTTTTATTTTTCATCCGATCGACTTCAAACTCGGTTTGTATAATCTCTTATAAGAAAGAAGACAATTAATTTTTCAGATTTTGGAAATTTTGCTTGGGACCCGAGTTATTTTCTGTGTTGAGATGCCACCGCTTTGCTTACAAATTGATCATTATATACCTACTATTTGACCTGTTTTCTCCAACATGATGATAAACATATTTTTCAGAGATACAAACTAC
Source organism: Cheilosia soror (assembly GCA_949372485.1). Classification (NCBI taxonomy): domain Eukaryota; kingdom Metazoa; phylum Arthropoda; class Insecta; order Diptera; family Syrphidae; genus Cheilosia; species Cheilosia soror. The sequence continues at coordinate 25,734,586 of OX443564.1, forward strand.
TCCTTAGGTACTTTTTTAGGTATGTTTCCTGCGCGATATATAAATATAAAAGACGATAATAAGTGACTGCAAAGAAATCTCTGTGTACCAAATTCTGAGGGCTACGCGAGCAAAAGCTATCACTCTATAAAAGAAATATAAGAAATCAATTTCCCCGTGAAAATGGACATACTATTTGTATGGGGAGTATTTTTTTTTTTTCATCCTGTCAAGCGCGTAGTAACCACACTAGGTACTTCTGTAGCGGGGGAGCGAAGCTGCGTCTAAACGTTAAGGTGCTAGTACACGATATGTAGCACGCCTCATATATATGTAGCACTGACGCCATTTTGACGTCAGCGAATGGTCCCAATGGGTACATGCCGTGCGTACAAGCTCTCCTTGTTCACTCTCTGTTGACGTCAGAGCCACATATACATATATGAGGCGTGCTACATATCGTGTACTGGCACCTTTAGTAGTGTATTACTAAAAAGAAATACATAAAACATGAATAATAAAAAAACATGCTCGAAAACAAATAAATTAATGTAGGTACCTACTGCACATATGTGAGTATTTTAAAGAACGTACATTATCCGATCGTTCTTCCACAGAACTTGTGGAGATGATGAATCGTTGGAAATTGAGGTTTTTATTAGAAACTTCCAACTGGTGCAAATGTGGGCAGCTTCATGTGTTTTCCATACTTGATGACTGTTGTCCTATTTTAAACTTTAGCCGCACCCAAACAAAACTTCAACATTATGGCCATATGAAGGTAAGTACACATAATGAAAAATTCCCTAAATTATTTAAAATGCTTTTGGAATTTGAAGAAACGGAAACAAGTGCATCACGCATCTTCACCAAACCTTTTTAGTATAAACAAAAACTCCAAAAAAGCTTTTTATCTCACCAGAGCAAGAGCAGGTGGGTATACATACACGCATATATATCGATTTGGATACAGATACAACAAATACATATTTTGAAAGCATTTCATCTCTACCTAAAAAAAGCTTTGCTAAAGCATTCATATTCATACTTGTTGCGAGCGATCGCGTTCAGAAAGTTCGATCGGTTGCGTTTATTTTTGGATTTACTGTATAGGCAGTATAGCACCGACCGTCGCGTCATATTCACGTTCAATTAAGAAGAATCTGTACTTCTCATCTCAAATCTCAAAGTATGTATTCACTTCGGCCTTGGATGTCAACGCTAAAATGTTAACAATTCGGATGTGTTGTTCAGAAGAAAGTTTTACACAATTTATTTTTGCAAATTTACGAGAAACAATATTTTAATACATTGACTATGTAATCGACGTTGATCTAATTTGTGTTCTATTTTGCAGTAGTAAATTCTGAATTTTTAATTTATCATAAAGCCTTGGCAGTGAACTAATTATAGACATGTTCATGAGAAGATTGAAATTTTACGCTTTTTATTTTCTTTTCGGATACTTTTGTTTTTACTCCCGCCTACGTGTTTTTTTTTTTTTGTTTTTTTTTATTTGCATGTGTTGAAGAAGCGTGTTTTATATGTACATTGATAATTTTCATTTATATGGTTCATTTTACCTCTATGAGGTCATTTTTACATTTACATTTTTCGGTTTGATTTCATTGAATTCACTAGTGATTAGCCCCCGCATACAATTTTCTTGCGCACAAATTGGGTGGGTTCACAAAAAAAAACTAAATCACATCATCGCGTTAACGACATATTTTCGTTACCCTGGTCCCTCGTCTCGAACAGCAGGTTTAGATGTAACTTTGCTTTCATGAGATCATTCGTGGATGCACAATAAACTTTTTTTTAACGTTCGCCATATGTTTAGCTTTTCATATTAGGTATTCACGATTTGTTCCTTTTCGCGAAAAATTGCGTTTCGCATTGAATATGTATTGTACCTAAATAGATGCCTACGTACAATATACGTCTACGGGTAATATAATAAAATTAAAAATAAATTGGGAAAGGAACGCAATTCTGTGCAGTTTGCTTGTGATTGCGTACAAAGTTGATACAGTCGGCTACGAAAACCAGCTAACACTTTATTTATAATGTAGTTTCTATTGACAATATGTACATGCTACGTGCGTCTACGTTCCTACATAGATTTAGGTACCCGCTACAGGTACCTATGCATAATATTATGGTAATCGAAAGAGCATTTACAGAATATGCCATTACTTGTCACCACTAACTTCCTTGGAATCCAAGTCACATACCAAGCTGAAAATAATTTATTATCTAAAACAAATTAGTCACTGTAGTATGTATTTTTCTATTTTAGAACCGAAATGGATTTACAACATGCATCTTCCGGAAGTGTTATGGCGCCCATGTTAGACTCTCCATCAAAATATGGACGAGTAAGTTGTAAAGTAAAAAAAAAAAAAAACAAAATCCATTATAAATTACCCGTTTTTAGGATCAAAAATATGTCTACAAGAAAACATCATATCAATACTCGAATGCGGATGGAAATGGTTTCTTGAATACGGAACAAAATGTTAATCAATTGGATGCCCTTTTAGAAGATTTAAAAAATGAGCGCGAGCAAACAAGAGAAAAAGGTAAAGAATTTGTGTTTTCTAAAATTATTATTCGTAAATAATTAAATACTGAGGGTTAATCACATAATCAGTTGCTACGTTTTAGTATCTAAATTTATTTAGTTTAGATTTTTATATCCCCTCACCCCAATGTAATGATACCGTAACTAACTCCCACTAGCCAAAACGAACTAAGTCCCAGAAAATTTGGGATTTAATTCATATGAACTAACTCCCATGATTTTTAGGAACTAAGACCCAACTAAGAATGAACAAAGTCCCAATACTAGAATCTTTTAAAACCCAGTAGTGATTTGGATTAAGTGCGAGGTTGCGTGTATGTAAGATTTATTTTGTTGTCAAAACAAGTTAAGTGAACTAACTCCCACTTCTCTCAAATTGGGACTTAATTCACTGGAAACTTGTTTATAATGAATTACGAACTATCTCCCAAATATATGAACTAAATTCCACTGTATATTTGGTGCGACTTAGTTCATTTGGCTAGTGGGAGTTAGTTCCAGTTGGGACTTAGTTCGTAGGGCCATAATGATACGCATATCTATTGCGGTCCTTTGTATTGAATTTTCACCATCTCCCCGATTAAGTATTATTATAAAAACAATGGTCAATTTATTTTATTATCTGTACTGCATCCCAATCACTCTCTGCATTCATTATTCCTTATAGCGAACAACGGATCTTGTTCCACAAGCCGTTTCGATTTCGCATTTCTGAAATAAAAACATTTATTGCTTATTTTCCCCACGATAACTGCGGGCAAAATCTAACCAGTTTGATTTCCAAACAATGCGTGCGATGCGAGGACGATGCCCGCCACGCAATACCCGCATCGTAACACACGCATCGCATTGCTTTCAGATTGGTGTTTTGTGTGTTTGAGATTTGAATATAAAAAGGAATTCAAAATCCTGCATCTGACTCGAATGTCCTGCATGTTATTTCCTTTTTGGTGCATGGACTTCTTGGGGTGGCTAGGGTGGTGGTGCAATTTAATCTGTGTGTGGTATTTACAGGTAATTTATTTTTCCTACAGTTAAGTAAAAGACCATTAACATATTCTTCCGAATATTAAATAAGGTAACTCATCTTAGTCGAACCATTAGCACTGAAAACGTTTTGACATAAGTACCAAGAAAAGGTGCTTTTAAGATGAAGGACCTAAGCGACATTTTTGCCTTTTTCCTTACAGATAAAAGGTCCTGTATGAAAACTTAAATATTTGTCTTATGTGAACTCTATCTCGTCTAGATTATTATTTAGCAACAGATAAAGGTATTATGCAACCGCTTTTCAATAAACTTTGTGTAAGAAAGTGTTAAACGCGTTTAAGCCCTTGGTATGCAAAAAGAAGATAATGTACTTGAATTTTATTTCGTAAATGAAGGTGATATGTGGGAGCTTAACACGTTGATGGAAAATTTATTTTCGTTTATTTATGAATAAAATGACAGACATTTGAACATACCGACAAATGTGTCATAGCAAGTGTTGTTATATATGGTTTATTTGTCTTCGTTTTGTATTTTTCTTTTTCTGTCTCTTCGGGCAGAGTTTTATTTAAATGGAAAGCCGACGCGACAGACTGTTTTACGCACAATTTGAGAACACAATTTTTTCACACACGTCCATATTTTTTTATGGGAATTCAAAACGGGACTTATTTTGTGTTTGCTATTAAGGTGTTGAATTGTTGGAGTTAAATCACAAATGTATCGAATCTTAAAGTGGACATAGGTCATTCATTTTCGATGACCCGCTTATCCATTAAGTGGGTCGCTCAAGTAGGTAGGTTGCTCAAGTGGACCCTCCATAGCTTTGGACTCGCCGTTATCGACTCTAAATCAACAAGAGCAATTCCCACACGGGTAGATGGCCTATATCCATCATTACACCCGAAGAATTATTCGAAGCATGTAGTAAGATACGCGATAAGAAGGCTCCGGGATTAGGTGGCATTCCAAATAGAGCCCTAAAATCGCAATCAAAGCACGGCCCGACTTATTCTCCGAAATGTTTAACGCGTGTCTCCAGGAGGGCATCTTTCTTGAGCCTTGGAAGCGTCAAAGACTTTGTTCTACTGCCGAAAGGAAAGGGGAATACAAAGGAGCCATCCTCTTATCGCCCTATTTGTTTACTAGACACAACGTTATTTAGTGGATCATTTACAATAGACTCCAGCCAGCAATAAAAACGGCCGGAGGCCTCTCGGCCCACCAATATGGTTTTCGTAAATCAAGATCTAACGAGAGCCCAAGCCGCTATAGAGGGAAGGCTTTGGAAAGGAGGCACCAAAAAATACTGCGCCGTTATAACCCTGGACGTAAAAAACTCTTTTAATTCAGCGAATTGGGAGCGTATCATGAGCTGTCATACGTTACCGATTCCAAGAGAAGCGTCAATCATCGGGTTTGCAGATGACTCGGCGATGTCATTGTGATTGTGGCAAAAACTATAGAAGAGATCGAACGAACTACACTGTAACGAGACAGTTGCATCGGTAAGTAGTTGGCTAGCTAATGCCGGTTTGCAACTAGCAGATCATAAAACGGAGGCAGTTTAGCGTTTAGCGTGGGAGGGCATGAAGTAGTTTCTCAACCATTTATTAAATACCTAGGAGTGGTTATTGATGCTCATCTAAGCTTCAAATACCATTAAGAGCATGTATGCAAAAGCCTGCAAAAACTGTTAGTGCACTTTCGAGATTGATCAGTAACATCGGAGGCCCGAAATAGAATAAGAGACTACTTCTTGCAGGAGCTGTCGGTTCAACACTCATGTACGTAGCCGAAATATGGTCAAGTGCCACGAAAGTTAAGTCTTATGTACGCGGAACTTAATCCGTCCACCGCCTTAGCGCACTAAGAGTTACCTGTGCATTCAAAGCTGTTTCAAACGATTCGTCGTATCTTCAATGCTACCTATCGATTTACTCGCTAAAGAAATGAAAACGCTAAGAACGAATTCGAAATGACCGGGTAGACGACGATAAAAGAAGGTACAAAAGAAATCGCAGTATCGCAATCTGGCAACAACAATGGAACGAATCGTTGAAGGAAAGATGGACACATCGTCTCATACCAATGATTGATGCATGGATTAAGCGAACTTATGGCGAAACAAATTTCTCACCCAGTTCTTGACGGGTCATGGCTGGTAGAATATCTCTTCAAACGCGGACATGAAACCATCCGAAACTGTCCACATTGCGAGACGGTTTCTGAAAATGCGGAACACCTGTTCTTCCATTGCCTACAGTATGAAACCGAAAGGATTGTCTTGCGGGATCAATTTGGGGAATGGCCCACTCTCGATAACATCGTAAATTACATGTTGCTTAAATGCGAAAATTGAACCATTGTAAGCAACGTGGCCGTGCGAATACTCAGTGATCTGAGGCGTTTACAACGCCAACGAAAAGTGAATATCTCAAATAATAGAGTGATCTAATAGGCTTTATACCGACCCGCGCGAAGTAATGACTTACGGCGGTTCCGCGGGGGAGAAAAATATCTGGTCTGTTTGGGAAGGGAGGTGGTTTTATCCGGTAAGATACCAAGTTCAGTCCTCCTAATAACAGAATGAGCAAGCTGTCTCAAAATTGACCCAGACTAACAAATCCTTAAGGGAAAACTCAGCATTGCTCCTTTCATCATTCGTGAATATGACCCCGAGATACTTAAACTTCTCAGACAGAGGTAATAAATTAAAATAAAAGTAATATTAAAGCGTTTGGTTTTATGGTTATGGATAGCGACAGAGACGTCGGCAGAATCGAAAAGGTATTGCGAAAACACGAGACTGTGTATATTGCAGAGCAGTATCGAGATATAATACGAACCGCAAGTACTAAAACATGCTTGTAATCGATACGTAAAATCATTTTCAATCCTTAACTGAACTTCAAAATAAAATAAACGTGAAAAATTCGGCACGGGCAACGTGAAAAAAGTTCAATTTAGGGATCCTATAAAGTTGATTCGAGTGGAACAGTATGGTTCATACATCATACATCATACCTATACAAAGGATGGCTACGAAGAAGCTGCTCCTTTTGGTAAGGTAATAATAATAGTGATACCTTTTTTTAGTTTGGGGGCATTTTTTCAAGAACTATTTGTAGAAATAAATTGACTTTAAAAAAAAAACAAGATCTTAACATTTTTTTCTGTGCGCGAAAGAAAAAGGGAACTAAGCTCAAACGGCCAAAGAGTTTTAATTTGACAGGGTAAAGCGTTTTTTATGCGAAAACCATGTATCCATGTTTATCTACTTTATTTTGCCGCCTTAAAATCATAATGTTCCATGTATTTTTTTCTGTTAGAGTACCCTTCGAATGTTACAAGTTTGATGTTTACGTATTAATATAGATTTTAATATTATAATAGATTAATATTTCTTATTTTAAAATGATTATTCACGATTTATCTTACAGACATCCATACATCGAGCACAAGCTATAGGACGATGTAAGTCGAATGTTAAATTTGTGTATTTTATTCAATTACATTGAGATGTGTTTACCACAGAGAGCCCACTGGGACTGTTACTAAAACCACAAGAATAGTGAAATCCCACCAGTTGCCAATGGAAGTTGAAAACATATCCGAATACAATACTTACAACTCGCTAGATAGATCAAGTACTGCATACAAAGATGTCATACGAAACGATACGTCAACGTATAATACAAGTATAGATTTTTCTTAATTATTTACTTTAATAATAAAGCCTTATTTTAATAATTTTTGAAAAGGTAAAACTATTTCCGGAAACATGAATACATCTAACAAAGTCATTGAAACGAGTAATGTGACACATTCCGAAAATAACGTGCTCGTCCCAGCATTATTGGAAAATGATTCAAAAAATCTTGCACTCTCCGATGACATCTTGCCCATACCTGGAACCAAAGTGACTACCACTGTCCGTACATATACGTATGAAATTCCAGCGGACCATAATACGATCAACAACAGGACGATGTTATACAAAAATAATGTTTACAACTCATCAAGGAATGAATTCATTAATGAGCCAAATCTACCACAAACAGTGGTGTATAGTTCAGATAGTTACAATACAATTAATGGTTCTAACAATTCTGGTGCCGAGAAACTCATTGGTCCTAGTCCCACAAATCGAGTATATGAAATTAATGAATCACAAGAATACCGGACTCTTAGAAATGATCACCTGGGTCCCCAACCTGCTCCACCTACAACCAAGACAATTGTTTACAATATAAATAAAACGGAACATAATACTAGCACCATTCAAGGAACACCGCTATTGCCACAAAATTCTCCTTCTTCGTACACAGTTTTGCCATCACGTCCACAGCAATCACCACATCAGCCGACTGGGTCGACAAATAACTACTACTACCGGGAGTCTACAAACACGGTTAATACAATCCACGGTCCACCTGGGGATAATTTGCCGCCAAATGTTACAATTGAGTACCCAAGGGATACATATCCTCAAAATCCACCCAGCACAGTCACATATAAATACTCATCTTCGACAACTAACTCACGTCGGGGTCCAAATTATGATTCCCCAACTTCACATCCACCCCCATTCCCAGTCGATGGAGTTATCTATCCCGACCAGAGTGGCAACCCGCCAGCACAGCTGAACGAACTTTTGGACTCATTCGGAGGCGTAAGTGATTTTCTAATTACACTACTTGTCTTAAACAAATTTTACATACATTTACATTCATAATACAGGATAATGTAGATGGTAAACTGGTTGACACCAATCACCGCCCGAAGAAAGAAATTGAAACAGCTTTGGCCACAACTAACCAGCAAACCATACCAAGTGTCAATAAAGCAGGCCCAGCAGTATACTACCCTCCCGGGCACGAGTGGCTTTCAAAGAAGGAAGAAAGTAGCGCTGGCGGTTATTCTGCATCTGTACGTTTTAAACATACCCTCACTATAAAATATGCTCTAACTTGTCTTTGTTTATTTTTCATTTCTAGGGAAAATATGCCAAGGCATCTGGAATGTACGAATATGAATCCGGCTACAAATCAAAAAGCTCAAGTAAATCAGGTGCTGCTGTAGTACCAGTTTGCTTGCCTCTTTGCTGTGCAATGCCGTGTAGCATCATGTGAATACCTCGATATTCCCTGTGCTTTGTTGTTATTATTACCTTCAATTTCTATATATTTACATTGTTACTACATCGAAAATCGTATTTCCCTCTAAAAGCGCCATCTAACGAAGAAAAGGCGAACAGTGCATAATACTCAAAAATTGTAATATTTTCATTTCAAATTGAACGCTTTATTTTTGTAATACGTATTATTAACAAACAATAACTACATTTTTGTTTGCGTATATATTTCACAAATTATGTTTGCATGTCAAATTAGAAACAAAAATAACCCTTTTTTTATAAGTAAAAGCAATTAAATTTTTTTTAATTGATATTAATTTCATATGTAATGTTTTGATTTTTCGAATCGTCATTCATATAGGTATATATTATATAAACAAAAAAATAAAACAATAAATTCGACTGCTAACTAAAACAAATGTTTCACTTATTATCGTAATATAAAGCCTGAACTACATCGAAACAAAAGTGAAAAAAGTACAAAAAATGTAAACAAAATCATTTGTCCTACTTCATCATATAGTAGACTCTGTATACTTTCTCTCAATTTAAAATTTCGTGTGTGCCGAAAGCTTGAACATGTCCCAGCTTTCAATTTTCTCGAAGTTCTTATAACCAATACATTCAAAAAAATCGTTACGGACTTCCCGCCAGATCACGTTCAAATCACATAATTCCTATGAGTTTCACAAGTAAAAGCTCTTCGATTTATTAGTTCAGATTTTACTCATAGATGTTTTGTCAATAGGCATGTGTTTTCGATGCAATAAACAATAAAAAGCTCAGAGCTTTAGTAGTTCAGATTTTACTCATAGATGTCACGTAAATATGCGTGTGTTTTCTATGAGTTTCGATGTTTTCACTTTTTTGTACTTTTTTTCACTTTTGTTTCGATGTAGTTCAGGCTTAAAAGGCATACACTGACTATACTAAATACAAATGGCATAATTCCTTTTTTCTTACGGGGTGGACCGTGGCCTCAATCAACAAGCCCCTTCAGCCAGCTCGGTCTCTCGCTAGCTGCCTCCAGTTACGCACACCAAGTTGGTTGAGGTCGTTCTCCAATTGTGCGCGCCACCTAAGGTGGGATCTTCCTCTGCTGCGTTGTCCCTCAGGGGTGGATTCGAAAACTCGTCGGGCTGGTGCATTGTTGTCCATATGCTCCACGTGTCCCAGCCATCTCAGCCGTTGTATTTTTAGCTTTTTGACCAGGTCAGCGTCGCCATATAGCCCGTATAGTTCGTCATTAAATCTTCTTCTCCACACTTCTTCGATACAAACTGAACCGAATATCACTCGAAGAATCTTTCTCTCAAAGCATCCCAGAAGGTTCATCCTCCGCTTTTGACAGGGTCCATGCTTCTGCACCATACAGTAGGACCGGGACGATTAAGGTCATATGTAATATCTACTTGGTTCTATGAGAGAGGGCTTTACTTCTTAGATGCCTTCTTAGCCCGAAGAAACAGCGATTGGCAAGAGTGATTCTTCGCTTGATCTCTGCGCCGATGTCGTTTTGCGAAGTAATAGTGGAGCACACGTTGACAAAGTCTTTAACTAATTCGAAGTTGTTCATCGTTGACGTTTTGTCCGAGTCGCCGATGTTGAGTGCCATTTTTCGTTGACAGCATATACTTTGTCTTGTCCTCTCCCAATAAGGTCAATATCATCAGCATAGGCAAGTAGTTGAACGGGCCTTTGAAAAATTGTACCTCTGGTACAAGTGTGTTCTTGCAGAAGTGTTCTTTCCAAATCCTCAGCACCGACTGTGAATCTACTACTGTATTACCATGCTCATCTCTGCTGACTTCCGTTCGGGCCTTGTATCCTTGTATACCTTCGAACATTGCCTCTGCAGTAGCGTCCCTTAATTGATTCGACCGCCCGCTTCTCGTGCTCTTTCTGTTTTCTTTCTGAGAAGTCGGTGCTCCTCCCTTCTTTTTTTCCCGTAGAGCTTGCGGGCAGCTCTCTCAGCCGCTCTGGTTCTTGTCTGCAGCATTAATTGATAGGCCTCGTGCTTGGCTGCATGTGCCTGGCGGCATTCCTCATCGAACCAGGGGTTTCGTTGTGGTCGCCTAGTGAAACCCAGCACTTCGGTAGCGGCACTCCTTACACCGAAAGTAGGGGAAGTTACTTAGTGGTCTTTGCTTGCATGCGGATTCCTATGCCCAAACTAAGGCGCCATTACAATGTCCAATATTGCCAAACTATCCTTTTCAACGTATCGGCATGAATTTTTGCGAAGTAGAAGAAGGGAACAAAAAGAAAATTCTTCTGGTAACAGTAGACTAATACTCGGACTTTATCGAAGTGGATGATCTCTAGGAAGCGAATGGCAAAACCATTGTGAACTGTTGCAAAAAGAACTTTAGTCAGTATGGTATTCCAGAAATTGTAGTTACTGGCGGTGGGACTCCGTTTGTGAACGAGGATTTCGTAAACTTTGCAAAACAATGGGAATTTTGCCACACCCGCAGTGCACAATATCACCATTAAACAGATAAGACATTTTATTATTAAAATACATGTAGTTTTGAAATAGAATTATGAATTAAATTTAAATCTAAATTTTCTGAATCATTTCAGTATAAACTTCTTGTATAGCCTTTAATAAAGTACCAATTGTATAAAGCCAGCATCAAGTATTGAAGACCAGTGGCAACATTGCCAAAATGCCATCAGAGAGGCCGCCTCTGATGTGCTTGGTTTTACTCGACTATGGAGGAATTAACCGCCTAATGGAAGCTGTTCAAAGTGGCAGGCGATGACTTGGCTAGGAACATGCACCAACTCATCTGTAAAATATGGTCGAAGGAAAGTATGCCCGATGAATGATATCTCAGCAGGATACCCTCTGAACTGCGACAGCTACAGGCGTATTAGTCTTCTTAACATCGCCTGCAGGCAGTATCTTATCCGCCGTGTTGTGTGAACACCTTAAGTCTTTCGTCAACAACCTGATCGGTGCCTACTAGTGTGGTTTTAGGCCAGGAAAGTCAGCCCTTGACCAAAAATTCACACTGCGACAGATCTTAGAAAAAACCCAGAAACCCACCACCTTTTCATCGATTTTAAGGCTGCAGAACGCAGCGTGGTGTCACTGGTGAGTATTGAGATGGAGGCGGCGAAAATGGGTTTGGCAGTCAATGGGGCCAAAACAAAGTATATGCTGTCAACAAGAGAGTAGACCCAACGCCGACTTCTCGAACAGAATGTCACTATAGACATATATAACTTCGAGGTGGTTAAGGACTTTGCTCATCTAGCTTCCGCTTTGAAATCAGACAATGACACCAGTTGCTATGATTAAACAAAAAATAACTGTTGCCAATCGCTGTTGCTTTGCGCTAAGAAAGCTACTGAGTACGGTGGCGTAGAGGCCTGAACTCTATCAAAAGCGGACGAGGTTTCCCTTGACAGTTTCGAGAGGAAAATTCTTCAAATAATTTTCAGTCTCGTCTGCATGTGCTGAGAATGGAGGATGAGATACGACGACGAACTGTACGGGCTGAACGACTGAGATGGCTGGGTAATGCGGAGCGAATGGGGGTGAATATTCCAGCCCGGAAGGACTTCGAATACACACTCAAGGAATGCGCAGTAGAGAAGACCGTGACTCAGATCACGCACGCAAGTAGAAAGGGATCTTAACCAACTTAGCGTGCGAAATCGGAGACAGCAGAACAAAGATCGTGCTGGCTGGAGACGCTTGTTGGTTGAGGCTCAGGCTCAGGTCCACCCCAAACTGTAGCGCCACCCTAAGGCCCTTATTGTGATTGTCGATCAGCGATCGTCACGACAATTGTCGATTGCAACCATTTGTTTAGCTATTCGTACACACAACATTTTTTCACTTCCAAGAGAAAGCATCGACCAGAAAGCATAGACGTTTGTAATCGACTACAAGCGACTGTCAAATCGACAAATATCAATCGCAATCGACAATCACAGTTGTCGCTTAATGATCAACTATCGACACTCACAATAGGGGCCTAAGTAAAATGTTTTTTTTTTCTTTAAGCAAAAACGCATTCTTAATATGACTTCGCCTAAGGCCTTTATACAATTAGTTTTAAATCGTAATTCGCGATTTCGCCGTAAAAAACCTCATGAAATACGTTTTCTATGCTTTCAAAAGAGTCCATTATAAACTAAACTTTCATTATTGTAGCAATAGAAAGACAACCGTTCAGCTCAAGTTTTTGAGTAGTACATGGGGTGTTGACTGTAGAGCTCATCACACACTCCGCCTTACCAATAATCAACTTTAGTCTGGCAGCTAACACAAAGACTACACACTTTCCAAAATGCTCATACCAATAAACAAATTTAGTTGCCAGAATATCGTTAACTGTAGGGTTAAATGTTAATGTTGAGAAAGTCATGTTTATCTCGGCCATTAGCTAAATAGGTCTACCCTTATGTCATTTTCAAGAGGAGTGTTGCCTATGCAATCAAAATTAGAGTATCAAAAATTATAATAGGAGTGTATTTAAATACCCTGCATCTGCTCTGCCTGTACATTTGTATATATTAATTAACTTTGGTAATTGTGTAACATGATTCCTTAATTTATGGGTTGTGATAAAACAATTCAAATGTTTGCTGAGCCTGAAATTGAAATTGAGCAAAATCATTGAAATACACACCAAATAATAGAATATTCCATTCCTAAACACAGTAAAAAAACAAAAAGGATCTTTTCTGTCGATGTCTTTAATTAAGAACATTTGGTTAACATTTTAAATTACCTGTCAAAGCAAAGTTTTTTTTTCAACTACAAGCAGTAGGTAGTTTATAGAATGTAATGGCTTGTACACTTACAGCCTTATTCATAACACTTAGTTAAATCTGATTTAAGGTTTATGTTGGTTTAATTGCAGAAAACGTTATTCATAATCTTTTTACAAAGTCAATTTTCATTTAATCAAGTGTCAAAAATTTAAATGCCGAAATCAGTAGCAAATTAACTCTGAATTAAATTGTTCGTTGATTCAAATCATGGCATATAATAATTATTATGTTATTAGTTCACTACCAAATATCTTATATACAGTTATTGATTTGTGCATTAGCACAACAATTACAAAAAACAGTGGTATCCAAATTTAAATAACAAAATTCTGTAAAAAAAAATCTCATGACAAGTGCGTAATACAATTTGCTTAAATCATCATGGCGTTTTATTAATGTAGGTACAAAATAAACAACGTTCCATGAAATCGGCAAAAAGTACCTACATATGTTCACATAATTCATGTGATGTTTCAGTAGTTTTTCTATTTGTAACATTGTAATTGTGATTCGTATACTACAAGACAAATTTCGTTTTGCATCAATAGCCTACGAATAATTAAAAAAATTTTTTCTTATTATTATTCAATAATCTGAAATGACTTTTATTAGAACAGCTCTCAATTTTCGAAATTAATACAAAAGTTCCGAAATGCATAGGAAAACGTATTGTAAATAGTACTGAAAATATACCCTATTTGTATGATACGGCATTACTAATTTTCGTATGAATTTGACAAAACAGCTGATAATTTGTAGATTTCCTAATTCGTGTTTCGGTTTTTGCTTTTAATAAGCGTTTTAAAGCCTTTGGACGAAATCTGATGGGCGAATTTAATTGTAATTTGGGTTTAAATTCGTTTAGAATAATTTATTCGGCATAAACATGGTCAGTGGTCTTGTTTCGGCGAAACCAAATTATGGAATTTGAGTCCTGCAATGACAGAAAATGTAATAGATCCCAATAAAGTTGTCGCACTAGTAAATGTGGAGATCAAAATGTTTATTGGTACCATTTCAATAAAGCTATACATTTTATTTAAACCTGGCAGCCAACTAATAGTCGGAATTAGGGTTTGATTATTAGTAAGGCCGACTAACTCTTTCCCAACACACTTGCTCAGTATTTGAAATACCTATAGACCTCTGCCCCGTACCACAAAACTACAGGTCAATTTAACAATTAACAATTATACAAGCAAACCTTAACAATTGGGAAATTTTAAATTTCCTTACTTTCTGTACCACAAAGCTACAAGTGTAAAACAAATTCAGGAAATGATTGCTATAAAGTTGAGAAAGATTGACAAGGGCAATTCACAAGAGATGGGGTTTCAAACCTCCACAATTAGCACCATTGGTCAGACCCCAACCCCCATTTAATAAGCACAACATCCTTTCAAGGGTAAGAATTTAATTATTGTAAAAAACTTCTTCAGAATGTGTGCTTATTTTAAAGAGGGTTTAGCGCAAATTTTTGGAAACATTTTAGTAGGCCGCACGTTCTTCCACAAACAGTTTATTTCCATTTCTACCTGGAATTTCTTAAAAAACGATATGTTCCTCTCTTTCAGCGAATAGAGATATTCTTTCAACAAGATGAAGCACAGTAAGACCGGGGTTACTCCAATCCTCAATCATACTTTTAACGGACAGTGGACTAGTCAATTTGGCCCCAACCCTTGTCCACCCAGATCTCCTGACTAACACCCATGGATTTCTTTCTTCTGGGGTGCTATTAAAGAAAAAGTTAATTTGGAGAAATATCCAGTCTTCTTTTTCTTTTTCTACAACTTCTGCTAATCGTACGTAAAAAAGTTGCTTAACATAATTTTTAGGAAAAAAATAAAAAAATATTAAGTAAACATTTCGAGAAGAAAGCATTTTAAGTAAAAAATTGTAACAACAAATATTCAAAATTTTGAGTTTAAGGAGCCATAACATTTTTGTAGCTGAACAGATGTACCAGAAGTGCTTTAGACTTGTATGCGCTGCTAAATTGTTTGGATAGCGTTTTAAGTGGTAACACCTCCAAATTAGAGGTCACCTGCTTTGATGGGCTATAACGGGAAATAGGGTGAGAATAGACCCACTGCCATACAATTTTTTGTTCAGCGGAACCTCAGGAATCTTTCCTTAAAAGATTATACCGCTTAGCTGGGACAAACTGTATAGTGTTTATAAATTTATTTTTCTTTGTGGCTTTTCAGATTTTTTTTCTTTTTCTGATGTTTTTTTTTGTGAGTGACATTTTTCTGTGATAGGAGTGCTGCGAAGCTTTTATGAAGAAAAAGCTAAGCCCCGATAATCTTTTTTTTTTTTTTGTAAAGCTATATAGAAAAAAACACACCTAATAAATTTTCATTTATCCGCTGCCCCCAATAGTAAATGACTTAGTGAGACGACACTCCTCCCCCCTCTCTCGCTGAAGTTACTCTTTATTAAAAAAAAATAAATAAATAGATGGCGCAACAGGCGGAAGACACCATAGGCCTAGCTTCTCGCAAGCATTCGTTTGTGAGTTTCTATTTTTGGGACGAATGGAAGGGACTACAACGTTCAGACGTTCGCGAGAGGTGGTGGCGCAGTAGAAAAAACCTTAAGATGTAATTTGTTTTTTTTTTTTCGGGGGATCGAACCTGGGATCTCTCGCACAGTAGTCCAGCACACTAACCACTGCGCTGCTGCGCCCACTCTTTATTACTGATTGCTAATTGAGTAACAATTGAGTAATTTAGGCTTATGTACTTGTAATTATTCCATTCTTAATCTTAATTTTCCCTCTTCCAATTTCTAGAATTCTTTATTTATGTATTGCAGATCACTTAACGGCTTGAGGTCTTATTTCCTACGACGAATCCGCATGCAATCTTTTTTTGCAGCTGTAATAAATGTCGTAATTTTTTTCTTTTCATCATACCTGATCCTATCTCGGTTATATCTGCCTTGTAACGCGTGAAGACAGACTCAAGTTTTTGAGTAGCACATGGGGTGTAGACTGTAGAGCTCATCACGCACTAACTCTCTCCCAACACACTTGCTCAGTATTTGAAATACCTATAGACCTGGGCCGCGTACCACAAAACTACAGGTTAATTTAACAATTAACAATTATACAAGCAAACCTTAACAATTGGGAAATTTTAAATTTCCTTACTTTCTGTACCACAAAGCTACAAGTGTAAAACAAATTCAAGAAATGATTGCTATAAAGTTGAGAAAGATTGACAAGGGCAATTCACAAGAGATGGGGTTTCAAACCTCCACAATTAGCACCATTGGTCAGACCCCAACCCCCATTTAATAAGCACAACATCCTTTCAAGGGTAAGAATTTAATTATTGTAAAAAACTTCTTCAGAATGTGTGCTTATTTTAAAGAGGGTTTAGCGCAAATTTTTGGAAACATTTTAGTAGGCCGCACGTTCTTCCACAAACAGTTTATTTCCATTTCTACCTGGAATTTCTTAAAGAACGATATGTTCCTCTCTTTCAGCGAATAGAGATATTCTTTCAACAAGATGAAGCACAGTAAGACCGGGGTTACTCCAATCCTCAATCATACTTTTAACGGACAGTGGACTAGTCAATTTGGCCCCAACCCTTGTCCACCCAGATCTCCTGACTAACACCCATGGATTTCTTTCTTCTGGGGTGCTATTAAAGAAAAAGTTAATTTGGAGAAATATCCAGTCTTCTTTTTCTTTTTCTACAACTTCTGCTAATCGTACGTAAAAAAGTTGCTTAACATAATTTTTAGGAAAAAAATAAAAAAATATTAAGTAAACATTTCGAGAAGAAAGCATTTTAAGTAAAAAATTGTAACAACAAATATTCAAAATTTTGAGTTTAAGGAGCCATAACATTTTTGTAGCTGAACAGATGTACCAGAAGTGCTTTAGACTTGTATGCGCTGCTAAATTGTTTGGATAGCGTTTTAAGTGGTAACACCTCCAAATTAGAGGTCACCTGCTTTGATGGGCTATAACGGGAAATAGGGTGAGAATAGACCCACTGCCATACAATTTTTTGTTCAGCGGAACCTCAGGAATCTTTCCTTAAAAGATTATACCGCTTAACTGTTATAAATTTATTTTTCTTTGTGGCTTTTCAGATTTTTTTTCTCTTTCTGATGTTTTTTTTTGTGAGTGACATTTTTCTGTGATAGGAGTGCTGCCAAGCTTTTATGAAGAAAAAGCTAAGCCCCGACAATCGTTTTTTATTTTTTTTTTTTGTAAAGCTATATAGAAAAAAACACACCTAATGAATGTTCATTTATCCGCTGCCCGCAATAGTAAATGACTTAGTGAGACGACACTCCTCCCCCCTCTCTCGACCACTGGCACCAATGACCTTTCACAGAGGTACCCCTGTCGAGGTAATAGGTACCCGCCAGTGACCAACGTGGAGATGAGAGTAGGACTTGATGGTAAAAGGCTAGAGTGAGAACGCTTGTGTTCTTATGTAATTGCATCACTAGCCTTAAACTGGCACCAATTGATATAGTAAGTAAGTAAGATGTAACACTTCTTTTCTAATTGCATTAATAATGGTTGGTTCCCATCCCAATACAGCATTTCAATTGTTACACATAAAAAATCAAGTAAAGACTCACCTCTGTTACTTATGCCCCTATTATGTAAGACAACTACAACTACAGTTAAGTTGTCTCTTGGTTTTATGCCATTCAAAATTCGGTATTGTCCGTATTGTTATACACAACCTTGATAGAAAAGTTGTTTGTTAAAACACAACAAGTATGGCGATGGTTGTCTATTAAGTTGTTAGTTTGTTTGGGTTGTGTGAAAGTTGGGTTGAATTGAAGACAACTCAACTCAACTAAGTTGAGTTGTGTTCTATAATAGGGGCATAATGTTCGAGCTCCCCCATATGGTGTGATGTGCGTTTGACTCACAGCAGCTTGGAACGCTGCGACTATCATAGAAGGTTCTCCACTTCTAATGGTGTGCATACGGTTGAGTCAGCATGGAAGTAGACGAATGCTATAATTACTTCCTTGGTGTTGTTGATATTCACAATAGCTGCCGCGAGGTTACTGGAGATGAACTCTGTTAATGGGAAAAAATTCGAGTTATTATGAAAAATATTACAAGTTCTAGGTTTACTAGCTGAGGTAAAATATAGAATCCTACCTGATGGTGTTGAAAGTCCTAGAATTTTCCGTCTGCACTAGTCCAATGTTCCTGCAATGTTTAGACCGTTGAAATAAATGGTCCTATTTAAGATTCCCGAGGCAGCCTTGGTGAAGCTTGGTTTAAAATAAGCTTCGTATTTGTTTATTGTTAAAAGGATCTCTTCTATCCTCCCTTTTTCCAACGTCTGTCAACTGTTTTAGCCTTTTAGTACTTTCATGTAAATCGATGACCTATATGGATAATAAAAACGGCTTTTATTCGGTTGAACCGGTTGTATACTCTGGGCAACTAGCCATCAAAACAAAATATAATTTATATAACTATTTGTTTTTTTGTTTTTTTGTTTCGTAACAAGTTGTTGAGAGTTTGTTCCAGAATTATGGGTCTATGTATATATTTACCTATTCAAGACAATAACAAAATTCATATAACTGTATGATAAATAACGATTTAATTTATATTTAAAAAAATTATAATATTTTCTATTTACATATTTCATTAAGGAAATTTATTTACTTAAAGCAATATATGTTAACTACATCATCTTTGATCTGACATTTTTAGCTCAGCTAAATACCAAGTAAAAAGTGGATATTCTTTTAAACTATATATATCATATTTGATCGAATTTAAACCGTCCAGGTCGAACTTGTTCACTCCGTTAACAAGATTCTCATATCTATAAAAGGAAAAAAATATGTACATATTATATCAATGAGCAATATGAGAAGTTTTTATTTTAAGTGAATAATTTAGAATTGCGGAAGGCTCTTTATAGACAAGCTTAACTTAAAAAAAAAAACGGCCAAGTGCGAGTGTCACTCGCGCACCGAAGGTTCGCCACTCGTCAGTTTGAATTTCATTGCAAAATTCCCCGGCCCTCCCATTGGGATTGGAACGGAAGATCCAATTGGGACGTATTTTAAGTGGAGATTGTGGCCCCTATAATGAGTGTCGATAATTGATCGATGATCGACAACTTTCGATCGTCGACCGTCGATTTTAAATTTTAGTATTGTGAATGTCAATTGCAATTGATATTATTTGTCGATTTGACAGTCGCTTGTTGTCGATTACAAATTTCTGCCTGTCGCGAAGGGAGTTTGGGTAAAAACACAAGCAAAAAGGCGATGGGAAAAGATAAGCCCAGAGCTAAAGAGCTATGGGGACCTTAGGTGAGTTCATGCAAGAAATGGGTGAAAGTAAAAAAGTAAAAAAAAAAATGATTTTTGCTCGACGTTATTCATTTTCTAAAAAGTTAAATTTGATCCACTTAGGACAAATCTAACACCCCTATTGTCGTTGTCGTTTACGACTCTAAACAAAAACGACACGACTGTCTTGTCGTGAAAATGATACATTTCGTGGAAATGATACATTTCTGTCGTTGACTATTTTTCCGACGACTGTGTGATAATGTGTTAAAAAAAGTATGCGTACTTAATTTTTAATTAACTAAAAGACAATTATAGTTATTTTGCAGAATGGAGATAACAAATAAAAGACAACTTCTACATTTAGTGAACGAAAGGCAGAAAAATATTCCATTGGCAAAATCGTTCACAAAGGGCCTAGCAAAAAGAGATGTTAATCGGCAATGGGGCGACGTAGCCTTATCTCCGAATTGTCTTGGACCGTCTTCGACTTCGATAGTCTAAAATACATTAAAATCTGAAAATAATTATTGTATGTTATTAAAACAATGTTTGAAATTTAAATTATTTCTACAAGTCAGTTAACGTCGCGTCGGGCAAATCCAAACGATTGGATTTGGTTCGAATTTCCTTTCATAACTTTACCAACACTTTTTTCTGGTTTTCTTCTTCGTCACTGCTTTCAAAAAACATCCCAACACTCTTCATTTTTGATTTGTTTTATTAAATAATTAATCAACTCACAAACAAAACAACATACCAAATAAAAATTCGTTGACTGTAATGTCAAACAACATGTCATAGCTTGTGGAATGTATGTGGAATGTTAGAGTTCGGAGAGTCCAGTCGTTTCAGTTACACAATACCAAATTCCAAACGACTCGACACGACAAATGTCGCCAGTCGTTTTCGACAGACGACAACGACAATTATAGGGGTGTTACATAACATTTAGTTGATTAAATGTGAGACCTCTAATTTAATTCAAAGTAAAATAATTGTGAGCGATAATATTGCGTGTTTCCTATCGCCAGTTGCTTATTGAATCTTGCCTCAATGTGAGAGCCGACTAAAGGCACCGTTGCGTTGGCTGCAGTCCAATAGAATGCTCATTGCCCACACTGGTTTGGTGAGATCAGTGGGCGCAAAATCTGAAAGCGTTAGCAAGTTTTTTAGGCACAAGCGCGCAAGAGACACTTTTCTTATCAAATTATAGTCACACTTTTTCTTCCAATTCCAAAGGATTAGGAGGATCTCTTAATTGCTTTCCTTTTCTAGCTAGTCCTAGAACTTTATAACCATTTTCCGCTTCCGAATTGCTAAGCCATTTAATTTTAAAATTACTTTCGGCACAAATAAATTTCGAAATCGATAGCCAGCTGTCAATAAACAGTGGCCAAAGTATGATGTGTGAATACATCATACTTTTATTCACATTATTATTCACAATAATCTATTCCCCCATCGATTGAATTACACAATTCTAATAGCTAAAATCAATCGACGCAATCGACAATTGTCGTGACGATCGGTAATCGACAGTCACAGAACGATTGCATGGCAATCATGCAAGCAAATTACTTCAAATCACTTGCAGCAAGCGCGTGCCGCTTGCACGGTCTATATCTGCAAGTTTTTCATGCATGAAAGAGAACGCTTGATTTTCGAGCTACTTGGTTGTAAACAAAACATCTTGCATTGTGTTATGTCGATTCCTTTGCAAATCAATTATTGACAGGAACACTCATGGGCCAATACCTAAGATTGTCTGAAAATGTGAGTTGAATCGGTGCAAAACTTTTCGAGTTTTTGAAGCATACACAAACCAACATTACATTTACTTATACATATATAGAGATTTGTGTTTATCATTTGTTTCAAATAGCGTAGTACGGATTTTTAGCACGTTCCCAAAACGGTCGCGCACTTCGATGAGCTGCATTTCTTTGACTCACAGGCTGCAATATCCGTGTTGCCATCTCTACTAGAATTAATTGCTTCGCTTCCAAATATTCAGCTTCTTATTCAAATACTATCTGCTAGGTTCCACATTTCACTTTCACTCGAAATGAAATCGGAAATGAATTTTTGTGTTCCACATTTCACTGTATTCGATTTCGATTTCAAAATTTTCGGAATTGAGACAAAGTTAAATTGTGATTTCGAAAAAATTTCAGAGTTTCCGAATCGCTGGAAACGCTGAACACTGAAAACGAATTCACTCGAATTGCAATTTCGATTTCACTCGATTTCTGGAACCTAGCTGTATATGATTAATTTTGCGTCAATTTTCTATGAAACATGAAATGAAACTGAACTCACTCACGTTCACACACAGTCGCAAATTACTTTCAAAAATCACTTGCAGCAATCAGTTGCAGCAAGCGCTTGCGCTTGCATACTGTAACGACCCGAAAAGTGATGTATGAAAAAAGTCGCTCGCAGCAATAACATTGCTTGCATGGTGTGACTACTCTCTGCAAGCACTTGCAAGGATATTTCAAAATTAGAATTCTCGGAACGATTGCTGCGAGCATTTTCATTGCTTGTTGTGACGGCATCTTTAGAAAGACGACTAATTTTCTGAAATGCAAAGTTATATACAGATTAAATTTACAGTTCTAAGTTTACCTTTTAGGATTTGCCCTTTCCTTTTGATGGGATAACATCATATATCGAGCAATGTTAATAGGATATCGGGATATGTACAGATTTGCGTGTTTCAATCTATAAAAATACAAATAATGAAAATATTATCAGGTGAAAAATTTGTGAAATCGATGCAGTTTGCAGTATTTTTACCAAATTCAATAATTATACATAAATATTCAGGCCTATTCGGCAAAATCTTTTATACATTTTTCCTGTTATTCTGTTATGAATTTCCATACAAAAGTTCGAACTGTCAAAAAATCTTTTACGATCTCCAAAATTGGTATTCTGCGTGCAAAAATCTTTTATGAAATCTGTTATAAATCATAACAGAATAAAAGACAGAATTTTGTGACTTTTATCATAAAAGATTTTTATTAATTAGAAAGTTTTGGATTGAAATGGATATCTATACAATTTTTCGTCAACGAAATGTCTACAAAAGAAGACAAATGTAATAAATGTGTATAAACAAGTGGGAAAATAATTTATCAATTTATATTTTTGGTTTAGGCGAAGACACCAACCACTTTTGCTGGAACTAATAGTGATCCCTTTGATCTTCCTGATGTGCATTTTATTCAGCTCTTTAGATTGGATACGGTGAATGCTAGAGTTCTAATGAACAAATTGGAACAGTACGCAAGACACGAATTGATTAATCGTTCGCGTTGCCAGAACTTCAGGCGTAATTATTTAGGCGTTATTTCCAGGCTGAAAGGAATTCTGAAATCTAAAATTTCCGAGCGAAATGAAAACGCGTGCGTTCCTTAGATTACGACTTCATTTATTGAAAAAGAAAAAGAGAATAGAGCGAGAGATGAATAAAAAACAGGGACAATAATATTACAATCATTTTACAGACATTAGTTCAGCGCACAAGTGACCACTGAAGGTGGAAACACACGGTTTAGGGTGATGCATCGGCGAACATACTCCCGCCGTTGAAAGCTCCTTTCAACATGTATCGACAAGTAGTGGGCAAAGCTTCGTAATAGGACGTTTGAACTCTCCCTTTGTTGTAGTGACTGATGCAACGCGTGTCAGACCATCTCGTCCGGGGTACGTTTTGGTAATTCTGCCAATGAGCCATCGACAGGGTGGCTGATTTTCGTCCTTCAGGACGACTACATCGTTGGGTTGAATGTTCTTCGACTTTTCCAACCATTTCGGCCGCTTCCGAAGTTGAGCCAGGTAGTCTTGAGACCATTTTTGCCAAAATCCCTGGACCAACCGTTGAAGATACTGCCATCTATCTCGCAGCGATGTACCCATAGTTAAGATGCTTGGATCAGGCACAGTCGTTAGTGGTCGGGAAATGAGGAAATGTGCCGGCGTTATCGGATCCACGTCCCCTTCGAAGCGGGCGCACAATGGACGGGAGTTAGCACATGCTTCGATTTGGCACAAAACGGTCGAAAACTCCTCGTAGGTTAGAGATGCCTGGCCTAACACTCTACGTAGATGAAACTTGGTAGTTTTGACCGCAGCCTCCCATAAACCGCCGAAATGGGGAGCGTGGGGGGGTGAGAAACACCAGTTGATTCCGTTTGAAGTAAGCTCGTTGGATACATCCTCTTGAAAATTTGCTGAGTTTAATAGGTTCGCCCAATCTCGTAGCTGTTGATTGGCGCCAACGAAATTTGTGCCATTATCGCTGAAAATCGAGTGGCATTTGCCACGCCTTGCAACGAAGCGACGCAATGCAGCTATAAACGCTGCCGACGAGAGATCCGAAACGAGTTCCAGGTGCAACGCCTTTGTAGCCATGCACACGAATACGGAGACATAAACCTTATGCTGTTTAGCGCCTCGTCCTTTCCATGACCGGACCAAAAAGGGGCCCGCGTAGTCAACGCCAGTGTTGCCAAATGTTACTCCTGGTTCCAATCTCGGCTTCGGCAGACAAGCCATTTGCTGTTGGTAGGGAACGGCACGTTGCCGCATACATGTTGGGCATTGATAAATGCATCGTTTAATGACGTGATGAACACCAATGACAAAATAGTTGAGAGAAATTAGATATGTCATTTGCCGCATTCCGGCATGCATGTTGGTCAGGTGAAAATTCTTAACGATTAAACGAGTTAGGGGATGATCCTTATGCAAAATGATGGGATGCTTCTGGTCAAAGGGTATGCATGCATTTTCGAGTCTGCCTCCCACCCGCAGAACACCATCCTGATCGATGAAGGGGTGCATTGAAGAATATTTGCTTTTTCTTGAAACGGCTTGTCCTCTGGTCAACGAGGAAATTTCATCATGGAACGTATACTGCTGCGAAAGCTTGACTAATGCGAGTTTAGCGAGCCGTATATATTCGGGGGATAAAAAGTGTGATTGGCTAGAGCCACGGGTAGTCGATCGAGTTCGGGCTAGACGAATGCAGCGAGCAATGACCCGAAAAAGACGATTAAGGCTCGAAAACCTTCCGAAGATACGAGTATCCCATTCATCAGTGTTCGTTGCGGTGACTAAACATGCGATCTCCTCTTCGACATTAACATCATTGATGTGGGGCAATCGGGAAAAAGTTATCACCATATCGCGAAGAAAATCAGGACCGTACCACCACAAGTCCAGGTCTGCTAAGCGCTTCGGTAGCATGCCGCGAGTGGCACAGTCTGCAGGATTCTCAGCCGAGCGCACATGGTGCCATATAGATACTGGAAATCGAGCGACGATTTGAGATACCCTGTTATCGACGAAGACGTTTCGCTGCCGCGGATATCCCTGTATCCAGTGCAGGACCGGTGTAGAATCGGTATATGCAAAACACTCCAGGTCCGGAATAGCAAGGGCTTCTTTCACCTTGCTAAGCAAGTTGGTTAGCAGTAAAGAGCCACATAATTCCAGACGTGGAATCGAAAGGGAAGGTTTAGCTGGAGCAATTCTGGTCTTGGCACAGATTAGCGTAGTTTGCACGCCATTGACTCCCACCACCCTAGAATAGACTGCAGCAGCATAAGCTGACTCCGACGCATCAGCAAAGCCGTGCAGTTCGATTACATCCCTATGACTATATTGAAGCCACCTCGGAATGCTTAATATTTGTAGGGAACTCAGGTCTGTTCTAAAGCTCGACCACTCTTGGTAGAGGTCCGTGGGAATGAACTCGTCCCAACCGACTCCCTTGATCCAAAGGCGCTTCATGAAGATCTTCATTTTGACGACGGCCGGTGAAAGCCATCCTAATGGATCAAATATCCGTGCTATATCCGATAGCACTTCCCTCTTGGTGGCATGTTGCCCGATGACCGGAATTGTAGAGGCAAATTTGAAGCAGTCGTGTTTCGTGTCCCACAGCAGACCCAAAGTTTTGACTCCGGTTTCACCAATGAACAACTCGGTTGCCAACTCTCGATGCTCGGGAGGAACGGTGCTTAGGAAGTCAGACGAATTGGAGGACCACTTTCGAAGATCCATTCCTGCGTTGGTGAGGACATGTATCAAATCGTTTTTTAAGTCTACAGCTTCATTTATGCTTTCGAACGTTGACATAAAATCGTCCACGTAGAAATCGTTAATAAGGCTATTCGAAGCCCGCGGAAAGGTATTCATATTGTTAACGCCGATTTGCTTGAGGACCCGAGTTGCTAGAAACGAAGCGGAAGCGGTTCCGTACGTTACGGTAAGAAGTACATAGTCACGTGGGTCTTCGGTTACTTCTTCCCTCCAGACGATACGTTGGAAATGAACATCATTTGCATTAACTAAAATCTGGCGATACATTTTGGCTATATCAGCCTTAACCGCGATTTTATGCTTCCGAAATCGGATTATGCACGTAAAAAGATCGTTTTGGATTGTAGGTCCTACAAGTAAATAGTCATTTAATGACAAACCGTTAGTGGATTTACGCGACGCGTTGAAAACGACCCTCAGCTTTGTCGTTGCGCTGGTGGGCTTAAATACCGCGTGATGAGGTAAGTAGAACGATGGGCGATCGAGATCGTTGAGAGGCACGATTGCCATATGCCCTAGCCGCTCGTACTCACGCATAAACTCAGCATACTGTTGTTTTAAGATCGCGTCCTTAGCGAATCGTCGCTCCATAGCATGTAGTAGCTTTAACGCCGCACCACGTGAGTCTCCGAACTCCACGGGCGTTTTGCTAAAAGGTAGACTAACTACAAACCTACCGTCGCTATTGACGAAATGCGTCGAGGAAAAATGATTTTCGATAGCTTCACTTACCTCGCACTCGCTGCGACGTCCATCTGCAAACTCTTCGGGCTCAAAAAATCGTTTTAATAACACGTCGAGATTAACAGTGGAATGATAAACACTTAATGCTGCTTCTTGTCTCAAGGAAATGTTTCCCGCGATCACCCAGCCGAAGATGGTATTCTGGGCGACAGGTGAGCCCGACGGATGCACAATTTTTCCTTCCACGACAATGTCAAAAAACACGTCCGCTCCCAATAAAACATCGATTTTATTTGGGCGATAACACTTGGGGTCTGCTAAAGAAAGGTTGTTGAAATATGACAAACTAGCACTTGAAAACTCAGCACTCGGTAGATCGTTTATTAATGTCGCGAGAACGAAGGCATGAACCGAAATGAATAAACTTGAATTCACCGTCGACGACACAACGAGATTTACTTTACCGCGGGTGCCTTGAGTACCTTTGCACTGGCCTAAGCCTACTATAGGGACCTTGGCATGCGAGCGCTTTAGGCCTAGCCGTTGCACACATGACTCCGAAATTAGAGTTGCTTGTGACCCGGAATCAAGCAAAGCTCTGCACGGTTGAAGCTCACCATTCACGTCCTGGATCATAACCATTGCCGTTGGCAACATCGTTAAACACTCACGATACGATGGGATGGCGCGCACGGAGACAGCGGATACGAAACCATTCGAGGTGCTAGGTTGACTTGACGGAGGGACCGCGGGCACAAATGGTGGAGGAATTACATCTAAATCTAACATAGTGTTGTGTTTCGAACTACACGCTTTGCAATTAGAGTATTTGCATTCCGACTGTTGCGATGCAACTCGGCAACACACGCCGGAAATGCAGGGTACTTCAAACTGAAGTTTCCCTTTGACGTTTGACAGCTTATACCTAACCTAAAAAACCATTTTTGCTTTCTTATTTTTTGGAGATCGTGAGAGAACGGGTGGTGTTCGCACAAATGTAAGAAAAATTGCATTTTATTTTAATTGTATTTAAGCTAATTGAATTTAAATAAAGATTTTAGTTGCATTCTGGACTTATTATATGTGTTTTTTCGCACCCGGCCCGACTTCTCAACACCGACACTGCATGTTTCGCACGAAGACAGTTACAGCAAATTCCGTTTGCTTTGACGAATTCACAGCGAGCAGGCACCGCGAGATCTCGAAACTGCGCGCACTGATACAGCATATGCTTTTGTTTACATTTAGGACACGATTGAATTGTCACATTTAAAACACGTCTACCCGATTCTTTAGTTTTATGCGTACTTGACATATTGCGCCCAGTATGCCAATTCGAGAGGTTTAAGCTTTCGAGTTCATTAATCCGTTCTTTTAAGAATTTAGTAAAATCCGAATACGTTTGCTTATTGTTGTCCTTGCTAGCGCGAATCCACAGCATCTTATTTTCGGAGTCTAATTTACGCGTCAGAATATAAACGATCAATATGTCCCACGAATCGATTGGGAGCTTTAAAGCAGCAAGAGCGTTCATGTTCTCGATTGTGGTGCTGAATAATCGCTTAATTTCGGCTAGCGAACCACTTTTGACCACCGGTTGGTCGAATATATTGTCTAGATGCGCTACCATGATAAACTTCGGCTTATCATAATGCTCGTTCAATAATTTCCAAGCAATGTCGAAATTGTCGTTACTATGAGGGAGATGGTTTACTAGTGACAACGCATCTCCTTTCAAACGCGTTTGGAGAAATTCCAATTTTTCGATACCCGTAACTGATTTTTTCGATATCACTAGTGCAGTAAACAAATCGCGAAATCTAACCCATTCGTCGAATTTCCCCGAAAACTCTGGTAGCGCCACTGCAGGGAGACCCGATGGCATTTGCTGATTTGTTATGCTAATTGATCGTCGCGAAGAATCAACAAGACCTTTAACTATTTCGTTTAATGAACACTGATTTTCGGTTAGCGTCTGAATAACTTTACTGAGCTCAATATCCGAGTCAGATCGCGAATCACCACTACCACACTTTTCTATAACTTCGGATAATTTTGCGTGGGCACTGTAAAATGTGGATTCAAACTCCGCGCGATATTGTGTTTCTTCGGATAATTGTACACTGTCTTCAATCGATGCTTCAATTTCACTTTGCAACCGCTCGAAATCTTGCATATGTTGCTCTAATTTTGTTTGTCGAAGCTTACTCTCAGCCAGTGGAGCACCCGGTGACTCACTGAATGTAACGATCCGCGTTACCTGGCCTTTGATAGCCGCTCGTTTTCGCTTTAGAGCTTCCATAATATCGATGGGAACGGAAATCTTCACAATCAATTAAGACGTGGTTGCGTTTTAATAAAAACGTTGTGTTTATTGTTTATTGATTAAAAATAACCAAAATAACCGTACGCACAACCAATAGAGACAATGCTTTTTTTTTTTTCGAAATAGCGGCAGCAGCGACCAGCGAGTGCAACTACCGTATCCAACACGTATGTACTTTTGTCAAGGTGCACCGTTTTGTTAAGCACTGCAGAAGTGCGATGTTTCACAACTGCTTTTTTTTATGAATGCACAGCACTTATGTATACATATATGAGGTATCGACGATATGCACCGCGAGGGGATTGCACTTGATAGCAACTGAGTGGGCAGATTGCGTAGCGCCCACTTGATTACCGTTTTACCGCTCGATTAATTTCGTTGCGCGTACATGCACTGACGTTTCTTGCTATTTTTTATAGTTGTAAGCAATTGTTAAGAAGAATAACCGATTAGGATAAATGACAATTTAGTTGCTGAAACCGCACGTTAAAGTTTAATTGCGAATGCGAATGGAAATCCTAATACACCCGAATAATCCGTGCTCGATAGGACCAAATGATTAATCGTTCGCGTTGCCAGAACTTCAGGCGTAATTATTTAGGCGTTATTTCCAGGCTGAAAGGAATTCTGAAATCTAAAATTTCCGAGCGAAATGAAAACGCGTGCGTTCCTTAGATTACGACTTCATTTATTGAAAAAGAAAAAGAGAATAGAGCGAGAGATGAATAAAAAACAGGGACAATAATATTACAATCATTTTACAGACATTAGTTCAGCGCACAAGTGACCACTGAAGGTGGAAACACACGGTTTAGGGTGATGCATCGGCGAACACGAATACAAACATATCATTCAAATTCAGGTCAAGTGCATTTCTAATCTAATAATGTAATAACGATGTAAAGTTGAATATTTATTTCAAGTTTCTAATGACATTTTTACGGATACGCTTCATATCAGGCATTAATAGAAAGCAAACAAAGAACCTACTAAACAGAACCCGCCCAGATATCCGTTAAATCACGGCAACAACCACGGGGCATTGGCCAATTGGAGACCATGCGGCCAAAGTATCCCATAAAAATGCCTCAATGCCGCAGTTGCGGAAATACGAATGAGAAAAAAACTCTCTCATTTCCTCTGCAAATGTCCAGCATCAGACTGGGCGCACTGAACCAACTATTCCTTGACGACTTTAGCGACGTTTGCGGCAAAGGGATACTGCATATTATTTATCCGCTTTCTCAATTCTACAGGCTGGCTATAGGTACCGACTGGATCACATCCTTAACATTCATAACAAAGTAGGTCATTTTTGGTTTATTCCAGATTCATTCAGCTGGTTACTGATTTAAACAGTGTTTTCTAATTGGATTTAGCTCCATGTAAGAGCAATATATTTGCTTTAGCTCGGTCGTGGTTTTTTGTTGTCTTTTTCCTAAAAAGATATTCCACTGTTTATTACACAATTATTTAGTTTGTAGTAATTCATAACTTATTCATTTCAGCCCGCATTTTAATATGTTTTTTGCACAAATTTAACCAGGTGCCTACCGACTATGAATAAAAAAAAAACTCTATGGTTTGCTTTGACAGCTTCGTAACAGATTATCAATTTTCGAAGTTCCATAACAGAATTTCATAAAAGTTCGAAACCCCGAATACGATTTATAAAAGATATTTTATGGTCGAATAGGCCTAATTGTTCTCTTTTAGTAGAACAGTGTTCAAAGTACATTAATTTATTAATTTAGGCTGTGTGTGAATTGTGCAAAATAATTATCCTAGGATAGAATATTTCAGCTGTCAAAAAATGATCTGATCATGCTATTAATAAATACCGTGAAATTAAATAAATCACTGTTTTAAGATTCGAATTTCCAAGGGGCTGTTAAAGAAAACCGAAGGGAGAGGAAAAGTTTAGTCAGTAGGAGTCTGACACACCAAGAAAATTTAAATATAACGAGTGTTTTTTCCGTTGAACTTGTTTTTGCTTTCATAATCATTTCGATAGTTAGATGAGAGAGATGCGATTTCATGAGAACACAAGGGTTCTCAGTTAAGCATCTCACTATGAACTTCTCTCTCCCACGACGATTGGTTCTTCGTACCAGAGCGACTCGTGGCCGAACAACCCTGGCCTGGCCACGACCAAAGATCGTCAACCTCCTCAGCACAATTGGCAACTTACGTCAATTCGTCATCATCATCACAACCAGAAGTCAAACCAGAAGAATACCGAACAAGTATGTTCCCACTAACAAACTCAAACATTGATTTTTCCATATTGGAGCAGACAATACCGGCAAGTCTGCTCCAACAACCAGTATTCTGTACTGTATTCCCATGCTCATCTTCTGTTCGGGTCTTGTATCCTTGGGTAGATCGCTTTACCCTTTGGTAGAACTTTCGAACGCTGCCTCTGCAGTAGCGTCCCTCAATTGATTCGACCGCCCGCTTCTCGTGCTCTTTCTTTTTCCTTTTGAGAAGTCGGTGTTCCTCCCTTCATCTTTGCCCGTAGAGCTTGTGGGCAGCTCTCTCAGCCGCTCTGGTTCTTGTCTGCAGCATTAATTGATAGGCCTCGTTCTTGGCTGCATGTGCCTGGCGGCATTCCTAATCGAACCAGGGGTTTCGTTGTGGTCGCCTAGTGAAACCCAGCACTTCGGTAGCGGCACTCCTGATGGCACGCTGACAGTGTTGCCACTGGTCCTGTGTACTTGATGCCGGTGAAGCTTAGGATGGGCTTGCTGAGAGGTTTAGGGAGACGCGGTCGGCAAAAGTTTTGGTGGTCTCTTGCGATAGTAGCCTTGCCACATCAAATTTTCTTACAGTATCCTCTCGGTGTTGTTTAGTATTGGATATCCGCATCCGTATTTTGGCAACTACCAAGTGATGGTCTGAGTCTATGTTTGCCACTCGGAACGTTCAGACATCCAAGATACTGGAGCCATGTCTGGCGTCGATCGCAACATGATCGATTTGGTTGACGGTTTGTTGATCTGCAGAACGCCAAGTCCCCTGGTGTATGTTGAGGTGTGGGAATCGTGTGCTGGCATTGATGACATTTCGCCCCGCTGCAAAGTCGATTAGCCTGAGTCCGTTTCCAGAGGTGTTGTCGTGCTGGCTGTGCTTTCTGGCTGTAGGCCAAAGATGCCCTCCTTTTCGATTTTGGCTTTAGAGTCGCCAAGAACTATCTTGACGTCGTACTTCGGGCGCTTCTCATACGTCTAGAATGGTTCTTGGGCTAACTCGTCTTTCTCCTCTGTCGGGGGTGAGCACAGATCAGCGTGATATTTTTAAATTTGGCCCTGATACGGATTGTAACTAGTCGATCGCTAACATTGCGAAATCCCAAGACTTCTTGCCTAAGTCTTCCTCTGATCACAAATCCACATCCAAATATCCGCTGACTCTGCTTTCTGCCTGACTCGCCGTAGTAGATGTCACAGTTTTTCATCCTTCTTATGCCTTTTCCATCCCGTCGCACTTCCTGCATGGAAGTAATGTCGGTTGTAGTGTTGCTATTTTTTTTTTTTTTTGTGTTCAGCAGTCGCGCTTATAAGTTTAGCAAGTCAAGCACCGGTGGGCGAGACCAGTACCCGGTGGTTACCACGGGGAGATAAAATAAGCACAATTGATGTATATGAGAAAGTTAAAACACTGAACATTGCCAAGTTAATGTCAATCAATGACTGCCTGATTCATACACACCTACACGCAAAATTATTGCTTGATACTATTTTATGTTAAATATTCACCCCTTTTCCCGTTGGCGTTTGTCGTAAACGCCTAATATTTCATTTCGGTTTTAGGACTGTGTTTGTAACTTTTTTAAGAAAAACTTTTTGAAATTACAGTGAACACATAGAAAATGAAGTAAAATCGTTAACGAAAGTTCGAAAAAAAATCTTAATATTGGATTTACAACGACACGACACATGAGTCGTATACGACAAACGCCAACGGGAATAAGGGTGATTGACTAGACAAATCTATTAGTTAAGGTTAAGTTAGATGGCAACTATCCATTACGGAGTAATTCAGTTAGTTTCAACAAATAACGTACATTGTGATTCCGCCACTGTTGAAACCACTCTGAATTTAGGGGCACACTATTTTCAATCAAATCAAACTCTTATTCACAAATTATCAATTACCTATTTGACATATCATCATCTTCACCGCCCCATCCCCAAAATGAATTGGAAAATCCATTGACCTTGGCGAAATGTTGACGAGTCATCGCTGAGACTCCTCCGAAGATTGAACTGTACGGTAATCTAAAATTTAAATAAATTTTTCAAATTATTATTTTCGTATTTTTATTTGTTATACAACTTTCTTACCTATACCCAAATACATCGATTGCTACCGACATATGCCGTGGTTGATTAGGACAAGTATATAAATTTCTTTCATCTAATGGAAGTAGATCAACATCGTGAAATATGAAGCAATCCCAGGCAGACAATTTTAATGCTTCTAGGAAGCCGATATTCATCAACGCAGCTCTATTAAATAACTTTCCATTTGTTTGTTCCATTACAAGTATTCGATATTCAATATTTTGCTTCATCAAAAATGGATGAAGATTTTTTAGAAATATGGATAAGTGTGCATAGCGGTCCCTAAAAGGTACAATAATCGCCACGCGGAATTTTGCTATACAATTTGTTGGACGATACCAACCGCCCATCATCACAGTTGAAGACAGTCTCTGCTGAACAAAGTCCAGCGATTCCAATGTTGTATTTGGTTTTATTGGACCACCTGAAACAATATTTTGTAAATAATGATTATTAATTTTCATTCAAATAAAGAAAATAAATTTTTGTCAGTTATAAAAAAAATAAGAAATGAAATCAGAGCCAGCAGTGTTAAAAATGAAAGAATTTAAAAAAATACATATAAAGGGTGTCCCATAATTCACGCAAAATTTTAATTTTGCGCCATTTAATAGTACAGTAATGGTTGGTTGAAAGTGGCTGCCAGCTGGGAAATACCAACACACTCAGACCAGCATAGGTCCACAAAAAAGCATAAGATCTCCCTACTAGTTAAACCATTTTGAGTTCTTTATAAAGCGTAAGAGGCTTCTGATGTCTGTGTTTGTCAGATCGCCCAAGTTGTTGTAATGGAAGGCTCCTAGGTGAAGCTTCGTTCTACGGGAGAGAGCTGGGCACGTACAAAGAAAGGTGAGGGATAATTTCCTCCTCTTCCTCATCCATGCAGCTTCTGCAAAAGTCGTTTGCGAAAAGGCCTAGTCTTGCGGCATGTTTACCTATCAGGCAGTGTCACCTATTGTAGTGACTATATGCAATCTGTTGAGAGAGATCAGTTCCTTAGAGCGTTTCAAATCTAGCTTAGGCAAAATTTGCTTTGTCACTAGACAAGTGGTGCCACTTGTCCACTTAAGATTTGTGTTCTCGATAGCATTCAGCTTTAATTTTTGTTTGCAAGTAGCGATTGGTATCCCTGGGGTGCCTATATCTGGCAGGATGGTTTGAGATGTTCCTATTCAAGCGATTTCTTCGTTTTATAATTCCCTGGAATGTCTCTATGCCCCGGCACCGAAATAAGGTGAATGTTGAACTATTCTGCCATCGCCGTAGGAGACGACCGGCACTCGAGGGCTACAAGAGAAGTTATAGAGATCGAATACAAAGATTTGATGGCTAAGATTAAGACTTTCGGATAAAACACCCCCACCAAATCCGTCTTTGGTTTTTGAGCCGTCAGTATAGAAGTGAACTGATTCATATTCTGGGAAAGTATACGCATCCCAGATTGCTCTGGAGGGTATAGTGACGGTCTTATAACTGACATATAGAGCCAGTGGATTATTCGGGGTTGTAGACCCCATTTGTTACCAAAGCTTTGCAAGAGAAGAGTGCTACTGTAGCCTTTTTTACTCTTTCTTGGATGTTGAGTTTCCAACTCAGCTTCCTATCCAGGATAAGCCCCACATATTTTGCTTTGTCAGAGAAAGTTTGGTTGATTGATACCATTAAGTGAGGGAGGGTCGATTTTCGGAATTTTAGATTTCCTGGTTAATAGCAGTTTTGTGGGGGTTCACAGCTAAACCACAACGACTCGCCCAACTGGCTAGCTTATTAAGAGCATTTTGTAGGAGTTCTTTTAGAGTATTCAAGTGCTTTCCTGAAACGTCTATAGCAACATCATCTGCATAAGCGATCGCCGTACATCCTTCACCTTCCAGGATCATCAGTAGTTCATTGACCGCCAAATTCCACAGAAGGGGGGATAGAACACCACCTTGCAGAGTGCCTCTACTAACAGATCTTTTTATCGATACTGTTACGTAAGTGGATGTCAATCAATCGTTCTAGTGTTTTTTGCTCTCAGATTGAGGCAACAAGCAATAACCAACTAAGCAACTAGCAACTGCCAATAAACAATCAGCAACATTTTTCATTCGATCGATATTGAGTTGCTTTGATGTGAGACCTCTAATCTAATTCTATGTAAAATAACTGTGAGCGATAATATTGCGTGTTTCCTATTGCCAGTTGCTTATTGATTGTTGCCTCAATGTGAGAGCCGACTTAGTCGGCTTGACGTCTCACATCAAAGCAACTAAATATCGCTCGAATGAAAAATGTTGCTGATTGTTTATTGGCAGTTGCTATAGTAACTATAGTTGCTTATTGCTTGTTGCCTCAATCTGAGAGCCGCCTAATAGGTCTGAAATCTTTAGGATTTGTGTGGGAGCATTTGCCTGCTTTGGGTATGAAGACAACTTTATCTTCTCTCCATATCTTTGGGATATATACCAGTCCAAGACATCTTTTTAAAATTGTCTGTACAGTGATTCAAGATAGTACAGTGATACAAACAATAACAATGTGACAGCCGACAGTTTGGGGTTAATAAAAATGGAGCGATATACGAAAGAAAAACGCATTTTCATTGTTGAGCAATATTTTAAAAATAATGAAGGTTTGTCAACTACAGTCCGCAATTTTCGAACAAAATCATATCAACTGCGAAGAGATAAATTGAAAAATTCAGGGAGACTGGATCAATTAGTGATCTGGGTGTCCTGTCACAAGCGGTTCAACATAAAACATCGAAGCAGTTCACGAGAGTATTGCTAACAGTCCAGGAACATCAATTAGTCAATAATTGGGCATTTCGAGAAGCTCTGTACAGCGAATTCTCACGAAAGACTTGAAACTTCATGCTTACAAAGTTCAATTGACTCAAGAACTGAAGACTACTGACCATGCAGCGCGAAGAAAGTTCGTTGAATGGATTTTGGAACAACAAGTTTTTCGAACAAAATCATTTTCTGTGATCACGCTCATTTTCGTCTTGATGGCTTCGTCAATCGCCAAGATTGTCTGGCAGTTCGTTATCGTGACATGATAACCCAGTTTTTAGTGCCTAAATTACAAGATATGGATGTGATCAGCAAGTGGTTTGGTTTGCCATATCGTTCGATTTTCACTATTTTGAGCTTGATGGATTCGTATTGACCCAGAAAGGACACTATGTAGGGCAATCACAGAAATTTTCCAGAGGAAACAATTATTGATAATTGGAAAAACTGTCAGGCGCCACCTGGTTGATCCACTTGCACCCAATAAAAAAAAACTGCAAGCGTTATTACTCCACACTAGTGGGAGTTAAGTTTTAATTTAATGTAAAAGAAAAATGAATCAAAATTGTTGAGGAAGAGGATTACAATAGTGTTCTGTTATCGCAATGGTTGTCAAAAGCGATAAAGAGCCGTGGGAAGGAGTGCTGGTGAATACAACACTACTGAAAATGCGTTGTCCTCGGAAACATGTTTCGATGTCTTTGATTACCTAATCTAGGTACGTATTTCTTTCTTTTTAACAGAAAGAGTTTTACAAAATTTACCCACCTATTTACGAATTTAGTAAAATCAATTATTCATTTCAATTGAAGAATCACGAGAGCTTAATTTCAGCTATAGCAAACTGAATTAACAAAGAATGTAGCTTAACTAGGTTACCATACTTCATCATCAATCAGTTTAAATTATTCAAAATATAAAACAAGAAAAATATATCCTGTTTTACCTGAATTATGATCAGAATAGGTTGAGATAATAATATATAAATAATGTTGTTATCTATGTACATTTATGAATTCATTAATGGTCAAAAGAAAAAGGATTACCTGGTTTAGGGTCCTTGCATATTGGAAGTAAACTATTTGGAGTATTTGCTTTGCTTTGCGCAGATAGTTGGGCCCATATTTTTCCATCAGAATTGATACCGGGAGATTCATTGGGATCAGTAGTATTAAATTCTAATGAGTTTAGTTTTTGTTCGGAA
The DNA here is from genome assembly GCA_949372485.1 of Cheilosia soror. Classification (NCBI taxonomy): domain Eukaryota; kingdom Metazoa; phylum Arthropoda; class Insecta; order Diptera; family Syrphidae; genus Cheilosia; species Cheilosia soror. The sequence continues at coordinate 25,771,839 of OX443564.1, forward strand.
TTATTCAAATTAGCTAATGCCTCTGCTGATCCATTTGACATGTGGCCACTGGATAAAGACACTCTTTTTACACTGGAAAGAGAAAATATTTAAAAAAAATGTATGTCCAGATGGTTTTTGTTACCTTAATTTAGAAAATGAAAAGGTATCGTCTACTTTGCCACCAAAATAATTAAATAATACATTCAACAGCACGAATAAAATTACTCCGGTGGTAACTGCTTTGAATCCATTTGTTTTGGTGCAGACTCCCATCCCCATTAAAACAATTTGGAAAAACCATTAATTGTTTCAATTTGAGATTCGACTATCAACAAATATTTTGTAAATGCAATAATTAAAAGGACAGAAAAGGCTGACACTTGCTAAAATGCAATCCACAAGATTATGTAAATTCCACATACAGCATTGCCAGGACGATGTGATAATTCTTGTTGTTCAGAATCGGTAAAATCTAGTACAATTTGGTAAAAAAAAATAAATTTGTTGGGACTATTCAGCCAAATCTCTCATTTGCTTTCAAATTATGAATGAAGTTGGTGCAGAAAATGCACCGAAAATTCACTTTCAGATGTAATTCTCGCATGGGCATGAAGGTTATTTTCCGCACTACTGCCCTTTTGATACAAATCTTCATTCCTTCAAACAAGTTCCAACTGCACAGCTTGACCCTGATTCATAAAAATTGACAATTGCGACAGGTGACAGGTCACAATTTGTCAACAGACAAATTTCTGTTTTTTAAATGATTAAACAATTTTGTAGAATTGTCGGAAAATAGTCGACAATAATTGTCAAGTTTTGGTGTCATAAAAAAATTGTCATGACCGCATGAGTTGTCAGGAATTTTTCGAGAATTGTCATAAATTCTCTGACAAATTTGTACTGACAATTTTTTTATGGGACTGATGAAATTTTACAATTTTGTCAGTATGTAATTGACAGGCGTTTGAGTTTCGGTCAAGTATTGATAGTGAAGTGACAAGTACCTAGAACCTATGATTTAAATGTTACATAGTATTATTTCCTCAAGCGGAAGTGATAAAGAATCTCAAATATAATTTCGTGGAGTACGCGCTCGTCACTTTAAAGAAAGAATAAATAATAACATTTTATTGCATTAAGTGATTTCAAATTTAATCGCATGTTCGGAAAACAGCATCGAAGTATATTTTCTCAAAGAGCATACCGCAGACAGAAGGCAATCGCTCTCTTGATAAGATTCACGACAAATTCATCAAAATGGCCGCGTTTCATTGACCGCTAGGGCTAGACGACTACAATGGCCGCGTTCCATTGACCGCTAGATGACTAGCGGCATGCCAAAATCCGTATAAAAAAAATGACATTTCAGCATTTGCGCTAGAGCTCTAGCACATTTTGTGAAATATCCTTTTCTGGGAAATTTTTCAATCTAGCACAAAATGAACTGCTAGATTGAAAAAAAAAAAATAACGAACTGTCAAAATAAAAGTGAAAGTGCAGAAGTCAAATATTTCCAATTTGGTTTAAAATGGGAAATCAAACTTGTATGTAATTAATATACATTGGCCGCGTTCCATTGACCACTAGATGACTAGCGGCATGCCAAACTCAATATAAAAAAAACTGACATTTAAGCATTTGCGCTAGAGCTCTAGCACATTTTGTGAAATATCCTTTTCTGGGAAATTTTTCAATCTAGCACAAAATGAACTGCTAGATTGAAAAAAATAACGAACTGTCAAAACAAAAGTGAAAGTGCACAAGTCAAATATTTCCAATTTGGTGTAAAATGGGAATTCAAGCTTCTATGTAATTAATATACATTGCATTTGTTTATTTAAATTATAGTGTATATATAAAATACATTTTTGAATCTCATGAAGATGAATTAATACGAATTCAAATTGGATTTAATGTCACTTTGCCGCTGCCGCTAGATCTCTAGCGCCAGCGTTCCTTCATCAGGGATATTATGTGCTAGATGACTAGCGGTCAAAGGTGTGAGTCAAAAATGTATTTTGTGCCATCATGCCGCATATTTATGAATACACTATAAATAAACAAATACCATGTAGCTATATTAATTACATAGAAGCTTCATTTCACATTTTACACCAAATTGGAAATATTTCGTTATTTTTTTCCAATCTAGCAGTTCATTTTGTGCTAGATTGAAAAATTTCCCAGAAAAGGATATTTCACAAAATGTGCTAGAGCTCTAGCGCAAATGCTGAAATGTCAGTTTTTTTTATATGGAGTTTGGCATGCCGCTAGTCATCTAGCGGTCAGTGGAACGCGGCCAATGTCGAGTGGTTACCTGCACGGTTCGTATGTATTTTTGAATGTAATTTCAGCATTTCAGTTTGTGTAAGTGTGTTATGTACGAGCCATTGACATACTATACATGGACTGCTAGCAGCCAATTTTTCGTTGAAGCAAAAATAAGCACTAGCTCTTTTGGTTCACGGCGGAGAGAAACGAAAACACTCAAATGTCATCGAGCAATTCGTGCGATTTGGTTTGTGGCGAGGTTTGTGTGCTGAGTGTGCCATACTGCCATCTGTTATAGTTCGTTTGAAATAATTTGAATAAGTCGTTATTTTTGCGCAGTACTAGCACAATTTTATGTAGCCACTGCGCTACATACGAAAAACGAAATGTGTGCCATATGTGGAGACTATCTGGTGACGTCAGAGCCAGATATATATGTGGCGTGCTACATATCGTGTACTAGCTAGCACCTTTACAATGGCCAGACTTTTCTGACAACGTTGTAGTAAGGTTGAAAATTGTGTTTTCACAAGGTCGGCATATACATAATTGAAGATGAAAAATTGGTCGATATATTGACAAACGTTGTCAGATAAATTCAAAGTCTTGTGGCTTGTTTTTTGTAGTACGGATAATGGATCAAACTATTGCACTTGCGACTATTTTAACTGCCTACGACGTGTTTTTACAAAGGATTGAGTGGGCCGTCGTCAGTAGGAGGGATTCTACTACAAATTGTGAGCTGAGGAACCAGAACTCTATCGCAATTTTTATTTTAATTTTGTTTGACTATTTTTGCCTGACAAAAAATGGCTTTTACTACAACTTTTGTTGAGCATACGTAAGCTAGTAAAAGTTTTAAGAAAAATCCATTCATAATTTGGAGTTTAAGGAGCCATAACCTTTTTGAAGCTTCATAGATGTAGGCAAAGGGTTTAAGACTTATATGCTAAATTGTCTTTTCAAAATGTACAAAACAGTTTTTGTACCTACCTATAATAATATAAGACTATAGAAGTTATAGCGTTTAAAGTCGTTACACCTCTAAATTAAAGGTCACCCACTTTTATGGGCTATAACTTGAAATGGGGTGGGGATAGACCCCCATGACATAAAATTATTTTTTTGGTGGAACTTCAGAAATGTTCCCTTGAAGGATTATACTGCTCAACTGGGACACCCTGTACATAAGTATTGCCATCATTGCAACCCTGGTGCCAATACAGCCAATTCTTTGAATCTTTGGTATAGTTGTAAGATTGGTGGCCTAAGACAGAGTTTTTTATGTTAATCTGGGTTGCATTCCAGGTTTGACTATTTTAACTAAATTAACAGCGATTGTTTATTTAGTTACTTTTTGGAATCTGGGACAGCTATTGTTACTAATGACATGTTGTAGTATGAACGAAATGAACCACACTTTTGCCTCTGGTTAATTTAGTTAACTTCCCCTCCTTCGAACTGTCACAGCTTGTCAACGCTGTAGTTAAAATAGTCAAACCGAATGCAGCCCAGTTTACATTGTTCCAAGGTTGACCAAATTTTCTAGTGTGTAATCCAGGACTCGATAAAATTAGAAAAACTTAATTGTTAGATGAAAACTTATTGAGCTTCAGTAGGTACATTTTTGAATGCCAGTGGTGTTGTGAGGCTTGTTTACTGATTGAATATGGAAATGTATTTTCTCAGGCTAACGGGGCTGCATTCCAGGTTTGACTATTTTAACTAAATTAACAGCGATTGTTTATTTAGTTACTTTTTGGAATCTGGGACAGCTATTGTTACTTGACATGTTGTAGTATGAACGAAATGAACCACACTTTTGCCTCTGGTTAATTTAGTTAACTTCCCCTCCTTCGAACTGTCACAGCTTGTCAACGCTGTAGTTAAAATAGTCAAACCTGGAATGCAGCCCGGGACGGGCTAGTTACAGACATTTCTTTAGATACCTGCGTCCAGTGAGTCCAGTATTTTGATGAACTCACAGACATTTAACTTTCTTGCTAATACAAAAATTATAAGTATATTTTAACTTCTGAGAAGATAAAAAGGGTAATAGGCCATTTTGTATTACTTATTACTTTGAGTTTTGTTTTATTATTTTCTATCGTATTACTCTCTTAGAGGTAATCGAACAGCATCAGTATCTTTAATAGAAATCGAATTTTGCTGATTTTGGTACGAATATTCTATATACAGGGACTTGTCCTCTCCGATGCATGGATCATAAAAACCAGGAAGCTCGCTCTGCAAATATATTAATTTATAAATAATTTAAATGTGAAAAACTATCTTAAATTACCTTGGTTGAGTTGTACAAAATCAATGTACTAGAATTTACTAAGCATTGCACTGGAATCGTAACGTCAATTAACAACTCGTTTGTATCGTCATGCTCCGAAACACCATAAACAGCCTTAAGAATTATAAGACCTTGTCTTTCGTTTTCTTCTAGAACAATACGCTCATATGTGTGCATCATTAAATCAACAGCTGCCCTTGCTTCCTCTTTTTTAAGTAAAATTCGCTGTTCGTTACTCTTTTTCGACTTTTCAATTTTAATATTTTTCTTCTCTTGATTCATTGGATCAATTATTAACTTCTTCACCAAGAGCCAGCTTATAACGGGAGTAATTGTGGCGTAAAAAACTGCAGCTGGAACGATTTCATCGCTCAAATGGATTGGAAAGACATACGATTGGCTGGAGCGGATAAGCCTATTGATAAAAATGGATTAATAATTATTTTTGTTTGAATAAATAATCTTTACTTCAGTTTTAAAAAGACACCTGTTGGCCTTCCCACTGAAACTGTTGCAACAACTGAACTATATTTGGAGACTTTTTTCTCCGCGCCACATTCTGTTAGAAAACCAAAAGTTCCGACTCTGTAAAAATAAATCGTAATAAAGTTAAAAAGGATTAATCTAGCTAGAGTAAGACAATATGAAATTTTAAATTCAGTGGCACTCGTTCTCTGTCATCAGTTTGAATCTAGGGAATCATTTATGTGAAGATAAGGATTATAAATAAGTTGGTAAAGACTTTCTAAGGAAAGTACAGACTTTCAATACGTCGTAAGAGACTCTCAGGAGTTGGGTGCTGTAGGATTTGGAGTAGGCGCGAGGTTGAATTTTGATACGAGATTTTTGCGAGATTTCTATCTTTCAGAGCGATATTTTGTTATTGGAGATTTATTTTAAAAATGCAAGATTTCGTTATTAGAGATTGTCAAATCGATTATTATAAACGCCCAAATAAAGATTTGCGTGACTGAGAAATGTCAGTGGTTTTCGTGGCTGCCAAAAACGCAAGGAAACCCCAGAAACACTTCTCAGTGCAAACTAGGGCCCGAACGAACCTAATATGTGGTCAAATTTCGACCAATGGGCAAGTCTAGTTTAATTGACAAAATATGCAAAATTGTTTTTGTGTTAACATTTGTTATGTTTATGATATAAAACTCAGAAGTCAACTCGATTTATGGCTAATTGCACCAAGGCACTAGTTAGCCCCCAGTTATAGTCATACGTAAAACGAAAATGTAAAAATGTTGTTGGCTGTTGCTTTTCGGCCGTTGTGCGAAACAAGATACGTAACGATAATGTCAAAGTTTATATTGCGTCAAGTTGGGGTACGTTTTATCGGCCGAGCTTTTTAAGGCAGCGGGGGATGACTTGGTAGAGAGCATACACCAACTCGTTTCTAAAATTTGGTCAGAGGAAAGTATGCCTGAAGAATGGAGCCTCAGCATTGTTTGCCCGATCCATAAGAAAGGAGACACTCTAAACTGCGCCAACTATAGAGGCATCAGTCTCCTTAACATCGCTTACAAAATCCTGTCTTCCGTACTGTGTGAACGCCTGAAACCATTTGTCAACGAACTGATTGGACCCTATCAGTGCGGTTTTAGGCCCGGTAAGTCCACAACCGACCAAATATTCACACTACGGCAGATCCTGGAGAAAACCCAAGAAGTCCAAATCGATACTCATCACCTATTTATCGATTTTAAAGCCGCATATGACAGCATTTATAGAGACGAGCTATACAGAGCCATGTCTAGTTTTGGCATCCCTGCCAAACTTGTCAGATTGTGCAGAATGACGATGGAGAACGCTCGCTGCTCCGTAAAGGTCGGAAACAATCTCACCGAGATCTTTGATGTCAAAAAGCGGTTAGACAAGGTGATGCGCTGTCATGTGACTTTTTCAACATCATTCTTGAGAAAATTGTGCGAAACTCGCAAGCCAACAACAGGGGCACAACAAAGTCTGTGCAACTACTTGCATAGGCTAACGACATCGACATCATTGGCAGAACACAGCGATCTGCCACTGGTGCGTTTGCGATACTTGCAGTACAGAGGCGGCAAAAATGGGTTTAGTGGTGAATGAGGGAAAACAAAATATATGTTGTCAAAAAGAAGGGACACACAACATCGACGAATCGGACAGAACGTCACGATAGACAGCTATAACTTTGTATACCTCGGCTCCGCTATTAATTCTGAAAATGACATCACATCAAAAATCAAGCGAAGAATTACACTTGCCAACCGCTGTTACTTTTGCCCAAGAAGGCAATTGATTAGTAAGGCCTGGTCGAGAAGCACCAAGGAGACTCTATATAAGACCCTCATCATCCCAGTCCTGCTTTATGGCGCAGAATCATGGACGTTATCAAAAGCGTTGATAACGTTTGCGTTGACCGGATTTGGAGGAGGAGATTTAACAGCGAACTCTACGAGCTGTACAGCGACATCGACCTGGTCAAAAAAGTCCGTATCAATCGACTAAGATGGCTAGGACATTAGAGCGAATGGACACCAACGCTCCGGCCCAGAGTCTTCGATTCCAACCCAAAGGGACAACTCAGTAGAGGAAGACCTCGCCTTAGGTGGAGTGCGCAACTGGAGGCGGTTAGCCAAAGATCGTGCTAACTGGAGAGGCGTGTTGGTTGAGGCCCAGGTCCACCCAGGACTGTAGCGCCAATTCAAAAGAAACACTGAATAGTTTTTTGAGCCAGCTTAACATGAAAATTGGGTAAAACGTACACAGAAAAAAGTCAAAATAATGTGTGTCCTCGTCCACAAAGGAATACAAGGTGAATGTACATACGAATGTAGCACTGACATCACGAATGGGACGAATGGTCCCAATGCTCTCTTTGTGCGCTCCCTGTCGACGTTAGGACTACATACGTATGTGGTTTTCTACATGCCGTGTACTATCACCTTGATACATATACCAATAAGAGGTTCAATTTTAAGCGATTGCAAATTGAGATGGGTGTACGGATACTCGTATATCTACTTACTTGATCGCAAATTTTAACTTAAGTTCATATTCTACAAGTTTTCGGGTATAAGATGTTGTGATATAGCAATGGGGTACTCCGATTGTCACCGACGTATTCCAAGCATATTTCTCATTTTGACTTTCAACAGATGTTGACATCGATGACTGTGAACTTGCATTATATGTCAGATAGCCAATGGTATGTTTATCAAGTTGAACCGCTAGCGTCGACACAAAGGTTGGAACGACACCATTTTCACGAACGTTTAGAGAAACGCCACCATTACAGAAAATTTTCTGATTTAGATTCCGGGACCCTGATATTAGAATTATACAGTTAATTTATTTTGAATGCATAATGTATTTGTTATGTGCCTACCTTTGAGGCCAATTAGAGGTCCGTTGCCTGCACCAAGATCCAGCTCGAGCCATCCTTTATTAATCAGTCTGCGACCAGAAACTAAAAAGTTGCCATTTCCTGTTCCGTTGGACGATTGCAAATTTCCAGACATTGTTACAGTATCTTTTAAAGTAATTGGAGCTTCGATGGACTGTGAAATGCTCATAGATGATATTTCAATCTTAGGAATCCTAAATAAAATTATGTTTAATAAGGTACGTATTACATTACATTATTATTCTTACTCATCATCATCGTAAGGGGCAAAGATCTCGGTAGCATTAACGTTTATAGTAATGTTTCCTCTGGGATTTGTGCGCTGTAGAAGTTTGCGTTCTTCTTGTGCTCTAGCCAAATTTTCATACTCCTCCCTGATTTCTGCTGGGGTTTTCGTCCGATGAATAATTTCCCAGCCATCAGTCTTTAAACCCTTCTCCCCTACTGAATCATATATAGCACGTTTGTGAGCATCAGATAGCACTTCGTATGCTCTTTTTGTGCGGTTAAAAAGCATTTCAGCCTTTTTTTTACTATTAGGATCCACATGCTTATCTGGATGGTAAATCCTGCTAAGTTTTCTATAGGCGGCATTTATCTGGTCGTTTGTAGCCTATAAATAAACGAGAAAGTTAAAAAAAAAAGTTATCGAGGATAGAAGGATCGATCATCGATGACCACTGTTATTACGTCTATTGGTAGGTTTAAGAAGGCATAATAGTTTTCCTCTATTTCCTGATTCTCGTCAAATTCATCTTCCATTGTGCTTCTATCAGATTGTTTGAAAAAAAATAGTTTATTAGAAAAGAAACTATTTCGAAATGTTTGTAAATTTTAACTCATACAAAATTAGAGAAAAGTTTATAACCTCGAAGGAAATTGCCTCGTAACAACACTTTTTAGTACTAAGTTATCATGTTTAGTACTTCAACAGCTGATAGTTTTGACAGTTTGCGGTGTTTTCTAAATGTCAAAATCTCCTCCCCAACATATCAAGTCTGGAACTGTTCGGTAGGTTTGCAAGATAAACGGCTACCATTACACTAGCCGCGTTCATAAACACACAAATTATTATCTATTTTGCAGTATTATTTTTGCACACAGGTTTACAAGTTTAGGTAGGTATTTAACTTTTTCACACACTTTTAACAAACACTAAATACAATTATTTTGCGATGTTTTCAATTTGTATATCGCACTTTGTTATAAACTTTTCACCAATAAAATAGGTAAAACCTTATCCTCCGGCATATATAATTTCGTTTACATGTTTATTTTAGCAATTTGGCAGGTAAAGGAATAGTAAAATTGATCGGTCGCGCTGGACATCTGCATTTGCTCTATTTTCGAATTGTGTGCGGTATGCGCTCCAAAAATGCAGCTACCACCGCAAATGATGAATGAGATATAAAGGAAACAAAGACAATTTTATAATCAAGGCATGCACCATAAGTGCCCAAAAGAGAATTAAGTACACAACGTATAAATCGGGACTTGTCAGAGATTGACAACGTCCCACGATTTTCTGCAATGTCATGTATGCCGCGATTAATATTTCTTCCCCGTGGTTGTTGTCATTTTTTTTTTTTCGATGGTCGGTGGAAATTTTGAAAAAAAAAATCCCTATTTTGTTTATGACTGAACGAAAATTCCTGAAGGAAATACCATAAATAAAAATATCTGCGCACAGTTATAAGCAGACGATGGTGATAAATGAAAGGGTCGTAAAATTATACCATTATCATTACCAACATCACTGGCGACAGAAGGAAGCTGGAAAAACCCTGCGAGTGATAGGATTATGGGTACCTGCGCTCAAATTTTGTATAGGTACTAATTTGTGTGACGTGTCCTTCTGAATGATGAGCCTATAAGGTGCAGCTGAAATTGCATTACCAGATATTTTGTTCAAAGAAATTTCTTTGGCTCATTTCGGCACCAATTCGCCAATTCGCGCACCAATTTTGCCCAAAAACATTAAATTTCTTCTCACGACGCATTAACGAGTTTTTAGCCCACACTGCACGGCGCTTTTGTAGTGGCATCGAACTGTCGTCAATGTCGCCGTCTTCGTCGGTGCTGCTACGTCGAAAAACAAACAAATAATGACATTATTATTTTGCATGAATAATTAATATTCAAATATGCACACATATGTACTCACAAATTAGTTCCCCCCATTTTTCGAACTATTTCCGATTCCACCCGACAGAAAAAGTTGAAATGACACTAAAACGTCCACGCCACCCATATCATTGTCAATTATATCAATCGTGTCACATGTGTCAAGCTGTGTAATCGCCTTTTATTCGCTCCCGGTCACTCGTCTTTGACATTCAGCTCTCTCACAGCATGACAAAGGGAGCATGTACCTAATCAATTTAGGGACACAATGACACCTGCATGTCTGGCCGATTGACATTGTGTGATTGGGTATCAATTGGACTTGGCACACTCATGAATGACATTAACATAACGATCTAATAAGTACAATTTTGTAGGTAGGTAGTTCCATCCATTTACATATTGTATATGGACTGCTAGCAGACGTTTTCGCGTTGGTTCCAACATAACCACTAGCTCTCTTGGTTCGGAGCGGAATAGTTTGGAAATTTACACTTTTTTGAAGTGGCATCTATTGTTAACAACGACGCAACATTTTTAATTTCAACCGCTTTACTTACCAATTTCACTAACGCCCAATATGTGTCTCTAGCATTCTATGGATAAATCAAAGATGGTTGTCGCATTGGCTCCCGTTTTCCAATGCCATCTACCTTAAACAGTGACGCAACAATTTGAATTACCTCATAAATTCTGTCATGCCCAATAGGTGCCTCTAGCATTCTATGGAGAAATCCAAGATCGTTCGTCATTTTGTTTCACTTATTTTTCGCTCCGAAACATGAGCGCTAGTTTATGTTGGCGTCATTTTCTGGGAAAAATTTGTATGAACTGACATTTCACTAGCAGTCCATATATAATAAGTCAATGGTTCTATCAATTTGCAAACACCAGACGTCAACCTCATACATTTTCATTAATCAACGTAACTGAATGCATGTGTACTGTGACTGAATGCTGCCCTTCTGACTGAATGGAATCGTTTACAACTCTCCACTCTCCAGTAGAGTTGTTCTCTGATTTGACAGTCATATTTAATTCTCTTCGCATGCCGATTGTTCCTGAAATAAGTTCGGAATTTTCAAAGTATTACGTGCTAATTTATTCTTGCAATAACTAAAGTTTTTTTTAATTAAATAACGTACCGACAAAGAAAAACTAATAACGAAAATGTTGAAAGCACCGAAATTCTTGGCACAATTTGTTGCACAGCGCCAATTGGGGTTCGCAGCTGGAAAGCAATCGTCTCTTTCTAGTATTTTCGAGAATGTACGTACAAAGTTCCATCACCTTTGGAATTTCACAATTTAAATGCATTTTATCAATTTTAAAGTGCAATAACCAATTTCTTGATGGCTATTATAATATTAATAAGTATTTCCTTTTTTATTTTAGCGTCTCTCGGGTTTGAACAATGGAGTTTTTTCACAAGTCCGGCACAAGTAAGTACATACGCTGAAAAGGACTTTATATCCTTAATCTGTTTTTACATAATTTATTCAATGTACTTAATACAGTTGTTTCGGTAATATATACATTTTCTTTAATTGTTTCAACTTAATTTTGTCAAGTAGACTTTCTTTTCTAACATGTCTAGTTCCGCCATGTGAGAGATTATGTAACCTCAACTGTAATCTTGCGGTTCTAAGAAAACCTTAGTGATACAGAAACGTAAAAAGTATAGCTTTAACATTTGGATTGCATGCCTCAACCGTGATTTGAAACATACATATTTATCCATTTGATAAGAATATTGCATCATCTCATTAATTGATTGTCATTTTATTAGTATGGAAAACCGTGATGTGTGTCGATATTGTGCATTGACATTGGCTACAGGCAAAGTAGCCTTGCTTAGTGCGCTCTACTTTCGCATTTTTTATGTTAAATAAGCTTTGCATTATTATGATAGTTATATAGATATGAACATCTTTCCCCTGATCCCACAATTCGTCTGGAAATGAGCCTTAACTCAAACTTTCCTTACACAGTTCCTAAGTTGTAGGTACATATTTAAATTTCCTCTATGGCAGACTATTGTTTTTCCCTGTAAGTAAATAGTAAACCTTTCAGAACGAAAAAATATGCATTTTGTTTAACGACCAACGACCCTCAACGTAAATGGTCCGCTTAACTTTTATGTCTGGGACTTCTCAAAATAGTAAATGAAGCCCTTCGGCCGACGGGACACGATCACATAAACGGTCCTCGATGTACAAACTGCATTTTCCGGTCGACGAAATATTCTCATCATGCCTGTTATTTTATTTTAATTATTCGAAGTTGATACAAAGCAAAAGAATGGTGTGGCAAAAATAATGTATGTTGTATTAATAAGTAGGTAACTGTTTTGAGAAAAGTGAATTTTATACGAAGTGTTCAAAAATTATTTGCCTTATCTATCTATAACAGGCGTATATACACCCAAGGCCTAGCGCTTCTCACAATCATTCGTTTGTGTGAGTTTTATTTTTGGGACAAATGGAGGGTACCTACAATTTTATGCCGAGTCCGAACGGCTGAATGAGAAGATTTTTCAGGACAGTCGTATTCTCGGATGTTTGTCAGACGTTCGCGAGAGGGTAATTTTGTGTTTTTCCGTGGACCGAACCTGGGACCCCTCGCACAATAAGTCCAGCACACTAACCACTGCGCTACTGCGCCTAATATTAATATTGACTTTTATATTTATATATAAGTGTGTTGAGTACCTAGTTAGACATCCGAATTGGGGGAGTCTGACTTTAAAAGCCAAAAGCTATTCATAATTTCTTAGTATTCCCGGTAATCCGGGATTACGATTGTGACATGCCACCTTGTTAAATGACTTTAATTTGTCTGTTTTAACGCCTGTTTGCAAATCGAAACTTTATTAAGAAGTTCTTCCCTTTAGTTCCTTTCCGGCGCCCAATTTTATACGTTCTGCCCTATCCCTACTGCAATGTACTAATAATATGTGTCCATCCTAAAATTGTATGTATAACCTTGTTTAATTCTTATTCTAAGCTTTGGTCTGATTACAAAGGTTCATGTCATTTCCAACGCTGATATCCACCCTCAGCCAATTTTAGTATTGGTGACACCCCTGAAGCTAGAAGGTCTACAATTTCACTTAACCCATATCATAAAATAACACGAAACATAAGTCGTATACGACAAGCGCCAACGGCAATAGGGGTGAACTTCTTAACAACTTAAAGCTGGTTTGTGCTGATTTTGGTGTCATTTTCCCCTATTTACACTTAAGTTTACCATTTCGACATGAGTAATCCAATCCAATATTTCTGTAAAACATTTATGTAGTAGTAGTAGTAGTAGAATGTTTTTATTTTCAACTTAATATAAAAAAAAAAGAACATTTTACATTATTATTTTAGCTTATATTTTTTTTTTTTTTAACTGACTCGCCAGAGCGATGTGATGCACGTTGACCTAAAAGATCTATTGTGCTTAAAAATTGTCAGGTTTATGTTTAGGTTAGTAGCGCCTCTACCTTCCTAATGTAGCTGATGATGCATTCAGCAGAAGATTTTCTTAATTCTTCGGTACTTATTACTTCCCTGAAAAATGATTTCCTTCTAATACCATAGAGAGCCGGGCATTCACATATGATATGCTCAGCTGTTTCGTCTTCTTCGAGACATAGTCGGCACTCCGGTGAGTCGACCAAGTGCAATTTGTTTAGGTGATATCGCAGACCGTGATGACCTGTTAGGTAACCTACTAGATTTTTGATATCGTGCCTGCTTAGATTTAGCAACTTTTTGGCATCGTTTTTGAAAGGCTGTATAGCTTTTTTGGCCTGTCTAAGACCTGGGATGTTCTCCCAATAGGAAATGTTTTTGTTACGTTCCCAGCTGCTTATAGCAGAATTTGTAGCTGATTTGGGGATTGTACAGAAGGGTTCAGGTCCTACAAAAGGGGTTTCCGAGCCTTTTCTGGCTAGTTCATCAGCTTTTTCATTTCCTTCAATCCCCTTATGGCCGGGGACCCACCATAAACTGGTTTTGTTCCTGGTGCTAAGTGTTTGGAGGGAATTGAAGCAGTGTAGTACTGATTTGGAGTCAATAGTTGGTGAGCTAAGGGCTTTTATAGCTGATTGACTGTCCGTGAATATATGGATGTTTGCGCCTTTTATACCTGAGTTTTGTATGAGGTTTGCGCATTCTTTGATGGCATGGAGCTCTGCCTGAAAAACACTTGGACTTTTTCCCATTGGTATTGAGACATTACGATTTGGTCCGTAAATACCAGCTCCTACCCCCGAGTCCATTTTGGAACCATCCGTATACCACTTTAGGCCGTTTTGGCAATTTGGTGGGTTATTGCTAACCCATGCTTCCCTATTTGTGATTTCTGTGGAGAAAAGTTTGTTGAAGCATAGTGTCTTAGGTAGGCGGTCTGTAACCGCACAGATCATGTCAAGTTCTGGAATTTCGGAAAGTAGTTCCATAAGTTCTGGATGTTCGTTAATATTTAACTCTTTCGCTTGCATCAGACTTGCAGAGCTGTTTATTGCCACTTTTTTGATGTGAATGTGGAGGGGTGTTAGTCCTATTAAGGCTTCTATAGCCGCAGTGGGACAGGTACGCATGGCTCCGGAAGCGCCCAGACACGCGAGCCGTTGTACCTTATTAAGCTTTTTTATGGCTGTTTTTTGTGTGGCTTTGTTCCACCATACTATCGAGGCGTATGTTATAATGGGTCTGACTATGACTGTGTAGATCCAGTATGTGATCTTTGGAGATATCCCCCAGGTTCTACCATACATGCTGCGGCAGGCCCAGAAAGCTTTTGTTGCTTTTTGGATTTTGTTGTCTATGTGGGAGTTCCACCTTTAGCTTATATAGTTTGAATTAAAGTTAAAAATACAAAACTTACGACAATGACAAAAGTCGTCTGTCGGGTAGTTAAATTTATATTAAATATTAGCTTGAATTCAAAGTTTTATGATCATGTAAGAAAATTATTACTGATTAAATTCTCTAACAAGTTCATTTCGGTATGGTAATGCTACAGTGATATAATTAATGAGCCTATCAAAATCTGTACTGTTTTCTCCATTGAGTATGTTAATAATTTCCGCATCTGTTAACCAAGCTCTCCCAAAACAACTCAGCCTGAATTCTTTTAACCCCGGACATCTGCCTAGGAAATGCTGGATGTTCTCTTCTTCCCTTAAGCTGCACACAGTACATAAGGATGTTTCGTTCTCCCTGAATCTATTCCCGTTAAGCTGAATTAGGTCGCATCTTGCCTTAAATATCCAGGTGATTTTGTTTAGTTCGAGCCCACCGGTGATGTAACTTGAGCCTCTTGAATAATCCAGAAACCTGTAGATGCGTGTACTGCTTCCAGATGCCCTCCGTAGATTTTCCTGTTGACCCTCCGATTTCAGCAGCCGCAGTAGCTCTAAGCTCTTTTGGGTCCAATCGCTATGAGAAGTGTCTCCCTCATTCCAATGCAGCCCAAAACTACCCCCAAGATGGTTTAATTCTTTGACCCAGAATACATTTTCCCTTAAAAGTATTTTTGTTAGTTGGTGTGGTAGTCTTCTTTCACTGTATTCGAACATTGTTTTTGCTGTGTATCTCATGTGAAGATCAAAACATTTATGTACTTCTGTTTTTCTCAAAAATAAAATTGTATACATGTAGGTAATTGTTCTTCCACTCACCAATTCATATATGTACATATTTTTAACTTATTTATACATAATTGGTTTACAAAAGTAATGTTTAAGTTTCTTCAAAGCCTACATAAGCTGTTGAGTATGAATTTGATTTGTTTGGCTATACATACTTTTTCCAATCTGAAAACAAATTTTTGTAAATTAAAGCTTGAGCACATTTCCGTCGTTTTTATTTTTGCATAGCGGTGAATGAATTCTTTTGCACTGAAATAAATATGACATTTAGCCAATAATGGCCCAGAAAATGCGAGAATAGATCTAATGTCTTTCAAACAGCTATGTATAAATTTTCTTATGACAAAAATTCACAATTTCAATAATCTCTTTTAGTAAATTTCATTTGACATGTTTAACTATATATTTGAAAACGTTATATATAAGTTTCTTCGACATGATCAGTCATAGTGCGCACTGAAAAGTCCCAGTAAATTGTCGTAGCTACCAAAAACACATGTAGAAGACGATAATGTAACCCTGACCCCTGTTACTTTAAAAATGTAGCAATAAAGAGATTAATCACTTGCAATAAAAAATAAACTGATTTAATATTAAAAACACACATTTCTGGTTACATTTATTTGTCCAGCATAGGTTAGGTTAGGTTAGTGGGTAGGCAGGACAGTAGAAACCTGTACGTGCCACACTTAGATCAATGTAGATCCGTTGTGATGCCCTAGGGATTTATGACCCACATACTCTGGAAAGCTATGAAAAACCTACGGATTGGTAAACCAACCCGTTTTATTTACAAATTTAAGTAGGTCGTTAATGGACCTGTCTGAAAGTTCTTCTAAATCCTCCAAGAAATAACTGCCAAGGACTTTGTTTCTTATGTGGCAGAGCGCAGGGCAGTGACAAAGGAAGTGTGGGGTATCCTCATGCACCTCCTCATCGCCGCATCCTCTGCACAGGTCGTCTGTACTAATTCCCATTTTCTTGGTATGGTATTTTAGCATGTTGTGTCCGGTGATAATACCTACAATCGAGGACAATGACAATGTCCAGCAACAATACAATACAAATTTCAAGTCAAAAGACTTTTATAATCGTATTAAGTGGAATTGTAATAAGGATAATGCACTAAAGCGTTTTTTGGGAGCTATGGAATTTTTTTTTAAACAAATAAATATATGCGCCTATTATGTAAGACAACATCAACTACAGTTGAGTTGTCTCTTGGTTTTATGTCATGTCGTATTATTATACTCAATCTTGATAGAAATGTTGTCTGTCAAAACACAACAAATATGCCGGTGGTTAGTTAGTTTGGGTTGTGTGAAAGTTGGGTTGAATTGAAGACAATTCAACTCTACTAAGTTGAGTTGTGTTCTATAATAGGGGCAATAGTTTAGTACAAAAACAATCTCCACATCTTTAAAGTCATCAGAGGCATATGTTTTTAAAAGTTTCTCCAATTTTATGTTGTATCGAATAATAATTGGTCGTATGCGAAAAGATGAGCACGAATTCAGAGTCAAGCTTGTTTAGTTGTAATTAGGGTTACATTGAGGCAAGTTAGATCACTTTAATCAAATTCTGGGGACATTACTTAAAGAAAATCAAATTCCACTTAAAAAACACAATTTGTAATTGTTTTTTCATTCATTTGCTAAAGTGCACCACTGCGTGTTTCCAAGGTCGGACGCCGAAACATTTTTCAGTTAACAATTTGATACCGTTTTCTCTAAATCGGTACGAAAATCTTCGGCCATTTCGATAATTATTGTATATTTTTAAATCTTTTTGCATATCAAAACGAGCTCTGTCTCACGTCGTGTTATCAATTGAAATCAATTACACAACATGTTAAAAAATGTTGAACTCATCCTTTTGCATACGACTCAATGATAAGGGTTTCTCTAGCATTTTTATGAAGAAAAAAAGTCATATAAGTACATAATGCATTTTCTAAACTTTTATATATGTATGTATTTTATGTTCATAGCTGCTTAAGTCTAAATTATCAATTTAGGATACGGTTATCATTGCAATACAATTCCTGTGATGCTGTGACAAAACATTAAAACAAAAATTTAAATAACAGTTTATTTTATAAAAGGTTTCATAACAAATTATAAAATATAAAATATAAAATTGTATCCGCCTAACTCTCTTCAACAAAGCACAATATTTGGGTCTTATCATGGATAGAAAGCTCATTTGGAAACATAACATCCAAGAAAGAGTCAAGAAGGCTACAGTACAACCAACCATTCTCTGCTTTTATATATGTATTACTGTTTCATCTATTACCCCGTATTCGTCTTAAAGCTACCTCACAGTCGCCAAAAAAAAAATACTTTTAAAAGCTCAGCCGAAAACACTGAGTACCCCACTCCAACCCAAAATGTTGACAATAACTTTTTCGTCACCATCCTCCCCAGAAGAATCCGGAATTATTATTATTATTATTATTTATTAACAGGTAATCAAAATTACATGGTAATATTAAAGTTACTGAGCCTAGCTGCGAAGACTATTGGCTCTATTGTTAGTTAGGGTTTATATGGAAAGGTTAGTTCTAGTTACAAAGTTTGATATCTGGAATAAGAATACCTTTTCAGAAGATGAATCAATTCACTTTTTGGACATCCAAGAAGGAGTTTTAATCTTAAGCTCTCTTTCCGTCTACCAAAATACTGTGTCGTGTTCCAGGCCTAAATTATGGCTATAAAATAAGTGTTGTCTTGGTTCAAGGAAAGTGTGATATCCATTAAAGATATCTGCATATTTGTGGACAGCCCAGCAGCTATCAAATCTTTTGATTTGGTCTTTATAACTTCTCTAGTAGCCCTCGACTACCGATCATCTCTTAAGGAGGAGATAGCCGAACAGTTCAACAATAACCATTTTTGGGTGTCGCCCGAGGCCGCAATGGGTATTTTTCTATTGCAAATTTTAGCTTAGATTTTGGGCTTGGGGATTATATCCCAACCCTTTTGGTTTATCAGTATTCACGCCTCATAAAAGTACACATTCTTATAACACCCAACAACGCTTTAATTGCTAACTCAAAACAAATAATGTGCACCTGCACATGTTTGTCTTACGAAATATTGCAAGTTTGTCCGTAAGATAATTCTTACTTTCAGTGCAACGATGTTAGAGGAATTAAAAAAATTTACCTGATTTGACGTGTGTTCAAGCGGCTCGTATACTACTAAGCAATCAAAATCGGAGAAAATCTTTTATAAATTTACTGAATTTCCATAGTAAAAAAATTTATTTATGTTTTAAACTTAATTTTTGCAGATCAGAAGAAGTTAAAGGCGCCGTCATTGGTATTGATTTGGGCACAACAAACTCCTGCGTAGCCGTCATGGAGGGAAAGCAAGCAAAAGTTATTGAGAATTTGGAGGGTGCAAGAACTACACCATCGCATGTTGCTTTTACAAAGGATGGGGAGCGTTTGGTTGGCATGCCAGCCAAACGTCAAGCCGTTACAAACTCAGCAAACACATTCTATGCTACAAAGCGTTTAATTGGTCGTCGCTTTGATGATCCTGAAATCAAGAAAGATTTAAAAAATTTATCATACAAAGTTGTCAAGGCCTCGAATGGTGATGCTTGGGTTCAAAGTTCCGACGGAAAAGTATATTCACCATCGCAAATTGGCGCTTTTGTTCTTATAAAAATGAAGGAAACTGCTGAAGCATATTTAAATACAACAGTAAAGAATGCAGTAGTAACTGTTCCAGCTTATTTCAACGATTCTCAACGTCAAGCCACTAAAGATGCTGGTCAAATTTCGGGTTTGAACGTTCTGCGAGTAATCAACGAACCAACCGCAGCCGCCTTGGCCTACGGTATGGATAAAACTGAAGATAAAATGTAAGTTAGCTAAAAGTACAATGTCAGTGTTTATCACTTTAATAGTTTGTTACAAATCGGGTATTAACGTATTACAACTTGTGTTATTAATTACAGTATTGCTGTTTACGATTTGGGTGGTGGAACTTTCGATATTTCTATTTTGGAAATACAAAAAGGCGTTTTCGAGGTAAAGTCAACAAATGGAGACACTCTGCTCGGTGGTGAAGATTTCGACAATGTTCTTGTTAACTTCCTGGTATCCGAATTCAAGCGAGACAGTGGCATTGATATCACAAAGGATTCTATTGCGATGCAGCGTCTTAAGGAAGCGGCCGAAAAGGCTAAAATTGAACTATCTTCCTCCCAACAAACCGACATTAATTTGCCATATCTTACCATGGATGCAGCTGGTCCTCAACATATGAATTTAAAAATGACCCGTTCTAAGCTCGAATCACTCGTTGGCGACCTTATTAAGAGGACCATCCAACCCTGCCAAAAGGCTCTCTCTGACGCAGAAGTAGCAAAGTCAGACATTGGTGAAGTTTTATTAGTCGGCGGTATGACTAGAATGCCCAAAGTTCAATCAACAGTCCAAGATATCTTTGGACGTCAGCCCTCACGTGCAGTTAACCCCGATGAAGCCGTAGCTGTTGGAGCTGCAGTGCAGGGTGGTGTCTTAGCTGGGGATGTCACTGATGTCCTTTTGCTGGATGTAACACCCCTTTCGTTGGGTATTGAGACTCTAGGAGGTGTTTTCACCAGGCTCATAACCAGAAATACGACTATCCCAACCAAAAAATCACAAGTATTCTCAACTGCTGCTGATGGACAAACCCAGGTGGAGATTAAAGTACACCAAGGCGAACGTGAAATGGCATCAGACAATAAGCTTCTTGGAGCGTTCACCCTAGTGGGCATTCCCCCAGCGCCACGTGGAGTTCCTCAAATTGAAGTTGTGTTTGATATTGACGCTAATGGTATCGTACATGTGTCAGCGCGAGACAAGGGTACAGGCAAGGAACAACAAATTGTCATTCAATCTAGCGGCGGACTCAGCAAAGATGAAATCGAAAACATGATTAAGAAAGCAGAAGAGTATGCAGCCACTGATAAACAGAAGAGAGAGATGATTGAACTGGTAAACCAAGGAGAGAGCATAGTGCACGATACTGAGACCAAAATGGAGGAATTCAAGAGCCAGCTTCCTGCTGAAGAGGTAGGACTCAACTTAATTATATTACTAACTGACAAACATACTTACATAATACTATTTTTAGTGTGAAAAATTAAAGAAGGAAATCGCTGACCTGAGAACATTATTGGCAAACAAGGAGACTGCCGATCCAGAGGAAGTTAGGAAGGCCACAAGTCAATTGCAACAATCATCACTGAAGCTCTTCGAAATGGCTTACAAAAAAGTGTGTTACAACTATTCCTGTTTTGTGTTTCATTCCTTATACTAATCGTTTTCTTTCTTAATAATTTAGATGTCCGCCGAACGAGAGAGCGCTTCAAGTAGCAGCAGTACGGAAGAAAAACCCTCAGAAGACCACAAAAAGGAAGATAAGAACTAATTCGTTTCTCTTTATTGGGTCGAGAGCATGTTTCCATTATAGTTGCTCTTAGTCGAATTAGTGTTTTACGTATGACCACAGTTAAATTGTGGAAGTATACTTTCTTCTGTTTTCCTTAATATGTATATGTGTAGATATACTAAGCTTAGAGGACGCATTCATTTACTGGATCAACTTCGAACTGCACAGCCTTAAGCATACCCAGTGATTTTAACTTGATTGGAACTGGACCATCGCCTTTTCTATTGATATGCGATTATGTTTAAATGAAGTTTAACATGAACCAAAACCAATAAATGTATGCGACTTTTAACCTTAGTATTGTTATATTTCTCAATCCTAGTTTTTTTTTCCAAAAATCTTTCGACCTGTTTTTTACAAATACATAAAATAGTGCTTATTCTTTAGTTATACTGAATAATTTTAATGTTTATTTTATAAGAGTGATGATTATTCATTAAATGAAATATGAACTGAAATGTTGTTAAATGTAAATACAGATATGTAATTAAATAAATCTGTATTACAATAAGTTGAACAACGTCAACATTATTATTTCTTTTCAATGCTCTGCAGAAATGGTACATTTATAATAAACGGCAGATTGTGTTTCTTGATATCGGTATTACATGTGGTGTGTTTAACAAACGACGTATGTACTGTGTGTACGGCAGAAAGGATTTTCTATGCGATGTAAGGAGTCTGGTGCCATGCTATAGTTTATGTCGATTTCCATTGGGCTTTTACCGTTTTGCTATCAGACCTCAGATTTTTTCTGTCGCAATGGAACATGAATTATTGTGTTGGTGTGTTATTTTACATTAAATAAACAAATAAATAGGCGGCGCAACAGGCAGACACCTTAGGCCTAGCTTCTCGCAACCATTCGTTTGTGTGAGTTTCTATTTTTTAGGAAGAATGGATGGGACCTACAATTTTATGCCCAGTCCGAACGGCTAAATAGAGAAGCTTTTTCAGAACAGTCTACTGTCTCGGATGTTTGTCAGAGTTTTGCGAGAGGTGGCGCATGAGAAAAAGCCTTAAGATTTGTGTTTTTCCGGGGATCGAACCTAGGATCCCTCGCACAGTAAGTAGTCCAGCATACTAACCACTGCGCTACTGCGCCCATGAGGTTGTTAGAAAAACCCCACGATATCCACTCATTGACCACAAATGACCTTAACAAACAAAATGGCGGATCGTGTCGAAAGCTAGGGGCTTATTCCCAAATGCGCGGCGGATCGCTTTTCATGGCGGATTTGTATTTTTGTATTTCCAAAAGCGATTTGATCCAATCAAAAGCGATAGCTATTTAGGTGACGAATTGCTGGCGGATTTATTGCGGATAAAAAACTAACTAAATTCTTATGACGGGAAAAAGCTGTCAAACTTTTGAGAAAATAAATGGAAAATTGGAGAATAAACAAAAGCGAAGACGTTCGAAATCGAAGTACCGACCGTTTACGCTTTTGCTTATTCTCAAAATCGAACTGATAACAGCGGCGGACAAGAGGCACTGGCACCTGGGTGGTAAAGCAAATTTACACCCCTTAAAAAATTTAAGAAAAAAAGAAACACGAACAAAGATTTTATTTAAAGGTGCTTCTGAGCTTTTATTGCACTGAATGTTTTGATTAAATCATTAAAATATTTTTTGTGAGCTCCTTTTTGATTCAAAGTATAGCTATAGCGAGATTAGTCAACCTATTTTGGCTCATTGTTGATCTTAGATGTCTTAATTAATTTTAGCTTTGAAAAACTTAGTTTACACGATGCCACTGAAATGCAAATTGTTAAATAAATTCTCATTGCCAATGGGCCTCCGCACACGAGATTATTTCTGCCGCCAGAACAAATTATATACCTACATGAACCCATTTTCATTGTCGTAGTACATATATATGAAATATTTTGAAAGTTGTGTGTGGATTAGTTTTATGCCTTGGTCAACCGCTTAAACTTGGTAGAACATTTTCCTCCGTTTCTTTCCGCTCACTTCAGTCCCCTATCCTACAAAACCGGTTTTATGCCGGCAGAATTAATCTCGTGTGAGTATGCCCAATGACAGACTCAGTAAGGAGTCTGAAAAGTTCCAATTAACAATTAAGCTAAAAAATGCAAATGCTGTCTCAGGAAAGCACTTAAATACTCTAAAAGAGCTCCAACAAAATGCTTCAAACAAGCTAAAGCTAGCTAGCTAGGCGAGTCTGTGTGGTTTAGGTGTGAACCCACACAAAACTGATCTGGTATGCTATTCACCCCCCCCCCCCTCACTCAACGGCATCAGCATAAATTCTCTGACAAAGCAACATATTTGGGTCTTATCCTGGAAGCTCAGTTGGAAACTTATCATCCAAGAAAGAATCAAGAAGGCTACAGCAGCACTCTTCTCTTGCAAAAAAGCTATTGATGGAAATAAATGGGGTCTACAACCTCGAATAACCACTGGCTCTATATCTCAGTTATAAGACCGATACCTACTTACCTATGGGATAATTGTCTGCTGGACAGCTTTGGAGAAAGCCATAAATAGCGACTATCTAGACCGTCGACTCCTCCCACATAACGGACTTTGCCTAGAAGCTGCCGGCGGGCCCAGGATTTTTCATGTACTGGTGGTGTACAAAATCAAAGGAGCGCCATTAACGCACGCATACTTGAAAAATCCTACTTTCAGCACAGTGGGCAAGGAAAGACTTTGGCCACGCCTCTATTCTGAAGAACTTCGAAATCTCAACCAAAAACACTGACAACACCACCCCATCCCCCCATTTGACAATAACTTTCTCGTCACTATCCCCTCCAGAGCAACCTGGGATGAGAAAAATTTTTCAGAAGATGAATCAATTCATTTCTACACTAACGGCTCAAAAACCAAAGACAGAGTTGGGGGGGCGTTTTCTCCGAAAGTCTTAATCTTAAGCTCTCCTTTCGTCTACTAGATTACTGTAGCGTGTTCCAGTCGGAAATAATGGCGATT
The DNA here is from genome assembly GCA_949372485.1 of Cheilosia soror. Taxonomy (NCBI): domain Eukaryota; kingdom Metazoa; phylum Arthropoda; class Insecta; order Diptera; family Syrphidae; genus Cheilosia; species Cheilosia soror. Next base: position 25,795,977 of record OX443564.1, read on the forward strand.
AAAGAGGTCTTATCTTGGCTCAAGAAAAACGTCATATCCGCCAAGGATATCTGAATATTTTCGGATAGCCAAGCAGCCATCCAATCCTTGGATTCGATCTCTATAATTTCTCTAGTAGTCCTCGACTGCCGATCGTCTCTTACGGAGATGGCCGAACAGTTCAACATTCACCTAATTTGGGTGCCGGGGCACAGATACATTCTAGGGAATAGTAAGGCAGATGAACTCGCTAGAATAGGAACAACTTAACCCATTCTGCCGGATAAAGGCACCATAGGTATACCAATCGCTACTTGCAAACAAAAATTGAAGCTGGATGCTATCGAGAGTACAAATCTTGGGTGGACAAGTGGCACCACTTGTCTAGTGATAAAACAAATTTGGCCTAAGCTGGATTTGAAACGCTCTAAGAAATTGATTTATCTCAGCAGAGTGCATATCGGCATCACAGGTGTCATTACTGGACACTGCCTGATAGGAAATCATGCCGCAAGGCAAGCGCTATGGATAAGGAAGAAGAGAAAACTATTCCTCACCTTCTTTGTTCCTGCCCAGCTATCTCCCGTAGAATGAAGCTTCACTTAGGAGCCTTCCATTACAACGACTTCTGCGATCTGACAAACACAGACATCAGAAGCCCCTTACGCTGTATAAAGAGCTCAAAATGGCTCAACGAGTAGGGAGAGGAGGAGGAATGGACCTATGCTGGTCTAAGTGTGTTGACGTTTCCCAGCTGCAGCTGGCAAGCACTTTCACTCAACCACCCAGCCAATGTGACGCCGTATTCGTCCGATTTCCAATATGATACTGTTGTCTGTTAGCTAGTTCTGTAAATGTCGAGGTAACCATTGGAACAATAGCACTCAGTTCTTTTTCCGTTCCACCGTACAGCAATATTTTCGGTTGAAGAGCTGAGAAAACTGACGCTGGCCTTAGACAGATGAATAAGCTATCAGTGTAAAATGTATTCTAACATGGATCGTCGTGTTACCTCTTCCAACATCAAACCAACATCTGAAGCCCTTTCGCCTGAAATAATTTTCTTATTTTCTTTCCCCGCCTTTAAATTGAAATTTTTAGCTCAGTACATTGTTCTCTTGCGTATATTTTTCACGGTTTCATTACGATGTTCATGAAGAAAACTTGCGAGCAGGGGGGTTGCAGGGGGCAGCATGCCCACCCCATACATATTCTACTGCTTAGGTTTATTGTGATTATAATAGATATCAGTGGCGTCGCGTGAATTATTTGGATAGGTGTGCACTGTGCGATTTATGGAAATTTATATATTTTTTAAAAATATAAATAATTGCAATTGTGGCAATACACTGCCTAAAAATACTTCCCATTTATTGTTTTCTGAATCAAAATTTAAAAAAATACAAGAAATGTCCTTAATTTTTTTTTATTATAAAAACACTCCACTAAAAACGTAACAAAAACTTAATAAGTTATACTCCAAGAAAAAAACGTAACAAAAACTTAATAAATTATACCAACAAAAAAAACTTAATACAAAACATTATAAATTATAAATTTTTATAAATTAAATCGATTCTTCGATTTTTTTTGGTAAATTCTTCAATCACTTTCTTAATAAAATCAAAACTTTGGCAACTCCGCAAAGATGTCAGGAATTTTTTTTCAATTGTAATGGAAGACAACGCAATAAGCCGGTCTTCTCCCATAGTACTTCTATTCGAAGTTTTTATTCGCTTTAGAGTTGAAAAGCTCCTTTCTGTTGTCGCTGTTGTTGACGGAATTGTCATAATTAAATGGCATAGTTTTAAGCATTCCGAAAATGTCTGCTTTAAGTTAGCAGATGTAATTAAATTCGCAATTTCCGTTACATTTTTTTGCTTATAGCATTCAGAACGATATAGCACTTTTAATTCATTTTCCAACTTTAAATAATTAATTTTTAGAAAATTTGAATAGTTTTCCTTAAGGGAAAGCAAGAGTTCGTTAGGGAACTTAGCATCGTAGGCTGAAAATTTGTCACTATCTAATAACTGTACAAACTTTATGTTTCTCAAATCTTTGTACCGCGCACTTATTTCAAACAAAACTTTTTCGAATATATTACTGTAGATTTGCTTGAAGAAGTCCTTGTTTTCAGAACGTTTGACTGGCAAACTTCCGTATAATTCGACAGCTTTCTGAAAATTTATTTCGAAGTCCTCATTTCCACTGATTTTTTTTATGAATTCGGTACAATTCGCAATTTCTTTTATACACTTCTCAATATCCAAGGATTTCTGTTGAAGCAAATTATATAACACGTCAGTTTGTGCGAATATAGATGAAAATAAATTTAAAAAAAAAATAGTTTTAAACTCGCTTAAGAACTGTAAGTAACCGCGAGCAGTAACAGATGTATTATCTCCCCAACTTTGTACTGTATCATCAATTATGTATTCGAACACAGCAATTAAGTTCAATCTTTCTTTTTCAACTAAATTGAGTAACCGTGAGTTAAAGGACCACTTTACATTACAAACTGATGGAATTTTTTTGTTTAGCGTTTCTTTTAATAAAGTATCTCTCTTTGCTGACGTTGAAAAAAATGAAGCTAAACTACTTAAAGTTGCAAAAAACTGCTTTGTTTCTTTAACACTTTGAACTGATTTAGATAGCACTAGATTTAACACATGAGCATTGCAGTGGATAAATAGAGCATGGCTATATACTTTTTTTATCTGAGCCTGCACTCCATTGATTGGACCAGACATTACAGGTGCACCATCATAGGTCTGAGCAACAAGTTTTGCACCAATATCAAGTTCGTCAATTACTTGTAAAACCACTTTTGTAATTGCATCAGCACTTTGGTCATTACTTATATCAAAAAATTTATAAAAACGTTCTTCACACTCTCCGTTTTCCTTAACGTAACGAACTATTGACGAAAGTTGTGCTTTTCGAGAGATGTCTGTAGTTTCGTCAAATTGCACTGCGACAAACTGGGTTTCCTGAATCTCTCTTTTAATCTCTCTTATCAATACATTACTCACTGCTTCAATTAAATCATTTTGAATAGTTGCAGAAGTTCCCTTAAAAACTGTTGAAGTTTCCAAAAATTGTTTAAATGGTTGATTGTATTTAGCTGTATATTCACATAAGTCTTTAAAATTGCCTTTATTTAAGGATAGATTGGATTCGTCGTGACCTCTGAATGGTAACTCATGAACAGCCAAAAAAATAGTTGCATCAATTAAAACTTCAAAAGCACTTCTATTTTTTGACACATTTTCATTAAAACATTGTGCAGACATTTTTTTTTGATGATCAAATAAATACTCTATTCTAGTTTTTCCAAAAGTATTCAATGACAGAGCATTTGTTATGTGTGAAATGGAAAGTTCGTGCTTTGGGATCTTCTCATGCAAATGGTTCAGATCGCTATAACCAATAGTGGTCCACACTTTTTCTTTTTCATTGGTTTGAAAAATTAAACACGGCCAACAAAATAATTTATTTTTCTTAACCGACCCCGTCAACCAATCATGTTGTTTATACAAATCGAAATTAAACTTTCTCGTATACTCCTTTCCACTTTTTTTGAACGTCGATTTTAAATTTTCTAAATTCGGTGTAGGTCTACCGGCATCAATGATTGTTTTTTTTTCGTCATACGTTTGTGACCTAAACGCTTTTTCTAATAAGTTATTCACACGATCTTCGACCTCACTTTCACTCATTGTTCTGATGTTATTGATATATTATTTTCTTCAAACAAATTAAATTTAAAAACAAAAACCCTTTGGCATACAAAACTAAAAGCACGGCACGAAACTGTAACTACTTCAAAAATAATACCTTAACGAAAACCGAAGTTCATTCATCCATAATTCACATTTGTCTTATGAAACTTGTTGTTGGTGTATTGTACCTACGCAACAGAAAACAAAACAACATCGCAGCTGTAGTGCACGGTGCACTGCTTTTTTTCGCACGAGTATCGACGTAATGCACTGTATATTTGACTTATGACGCTTTATGGAAACAGAACAGAACAGATACAAAAGAAAAGAAAACAAGAATACAGCCCGTGCACAGAAAACCGTCGCACGAGTTTGCTACAAGTTCATCAAAGCAAAGCGATTTTCTGAGTGTGCGTGCGGGTGACGATCGATGGGGATGAATACTGCGGAAATCTTGTAGGTATATTTAGGTAGTTTGAGGTTGGATGAATTTATTTGTTAATATCAACAGAACATGTGCACAGCAAGATTTCGTGCGAGTTCTGAACGATGAATTTTGAAAGACAAATTAGGAATGATAAATATGAATATGGCTTGGGGTGTAGGCTGTGTGATGGAGGTTTTATGGGTTGTAATTGTGATGTGCATTTTGTGTGTGGTATTAATTTATTATTATTACACAGTGTTCGATGAGGGATTTTTTTTCGTTAGATCAGGGTGTGCAATGCACACCTTGCACACCCTGACGAGACGCCACTGATAGATATCTATATATATAAAAGTGGGATATGTATGGGGGGGATTTGCTCAAAGACATCAAGTATATGATACAGATTTCACAGGCCGTTTGTAGAATGCCCTTTGGTTTAGTTTAGTCAATGCACCGTCCGTTTTTCAGCGGGTATTGGATCGCCTTATAAATCACTCCGAAACGGATGAGGTGATTGTATTTTTGGGCGATGCGATGTGATCCTACCCAGCAATACTGTAGAATGTCTGATCGAACTTGAGCGATTTTTGAAGGCGGACTAACTTAGAAACCATACCGAAGTGTCAATTTATTAACAATGAATTGGAGTATTTGGGCCATCGGATTCTTAAAAGCTGTGCATTTTGGTGCAGGAAGTATAGGTACGGGAACAAACCTTATACGGCTTCTCAATCCTGATACCTGACCGGAGATCTCATTAAGCTCAGAATAAGCGTTATAGATGCGATTATCCCGGAAAATCCTTGGTATAAACAAAATTATTTTGGCGGATTTCTATAGACAAAGAAATGTACATATATATTTACTTTTGATCGGTTGTCATTTTATTGTTTTCGAAACAAATTATTAATTAAGAGGTAGCATAAATAAATAAAAATAACAGAGTCTCGTGTTTTACAATGCTTTTGAATAAAAAAAGCATTTACGCTGCACCAGACTGTAGCTTATACAAGTTATAATAAATTCCTCGCATTTGCAAGAGTTCGTGATGTGTTCCCATTTCACACACTTTTCCTGCATCTATCACAAAAATTGTATCACTGTCCACAATAGTAGAGAGCCTGTGAGCTATGCTAATACTTGTTCGACCTTCGCTTGCAGCCTCCAAAGCATCTTGAACCACCTGAAAATAACGGTATCAAGTATTACATGTGTTTTCAATAAGCACCATCATTTAAACCTTTTCACTCTCTGCATCTAGCGCTGAAGTTGCCTCATCCAGCAGTAGTATTTTCGGATTTCGGACAAGCGCACGAGCAATTGCAACTCTCTGCTTTTGACCACCAGACAACTGAGTTCCTTTTTCTCCCAAGCGCGTTTCATATCCCTATAAAAATTATCAGATTATTATGAAAAAAAATTGATATTATTTTCAGAATATTACCAATGGAAGTGTTGTGATGAAATTATGAATATTTGCTTTCTGCGCGGCTGCAATTATTTCCGTATCAGAAACCGTTTTAGAATTATCTCCATAGGCAATATTTTCAGCAATTGTTCTGTCGAAAAGTATGGGCTCTTGAGAGACAATGCCGAGTTGCCGACGTAGATTGCTTATTGTCAGAGAACGCACGTCTTCCTTATCAATAGACACCGATCCGCCGTGGACATCATAAAATCGTTGTAACAATTGTATACATGTAGATTTTCCACATCCCGATGGACCAACAAGTGCAATTTTCTTTCCTTTTAATACTTCCAAATTTAGTCCCGTTAATACAGGCATTTCTTTCCTCGTTGGATAGGTGAACTTCACCTCGTCGTAAAGCACATTTCCATCTGAACGCCAGGGGAGTTTATTAGCGCTAGGAGAATCTTGTATTTCTGGCACCCTTTGGAATAAACTGAAAATGTGCTTTGCGGCGGTTACTCCTTTCTGGAAATTCGGAGCGAATGCTAAGGCATTGGCTATCGAAAACGTTCCCATAATTAATGATTGAGAGACCCTAAAGCATATTTTTGTTTTATAAATTTGTTACTTACTTATGTATTAAAAGTCTTACTTGAAAACGTTTCCGAATGGCATATCATTATTTACGATACAATAACCACCATAGAACATGGTGGCGGCATATGCGAAAAACATTAATGATCTAGCTAATCCATAAACAACCCCTCGATAATGAGTATTATTTTTTGCTTTCTACGAGGAAAAAAGAAAAAAACAGAACACAATTAGGCAAACAGATTTCTCAAGCTAAAATATAAGTTTAATTGCGCTTACATTACACGCCGGAAGAAGAGTTTCCATGTACTGTGTATGAAACATGTCTTCCCGTCCTAGAGAAACCACCGTCCTAACATTCGAAACCACTTCAATAGCAAGCTACATTAGGGTGATATTGTAAATTAATTTGTCAATACGTATGAATGTACCTTAAAAACTACCTTAGTACAAGTTTCCATCGCCTCTGCAGTTCCCATACTTTCGTCAGCCATTACTTTTCTGTGAAGAAATGTAGCCACCAATATAAATGGAGTGAATGCTAAGCCTACAAGCCCCAGGCTCCATTCGTAATACATGGCAAGGCCAACAGCTAAGAACAAAGTGGCAATTGACTGTATTATAGACCCGATTCTTTGTCCAGTCGCCTAATTACAATTTTGTATGTGTATTAGATGAGATTTATGTTAATTTAAAAAAAAACCTACGCCCTGTACAGCGGATGCATCTCCTGATAATCGCGCACATAGGTTTCCAGTTCCATTTGATCTATCGTCAAACCAAGCAATTTCCTGTTTAAGCATTGTCTCAAACATTAGGCCACGCAGTCTTTCTGTCAACTTCTCTCCGGCTATTCCAAATGTGTACATCTTAAAATACAAATTTTATGTAAATTAAAAATATTAATCTGAATAGAAAATAATGTAAATTATTTACCTGCAAAAATGTTGCTATGCCAATAACAATGCCGGCAATAAGGAAATATAAACTGTATTTGTTCGTATTATCTCGGACGTATACTGGATCATCATTTGAAAGCACTTGCAAAATTGATCCAAAAATAACGGCAAACAATGGCATTGCACAGCCCATGATTACGGACGTTAATGATCCAGTCAATATGTATGGCCATTCGGGTTTGTTCATTTTCAAAATCGACAATAGAGGGGAGGAGTTTCCATTTTCGACCTCTATCAGTGGCTGAAGAGAAAGAATTCTGTAAAATGCAACAGTAATATTTTTATTTTAATATTCTTACCGCTTCATCTTCCAGTACAGCTATTTCTACTTCATCTTCATCCCTTTCGTGGGTTTCCGGCTTCTTAGTTAAAATAGAGGGGCTGAGTGCTAAAAGGACATTAATGGAATATAATATCAAATGAAAATCTAATAAATAATATTATAAAGAAGAATATGACAACAGTTAATCACAGCTTGATTTGAACAAATAAAATAAACCGGAAATGTGTAGGGTTGAGTATATCAAGTCTTCAAGACTACTACAAATCAATATTTAAAGGATTTATGTACCAAGCGTCTTTATGAAGTTAGGTTATACAGGTTTGGGAGTTTATCAAAAAAGCACTAGGGAGCATAGTTATCGCATCGTAATCCCTAGGGATACTTTGTAGTCAGAATCCTAAACTATTTTGCCCCAACAACTATACTTTGCAAATTTATTAGAGATTCGATTCCGAAAATGTTTACCTACAAACCTTCTATGTGGACTCATACGGGCTGAAAATAAGCACCACAATTGTCTTGATGGGGTTAACCGATGACAAGGAGTATTCTATTTATGTAGGATTCTTAACTTCTAAATAATTTAATTCTCTACACATGCTTCTCGACCTTTGGAAATGGGTATTTGATTTCAGTAATGTTATGAGCACGAAACCAATACCCAGAAATGGTACGTTTGGGTTTTTCTTGTTTTTTTAATACTTCTGACTTGCCATAGCGATGTGTAAAGAGCACGTCGAACTGTAAGATCTTTTGTGCTTTAAGCGTCAGAACAAAATTCAGTTTAGGTAAGTAGCGTCTCTACATACCTAATGTTGCTGATGATGCATTCAGCAGAGGTCGTCTTTTATACTTTGGTACTTTTAGTTTTGCTGAAAAATTACTTTATTCTGATACCACAGAGGGCCGGGCATTCACACATGATATGCTGAGCTGTTTCGTCTTCCTCAAGACATAGTCGGCATTCCGGCGAGTCGACTAATAACATTTACTTTAGGTGATATCGCAAACCGTGATGAGATGACCTGGGGCCGAATCGCCGCATCCGTGAACGAGCTATATACGTTCACGGAATCAACCGATTTTACACTCGAAACAACAACAAATTCCGTCACGTATTGCTCGTTTTCGGATGAGACAATTCGGCCCCTGGTGGCTTATTCCCAAATGCGCGCTGGACCGCTTTTCATGGCGGATTGGTATTTTTCTATTTCCAAAAGCGATTCGGTCCATTCAAAAGCGATAGCTATATAGGTGACTATAGTTTCTTGCGGATAGTGTGCGAATAAAAAATAAACTAGGTTTTTGTGACGGGAAAAGCTGTCAAACTTTTGGTAAAATAAATGGAAAATTGGAAGTCTAATTGGAAAAAACTGGAAAGCACAGTTCGCATTTGAAAATAAGCAAAAGCGAACACGGTCGAAATCGAAGTATAACTTTCAATACGATTCGCTGCGCATTTGGGAATAACCCCCCTGTTAGCTAACCTACTCAATTTTCGATATAATGCCTGCGTAGATTAAGGATCTTTTTGGCATCATTTTTTTTTATTACAAGGTTGAATCGCGTTTTTGGCCTGTCTAAGACCAGGGATGTTCTCCCAATGTGAGATGCATTTATTGCGTTCCAAGCTTTTTTTTTTAAGGTGGCGCTACAGTCCAGGGTTAACCTGGGTCTCATTCAACAAGCGTCTCCAGCCAGCAAGATCTTTGGCCAGCTGTCTCCAGTTTCGCATGCTAAGTTGGTTAAGGTCCCGTTCCACTTTTGCGTGCGCCACATGAGTCGCGGTCTTCCTCTACTGCACTGTCCTTCGGGCGTGGATTCGAAGATATTCCGGGCCGGAACATTCACGTCCATTCGCTCTACATGACCCAGGCACCGCAGTCGTTGGATCTTCACTCTTTTGGCTAGGTCGATGTCGTAAAGTTCGTCGTTGTATCTCCTCCTCCATTCACCGTCTATGCAGACGGGACCGAAAATTACTCGAAGAATTTCCCTCTCGAAGCAACCAAGAGTAACCTCATCCGCTTTTGATAGAGTCCATGCCTCTCCACTATAAAGAAGGACTAGGATGATTAACGTCTTATAGAGAGTTACTTTAGTTGTTCGAGATAGGGCTTTGCTTCTCAATTGCTTTCTTAGTCCAAAGAAACAGCGATTGCCAAGAGTTATTCTTCGTTTAATCTCAGCGCTGGTGTCATTGTCTGAGTTCATAGCCTAGGTAGACAAAGTCCTTTACCACCTCAAAGTTATGTCTGTCTATAGCAGGCACGAAGCGTGACTTTTTGGGAAGCGGAAGCACTCAACTTTAAACTTAAAATTAAAAGTCCTTTATTCAAGAAGATATCGCTTTTTTTTTAAATTCTCACAGCAGCACTGCTTCTCTTCAATACATGGACGCTTCGTGCCTGGTCTATAGTGGCATTCTGTCCAAGACGTCGGTGTTGGGTGTCCTTTTTTGATGACAGCATATACTTTGTCTTGCCCTCATCCAAGCCTTTAATGCCCGTGACACACATGTGGTTTCGATACCATGGTATCAATACTATGGCATCGTCAATACCATGCTAAGTGACACACTATACAACGTAGTATTGTTTGACAGTTGCCATTCTCGGGCAGACATTTAATTCGAATTCTTTGAAATTGAGACTGTTTAACGTTGTTAAATTTATCAGAAAATAATTTACTGCAGAAGGAAAAAGAAAAAAATGTGCACGACTGGGTCGAACGAAACTTTCTCGTTAATTGCCAATTTCGCAGAATCTCAGAGTCATTTCAGCAAATTTTGCGTTTAAAATCATAATCCACTTAAGATGTACGCAGGTTTAGTAACTGAACCCTTGTTAATTAAAAAAGTAATACATACTACATAGCCATATAAACTACAACACTTTATTACTTAGATACTTTCAAATTTCTCCCCGAACTGACACTTGAAGGAGGAAAGTAGGCGATGAATTTCATATTCCCATTTTTGATTATTTAAAAAAGTGGTCTCAATGGTCGGGATTGGGATAGTCATTTTTGAGAAATATTCATAATACGGCTGTATTCGAGTTTTCTGAGAAAAACTAAGTACGTGATCATGTTTAGAATGATTATTTTGTCCTAAATATGTATTTTGATCAAAATCGTTAGAGCGGTTTATTGTAAAATTATGCTGACAAATGTTACAATTTGGATTCGAAAAGCACTGTTATTGAACTGTTTAGCTAAAAACTGAGTACGACGTATTCTTCAGGATATAAACATTACCTAGCAGTTACATTTTTAACCAAATCGAAAGTGGCGTTTTCGAGATATGTGTAGTTTTTAAAGTATCGTTTTTAGCGATTGGGGTGGAAATCGAAGGACGCATTCATGGTTCAAAAAACAATGTTTTTTAACTGTTTAGCTCAAAACTGAGCAAATGGTATTACTATGGATTTAGCATTACCTGACAGTAACATTTTTACCATAATCGAAAATGGCATTTTAGAGATATGAGCAGTTTTTTAAAGTACTATTATTAGGGATTTGGGTGGATATCAAAGGACGCAGTCTTTTTAGAGAAAAACTGAGTTTACTATCAAGTTAAGAATGACAATACATAGTACCTTAAAGCAAATTATTTTTTAAATCGTTTTTACCGTTTTCTAGAAAAAGCTAATTTTTAAAACTGCCGTTGCTGGACTTTTTAGCGAAAAACTGGGTATGCAGTCATTTTAAGCATGCTTACATTAACTCAACTATCAATTTTGGTTCAAATCGTTGGAGCCGTTTTCGAAAAAATCTAAAATTAGGCATATTTCGTCATATTTCGTAAAATTTCTATATGGGAGGTACCGTTAATATTAGGGCTAGCATAAAAAAAAAACGACCCTAGCGGGAAACCCACAAACTCTAAATACGAAGTTTGAAGCAAATCCGTCCAAGCGTTTAGATTCCCCAGGGGTGGGGCAGACAGACATACGGACGGACAGAATAATTGTGAGACCCACTTTTTTTGAGTTCCCCTATCATAGTAATATCAGAAATGATCAAAATCTCGAGTTCGAAATTTTGTACGAAAACAATATCTTTCTCTTACTACGTATACGAGAAAGTTAAAAAGCAACAGCCTCACCGAAGCCGAGAATCTTTCTTCTTTTTGTACTGCTTGTCATTTTGGATTCAAAAATAAATATTTGCAAATTAACAAACAGTGCACCTGGGTGCACGCTGGGATTACCTGATAGTCTCGACCTACAAATCGCACTGGTAGATATAAGTTATCTAAAGGCCGGCAACAAGGTTGTAAGTGACGCATGGGGTGCTATTGAAAACAATGCTTTCCGATGTGTCATCAATAATCTCCAAGAAATTTTTAAATGCCTACGTTTAGTTATATGACGCGTAGGAAAAGTTTGAGAGAGACCCAAGGCGGAGGTGGTATTCTATGATACCAAAAACTTCACAGCTCGACTGTTCTTATGGATGATTGGAGACTCGTTAAGGCTGTAGGAACACTATAACAATACCCTATCATTTCAAAATGATCTGAGGGTATTTTGTTGAAACAACAAAATATCCTGGGGGGTGATTTTTAATCGAAAGTTATGCAATACATATTTAGGTATTATCTCTATGTTTGTTCGAGTAGTTTGATAAGGAATTATTGACGGCTACAATAAATAATTGCTGTTTTGTTTTTAACCAACGACCAAAAAAAGGGGAAATTGTAAACAAAAATAGCCAAATTTCATCATCTTTATAGGCAGGATCAATCGTTTTCCACGTGCGTCGATCGTTAAGTATTTGTTAAACAAGAAAATATCACATGTCAACTAATTAAACTGTCACTTAAGTAAAAGTTTAAAGAAAAAGAAAAAAGTTTTCTATCTTTTTTCTTTTTTCTTCAAACTCAGCACGTGTATGCCTTCGCATTGCTTCTTATCAAAGTTTAAATATTTAACTATTGCAGACTAGTCCCGATCGAACCTAGTATTGGTATCAAAACTCGACCAGTCTGTCTTAACTATAAGGTGTTTGAATATAGAATATTCCATTATATAAATTCGTATTATAATTATATATATTGATAAAATAGAGAATCTAAAATAAAACCTTACTATTGCAAATTGTTTAAGTGTGAAACAAATTGGGCAAACGATCAGTACTGATATCATTTTAAATATCTACGCACTGTGTGATACTGAAGAAACTGATAAATTGTAGATTATGTATCTGTAGTATCGCTAAGTAGAGTGAATACTTCCGTAAGCAAACATTTATGACAACAAATAATCAATAGGAATTGCCTATACACTATACCTATGGTTAAATGACTAGGTTCTGCGTTCCACGTGAAAAGAAATAAACAATAAATAAACGATTACGGCTTATTAATTTATTACGTTATCAACTACCAGATAAAATACGTTACGATCAGTGACAATATTTTTGTTTCAAATGCAAACTTACCTTCACTATCGTCTCCAAGTTGCGTAGTGACTAAATTGAAGTAATGCCCCCTAAGGTTCATGAGCTCAGAATGTGGACCACTTTCCACAACTTGGCCGTTGTCAATTACAACAATTTTATCCGCTCTGCGAATGGTAGATAATCGATGTGCAACTATAACGGTTGTTCGCCCCTCGCTTGCCTAAAATTACAACATTATTACTTTTAAAACACGTTTATGAAATTATGTTAAGCAACAGAAACCTTTTCTAAAGCTGCTTGCACCTTCGATTCACTGGCCGTATCGAGTGCAGAAGTGGCTTCGTCTAAAAGCAGGATTTCCGGATTTCGTACTAACGCTCTGGCAATGGCAATTCGTTGTTTTTGGCCTCCCGACAGCTGTGCTCCTCTTTCGCCAACCAAAGTTTCATATCCCTGGTTATTTACAATGTGATAGCTGAATTTTATTATTTATTTAGATTTAGTACAAATCTTACCAAGGGAAGTTTTTGGATGAAAACATGGGCATTGGAAGCTTTAGCTGCCTCAACAATTTCAGCTCTTGTGGCATTTTCCTTTCCGTACCGAATGTTTTCATAAATCGTTGTTGCGAATAGAACTGGTTCCTGACCTACGACACCAATTCTCTCACGAAGGCTTTGAACATCATAGTCCTTAATGTTAGTGTTATTAAAATACACATCCCCCCCATTTGTGTCGTAAAATCGCTGTAGTAATTGAATACAGGTCGACTTTCCACATCCAGATGATCCTACCAAGGCAACGGTCTCGCCTTTATGAATCTTCAAATTAAGTTTTTGTAAAATCTATGAGAAAAAATGAGTTATTATGATAACATATCTGGTTAAAACAATTGCACACAACGTACTTTAATATCCGGTCGCGTAGGATACTGAAATTCGACATTCTTGAATTCTATCTCTTCAAGATTACCCTTTGGTTGCAATCCTCTTCGCACAATTGGATTTATCTTAGGCTGTTGTTCTATAAGATGGAATACCTTGGCACATGCACCTTTGGCAATGCCAAATGACTCAATGTAAGGTCCTGCCATACCTATGTTCATTGATCCCATCATAACGGACATAAACACCTGAAATCTGATTAGTGTTGAAATGTAACTTATACGTTAATGCTAAGACTTACGGTAATCATAGTCCCTGCAGTATAACTAGCATAGGCTTCAATGCCTTCGTTTGCCTTTAAGACCAATCCAACACCGTACCAAAATGCTAATGCATATGACGCATAAATAAAAAACCATAAAAGTCCAAATCCCATTCCAGAGAAAAGGCCCCTTTTAATATTTATCTTTCTCGCATCAACGATATTATCTTTGTATGCCGAAACTTCTTTTGCTTCACCTTCGAATGCCTTTACTGTGCGAATGCCACTCAAGGCTTCTTCCGCAATATTTCCTCCCTTCGCATAGACATTTAACTCTTGTTTCGCTAATTTTGAAGTAACCTTTAAATAAATTTTCGAGGTTATATCTACGATTGCATTTTGATTCTTAAGAAAGACTTACCACTGCGACCAAACCCATTGCAATAATAGTTAGCGGGAGACTTGATAAACATACTAAAGCTAACTGCCAGCCTTTCACTAAGGCCAATGTCAAAGTTGATAGGAAAGCGGCTACAAAGTGAACAAACATAACAACTTTTTCACCCAAGCCTTCCTCCATTTTCGTCAAATCCCTGGAAAGTATAAGTATTTGAAATAAGACATCCAACAGATACAAAATTAACTCACTCATTCATTCGACTAGCAACCTCTCCACTTTGGTTGAAATCATACCATGACATATCTTGACGTAAGACTGCTTGAAAGTATCTTCCCCGAATGCTATAAATCTATAAAATAAAAATTATTTATTTTTACTTAAATACGTAATTTAGTATTGAATAATTCACCTGAGATTGAGCTGCGTAATTAAAACTCGTTACGGATATGTAACTACAGATTAACATTACTGCACCAATTATAGCGTTTTGCGTAGCAAATAACTGCACGGCATCAATTAGGTCATCCGATTCTGCACTTTTTGGATTCTTTAGACCTAACAGATATTCTGCGTATGCAATCATGGCCTTAGAAATAAATAATTAAAATTAAAAAGAAAGTAAACATGAATGTAGGTTAGGTTAGGTAAGGTAATAAATAAATAAATAAATAAATAGGTGGCGCAACAGGCAGGTGACACCCAAGGCCTAGCTTTGGGACGAATGGAAGGGACCTACAATTTTATGCCGAGTCCGAACGGCTGAATTGACAAGCTTTTTCATGACAGTCATACTCTCGGACGTTTGTCAGACGTTCGACAGAGGTGGCGCAGTAGAAAAAACTTTAAGATGTAATTTGTGTTTTTCCGGAGATCGAACCTGGGATCCCTCGCACAGTAGTCCAGCACACTAACCACTGCGCTACTGCGCCCAAAGGTTAGATAAGGTGGCTGTCCCAAAAAGGGGACAGGTCTATTGTGATACCACGAGAGGGGGAGGGGGTGGGGGGAAATGTCCAGAAAGGTTCTATGTGCCGGGCATTACAGTGGGAATACCATTGCTATTTTCCAATTTGGGTGTCTTGCCTCGTAGAGGTGGCGACTGAGGCAGTCAAATCTTATAAATCTTTATATTTCCTGGTTGCGACTTAGTCTTCGGGTCAAGGTGGAGGGCGACCGTAGCAGTCTGCCTCCTGCCCACTGCCTCTAACACAGCCATCACTTAAAGGAGAGGGAGCCTATTGCGTGGCAGAAGTTTGTGATTGAACCAGTCAGCTTTGCTGCTTGATCAAAAGTCCGTGAATGGGTTGTCTGGTCAGAGGCTGGGGCAACCGTAAAAGTCTGCCTCCCGGTTATTTTATTTTGATGATCAGTCCACATGACAGAGACTGGTGCTGAGCAGAACAGCTTGATTGAAGCACTCCAACCTGCTGCTTGGTACCGAAAGTAGATGTTGCGATTTGTCTTCGGTGAAAGGCGAGGGTGGCCTGGTACAGATCAGGATAGGCTGCGACAGGAGATAGGGACGAAGGGTGGCCGAAACAGTCTACCACCCCCCCCCCTTATCCACTCTGACGGAGTCTGAAAGTTCTGCGTGTGAAGGTGAAATTGACTGACAGCCCTTCCCGTTGGCGGTTAGTCTTCAGAAACAGACAGAGGGTGACCGAAACAGTCTAACTCCCCGCTGGTAGCCTCTGTCATTCCGTTAGCAAGGAGGATGGCTGGTACAGATCAGATAAGAAAGATTGCAGCAGGAGAGATCGACGAGGGGATACCGAAACAGTCTAACCCCCCGCCTATCCCTTCTAGCGGAGTCTGAAAGTTCGACGTGTGAATGTGAAATTTACTGACGTAGTCAACTCTTCCTGTTGGCGGTTTAATCTTTAGAAACAGACAAAAAAGAAAAATGGGTGAGTTGGGTTTTGATATTTCAGTGAAGCCAGTTCGACTTTGTAACAAACTTGCTGATGCATCAAGGAGGACAGGAGCAGAGGAGGTGAACGGTGGTTTCCTCTTTCTCCTCGTCCATGTATAGCTTTTGCAAAAATCGTTATAGTGTATTGGTGATTTCTAATGCTTTCTCGAGGAGCAGGGTTTTTACTGATTGCAGTGGAGCGTGCGGTTCTCCGATGATATCAGTTATATGAAGGCCGCTGCCTTGTCTGGCTAGTTCATCCGCCCTGCAATTGCAAGGAATGTCACTGTGACCTGGAACCCAGCACAGGGTAACTGAACATCTTTCCGCAATCTCGTAAGAGATTCCCGGTATTGTTTTACCAACTTTTATCTGGTGGTTGGTGTATTCAAGGCTTTAATGGCTGCCTGACTGTCTATATAAAAAGTGATATCTTTTGCATCTATCTCATAAAAGGCAAGTCGACATGCTGCTTCGCAAATAGCCATAATTTCCGCCGCTCTCCCATTCGGGTCGATTTGGGATTCTTGTATTGTACTTTATATTAAAGTATTCAAAAGGAATTATATAGTCCGTTTTGTTTGGAATTTAGTTGGGTAGAATGCCCATAGAATGCCCTGAGAGTTGGTCCATTTTTGAGATTCTCTAAGTCTTAGAGCCGCTTTAGACACAAAAAGTTTTCCGTAAATGTCGACGGGAAGTAGGTGCAGTATTGTATCTAAGGCGGCCGTGGGGATGGATCTAAGGGCCCCTGTGATTCATATAAGTACTTGTTGATCTCTGTATGCAATTTGTAGGTCAAATCGGAGCGGCTAAATATAGAGCAGTATGTCAAAAGTTTGCAAGAGGTTATGCAGTGGAAAAAAACTTAATGTAGTATATTTAGCCTTTAGGGAGCTAAATTTTCCGCAATTAAAGTTTCAATATTAATTGAACTAACTCTAACAGCTGTACTATTTGTCCACTCTTGCCAATCGCTGTTTGTTCAGAATTTCCTCTTCTGCTGTATGGTGCAGATGCATGGATTTTGTCATTGGTGACACCTTGAAAAAAGGATTTTTTCTATGATTTTGGGTACATTTTGTGTGGATGAAAACATTCAACGACTGCCGCTAAAACTCTAACGGCCGTCAGAGGTCAATGAAAAGTCGGCTATGTTTTTATAAAATATTTGTCTGTTGTGTGAAATGTCAACTTTGTAAAAAATTATAGATATAATATTATCTACTTTTTTAGACTTACATCAGCTAAGTTTCCAAATATTAAACTGTTTAAGCAGGTACTCGCTCCAGTAGCCAATGCACTTATAAATCCCACGAAGTACAAGCATTTGTCAGTCCAATTAGAATATCTGTACTAAAATAAAAATAAGAACGCATAATTCAGTGTCTGCACTATTTCTATATACATTTATGAAAATATTTACCATACTAAAGAACGCTATTTGGGCCACATCATCGTCAGGCTTAGATTGATCCTTCTCATTTTCAGTTTGCTTCCCATTAAGCGACCTTTAAGAAGAGTTAAAATATGTTTTGATTTAATTACAAATAACTAGATCTACAATACAAGCAAGGTGTACTGGCAGGCTTAACGCCGTTATATAAAAACGAAGAAAGTAAAATATCATTGGAATCAAACCCAAAGATGGGGCGCTTCTTTCCGATGAGAAGGAAATCTTATGGAGATTTAGCAAGTAATTCTCTAAGCTGGTATAAAATGGATTGCTTAATTATATAGGTATATCAGCTCTAAGTTTTAACTCTAAAGACTTTTCCAAGGTGTTGGAAACAGAGCTGTGGCGGTTTGAATGACCAGCTATTCACTCTCGGAATGAAGCACTCAATATCTGTACCAAGAAAAGAATAAACTATATAAGGTCTGAAAATGTCATAAAAAAATAACCACAATAGTGCTGAAAAACTCGACTTCTACGCCTTTGTGAAACAAGATTCATTGAAAGGCATGATAGTATTATTTTCTTTGTAGAGCTTTTCAAATGTATCTCAATAAGTCGTGAAGAAATAATTAGCAGAACGTGGGCGATGTCTTCGAAAGCATCAACACTTTTGCCAGCGGTCGAAAAAAGCGATTTCCTATTCCTAGTAAGCCTAATTCTATGCGAAAAACTATTCAGTTTAACGCTGCAGTTTTTCTACAGAACAAATACATAAGTTCTGAATTCTCTTAAGAACATCAGAGAAAATGCCGAAGATTATTTCAGAGCTGCTTTTTCCATCCGCATCCCAACTTGCCGAGGAATTTTTTGAAGTTCAATTAAGAGCTCCAAGTACTTCATTGAAACAAACAACGAATTCCAATCCAGATTCCTCTTCTACTGATTCCTTGCATAGATTCGTTTATATAAAATCTTACGGACAGATTCATGGTCAACGAAGACGTTCTACCATCGTTTCAAGCTCTCCTCCCAGGTTTTGTTGTATGTAGTTGAGCGCTTAAACGCAATGGAAAATGGAACACGTTACTTTGATAATGCAATTTCGTTGTCAGCTGTGAAAGCTGAGTACATTCTTTGGTGCGAAAAAATATTGTCGAGTGATCCTTCTACCGAAGTTTTGAAATTGCTTAATATGTGTCACGGCCTACTTTAGAGGTATAAACTTCTTGCTTACGGTTCTGGCCACGCTTCCAGTGACCACAGCTAGTGTTGAAAGAACCCTTTTAGCTATGAAAATGATTAAAACAGTGTCCCGAAGCGTTATGGAGAACGTAAGGTTAAGCTAACTTGCTATGATATCTGTTTATTTGGATATTAATGTGGATCCAGATGAGGTGATTGATATTATCATGTCTACAAAAAATAAAGACGTTTTCTGCTTTGAAGAAATGTGTTTACAAAAATTTTTTAAGTATGTTCTTTACATATGTTTTAAAAACTAATAAAAATCAATGATTTGGAATATACTTAGTTTTTTGCTTAAAGAATTCCTCGTAAGATTTGGAAGCAAGCCCCCAGGGTTAAGAAACTCTGTTATGGAACAATCCGCTGAGTTTTTTTTTTATATACGTAGACGGCAGGCACCTGATCAAATTTGTGCAAAAAACATATTAAAATGGAGGCTGAAAAGAGTTAATGTTAAGCTATAAGTACACGACATGCCAAACACGACATACGCATGCCACTCTGACGTCACGATAATTACTCGACATTATTGTAGAATATGTCACGTTTTATTACATTGTGGCATGTGCGAAAAGTATGCCGAGTACACGGCATATATTGCTCTTACATGGAGCTAGATCTAATTAGAAAACACTATTTAAATCAGTAACCAACTGAATCAATCTCCATGTAGTGGGCTGCGATAAACCAAAAATGTGGTTGCTTCCGGATGTGTAGGTAGGTAGGTATCTAGAAGTGGCGGTTCATACCTTTGAACCCAATTAGCACTAGGATATGCCGTTTGGTTACCATGACTGTGATGATTGTTAAGGGCCGCGTTCAATATGCTTAGGCACCTAAATATTTAGGTGATAGTGTATTATTGAACGGAAAATTGCCTAGTACCTAAGTTAAATGTCAAATGCTTCACATGTGTTAAGAATTGAGCTTTCACTTGCTGTTTTTACCAGTGTTGCCACTAAAAATAAGTGAATCCGTTCAAATCTGACCGTATCTGAAAATCCATTTTCAGAAATAATTCTGGGATGGCTTGGGCAGGGCATAAAGGTTCTTTTTCGTACCATTTTGCTTTCGATATAAATCTGCATTTGATATTTGCATTGATAGAGGGCGTCAGTAACGGCCGTCGGCTTCGGCTTTACTATAAAATTTGTTTGTGTTTCCGATTTTAATATTCTTTTACCTGTCAAATTTTATTTCATTGCAATGACGCCTCGTTATTGTTTGAAGCCAAGTCGTTAATGAAAATGAAAGTCATGGGAAGACGTGTATGGCTAAATAATTATTCTCGGATAATTTTCTGACACTTGAAAATAGTAGTTCACCAAACTCTAATCTGAGACTTATCCAATTTTACACTTTTAATTGAAATGCATTGTTTAATTTTCTCTTCAACATTCTAGCAAAAGAAAACGTCCAAAAAATAGCCTATAAGATAATTTATGACCATGCTCCCGAAGCAGAATTCCATGTGCTATGTTGTAAATGTCCCAATATTCGCAGTAAATTGGTTTCTGTTTGAACTTGGAAGCGTGTTTGTAATGTATGGCAAAGTTTTATTCAAATTATCTATAGAAATCTATCTTTATTTATAGTCAGTAGAGCAATTTTATTTTTCCAGCCCAAAAAGCGTTTTCCGGTTAAAAACATTTTTCGTTCCGGTCAAAAAACGGTTAGAACGGATTTCAAAATTTTCTCCGGTAAGAGTAAATAGATGTCGGTCAGATATGACCGGAATCCGGTCAGAATGGCATCACTGGTTTTTGCATCAACTGATCAAGACATTAGCTAAAATTATTGAAGTGTAAAATGAATGATTCTATGGATGAAATTTTCTGCAAGTACCAAAATCAAGTTAACCAATACCTATTTCATTTTATTTAATTATTAACACACTTATTTGCGTGGTTAATATTATTACCCATAGTCAATTTGTTGTACGTTTCCTCGCTATCATCGATGCCCTACAGACCACCGTCCATTGTAACTTGAAATTTAATATTTTCTTATTTTTTCTAACAATAGATAATATTAAAACCACTAAGAACTTAGGCAGAAATGCTTGCCTAACTTTCCATTCACCACAGCAGACCGACCTCACGAAACTTGCCTAGATTTGCAGTCAAATCGACCAATCAGAGGCTGTTGACTAGCTAGGCAAAAGCGTATTGAACGCCCCCAAGGATGTGATCCGGTCGGTACCTGTAGCCCAGCCTGTAGAATTGAGAAAGCGGATAAGATCAAATATAGCTTTGCCCGAGATGTCGCTAAATTCGTCAAAGAATGGTTGGTTCAGTGCGCGCAGTCTGGCTCTTGCCAGAGCTGGACATTTGCAGAGGAAATGAGGGAGATAGTTTCTTTTTTATTTGTATTTCCGCAACTGCGGCAATGGAGGTTGTATGAGATACCTAGTTTGGCCGCGTATGGTCTCTAATTGACCAATGCCCCGTGGTAATTGCCGTGATTCTGGCGATATCTGGACGGGTTCTGTTTAGTAGGTTCTTTGTTTGCTTCCTATATATGATAAAATGCACATCAGGAAGATCAAATGATCGGTGTCTTCGTCTAAACCAAAAATATAAATTTCTAAATTATTTTCAATTACCCACATATGAGTACATACCCATTTGTTTATACACATTTATTGCATTGTCTTCCTTTGTAAACATTTCGTTGACGAAAAATTATATAGATATCCATTTCAATCCAAAACTTTCTAATTAATAAAAATCTTTTATTTAATCAAACTACTTTCAATCATAAACGTATTTTTGAATTGAATAACGTTGGAGTGTACGATTGTCATCACAATTTGTGTTGGCCTCGACTCCAGTAATGCGTTTCTCCCCGATGTTGTGGGTCTTTTATGCCAAAAAGTCACAAAATTCTGTCTTTTATTCTGTTATGATTTTGAAGATGCTGCCGAATAGGCCTGATTATTATTATTTATTAATATACCTAACTACATATATTGAGTTTTGAGCTTATTTTACAACATCATTTCCAAAAGAAGGATGTCATCATTGTCACATGCATAGTACATCAGAATTTGACACTGAAGAAAATGAGTCACGGTTTTCCCAAGCACAGTTTGTAGTCACATTATCATTTTATCACATAGGTAGAATTGATTACCTATATCTATTATTTTAAAAATTCCTGCTTTTGTTCTGTCACAAAATGTTATCAAATCATATAAATTATAAATAGCCAAATATCAACATGTGGTACTCAATCGATGAATATCGTCATAAATTGATATCTGCATAATGCGGGTTTATATCTATATAATGTAAGGAAGAGGCCGTTACATTACTACAATGGAATAACTACGTAACCAAATTATTCTCAATCCGAAATACACCTTTGTTAAAGCGGAAACAAATTGTTGACATTGCGCTTTAAAAATTAATCAGAAACTATTTTAAGATTTCATAAAACTACTATGTTTTATGTTTTATACAAATAGTCCAATCGGTCAATCAAATTGAAATTTCGATATGGCAAATCATTGCTAAGCTAGACGCTATCAATAATACAGTTTTTTTTTATTTCAGCACTATCATTAAGCGTGGTGCTTTCAGGAATTTCTCCGATGATGATCGACTAGAATTGGTTTGTTATTAAAATATTTTATAGACGAGTATATACGAGAATACTATTTATACAAAAACACAGATCTAAGAGACCTTTACCTATCGTTTGTTCACATTAGCTAATCTCACTGTTGCACACATATTTTTATTCAAGCACATTTTTGAATTCACTTTTACCAAGTGAGTTTTCACTTTGGCCATACTACAATTGATCGTCCTTAAAGGCACAGTTTCTATTTTTTGTTCGAATTATTTAAAAAAACTTACGGTGCCGATTTCTTGTCAAATGTGTTATTCTTATCTTCAAGGATGATGTTCGTCTTGTAGAAGGATAAATCCTCCTTACTGCCGCCAACTGAACCCATGGCGCTAAGTGCAGACTTAACGTTTATATATGTTAATACCTTGCTGGAAAAAATTGGACTGAGCGTGTTCTGGCAGGTAAGCTATGTTTTAGTATACCTAATACATAAAAAGGCATGGGTATTCGTATCTTACTATGATAAGGTATCTAACTAATTCCAAAGAGAATGAGTTTGCGTATTTATTCGTATCTTGTCCACACGTCAAAGTCATTGATATCAAAATTGAATTCATCGATAAATCCGAGATTATTGTTATTTTTTATTGCATCTGGTGACACATTCACTAATGCAAAGGAAACCTTTCATATGAAAATAATGGAACGTAGAAAGTGATCTATACCTATCTACCGCATGTCCATAATTGGAAAGTAAGAACAATTTGAATGCCGAATTTGAAATAACTATTCTTCCTTGTGAAATAATACAATTTGTATAATAAATCATAATTTCTTTATCAACAAAAATACTGTCGGATATACCTAGAAAGCTTTTTTGGTTTTTTTTTTTTTTTTGTTCCAGACGATTTTTGTATTACTGGAGCAAAAATTAACTGTAGCCTCTATTACAATTACGGATAACGGTACTTTAAAAAACCGTTTTTTTTTTAATTCAATACAAATTAATATTTTTGGTAGTGCCCAGTTTTTAACTACACAGCCAGAAAACCATGAATCTGCTCTACACAGTGGCGTAGCGTGGGTTGGGGCTGCCCGGGACAGACCCAATTCATGTCGTTCATAGTAATTGTTATGTTTATATGTAAATCATTAAGAAATATATAATGCATTCCCTTACATCGACTAATATGTATTTATAAACTAAAACCAATATAATGATTATATTGAAGAATAATATGTACCTACTATCTAACATGTATTATGTACACTCCCGCTCATCTGAATAAGTTCAACATTATTTAAAAAGTAAAATAACGATATCTCTATAACCAACTTGCCGATTTTATTGAAATCAATTTTCTTATGTACAATTATCAATTGTTAATGAAACAGGAAATTTTGCGGTCTCTAACACACGTATTAATATTTTTATGATTATTTTTCCAAATAGGTTCAAAAATTGAAAATTAAAAAAAATATATATATATATATATATATTTGGTTATTTTTAACATTTAGCTACATATTTAAGTATAATTTAGTGTGTAGTACTATCTCCTTTGTTCAATATAACTTCATAGATACGATTTGGAAAATACTTATAATATTTTTCAATAAATCCAAGTGAAATTGTTGACCCGGCTTAGGCTTGCAGGATTATCAAATTGCCCCCTGTCCTCATATACTTTTTTGGACAACAGACCCCAAACGTTTTCAATAATAATATTTATGTCCGGGGAGTATGGCAACCACTCGAGCAATTTCACATTTTCATCCTTTATCCACTGTTTAACAACACTCCAGTAGGTATGAATGGGGCCGTTGTCCATGGAATCCGTTTAAAAATATTCGAAAAATTTGGAAAAGCATTTTCTAGTATAGTTTTGTATACATTCGCGTTAATTTTCAATGTAACAAATTGCAGCTCACAAAGTCACAAGTCCCATAATATGATTTATGCTGAAAATCGTAATGCCCCTGATGTACACTTTCATCCTTTCGCAGGTCGTGAGTGTAATAGTTTTAGCCAACCGGTCCATCCAGGTTGAACTTCTTTTTATCAGAAAACACGACAATCTGCCACTCCTTGTTCCATGTCATATGCTCTCGAGCAAACTGAAGTTGTGCAGCTTTGCGCACATCATTGAGATGTGTTCTTTTTTTACGTTCAGTCCCTTCAAATGCTTTGCTTGGCATTCCGAATAAAGCGTTTTCCAGATGCCAGACTTTCATAAGCACCGCATTCTTCCTTGATTCTAGCAGCAGAACGTTGTTGTCGCATATTGAGCCCCTCCTTTCATATTGATATTATAGCTTAATTCATTCTGAATAAAATTACCAATTACATTTTGACTTCGGCAAATCTTCTAAGCGATTTGGCCCGGCTTTAAACCAAATTTGAAGTATCCCTTTATTTGGCCTTTTTCAAAGTCGTTTAATTGCTTTCCGCGACCAATTTTAGAAAAAAACGGCTGTAATTACTTTCAATTTAAAAAATCAAAATAATCTACGTCGTTACATAATCGTTGTCGATCGCAAACTAGAGTCATTGCCCTTGAACCTATTCTGATGAGCCAAAATAAATGAGATTTTTTTGACATGTTTTTCCAAAAATAAAAATAAAAATATATATACGTATGTTAGAGACCTCAAACTTTCGTGTTTCATTAACAAATTGATTATTCTATACAAAAAAATTGATTTCATTAAAATCGGCTAGTTGGTTACAGAGATATCGTTATTTTACTTTTTAAATAATGTTGAACCTATTTAGATGAGCGGGAGTGTATGAAGAAGTTAATATAGAAATACAATGTACAGCACTGACCCAGGAGCTCAAAGTTAATGATAATGTAATGCTAATGACTATAGAAAAATCGTCTTTAGCGACGGGCCGCATTTTTGGATGAATGGCCAAATTGCCATATATGGGATGACGCCAACCAACACGAGGTGGCAATGCATCCATAAAAAGCAGTTTGGTTCACATTTTAGACTGGCGGTTGCGTCTTTGCTCCGTACTTTTTCATGACGTTGGTAAGGCCAATACCATCAACGGCGAGTACTACAGAACGATGCTGCTAACATGTGGTTCCAGCAAGAGGTGGCTATGTGTCACTCAGCTGCAGGGTATGGTTATCTGATCTCTATCGGAGGTGACGTTAATTGGCCACCAAGATCGTGCGATTTAACCTCGCTGAATTTTTCTTGTGGCGTTGCCTGAAGTCGCAGCTCAATGCGAATAAACCGCAATCGACCGATGTCCTTAAACCCAACATAACCAATGCCATCGCTCAAATTAAGTCTATGCGGCAGATTAGACCACTCGGATCCGTGACAACGTGAGAAGCTGCGGCGGATATTTGGGCCTGGTGTTATATTCCATACAATAATGGCATACATGGGATTCGTTAATACCTTGCACACAGCTTGTTTTATTCCATTTCAATGTCGATCACTCCTCATTGAAAACCCCTTTAGTGAATCTTCTGTAAGGTCAGCTTATATTCACATATCTGTGCTTTGTTCCGTTGTGTGCTCTTAGAAGGGCGTCGCAAAACTATTATAACATGTATATGGAGTCGCAGTATGAAAAAGTTTGGGAACCCCTGCGCTTAACCCATTAAGTACCCATTGAAAATTTAGAACTTTTGTAAAAGTCTATTTTTTTGACTTTTTTCCTCTGTCTCAAAAAAAATGTTTTTATGCGAAAAGTTTCCTCAAACAATTCTAATAGTGACTGCTAACAAAATTGTTCAAAAATCTCTTCGCTAATATTTTTTATGATTTTTTGAATGGGATGATGTTAGAAAAATATTGTATGAAAAGGAGGAAAAAGTAGCTAAATTAGTAATTTTTAGCAATTTTCAAAATTACCTTCCCATTTACTTATAATTATACTTATCTATCTTAAACTGAATTATACGAATTACATAATTAAACTTGAACTATTGAATTTAATGTGCTTTACTGCATAGCTTAATTGAAGTGAACAGTACAGTAATTGTTTCACATCATTAAACAAAAAACCTTTGTCCTCTAAGCTGATACAAATTACTTTGCTCAGGATTTCAAATCAACAACGGTTTAGGTTTATAAATTAAACTTCTTTAGAAAAACAGGATTCGATTATTTTTTGTAATTTGAATTTCATTTTTCTCATATTCAAAATAAATAATTGCTTCTGAGAATTATTAAAGAATTTAAAAGTAGAAGTTTTCGAGAACGTGTTAGATGAGACATACACGTTTTCTGTATTCAAAATTTGGAATAATAACCCCTATCGCGAATAATATTCCCCCGGAATGTTTCCCATTCAGCAATTTGATTTACATTGCTGAAAAGGGAAAAAATTCCATCGGAATTTATTCGCGATACCCCTAAATGTATATTGTTCAAATTGGAGTGATTTTTTTTTTATTGGGTTCAAAATTTTGAAATTGTGTTATTTTTGAGATCATTTTTCAATGGCTCTAAATTTCATGTAGCCATTTCAAAATATTAAATTCTTTATAAAATATCTTGATGTTTTTTTCACTTGTTTCAATTAATTTTGTGTACTTACATGATATATCTAATTTATTAGACATTTGCGCGAATTTTCGTTTTTAGCATAAAAATAGAGGAAATTACAAAATATATAATTTTAACTTCAGTTCAGAGGTTTTGGGTTCTTAACTTATTAAATTAAAAAAAAATCACAAAAACTTGCAATGAACGAGAAAGTTTCGTGCGATCCAGTCGGACACTTTATATTTATATTTCGGCAACATGCGGTCTACAAACAATTTTGTTCTTTTAAGCCAAATAATTGTGTATAGTGCCGTTTATTTGGTTAGTTGCACCAGTTGTCTTGTAATTTTTTAATTTTTTATATTATATTGCAACTGAACCTCTTATCCGTCTGATAAAAAAAAATAATTTTATAATTATCACGCGCTAAAGAGGTCATGTGTGTTATGACTAGGTACTCTTATTTGGTAGTATTCTGCGAGCGTTACGGAATTTGGCATAAAGAAGATAGGAGATTGCGGTGCACATTGGTTTTTAATGCCTTATTGTACTGAGGACTAAATACAGAGCAGGACAGGCAGGGGCGTAGCGAGGGTTCGACTTTCATTAAAATGCCGACTTAGTTGAGGAACTTGCCGACTCTATAGAAATCTTTAAAATCGGCCCATCGGTTATATATATAAACTTATTTTCTTAATGCATTTTGATGGGAATATCTAATAAAATGTGCAATGTGCAATAAAAAATGTTTGTAGGTACGCATTTTTTCAATTCGTTCGTTCGCTCTCATTTAAATGGCACTTTGTCCTTTTTAATTAATTATCCTATCAAAATTCAAAATGTAATAAAAAAAAGTTTATAAACAGTTTCAATAATGAAATTTCGTTTTCCAAACTTTTTTCCGCGAATCCACATTACTAAGCCGCGTTGCACAAACTAGCGAATAAAACATTCGTTCAAATTTAACCTCAAATTAGAAATGCCGACTGTCGTCTTTTTAAAATCGAATCGAAACTCTATTAAATTTTGATTTGATTAAATAATAAAGTGTTCAGCCAGCAAGTTCAACGATGCTGACCGTCATTTTTAAAATCGAATCGAAACTCGCTAAATTTTAAGGTGTTCAGTCGGCAAATTCACAGATGCCGACAGTCCTTTTTAAAATCGAAACTCGGCGAAGGTACATAAAAAGAAACAAGTATAAATTGGTACGAATTGACACCAGCGCTTCGGCCCAAAGAGTCTTGGATACCAACCCGGAGGAACAACGCAGTAGAAGAAGACCTAGCCTTAGGTGGCGCGCACAAGTGGAATGGGACCTCAACCAACTTGGAGTGCGCAACTGAAGGCGGTTAGCCAAAGATCGTGCTAACTGGAGAGGCGTGTTGGTTGAGGCTCAGGTCCACCCCGGGCTGTAGCGCCATCTAAGTACGTATGTATAAGTCTGATATTTTCCATAATGTTTCATTATACGAAACGCTTCCGTTTACTTTATGACTAACTCCTTGTCAAGCCTTCCACCTTGGTGCATCGTTTTTACAAAATCGTGCAAAACATTTAATCAAACAGCATACCACAGATTTGGTTTGATTTGAATACAATATTTTTTCAATAACTCTATTTTTGTGTCCTAATCTCGTTGGAATACTTATTGTTGTATCCAAAACTTTAGATTCTCTTCTGTAGATACCTGCCATGATTTGCATGTGTCGTTGCAGTGATTTTTTTTGTATGGGAGATGCTGCTCCCCTTTTTCCGATCTTGACAAATACCCTTGGGCTAGTGCGAAAGATTTTTTGAAAATTTCAGTTTAATTGGTGGCGTAGTTTTGGAGTCCATAGCATACAAGGTTTATTTACATTTTCAAAAAACAGTGTAAAAGACGGTGGGTTGATAGAGTTTAAGAAAACAATATAGGCACACAAGAGAAATGAAACTAAAAACAAGTAAAAGTGTTATCATCGGCCTGGCCGATGCTTTGATACCCTCCACTGCATGTACTCTACAGGTACACGCATGTGTCTAATATTGGTTTTGTAAAAAGAAGTCATCTTACAAAATTTTTTCACCTAAGTCGATTCGTTTGGGCGCTATCGTGATTTCAACAGACACGCAGACAGACGGACATGGCTAAATCGATTCAGAATGTGATCCTGATTCAGAATATATATACTTTATAGGGTCTCCGGGGAATCCTTCTTGGCGTTACAAATGTAATGACAAAGCGAATATACCTTCCTGTGCAGGGTATAATGAAAAGCGGTCACCTAGGCGTATACGTACTATTTACATATGTATATGAAAAAAATATTATAAAGGGTCAGCCATCTAACGTTTTTTTTTTTCAACTAGTGCTTATTTCGCGAATGGTAACACTTAGCTCATGTCTGATTTGACAGATAATTAGTTTTATCCTTCCGCTAAACGAATATGGTTGTGTATACGCTTGAACAACGCTGGGAAATATTGCGACATTACTTTGAAAATCATGGTAATGTTGCAGAATGTGTGCGAAAATTGCGTACGGATTTTGGAAGAAGAGAAGCACCGTCAGCTCCGTATGTTCGTTATCTTGTGAAAAAAGTGAAAGAAACTGGCATCCTCATCGATAAACCAAAGTGTGAAAAGCCAAAAACAGTGCGTACACCCGAGAAAATTGCTGCTGTGGCAGAAAGTGTGCGTGAAGCGCCATCAACATCATTCAACAATTGAACATTTCGGAGACATCATTGAGACGAATTTTGCATATAGTCCTTGGTATGACGCCATACAAAGTCCAATTGATTCAGGAGTTGAAGCCAACTGACCATCCAATGCGTTTTCGCTTCGCTAAGTGGGCCTGCAATCGACTTAGAGAAGATGCCGATTTTGCCAAAAAAATCATCTTTTCAGATGAAGCTCATTTTGATCTTGGCGGGTATGTAAACAAGCAAAATTGTCGCATTTGGGGCACAGAAAACCCGCACGCATACATTGAAAAGCCGATATACCCAAAACGAGTCACTGTTTGGTGCGGATTTTGGTCCAGAGGCATAATTGGGCCATTTTTCTTCGAAGATGAGCAAGCAGTGGCCGTTACAGTCAATGGCGATCGTTATCGGGCCATGTTGAACGAATTTTTGTTCACAAAAATTGAAGAGGAGGATATTGGCAACATTTGGTTTCAACAGGACGGCGCTACGTGCCACACAGCCGAAGCTACGCTCGATGTTTTGCGCCTTGTTTTTGAAGAAGAAGATGTTTTATCAGCCGCAGAGCTGATGTCGTTTGGCCACCGTGGAGCTGCGATTTGACACCGTTGGACTATTATTTGTGGGGTGCCGTAAAATATAAGTGTTACGCCGACATGCCAGAGACAATTGACGCTTTAAAGGACAATATTCGTGAAGCCATTGGTGAAATACAGCTGCACACAATCGATAATGTGCTTAAAAATTGGACCGATCGTGTAGGCTACTGCATGGCCAGCCGAGGCAGCCATTTGAATGAAATTATTTTCCATTATTAACTGGAAGGATTGTACTTTCAAATACAAAAAAAGAAATTTGAGAAAATATTCATTAGTTTTCTTTTATAGCATTTTCAAAAAAAAAGTTATTTGGCGGACCCTTTATAACGTAATTCAAAATTGAAGATGAGCGGATGCAGGCAGAACGTTATAAAAACTAGGTGCTTTGGTGGGTAGAGCGGCTCTTTGCCTGAACGATGCATTCTTTTACTCCCCTCCTTTTATAAAATAATTAAACGTGCGTTATGCGAAAAGGTATACTGTTTTTAATGCAATTTTAACACTAAACTGAGGTGTATTAACACCTAGATAGCACTTCCTTCCTGAGTACTAAACTTAGTGCATTTGTATGTGAATTTTGTTATTAATTCCCCCATAATAATTATGATCATGTAAGTACAAAACGCAACGAAGTAAACAAAGTGTTAAATAATTATATGTAGGTAAAATATGAAAACAACTTGGTGATAAACAATACCCTTTGGAGTGAAAAAAATATTTTTATTTGCACAAAAAAATACATAATTTCTTTTTTGGGGATCATATTCGTAGCTATATATGTACTGAAGACTGTTTTCCCAAAAAGTTAATATTTAAAAAGTTAATCACCATATAAAATACGCCTTTTATAACCAATTGTTCCAATTCCACATATTAGTTTTATTCTCGGCTATCTGCTCTCGGTTGTCTAATTCATTTTGCGTTATATTTCTTTTTTCATAGCCCGTCAAAGTCGGTGACCTCTAATTCGGAGGTGTAACCACTAAACGCTATAACTTCTAAACTATTAAAGGTACAAGTATTAAGCACTTTTGTCAGACAAAAATGGTCAAACAAAATTAGGTGATAAGAATAAAGTAACGTAACTATGAGCGATGGTAAACAATTAATTATCGAATAGGAGAAAAAAAACTTAACAAAGTGTTATGAAGGACAGCTTTTCAAATATACCGTAATTTTGTTTCAACTGATTTACAATCGAAATTTTGCTTTGTAAGTGAAAAGCCGAGGCTAAAATGTTTTCGCCTACAAATGAAACGTCGGCAAAAATCGAAAAAACGTCTGAAATTTAATAGAAATAAATAGAAATCATCAGAAAATCAGATATTGGAAACGTCATAAATATAGATACCTATTGAAAACATTATCATAAGTTTGAGTAAAAGGGAATATTTATAGATGGATTTTGAGAATCGGCGTTGCGGTCTTTAATTCTTTCTTTAAAGTATAATATAGTTTAGTTGAAGGTGTATGGCGGGGTATTGACATGTGGCGAATATCGAACATCTTAGTTGTACAGTGGTGGTCCAGTATAACGAATGATATAATGTCCAGCTGTATTAGTAAAATCGAAAAATTCGTAATATCGAGCACATTTTACTTGGACGAAACGTTAAATAAAATGTACAAATATTGTTTCTATTCGTTCGTTTTATTTGATTTTCCTAAAGTAAAAAACTTTTCAAAGTAAAAAGTGAAAAAGTCTGGATACTATCATTAAATTTTTAAAAATAAATCACAAATAAACGTTTGTTTTCCTGAAGTTTGAACGCAGCAATTTACAGATTTTTCCTGAAGACTTCTTAGGAAGGCATTTGCGAGTTAAATACATTTTTACCAATTTTACAGAACTAATAGCACAAGAAAAGACCCCGACCGATATCTACTAAATTAATATACGCCACTCGTTCTTACTCGAAACAAAGATACATAATATGGATACCAAATGCGCATAGGTCCCAGCCAAAACAAACTAGAACCAACTTGCAAATCGAAAGCATTGTGAGTGCAAATACATAGCAGTAATGTACAATAACAAAAAGTTATACGTCTTACAACAGGCCCATACACATGCATTATATACATTCACAATCCAGAGAGTTGCTTTACATGTCCTGGCTTACACATGTATGTACATATTTCTTCACTATAACAGAAACATTCGTTATATCGAATGTCAACCCTTTTTTTCATACGTTGTATAGAGACACCAATGAAATTGAAAAAAGTGTACGTTATATCGATCATTCGTTATACTGGACCACCACTGTAATTGTTTTTGACGACAAAAATAATGCAGAGGATTTATTAAAATTTTCAGATGAAATTTCAAGTTTTTCAGACGAACATTTAAAAAAAGCTGACAAAAACTAGCAGATGAATATGAACAAATTAGAAGATGAAAATAATTTCTTTTCAGACGAAAATGTTTTAACTAAAAGCCGAATGATAAGTTGATCTCCGCAATATGTGTTCAAAATGTGAATACTCGGATATAGTGTTTGTATATGGGTTTTGCAATGGAAACGCTTCGTTGGCAAGATGGGATTACTAACACCGATACCCAAAACGTATAGCATAATATAGCCGTGTATAACATCAGTACATGATTTTCTACCACGATATGCGCAAAGAGGAGTGGCATTTTGGCAATTCTGGGCAAACAAGCAGAAAACTGCAACTTTATTAAGAACATTCTGTTTACTGACGGAGCGCAATTCCAAGAGATAGTATAGTTTGCACCATTCATCAGACTCCAATCCAAATAGAGCCTCACATTCTTCCAACAACAATTAAGAAAGTTTTTTTTTTTTTAAATACTTCTCCCGGGAAAGGCGAACCTATAACGCATCAAAAGCGCCCCGAGATGCTTGCTGTTGTATGTTAGTTCTACACTTAAATTGCTACAAATTGTAGTCTTCTGGAAATATATCCCCAGGAAGCGAGTTCCAAAGTTTGCTTGTCCTATAACAGAAAGAGTTTTGGAAAATTGATGTCCTCGCTGTTGTCAAATGTACTGTATGATCATGAGCATTAGCTGCCTATCTTGTGGGTCATTCAAAAGATGCATTTCCAGAGATAATGTATTTGAGTTCTTTGGAACATCCACCTTGGAAGTACCTATAGAACAAGCATAGATCAGCGACTTGCCTTCTGTGCACCAACGGTTGTAGATTCGATGTGAGGGTAGGGTCTCCAATAAGTCGAACTGCTCGTCTCTGTATGCTGTCAAGTAGGTTAAGTTAATTTTTTGGGGCTGAATTCCTGAATTGACTGTGACTCCTAGAAGGTGCATTTAGTCCTTGGGATGAATTGGATGGTCATTCATTTGGATCTGGGGATCTGTTGATGCATTTTTCCTAGAAAATGTTGTGAGCTGTGTCTTGTTTGCATTGAATACAACCAAGTTGGCTTTTCTCTACTTCAAAATTTTGTCCAGATAACCATTTAGAGAAATAATTTGTTCACATCTCTGACTGTGTGATGTAGCCGCATTCACAGGCCTACTGTGCTGTCATCAGCAAAGCTGTAGATATTATTATTTGTCGATCGAAGCAAATCGTTGATGTAGAGAAGAAATCGAATTGGAGAAAGAATAGATCCTTGGGGCACTCCTACATTTATAGCAAACGAATTAGATGATACACTATCTACAACAACTTGGATCGATCTTCCCAGAAGGTCGCCCTTCTCTGGCTCAGAGAAGAGCGATGTTCTTTCAACAAAATGGAACACCTTGTTACAATAGCGGCAGGGTAACTCTATTCCTCAAACATACTTTTAACGAACGGTGGACCTGACCTTAATGCGAGAAACAGATTGGCACAGCAACAGCAACTTTGACAGCCACAGCGCACTTTTTAGAGCCCCTGCTTTTTAATGGCTGAAGTTACATTACCACAGCAACATCGACGTTAGAGCTAAGTCCTAAATTCAATGTTGCTGTGCAAATGCTACCAACACCACGGTGACTTTTTCAGTCATCTCAACTTTCGAATGCTGACATTGGCTGACATACTGAAGGTGCAGCATCATTACCAGATATATACAAAAAAGTTTCAGCAGTCTACAAATTATTCTTATGTAAATTATTTAGAAAATACTATTTTAATTTTTTTTGTTTTAGATTGCCTTTCATTTTCGATTGGCAAAAGAAATCAAATCTGTTTTGTGATCTGCAGGCGTCAAATTATTCGGTCGGTGGGACGTGATTTTGAATTCTAGTTTTACTATTGCAATGTGGAAACGAATTATCTAATTCAATCGTTGCGAGTTGTGTTAAAATTAATGTTTGATAAGCTATTAAAAGAAAAGTACATACAAATTTTGATTTGATGTTTGATTGGGCAGCAAACATCTGAAAAACACTGTCGAAAATGACATCACATTTATGTTTTTCGAATTATTTACTTTAGCTACCACCAAGTACCTATACTGACTGGTACATACCTGCTGGTACTACGTACGTGATTTGCTCTAACATTTTACAGGTCGTCATGTACCTAATACCATTTATTCGCTTTTACCATTTATTTTGGAAGATATAAAAGGTAATCTGGTAATGCTGCGTTGCAATCAACTCACAGCTAATTTTTTTCCCTCCCTTGACAAAGTTGCTGTCGATGTTTCCAATGTGTTTCATGCGACTTCTGCTGTTGAAGTTGCTGCTGCTGTCAAAGTTGCTGTTGCTGGTGCTGTGGTAATCTGTTTCTCGCATAACACCCATGGATTTTTTCTTCTGGGGTGCTATTAAAGAAAAAGTTGGAGGAGCAAAAGTTGGACTGAGTGAGAGCATCAGTGCTGTCGTTTCTTCTAGTTTTTTTGCTTACAAATTTGGAATCTCTTGTTATCTTTGCACCATAAAGAGCAAATTATTTAGTTTTTCTATAATTTTAGAACGGCAGCACTACCTGCCACAATGAAATGGTATTTTCAGATGTTTTGATTTTGATTGTTGCTTATGTTAATTATTTTATGTATATAACCATAAGTGAACGATTATCGAGTAACTTAAATAATTTTGTTAGTATATTATGTCAATACGAGCGAAGTTTAGTAACTAAAATAAAAATCTAGTCGCCACAAAGATTTCGTAGCTAGTTTAGTTAATTGAAACGTCAAACGAAAACGAGTTGGTGTTCGGTTTTTTTTGTCTGACGAAAAATGGCTTTTACTACAACTTCTGTTGATCGTACGTAAAAAAAATTGCTTAACATAATTTGTGGGAATTTTTCAAGAATAAAAATTTCATAAAAATAATTTGCAATTAAATTGCTTAGAATTTAGTTGTAAATACAAAATATGAGTTAAAATATTTTGTTTTGGGTCAATTGTTTTTCAATGCCCACAGCAACGGTAACCCTTAGTTGTCATTGGAACTTGGTTCTTCTCACCCCCAAGTCCTGACCAAGCTGTGTTACGAAAACAGGACACCCGATAGGTAGAATACATTATAAAAGAGGAATGAAATATGAATATGAAACCGAATGACATTTCGTGTGCTGTGTGCTCAAATAGCAAACAGTTGTCGATATAGCAGGGTCGTCCTAAGAACAAAAAAATTACAAACACCTCCCAGGAAGCAAGTAGTATACTGGTATACATAGGGGAGATGAGTGATGAGTCTCGATGAGAGAGGTTTGCGGTCTTCCAAACTGTAATTCCAAATTCCACAAATTCCTGCCCTGCGCTGTAACGCCTCTATGCTACATCATTTATTAATTTAATTTGAATTAGTTAAGTTTACGGACGTGCAAAAGTTTTTTCATCCTTTCATTCATTCATTTTCAATGGTCCGCTTGTCCATTAAGTGGGTCGCGGGTGTAGGTTGCTCAAGTGGACCCTCCATAGCTCTCGATCCTCCGCCATCGACTCTAAATCATCAAGGGCAATCCCCATACGGTTATAGGAGAGATTATGGACTTGATCTAACCATCTCATCCTTGGTCTACCTAGAGGACGCCTACCCGATGGTACGGATTCCATAGCACGTCGTGGAATCCTGGTCGGGGACATGCGTTTAACATGACCAAACCACCGAAGCATGGATCGCTCCGTCCGGAGAAGTAGCTGCTCGACATTGAGTTCCTCACGTATTCTGGTATTTCTGATGCGATCTCGACGGGTCACACCAGCAATACTACGGAGAAATCTCATTTCGGCAGCTTGTATCCGCGATCTTATTCTTTCGGTCATTACCCAAACCTCATGACCATAGGTGAGAGTTGGAACAAACACCGAATTAAAGACTGACAACTTAGCTTTGACACCAAGTTCAGTCCTCCTAATAACAGAATGACCAAGCTGTCTCAAAATTGACCCAGCCTGACCAATCCTACAGGAAAACTCGGCATTGCTCCTTCCATCACTCGTGAATAAGACCCCGAGATACTTAAACTTCTCCACCTGTTTCAATGGGACTCCACTAACATGCAGAGTGCATTGAACAGGCGTTCTGGAGACGACCATCACTTCAGATTTGTTCACGTTTACCTTCATCTCAGCTTCAACACAAACGGCTACAAACCGATCGAGTGCGCGCTGAAGTTCAGTGCAAAAGTGCAAAAGTTTAAGCATAGGAATTCCGAAAGAAAGATAATAATTTTAATTGCGATCAGAAAAATAAAATAGTGCGCCACAAAGTGCGAAAAAAAGGCAAAGTAGTTTTAACCAAAAAATAAAAAGGTATGTAGGAATTAAGTGGTCAAATTATTTAAGTGATACAGTTACAATTTTGTTATAGGAATTATAATAATTCCGATTTTCTGAGAAGACGGCCCAGTAGAAAATCTCTGGCCGTAAAAGTTTAAATTCGACAACGTCCCTGTGGAGCGCGAAATTATCCACATTATCCCTAGCTGGGATAATCCATGTAGGTACTGCGTGTACATTAAGTAACGCCAATTATTAGCTAAGGCAAAAACCCTAGCCGAGAAAACTAGTTTTGCTATCAATGGCGCAAGGGAACAACATGGTGCAATTGTCAGCGACGTGGGAGAAACACAGTAGCAAGGTCAACAGCGAATCTCCGGCTATTCCCGGTGCTTTTTCCCAACGAACTTGTTGCTTGAATTTGTTTATCTGTTAAAGTTAAGTAATTAAGAAGAAGAAATCCATATACAGGGTGGCGCACGAATCGTGCTACAAAAACAAAACGTAATAACTGTAAGTGTCCTGAAATGAAATTTGAATTAATTGATCAGTAAAGTAAAGCAGATTCAATTAAATTTTACCAGTTATGTACCTATATTATTTTAGTTTTAAATAATTTTGGCTCGTAGCACTTAGGCATCTTCACTTCTCTCCAGCGCAGTACATCCTCATCCTCAACCTGTCACGAATATAAGAAACTTTTTTTTAGTGTGATTGAAACCGTCACAAGCTTACTACGATTACTACATACTCTTTATATTGTTTTACTTACCTTTTTTTATATTTTTTTTTCATTTTTGCTTTAAAATCTTTTTTTTTAAAAAGTGATTCTTTTCTGCCTTCTTACTTAGGTAGAGTAGAACTCTCCTTATTTGCCTCTACAGTTTTTTTTTTGTTGCAATTTTTGTACTTGTACAGTTCTTGATTTTGTTCCGTGGGCTAATCGGGTATGAGTGGTAACGAT
Organism: Cheilosia soror; assembly: GCA_949372485.1. Classification (NCBI taxonomy): domain Eukaryota; kingdom Metazoa; phylum Arthropoda; class Insecta; order Diptera; family Syrphidae; genus Cheilosia; species Cheilosia soror. The sequence continues at coordinate 25,833,861 of OX443564.1, forward strand.
AGGGACGTACCCTTGCCAACGAATCCAATCAATTTTCATACAGCTTCAGCATCAAGTTTTAACATTAGCACGCTTTTACACCTCAGTTGACCGCTTCAATTTCGAAAATTCAGTCAGTTATTTCCAAGAATTGAATTTTACAGAACGCTTCAAGTACAATGTCCGAAGAGGAGCAGCGAGCTCCTCCTACCAATGATGGCAATGAGAAATCTAATTGTGCTGTGCCCAGCGGGCAATGATGAAGTGATCAGTTTGGCTGACCGTATAGATAAAACACTAATGAAATGATTAATAAAATCCACTTTTTCCAGAAATTAGACGATTTTATGACTTGAGTCTTGAAAAGTATGGAAGTTAGGAGTAGCCAAATGACAGCTCATAATAGTCTCGCTGAAGGGGTACAGCCAGCCCAACCTCTCGTTAGCGAAACGATCGTTAGCGAAGGTCCGCCTATCGCTCGAATTAATTCGGTCCAGCTATCGGATTCCAATGCACAACTACGTTCCTGCGTTAGCGCTTCCGGAGTGCGTAGGCTGGATAGGTGCAACATCCAATTTGACGGGACGGAAAATACCTCCGACTTTTTATTCAAAGTCGACCGTCTGCAAGCTTCATCGTCATATAGCGACGAGCAAATGACGACAATTTTCCATATGCTGGAAAAGCTAATTCATGGTATTGGACTTTCTTGCGTAAGAACCGAAGCGCGAGGTTTGCAGATGTTAAGTCCGCAATGAAAAAGGAGTTCGGCCGTCAAAAAGTGATGTAGGCATCTTTATGCGATTACTGACTAGGACATTACGCCATTCGGCGAGTAAAGGGTCGGGACCAGCATGTCAGCAAAGACCCAGCTAAGCCAGTGCGTAAAAGCTGGAGCAAAGAATAAAAAAGAGTAGTCAACATGAACTAAGTTTCATTAAAAATAAAATTACTTTATTCAATGAATAATTGTGACCACACACTGCAATATGGCGGGTAAACATTTATACTTTCACATGTGTATGGCTTTTATTTTTCCTGTTTGGGGTATCTATAATTTCTAGCTTACAGAATAACATAAATAAACTTAAAATACAAATCCTTTGGCGTTGGAAAACTGCACAATTTGCGATTGTATATCCATATTTAGACTGCGCCAGACTGTAGCCTATACAAGTTATGGTAGATTCCTTGCATTTGCAGAAGTTCGTAATGTGTTCCCATTTCACACACTTTTCCTGCATCTAGCACAAATATCCTATCACTGTCGACAATAGTGGACAATCTATGAGTTATGCTTATACTTGTTCGGCCCTCACTCGCAGCTTCCAAAGCATCTTGAACCACCTGAAAATCACTTTTAGAAGTAATATTTACAATTATTGACACTATAATTTAAACCTTTTCACTCTCTGCGTCTAGTGCTGAAGTCGCTTCATCTAGCAAAAGAATTCTCGGATTTCTGACGAGTGCACGAGCAATTGCAACTCGCTGCTTTTGACCACCAGAGAGCTGAGTTCCTTTTTCTCCCAATCGTGTTTCATACCCCTAGAGAAATTATTTTTTTACTGTTTTAAAAAATGTCAATTACATTGAACGTTACCAATGGAAGGGTTCTGATGAAATTGTGAATATTAGCTTTCTGTGCCGCCGCAATTATTTCAGTGTTGGAAACCATCCTGGAATTATCTCCATAGGCAATATTTTCAGCAATCGTTCTGTCGAAAAGTATCGGCTCTTGAGACACTATGCCGAGCTGTCGACGTAGATTGCTTATTGTCAGAGAACGCACGTCTTCCTTATCAATAGACACCGATCCGCCGTGGACATCATAAAATCGTTGTAATAGTTGTATGCATGTAGATTTACCACATCCTGATGGGCCAACGAGAGCAATTTTTTTTCCTTTCAATATCTCCAAATTAAGTCCCGATAAAACTGGTATATCCTTCCTTGAGGGGTAACTGAATTTGACCTCATCATATAGGACATTGCCTTCTGAATGCCAAGGAAGTTTATTAGCTTCAGGCGATTCTTGGACTGCTGGTATCCTTTCCAATAAACTGAAGATCTTGTGTGCAGCTGTTACTCCCTTCTGAAAGTTTGGAGCAAATGCTAAGGCATTGGCTATCGCAAAAGTTCCCCAAAGCATTGATTGTGAAACTCTATTTGAGATGATTAAAAAATTAACCGATATGATAAAATATGAAACTTACTTAAACACATTTCCAAATGGCAAACCATTATTTACGATGCAATAACCTCCGTAAAACATGGTTGCAGAAAAGGCAAAGAACATCAATGACCTGGCTAACCCATAAACTACACCCCGGTAGTGAGTGTTTCGTTTTGCTTTCTATTTATAATAAAATCATTTATTACATTACATGAATGATATAAACAAAATGGTTTCACTTACATTGCATGCTGGAAGTAGGTTTTCCATAAACTGTGTGTGGAACATATCCTCCCGTCCCAAGGAAACAACAGTTCTAATACTTGAAACAACTTCAATCGCAAGCTGTTATATGAATACTAAAGGGTAATGTTGAGCTAACCTCAAATGTTTCTAAATCTTACCTTTGTGCAATCCTCCATCGCTTTGGCAGTTCCCATGCTTTCCTCAGTCATAACTTTCATTTGTAAGTAAGTAGCCACTAAAATAAATGGAGAGAATGCCAAGCCAACGAGTGCCAAGCTCCATTCATAATACATGGCCAGGCTAATAGACAACAATAAAGTGGCAAGTGACTCTAGAATAGTACCAATTCTCTGCCCAGTTGCCTACACAAATTGTAATTCTTAAAACTTGATTCATATTTTGTTTGCTTTAAACATACACCCTGGACAGCTGATGCATCTCCCGATAATCGTGCACATAGGTTTCCAGTTCCATTTGCCTTATCGTCAAACCAAGCAATATCTTGACTGACCATTGCTTTAAACATTAAGCCACGCAGTCTCTCTGTCAAAATCGCCCCAGCGGTTCCAAATGTGTAAATCTAAAAATGTAGTTATTTGTTTAAATATTTTCATATTATTATTATTTATTAAAGGTAAATTAACTTACATTTTATTTTAAACTTAACACTAGCAACTTGAGGGGTATTTTTATAATATTGGGCTTACCAGAAAATACATGCATTACCTTTAAAAAATTTGACAACCCCATCACAACCCCGCAAATGAGAAAATACAAACTGTACTTGTTAGTGTTTTCTCGGACGTAATTTGGGTCGTCAGAGGCAAGCACTTGCAAAATCGATCCGAAAATGACTGCAAACAACGGTGTACCAAAGCCCACGATTATGGACGTTAATGATCCGGTCAGTATATGCGGCCATTCGGTTTGATTCATTCTTATAATAGAGACTATAGATGTTGAGTTCTCATTTTCACATTCGACCAATTGCTAAGAAAATAAAATTTTTAAAATGTAACTTCTCTTTTTTAATTTTATTTAGGTAGGTACTTCTTCTTCTTCTTCTTTCAGAACAGCTATTTCTATTTCATCTTCATCCTTTTCGATGGCGTCCGGCTTATTAGTAGTAATTCTTGGACTCAGCGCTGAAATGGAATACCAATTAACAAAACACAAAATTGTTAATTTATTATGTATCTACAAAATAGAATGAAAGACGTTTCTTATTTCAGTAAAAGTGGTTTGTAATTCAATGGGCCTTACTATAATATTAATTTTTATATTAGAGTGGCCTCACTACAAAAATGCATTTCGTCCCTATGTGGTTGGTGGGCTCATCAGTATACGACCACCACATCTGATCTATATGCACTGTTCGCTCGATTTTTACCGAGACCTATGATTTTCCAATCAACAAGTGATATCGAATCATACATCAAGACAAATCTTTCTAACCTTCAGTATGTTGTAGATCACAATGTATAGTTTCATGGGGAAAAAATCGCTACCGTAAGATTGTAAAACTTAACAATTATGAAGTCCGTATGACACTAAATTTTGCTATCATTATTATCAAAATCATGTTGCAAAGTCAGCTGGTAAAGGGCCCAACCCATAGAATTCGTCGCATCCGTTGGGTCGACGGATTCGTCAATTCAATATTGACGACGTATTTAATAGAACGAACGAATTGAATCCGTCGCCGCAGTCTACACACAAAATTATTTTGATTTAACTGTTATCTGGAGGCTGGAGCATTTCACAGTCTTTCTCATTAGGTCTGTTCCTAGTTCCTTTACTTCTTACGCGTCTCTTCTTCAATGGATTAGAAACTACCTTTTTGGCCGTCAAGTCCAAGTTGTGTTTGACGGTTTCAAGTCTGCAATTCACCATATAAATGCTGGTGTTCCCCAAGCAGAGTTGTAAAAGACTGCAAACTTTTGTAATGGAATCCCTGAATTCTTGGAAAGTATTTCATGATTTGTAATTCATTCAATTGACTTTATTTGATGACTTAGACTTCAGCATTGAAATCTCTCGTTCTTTTTGAAGTCTTGACTGGATTAGTCTTTACGATCACTCTTATGATTGAAGTCAACTGAATGCAAGTCCTAAAAATTACACTGCATTCATTGAAGTCACTATGAAGTCTTTACCATTCAGTTGAAGTCTTTGGGACTTAAAACGTTTTCGTTTCTACACTCAAATAATATAATACCTACATATAACTACAAACATAGCTTACACTTAATCCCATTCCAGCATAAACCATCCAGTCCCAAGGAATTCATCGAACATTTTTGAAGTCCCAAGGACTTCAACTGTGTGCGGTAAAGACTTTATAGTAACTTCAATGAAAATGACTTATGTTATTGTTATAATCCCCAAATCAGCTACAAATTCTGCTATAAGCAGCTGGGAACGTAACAAAAACATTTCCTATTGGGAGAACATCCCAGGTTTTAGACAGGCCAAAAAAGCTATACAGCCTTTCAAAAACGATGCCAAAAAGTTGCTAAATCTAAGCAGGCACGATATCAAAAATCTAGTAGGTTACCTAACAGGTCATCACGGTCTGCGATATCACCTAAACAAATTGCACTTGGTCGACTCACCGGAGTGCCGACTATGTCTCGAAGAAGACGAAACAGCTGAGCATATCATATATGAATGCCCGGCTCTCTATGGTATTAGAAGGAAATCATTTTTCAGGGAAGTAATAAGTACCGAAGAATTAAGAAAATCTTCTGCTGAATGCATCATCAGCTACATTAGGAAGGTAGAGGCGCTACTAACCTAAACATAAACCTGACAATTTTTAAGCACAATAGATCTTTTAGGTCAACGTGCATCACATCGCTCTGGCGAGTCAGTTTAAAAAAAAAAAAAAAAAAAAAAAAGACTGATCCAGTCAAGGCTTCAAAAAGAATGAGAGATTTCAATTCTGATGTCTAAATTCCAAAGCGAAATCAGGAATTCAAAAAACAGAAGCATGAAGTCAATTGATTTCTTAAATCAAAAGATTTAATCCTTTTCCATCTCTGTCCCCAAGGCTCTGTTTTGTCTCCGATATTCATTCTCATATTCATCAATGATCTCTTGTCTGTTACTTCTAATCCAATACACTCTTTCGCTGATGATAGCAGTGATAGCACCCTCAGTTTTTCATATTCGTTCCCTGACTCACGTCCCTGCTCTTCGGCCGTGGAACTGGAACGGCAACGTATGCTAAACACATTAAATTCCGACCTTGATAGCATTATTAAATGGGGTACAACCGTACAGAGTAGAATTTAATGCTTCCAAAACACAATGCTGCCTTCTATCATTAAAGCGAAACCTGAACCCTCACCCACTATCCATGAATGGGACTTGCATCGCGCGGAACCGAACGACTTTCCATACTCGGTATGTGCGTCAACGACAAAGTCCGTTGGAATGACCACATATATGAAATCGCAGTAAAACGCTGCGAAATGTCTAGGTTTCTTAAATCGATGTAAGAACAAGAAGTACTTTACACCTTCCGACTTAGCTTCAATATACAAGGCCTTTATTCGGCCTAAGCTTGAGTACAGCGCTCATATCTGGTCAGGTGCACCAAAAACTTCATTGCACCTACTAGTTAGAGTTCAAAAACGCGCGATAAAACTTATAGGTGATAGAAATATAGCGGAGTCAATTGATCCGCTCGAACATCGCAGAAATGTTTCTTGCCTTTCCTTATTTTATCGATATTTTTACCACCGATGCTCTGATGAAATAGCCAACTGGATTCCGCCCCTTCAACAATTCTCTCGCAACACCCGTCACACATCGTATGCGCATCAGTTTACCCTTAAGCATACCTTCGGACGAACTGTAAAATATAGAGATTATTATCTAAGTCGAACAACACGCATGTGGAATGCATTGCCTCATACGGTTTTCCCCTCTTATTACAACCCACAATTGTTTAAAACCAATGTGCACCAGTACCTCTTCTCTATCCTCCCTATTAACCCTTCCAATCGTGCTGTGCATTAGCATTTTAGGGGAACAAAATCCCCTTGAGCACTAGTGAATTATAAAAACAAATAAAAGTGTTATCATCGGCCTGGCCGATGCTTTGATACCCTCCACTATATTATGTACCATACTAACAGGTACACGCATGTGTCTAATATTGGTTTTGCATGGGAAGTACCAGAACTACTTGACCCACATAGACAATTTTTAATACCAACTTGATGACGATAGAAAGAAGTCCTCTCACAAAATTTCGTTCACCTAAGTCGGTTTGTTTGGACGGTAAGGTGTTTTCAACAGACAGAGAGATGGGTCGAATAGTCGTTTTGTATGGCAAGTACCATAACTACTTGACCGACATGGACCATTTTTAGTACAAACCTGACGACCATAAAAATAAGACCTCTCATAAAATGTCAGTCCCACAAGTCGATTCGTTTGGACGCTATCGTGATTTCAACAGACAGAGCGACACATCGGTCTAATAGTGGTTTTGTATGGGAGGTACCAGAACTACTTGACCGACATCCCATATTCAATATCAACCTGACGACGACAGAAAGAAGTCCTCTTACAAAATTTCATTCATTTCATTCCAAATGTAGGTCAATTCGTTTGGAGAGAAAAGAAGTGACATTTATTTTTGTTTCTAATATCGAAGGAAATCAAAAGACAAATGCAGTTAGTCGTTACATGTCAATTTTCAGGCGACAGACAGGTTGTTTCAACTCTTACTCAAACAAATTTTTTGTTGAGTGAAAACTAGTAATGTCGTTTTCCATTGGAAAATCCGGAATCAAGAAAACCATTGGCGCAAAAAATACTTTTCTGTTGATTCTGAGGAGAGAATTTCGCTTCTCGATTTAAAAATTTTTTTTATAAGAGGTGGCTATATGCAGAGTCCAATTTCTAACACCCGTGCTTTGCGTAGTAATTCAAGTAACTATGTCGTTTTACCTACTTTTCGCACCGCTTTGTTCAAAAACTTCTACTGTGTTGTATCCCGTAAACTGTTTAATAGCCTTCCTTCGAATATTCGTGTAATTAGATCTCTGCCCGATTTTACATCTAAAGTCAAATTTTGGCTTCTTGGCTTCGATCATGAAGAAATCAAAGTTTTGTTGCGCTATGTTATTTGAATTATTTTATTTTTCTTCAGCTTTTATTTACCCTCTCTCTCTCTCTACGTATTTTGTTTTTTTTCTTTTACTTTCTTTATATTATGTATAATGTATATGTGCAGTATATTTGAATTTAATACTGTTCACCCCACTTCTAAATTATATTTTTCAAGATGTGACATTATCACTATTTTCATTTTCAAATAAAAATGTCTCTACCTATATTTTTTAATTAAACTTTGTTAGAATAAGTATTTATATAACAATTGTTAAATTAAGAAATAATGAAAATAAATAATAATAATAATAATAATAAATAATAAAGTCGGAATCCACTCAAGAAGCACTTACACAAGTGCATTTTATGTATTTTATAGAAGCCAGCAGAAAGTAGCCATACAATAATTTTTGACGTTTCACCAATACGTAAGTCTAAAACTAAAAATATATGGGGTCTCCGGTGGCTCCTTCTTGGCGTGACAAATGTAATGACAAAGTGGAATATACTTTCCTGTGGGAGGTACATAAATGTTGAATATTTGTTTTATAACTATTTGATGGTTTCAAAGGTAGTTAAGTTAATTAATGTGCACGTAACATATGTACTTCGTATTGATAGCTTACCGCTTACAAGTTACATTACAACACATAAATACTTACATTATATGGATACTCAACATTTGATTATTATTATTTTGTTGATAATAGAAGCATACCTCTGTTCTCTTCTCCAAGTTGCGTAGTGACTAAATTAAAGTAATTCCTTCTAAGGTCCATCAGTGTCGAGTGTGTGCCAACTTCCACAACTTGACCTTTGTCAATTACAACAATTTTATGAGCTCTCCGGATGGTGGATAGACGATGTGCAATAATAACTGTTGTTCTCCCCTCGCTCGCCTGAAAAAAAATATGCATATACTGCAAATAAAGCTCAGATATTATTAAAAAAAAAATAAACCTTTTCTAATGCGGCTTGCACCTTTGACTCACTCGCTGTATCGAGTGCAGAAGTGGCTTCGTCCAATAGCAAAATTTCAGGATTGCGAACTAAAGCTCTTGCAATAGCGATTCTCTGTTTCTGACCTCCCGATAATTGTGCTCCTCTTTCCCCCACTAAAGTATCGTATCCCTATTATCACATATTTTTTTTTATTTTTGATTTTAATTAATAGAATACTTGTATGACATTTTATACCTTTGGTAATTTTTTTATAAAAATATGAGCATTCGAAGCTTTTGCAGCCTCTATTATCTCTTCTCTTGTTGCATTTTCCCTGCCGTACCGAATGTTTTCGTAGATCGTTGTTGCGAATAGAACTGGTTCCTGACCTACCACGCCAATCCTCTGACGCAGACTTTGGATATCATATTCCTTGATGTTCGTATTGTTAAAATACACATCTCCGCCATTGGTGTCATAAAATCGCTGTATCAATTGAATACAGGTCGACTTTCCACATCCAGATGAACCTACTAAAGCAACCGTTTCGCCTTTATAAATCTTCAGGTTTAGTTTTTGTAAAATCTGTAAGATACAGGAATGAAAATGGTAGATATTTTATAACTCAGCGAAAAAATACTGGCATTTGCCGATATATATACATATACCTTTACGTCCGGTCTAGTAGGATACTGAAATTCAACATTCCTAAATTCGATTTCATCAATATGGCCGCTGGGTTGAATTCCCCTTCTAGTAATAGGATTAATCTCAGGCTTTTGTTCAATAAGGTGGAATATCTTTGCACAAGCACCTTTTGCAATTCCAAGTGCCTCTATATAAGGTGCACCCATACCAATCTCCATTGATCCCATCATTACAGCCAAAAACACCTGAAACAGACTTCGTTATAGAATGGTTTAATAAGATAGAACTACATTTAAGGCCTACGGTGAGCATAGTTCCCGGAGTATAGTGGGCATACGTTTCATTTCCAGAATTTGCTTCAATTACCAATCCAACACCGTACCAGAAGGCTAATGCGTATGCGGCGTAAATAAAGAACCACGTGAGCCCAAATCCCAGTCCAGAGAAAAGATTTCTTTTAATACTTATCTTTCTCGCGTCAACTATATTTTCTCTATAAGCCAAAACCTCTTTTGCTTCACCTTCAAATGCTTTTACTGTTCGAATGCCACTCAAGGTTTCCTCCGCTATATTACCTCCTTTTGCATAAACATTGAGCTCTTGCTTCGCTAGTTTTGAAGTAATCTACATAAGGAAATTGTCGATATAACTACATATTACAATAACATTGGAACTTTTTAAAATATAAACATACCACTGAGATCAACCCCATTGCAATTATGGTAAGTGGAAGGCTTGATAAGCATACCAAAGCTAATTGCCAACCTTTTACTAAAGCCATTATCAAAGTTGATAGAAAGGAACCTACATGATGAGTTGACATCATTACCTTTTCACCAAGTCCTTCCTCCATTTTCATTAGATCCCTTAAAAATGTTGGTTTAAGTTATACGATGATGAATGCAATGGATGCACATGTAAGCCAAACTTACTCATTCATTCGGCTAGCTACTTCGCCACTTTGATTAAAATCATACCATGACATATCTTGATGTAACACTGCTTCGAAATATTTTCCCCGGATGTTATAGATCTGTTAAATAAAATAAATAATTTGTTTTGCGTTTCTTTTGAGAAAATAACTTAAAATAATTTACTTGAGATTGAGCTGCGTAATTAAAACATGTTGTTGCGGTGTAACTGCATACTAACATTACTACACCTATTAACGCGTTTTGTGTAGCAAATAACTGCACGGCGTCAATCAATGCATCAATTTCGTCAGACTTTGGATTTTGTGAACCCATTAAATATGTTCCATATGCAATCATAGCCTTTAAAGTAAAAATGTGTACTTGAACAAATTTAGTAAATGTAAATATATCCAGAAGAAATAATATTTTTTTTTTTTAAAACGTGTAAGTATCTTAGAGTTACGAGTAATTGTACTGCATATGGTACACTTAATTTTAAAAAAATGTCACCTTAAGAAAAGCATCTGTTAAAATGTTTTGTTCAGATACATATCGTCGTGCGAGAATAACAAGGCATAAAACCGAACAAAAATGCATCCAAATTTTATATCTAATATGGCCACAAACTCAAAAAAATGAGCTTTAAAAATCAACATACGACTTTGTTGCTAAAATTTATTTGTCATTTTTGAGTTGCAAGGTTATATATCGGACATACGACTTTGAACTAAAAATAACAGACCAAAAACTTCAAACACCCACAAAGAAATAGGAGAAATGGTTAGCATTTTTATTTTGCAATATTGCAATTGCAAGTATTTTATTTGGAAAAACTGGAACTAAATAATATTATAATGAAATAATTCAAATTTTGTTTAAATTAAATAAAATACAAAAATTAACATAAAATAGAAATTCATTTATCTAATTGAAAAATGTAAATGGTTAACATTTTTATTTTGCAGTAGGTAGGTATTGCAATTGCATAATATAAAATAATAAAATAAATTAAAATAATATAATTAATTAATTCAAATTTTGTTTAAATTAAATAGTATCCAATACAAAAAATTAACATAAATTAAAAGTTCATTTATCTAATTGCAAAAAAAAAAAAAAAATAAATTATTAAATATTAATAGATAATAGTTGTAGTAAATAATTTAAAAATGTAATTTATGTTTTAAAAAATAAAGGCGGCATTTTTAATTTTTTTTTGCGTTTTCGAAGGTGGTTTTTTTGGAGATTTGCTGTCTATTAATGTCAGGAAAAAAGTTTTGTCCACGTCTGGCATAAATTTTAACATTGACCGAAAACATTTTATCTTTTGGTCAGACATTACTGTGCGTAGTTTTTATTTTGTTGGTTTAGGTAATTCAAATGGGGTTGGGTTTGCTCTGGTAGAAATTTTATTGTACTTTAAGTCCACGTGCATATAATCGTCTTCGAGATATGATGTTTTATATTCCACTGAAGTCAGGTTTTGCGAAAATTTTAAATTTGTTACTTTGAAATAAGGCACCTGCTTAAAGTTAAAGAGTGAGGAACAAGCTTGAAAATCCAAAAAGTCTTGAGCTTGCATTTGTAACATTTTCATTTTTTGTCCCTTAAACTTCGCCTTCATTAAAATTCGCATCAACGAAATTGGAGAATAAAATTCTCTTGGCTTTAACAGTCTTTCCAAAACACTATGCACCGTATCTATATCTTGGATACAGGAGTGGCCAGGAGCACAGAAGTTCATTTTTAGTTCCACGATCTGGCTGTTGGATTCCAAAAATAATAGTACATATAGCCAGACTCATGATTGAGTTTCTTTGTTGAGGAACGCAGGAATCACACCAAAGAACAAGTTCTTTTATATCGGGGTTGTCAGTAATAACGGCTTTTAAAATTTTAGTCAATCCACTGGCAATATCATTGGCACTTCGACCCATCATGGTTTCGTTCCATATTGCACAATATACTTGCCCAGAGCTGGATAAATGAGCTGTGAGGTTGTATACATTTAATTTACTTAAATAGTAAAACGACCCAATTTCACTCTTTGGGCAAGTAATTACGTTTTGGAGGTCAAAACATAAAACGGGAATAATATTGTCCTTATCACATTTCCTTTGATTGCGGCACCCTACTTTTTCCTCATTATGTTTTCGAAATTTGGCCTCTTCATATAGATTAGCTTGAAGGTTTTTCGAGTTTTCGAGTGTTTTGAACTCTTCGCAAATATCGCACCTATCTTTTTTCGGGGTGTGAAAGGAAATGTTAAATTCAAAATTGAATATTTGCCTGTAAAGACTTTCTTTTACAAAACATTCCCCATTCTCTTCGCACTGAGCCTTATACTGTCTATACATTTCTGCAATGGAAAGTCCCGCCTCCAGATACCTTTTTGTAGTGGTTTGACGGCAATAGTGAGACTCTACTAAAGGGTAAGAGAGTATATGCTGCCTTACCTTGTCTTTCAAGCTCGGTTCTATAACTTTTTTTGCGTGTAGTCCGCTTTGCGATGGTCTTGGTACTCCTGTAACTTGATCTTTTTGGAGATGAATGTTTCGAATGGGTTTATCGGTTATGAAAAGAGTTCCCAAATGAAATGGTTTGCAAACTTGAATCTTGTTATTGGAAACATTAAAGAAGTATTTGAATGTATTTTTTCTTCTACTATTTGTTTTTTTTTTTTCAGCTCTACCCCCAATGCATTCAAATTTTTCAGTTGTGGAAGAAATAAATAATTTTTTTTCTGCAGCGTTTAAGGAGTAGTATGCCTTGAACAACTGATGTCTTTCTGTTTCTGTTATATACTTGCACTGTAACTTACATATAGCTGCACAATTTTTTGTTGTCTTAATGGACTTAGCTTCAACATTTTTTTTTCGTCCCGAAACGTAGGCTTGACCAGCTTGGTAACGAGCTCTACGTATGTTCGATATCCACTTTTTGGGTCTCGCTTCTTTTTTGTTGTGTTGTTGCAATTATCAATAACATCTATCACAGTGCCATCAGTAGTTATTTGAGAACCCGGTACTAGACTGTCGAAATCCAAGTCAATATCAACTTCCGGCTGCGATTACATTTTTGTTTACTACCAAAACCAACAAATTTTATGTTATGCCCCTTTAAAAATCAAAATTAAGTTATTTTATGTACCACCTCTCTTAAATTTACTGATTTTGAAGTTAAAAGCTTTTTTTGAAGGTCAAACTGTTCTTTATTTATAATATCTACAAAAAAAAACATTCAATGCCTGCAACTGCTTTACACCGACTGAAAGAAATCACGTTTTGTACAGGCTGCCAACAATAAAATAACACAAATCAGAGCAACCATTTAAGAATAACATAGTCGTATGAAGGTAACATACGACTTTGCTAAAATTTTTTTGTTTGCAATCTAAAATCCCAAAGTCGTATGTTAACATAAAATTTTCTAAATTTTCGGTGAAAATGTTGTTAACAACTTTGATTTTATGGCTTTTTTTCCTCTTTCCGTATGTGCTGCTATCTTGTGGAAAGTAGGAAATGATTCTTAAAGGAAATTTGAACATTTTTGCATCAATATGTCAAATTTGAATTTTTTCGACATACGACCTTGTTATTCTCGCACGACGATATTTGTATGTCAATTTTAATTCATTTTTGTTCAATTAGTTGTAAAATTGTGTGGTGGTTGGGTGTGTATGAATTGAGTAGCCGCTGATTAGCATTAACCTGGCGAGGCCCAGCTGTTGTAACGTTTACCTCCCCGTGGTAACCACTGGGTACTGGTCTGCCCATCCGGGAGTGACTTGCTGAAGTTATATGCTCGAGTTGTGAACACAAAGAAAAAGCAACACTAATGCTCTGTCGGAAAGACTGACTGACTAAAGTAAATACTGTAAGGAATTTCGACGTCGGACGGCTAATATCGCAAAAGTTTACCAGATCCTTCTCCGATCGAGTCTCTCTCAATCTCTCAAGAGGTTCTATGCAGTCAGCATCAAGCATTGAAGACCGGTGGCAACATTGCCAAAAAGCCATCAGAGACGCCGACTCTGATGTGCTTAGTTTCACTCGACCACCACAACGAAACCCCTGGTTCGACGACGAGTGCCGGCAAGCACATGTAGCGAAACAAGAGGCGCTGCAAAGAAGGACTAGGGCTGCTCGTGAGCTCTACGCGCAGAAAAGAAGAGACGAACACCGGCTTCTCAGGAGAAAACAGACAGAGCACGAGAAGTGCGCGATCAAGGAAATAGAGAAATGCTACAGCAGGAATGAGGTTCGAAAGTTTTACCAAAGGGTAAAAAGAACCTGCCAAGGCTACAGAACCGAAGCCTGCAAGAACGAATAAGGGACCATCATAGTAGAATCGCAGTCAATGCTGAGGATATGGAAGAACTACTTCTGCAGACTGTTTAACGGCGATGACGAACTAAATCCCGCTGTCAGGCAGAATGAACGATTTAACCTGGACGATGAAGACCAACAATTCCGTCCACTCGACCTGGACGAAGTGAAGATAGCCATATATAAGCTTAAGTGCCAACGACTAAGGTGGCTGGGTCATGTAAAGCGATTGGACGTTAATGCTCCGGCCCGAAAGATCTTCGAATCCACACCTGAGGTACGGCGCAGCAGAAGAAGACCGCGACTCAGGTGGCGCACGCAAGTGGAAGGGGACCTTAACCAACTTAGCGTGCGAAACTGGAGACAGCTGGCCAAAGTTCGTGCTGGCTGGAAACGCTTGTTGGTTGAGGTCCAGGTCCACCCCCGACTTTAGCGCCACCTTGAATAAGTAAGTAAGAAAGTGGGAACGCTGATGCTCTCAAGACTGTGTCCACTTTCGAGTTTGCTCTCGAGAGCTGCTTGAGAACTGCTCGCAGCATTTTTACTCACAAACGTACACCTAACTTAACTGCATACGCTTGGTTTGCATATTTTACGCCTTCTGACCATTATCACTTAAACGATAATTTTTAAAAATTACAACTGCCAAGATAGCCTATTATCTAATATTAAATCGTCCGACTCATTCATGGAACGCATCAAAGCTTTGTATACACAAAAGCTATACGCCTGATAATCATAATTCATAATGAAAGGTTTGTTATCTCAAGTAGGTATTACATATAAGTATGTTTGACATATTATGTGTATATGAACCTATGGAAAGTTGTAACTTCAAGCTATTTTTAAACTTACATCAGCCAAGTTTCCAAATATTAAACTGTTTAAACATGCAGTCGATGCAGTGCCCAGAGTACATGCAAATCCCACAAAGTACATTAACTTATCCGGCAGAGTTGAATATCTGTACTAAAAAAAGAACCAAAAATAAATCATCGTTTCTCTAAGGCAGCTTCTAAAAGCGCTTCTATTTTATTCAATATGCACATATTTACCATACTAAAGAACGAAACTTGGGGCACTTCTTCATCACTTTTCGGTGTTTCGATGGTGTCCATGTCCTTTTTGGTTTCCTCTCTATTAAGCCACCTTCAATAAACATGCATTAATTATTCTATTTTACTTTCGATCTCGTAAACTTGTAAGCCATAGAAATTGTGTTCTGTCCTTAATAATTACAATACTACTTCACTTCGGGGTGGTAGGTAATCGCAATAGGTAGGCAACAAGGAACATTTTAAAATTAATTTTCTTTTTAAGCTATTGAGTTTGAATTTGTACTTAAAAAGTGTTTGCTTTATATTTTGATTTATTTTGCCTCTTTTTTGACTTGCGGTGAGGTTAGGTTAGGTTGAAGTGGCTGCCGGCAAAAGGCCGACACACTTAGACCAATTAGGTCCCTAGTGATACCACATGAATCTATTAAAAATGTCGTCCTACTTGTTGAACCAGTTTGAGCTTCTGTTGAAGCAAAGGAGACTACGAAAGTCTATGTTTGATAGATCGTTTAGATCATTGTAGTAGGAGGCTCCCAAATGGAGTTTCCGTTTTCGGGAGAGTGCCGGACAAGTGCAGAGGAAGTGCTGAATAGTTTCCTCCTCCTCTTCGTCCAAGCAACTTCTACAAAAGTCGTTTGAGAGTACGCCTAGCCTTGTTGCATGCCTACCTATAAGGCAGTGTCCCGTAATGACACCTATTGTGGCGCCGATATGCCTCCTGTCAAGAGAGATCGAATTATTAGAACGTTTGAGATCCAACGTTGGCCAGATCTGTTTTGTCGCTCGACATGTCGTGCCACATGTCCATCTAAGGCTTGTTCTTTGGATGGCATCTAGCTTTATTATAAGTTTACAAGTAGCGATTGGAATACCTAAAGTACATTTTCTTTTTACGATAGGAAGTGTAGTTCCGAGCTTGGCAAGTTCGTCAGCCTTACAGTTACCTGGAATGTCTCTGTGCCCCTGCACCCAGCAGAGGTGAATGTTGAACTGCTCCGCCATCTCTCTGAGAGACGTGCGACAGTTTAGGGCTGTAGTAGAGTTAATAGAGGCTGATTCCAGGCACTTAATTGCAGCCTGACTATCCGAGAAGATGCGGATATCTTTAGCGGATATAACGTTTTCTTTTAGCCAGGATAAGACTTCCTTTATTGCCATTATTTCCGCCTGAAAACGCTACAGTGATCTGGGAGACGGAAGGAGAGACTGAGGTTAAGTCTATCAGAAAAAACACCACCTCCTACACCATCACCACTCGCGGTGAGAGAAATATGCAATTTAGCCAAAAAGTTCCAAAGACTGAAGTACGTATTCGTAATAGAAATATGTATCGTTTTAGTTTTATATAAGTGTCATACTCATATTAAAAAGTTCGTACAATAACAGTCGATTTCTTCACATGGGCACTAAGGCAGCTTAGGTCTAGCTAGCCGAGGTACTAGCTCTGATACTCGGTAACAACGAAAAGTTGGTACTTGTGTATTTCTTCACATGTACTAGTACCGGAGCTAAATTCGTCAACCGTACTAAACTGGTCTAGTACCCATTTTAGCCTATGAAATGTCATAACGTTGACATTTTATTGCTCATTTGGTGTCAAACATTTTGCGGGATATTTGCATACGCCAATTTTGCCGAAAATCAGAATTATTCGCAGTGTATGGAGTCGCCAAATAGCATGTGTTCTTCCAAACTTGGCGGCCTCAAATCGCGCGCGAACATTCGATTGACGGAAAATTGTTTTACGCGAAAAAGTTTTGCTAGATAAAAGATGTGGCTGAATGCTTAGGGTACTGGACTAATGAGCGAAGAGAAGAAGAATCTTAGGTTCGATCCCCGGAAAGCACAAATTAAATCTTAATACGTTGCCACTGCGCTAACTTTCGCGAATGTCTGACAAATATCTGAGACAATTCAGCAGTTCGGATTCACCATAGAATTGCATCCAAGTCTTACGAAACAAAAAACTAAGAATATTCCAGTTCATTGATTCGTATTAGTTTTTAAATCGTATGTACTTAAACGAACATACTTAAATAATTATTTTACACATATTTTTTCGAAGCAGAAGACTTCTTGATTTTTTTTTTAACATGAGATCAATCACCTTATTTAGATCCACAATAATATCCGAATGAGCAGATATCATAGCAAGTTACCTTAACCTTGCATTCTCCATAACGCTTCGGGACATTGTTTTAATCCTTTTCATTGGGTTTTTTCAACACTAGCTGTGGTCACTGGAAGCGTTGCTAAAACCATTAGCAAGAAATTTATACCTCTAAATATCACTCGACGATTTTTTTTTTTCGCACCAAAGAATAGGTATATTCAGCTTTCACAGCTGACAACGAAATTGCATTATCAAAGTAACGTGTTAGCCTGTTAGCTTCCATTTCGTTCACTCGCTCAACTGCAGGATAACCTGGGAGAAGAGCTTGAAACGATAGTAGAACGTCATCGTTGACCATGAATCTGTCCATAAGATTTTGCATTAACGAGTCTATGTAATGCAAGGAATCAGTATATCGTATTTGTTTAACCGAACTTACTATAAACATCTTGTTTAATTGAACTAGCTATAAACATCTAGTACATCTAGTACATTTCGTAACTCTAGTACCAATTAAGCTCTTTACAAACACTTCCTAATAATTTTTGCTACAGAAAGGCGATCGGTGTGCTTTGCCATCTGCCATCTGCCCCATTCGATTGACAGCCACCGCCGAATTAACTTGTTCGCCACTACACATAATTTATACAAATATAATTCTTTGTGCAATTAAAGTTCAAAGTGGTTTTCATTTTTTTCTACTTTTTCGCGTCAAAAAGCGCAACAATCATTTTTTGGTCCGTTCGAACCCGATTCCGAACCATCGACGAATTTTTGTGCGAAAAAGTTGCCGTAAAAAGTCGACCATTTTGTGCACACCAATTCAACATCGGCAGACACGTGATCTATCGCATAATTACTCTGTCATTCAACAGCGCAATTAAATCGCAATATTTTATTGTGCAGGTGCTTTCAATTAAGCCAAATTAATTATTAAAATTATTCGGAGCGCCACGGTGACGAAGTTTGTCATTGACGGAGGTCATAAGCAGAGCACCGGTAGATCACGTGCATTGTATAACCTCATTGTTCAGGCGTGTTCAAGTCATACGCACGTTACGATACCATCGGAGCGGCGAAATCATCAACGCGGTCGTCAGTACGCCTAAGAACACTCATCATCAAAATTGTTCGCAGGGCACGGACGCGTTTTCATCGTCCTCATCAGCAGTCAGTCATCATCAAGAGTCTGCATTCATCATCATCATCATCATCAGCAGTCGTCACAATCAAGAGTCTGCATTCATCACTAACATCATCGTCCTCATCAGCAGTCAGTCATCATCAAGAGTCTGCATTCATCTTTATCGTTATCATCGTCCTCATCAGCAGTCAGTCATCATCAAGAGTCTGCATTCATCATCATCATCATCATCATCAGCAGTCGTCACAATCAAGAGTCTGCATTCATCTCTAACATCATCGTCGTCATCAGCAGTCGTTAACATCAAGAGTCTGCATCATCATCAGCAGTCGTTAACATCAAGAGTCTGCATCATCGTCATCATCGTCATCATCATCATCATCAGCATCATCGTCCTCATCAGCAGTCGTTAACATCAAGAGTCTGCATCATCATCTTCATCGTCATCATCATCATCATCAGCATCATCATCCTCATCAGCAGTCGTTAACATCAAGAGTCTGCAACTTCATCATCATCATCAGTCGTCGTCATCATCTTCATCATCATCATCAGTCGCATCAGTTTCCACCATCACCACACTTCTCAGCAACAGCTTCATCGGCTTTATCTTTTAATCGCATTTGTAAAAGGTACGTACTTTAATTAATTAAAGGCAAAGTAGTAGATAGTTCAACATATTTCTTATACCTATACATTTACAAAGTGCTCACTTGAGAATTGTTAATTTATCGCGCGCGAAATTTGTATACACGTGGTTTAAAAATAGTCCCGTTGTTACAATATCCCGTTGGTTAGCCATGAGTCTGTTAGATAACGTTATTTTTACCGCCGACCAATTAGTCGAGTTCCACGCGGCCTTTAGGGCCAAACCCGTCGCTTCTCATAGCCTTTCAATATTAGAGGCATACAAAGCGGAATTATTATCACTGTGGCTGGAAATTAAAAAAGCTTATGCCGAATACCTTCGCTCAGAGGAGCCTTCCGAAGATGGCTCACTCAATGAGGTCAAAGCAAAGTATCAAAGCTCACGCGACACTTATATCACGTGCTCTAGCGAGATCTCTGATCTAACGGAGTCACTCAAGCTTAACGCGAAGACGCAACAAGTAGTTGTCGATAAATTGGATACGCTTGAAGCGAGTGCAGATATTCAGGCTGCTTCTTCTAATAGCCCATTAGAAATTTCAAAGACTAATCAAATGGTTGCAGATAAATCGGATACGTTTGCAACGAGTATAGATATTCAAGCTACTTCTTCTAATAGCCCATTAGAAGTTTCAAATACTTTCCACAGTATTAACGTACCACCTTGCGATAGTCAAGATTTTTACGGTAGCTATTTAGACTGGCCCTCCTTTAGGGATATGTTCACTGCGGTGTATATCAGGCACTCGAAGTTAAGCAATGTTCAACGGTTGTTTCATTTGAGATCAAAAACCAAGGGAGAAGCGCATAATATTATTAACAAGTTTCCGCTAACCGACAATAATTTTGATCTTGCTTGGAAAGCCTTACAAGAACATTACGAAAATAAGAGAATTCTGGTCAATAACCAGATTCAATTGATGCTGAACCAACCCCCTCTACAAGTAGAATCTTGCAAAGCTTTAAAACAACTTCAAAGCAACATTAATGATGCTTTGGTTGCCATACAATCGTACGACATACCAGTGGAATCATGGAATGCCATCATCACTTACATTTGCGCGTCGCGTCTTCCCGAAACTACTCTTGCCCTTTGGGAAGAATCATTAGACAAACCCACTGAAATACCTTCGTGGGAAGCCATGAATTCGTTCTTGTCTAATCGATATCGAGTACTTGAAAGCGTTTCCGAAATGAAACAAAACCCGAAGTCTAATAAGCCAAGTTCATCGAAAACCCATCCATCCCAAGACGTTCGGCCTAAGAACGTTCGTAATTTTCATATCAGCACTAACTCAGTGTGTCAACTTTGCAAAGAAACTCATCCTTTGCGCCTTTGCCCGGAATTTATAAGGATGTCGGTCGAAGCTCGGAACGAAATAGTGCGGAAACACAAATTCTGCCTTAACTGTCTTGCTGTAACGCACTTTGTTAACAAATGTCAAAGCAGAAACACCTGTTTTCGGTGTAAAGGAAAACATCACACCCTATTACATTCCGACGCTTCCATGGGTTCTGCTTCGACTCCCGCTCCTGCTATTCCACCCATTTCGTCACCACCAAATATACAGTCCACTTCGTCAGGCGCAAACATAGCTAGAACTCATTTCTCTGCAACTCATAAACCCGTTCTCTTAGCAACAGCTTTGGTTAAGCTTCGACATCATGGAACAGACTATGATCTACGTGCCTTCATAGATCAAGGATCAGAAGTTTCCTTCATCTCTGAAGAACTTCAGCACCGCTTAGCACTACCAGTTAAGTCAGTTCAAGCTCAGATCTCGGGTATGAGCTCGACGATAACTGCATTTTCCTCCAAACTTTGCTCTTTTACTCTACGCTCCAATGTTGAAAAAGATTTCGAACTTAACGTAAAAGCCTTGGTTCTCCAAAACCTGACTGGTGACTTACCATCTTGTGCAATGGATATTGGAGACTTTCGCGCTCATATAGACTTCCCCTTAGCGGATCCTTACTTCAACCACAGTTCTAAGGTAGACATGCTCATCGGGGCAGACTTATACCCCGCGATAATCAAAGATGGTTTGAAACATAAGGTCCTAGATTCAATTATGGCCCAGAACACCGTGTTCGGTTGGGTTCTCTTAGGTCCTATCAAATCAAGGCCTATGCAGGAGATAGCGTCACATTCCACTTTCTTGACGTTTTTTAACGAAATATCGCTCGACAAGCAAATAGAAAATTTTTGGAAGCTCGAAGAGCTACCAGAAGTTCCCATGCTAACCATGGCAGAGCAGTTCTGCGAGGATTTATATAAAGAATCGACTTGTCGAAACGAGGAAGGACGTTATGTCGTGAAATTACCTTTCAAGGAGACCGTCTCTCAGGAACTCTGTTTGGGACCGTCTCGCTCAATTGCTATGCGACAATTATCGCACACCGAAAACCGTTTACTAGCCAATCCGCTTTTTAAGGAACAGTATGAGGCTGTTCTTTCCGAATACTTGACCCTAGGCCATATGACTTCCGTTAAGCCATATGAGGTAATTCGTGAAAATCGAATTCAGTCATACTATTTGCCACACCACGCGGTGCTAAAACCCCAAAGTACTACTACCCAATTGCGGGTAGTCTTCAATGCCTCCAGTGCTACTACCAATGGCCTCAGTCTTAATGACCTATTGTACCCCGGTCCGGTTCTTCAAACGGACATAACCCTTCTTATAATGAGTTGGCGCTTTTACAAGTATGTGTTCACTAGTGACATTGAGAAGATGTTCCGTCAAATCCGTGTGCATCCTGATCACACCCCTTATCAGCGAATCCTATTCCGTGATACTCATACCCAGATAGTAAGGGACTACGAGCTCCAGACCGTGACTTTTGGGGTCAAGTGCGCGCCTTACTTGGCTATCCGCACCCTGCGTCAGTTAGCCCAAGACGTAAAGATATCACTTCCACTGGCAGCACATATCTTAGAAAAAGAATCTTATGTCGACGACATTCTTTCAGGTGCACATGATATTTCCAGTGCAATGCAAGCTCAACATGAACTCATATCGGCTCTCTCATCGGCAGGCTTCCATCTTCGAAAGTGGACTGCTAACGTCCCTACACTGCTAAGCCATCTTCCACAAGAGCATCTTTTGAACAAAGACTTCCTCAATCTCGACCAGGACAACACTACTAAGACGCTGGGAATTCTTTGGAATGCTTCCTCAGATACTTTTTCGTTCTCTGTGAACTCAACTGCTTTCTCTTCGTCCACCAGTAAAAGATCGGTCCTCTCAGCTATTGCCAGACTTTATGACCCGGCCGGTTGGCTTGCGCCAATCATTGTTTCTGCAAAGTTGCTTATGCAGCAAATATGGAAAGATGGCACGGGCTGGGATGAAATTCTTGCACCAGTCACCGAACAGAAATGGAAAGCCTTTCTTCACAACTTCAATGATATTCAGTTGATCCAGATTCCTCGATGGATAGAATATACTCCGTGGACGTCACTTCAAATTCACGGATTCTGTGACGCGTCCGAGAAGGCTTATGCCGCCGCTATATATGTCAGAGTACAACGTGGTCCCACGCTATTTTCCACGCATCTATTATGGGCCAAGTCCAAAGTTGCACCCGTAAATCCAGTCTCTCTACCACGTCTTGAGTTGCAAGGAGCCGTTTTGCTATCACGAATGATCCGCCTACTTCGGAACAATTTTAAGTTCCTAGAGATCAGTGATTTTCGATTGTGGACCGACTCGACTATAAACTTAGCATGGATGAGCAAACACCCCAGTACGTGGAAGACCTATATCGCGAATAGGACCTCTGAAATACATACCAATGTCTCTACTATCCCATGGGCTCATGTCTCATCGTCGTCCAATCCCGCCGACCTGGCTACTCGCGGTACTACCCCCAAAGAATTGCAACTGAATCAACTATGGTGGAAAGGTCCTGACTGGCTACAGGAACCTGAATCCAACTGGCCAACGGTTGAATCTTCTCCCCCTGAGGAATCCCTCTTAGAAATTAAGCCTTTAAAAACAAACAGTAATCTAATAAATACTGGATTTGTAAATCTATTAGACCGATTCTCGACGTGGCACAAAGCGATACGCGTTATTAGCTACATATTTCGTTTCTTCTTCGCCTCACGTCGTCACCCTAAGAGATCTCAATATCATTCCACAGCTCTTCAACTTGAAGAAATCCTATTTACCAAGACTAGTCTCATAAAATTAACCCAACAGCATTATTTTTCTAATGATTACAATGCTCTATTAAAAGATACACCGCTGAACTCGAAAAGTAGTTTGCTAACTCTTAACCCCTTTCTTGACTCACAGCAGGTCATGCGTTCTCACGGCCGATTATCTTCCTCCACTTTAACTTACAATGAGCGTTTTCCGATACTACTTCCATACCAATCGTCTTTTTCGCAGCTGTATGTATCGTATGTTCATCAGCTTTCACTGCACGGAGAGATCCAGTTGATGCTTCGTTTCATTCGAGCCGAGTTCTGGATCCCGAAGTTAAAAAATCTGATCAAAAAGTGCATCCGCACCTGCAAGCCCTGTATCCTGCAAAGGAAACGGTTGCAGTCGCAATTAATGGGAGCATTACCGGTCGAAAGAACCACTTTGAGTCTACCATTTACAAACACTGGCATAGACTTCGCGGGTCCATTTCAGATTAAAAACTATTTTGGCCGCAGTTGTCGGCTCGAGAAAGGATACGCATGTCTATTCGTATGTTTTGCCACGAAGGCAATCCATTTAGAGGCAGTCAGCGATCTGTCTACTCAGGCATTTCTTGCTGCTTTCATCCGGTTTGTTTCTCGCCGCGGTCTGCCGTCCCAAGTATTTTCTGATAATGGCACTAACTTCGTGGGTGCGTCCACAGTTCTATTGCAAGAATTTCAAAAGGCCGTAACAAGCTATCCGAGGAATATATCCCAAGACTTTTCACAGATAAAATGGAAATTCATCCCACCTGGTTCCCCGCATATGGGTGGCCTTTGGGAGGCAGGTATAAAGAGTTTCAAAGTTCATTTTCGAAAAATCGCTGGAAGTGCGAAATTTACTTTTGAAGAGTTTGCAACCCTTCTTGCACGCATTGAGTCCTGTCTTAATTCTCGTCCTCTATCGCGCATGTCCGATAATCCAGCTGATATTCTACCTTTGACTCCTGGTCATTTTTTACGAGGTGGCCCTCTACTTACGCCGCCCGAGCCTCTTCAGGCAGACAAAAACATCAGCCATATAAACCGCTGGAACAATCTCAAAATTCTTCACCATCAATTCAGCCTTCGCTGGAAGGAGGAATATTTGAAGGAGCTAAACAAGCGGTATAAATGGAAGTTTCCAACACGAGACATACAAGTTAATGACATTGTGGTCATTCGCAACGAACAACTACCTCCTAATGAGTGGCGACTGGGTAGGGTCCTAAAGGTCTACCGTGGATCCAACAACCGGGTACGAGTGGCAGACATTAAAACTCAGGCGGGTATTGTAACGCGCTCTATTGTCAAATTATGTGTGCTTTTACCTGAATAAGTACAAAATTTGAACCTATTCGTTCTTCCATCCACGCCTTTTTGAATGTATATCGTATTTTTTTAATTAGTATCTAGTTATACTTTAGCAGTACTTAGCTCAAACTTTGCCATTGGAATTAATTAGAGTACCTATCTTATTTAGTTAACTGATCATGAATTTGTGTATCTATTTTGTAAAAAACTAAGCTGTAATCATTTTGTATTGTTTCGCAGCCGACGCTGCAAGGCGGCCGGTAATGTTTAACCGAACTTACTATAAACATCTTGTTTAATTGAACTAGCTATAAACATCTAGTACATCTAGTACATTTCGTAACTCTAGTACCAATTAAGCTCTTTACAAACACTTCCTAATAATTTTTGCTACAGAAAGGCGATCGGTGTGCTTTGCCATCTGCCATCTGCCCCATTCGATTGACAGCCACCGCCGAATTAACTTGTTCGCCACTACACATAATTTATACAAATATAATTCTTTGTGCAATTAAAGTTCAAAGTGGTTTTCATTTTTTTCTACTTTTTCGCGTCAAAAAGCGCAACAATCAGTATTTGTAGACACTTTAAAATAGGCTTCAGTAGAAAGGTTTCTGGATTAGAACGCGTTGTTTCTTCCAATGAAGTTCTTGGAGCTCTTAATTTAACTTCAAATAAGTTCTCTGCAAGTTGGGATGCGGATTGAAAAGTCTATCTGGAAAAATTTTCGGTATTTTCTCTGATGTTCTTAAGAGAATTCAGAACTTCTTTTGTGTGGTCGATTGCAGAAACGAAATCTAAAAAAAATTGATAAGGGCAGTTTTTCGCATGCAATGAGGCGTACTATAGGAAATGACTTTTTCGGGCCGCTGTCAAACTACACAAAGGCAATTGCGAATTGCAGGAGTCGACTTGGCAGAACCAGGTTAAAGATATGGCTTGCACAGTGTACATACCTAGTGTTTGAATACTGTACACCTACCGGGATGGTCTCCTTATTTTTATAGATTTGAATTTAGGGCTTAAAGCCTCATTTTGACAATCATTTCAGTTAAGCTATCAGTTAAGCTTTCAGTTAAACTACTGTTCTGCAGTGTATTTAGACATCAGTCTAGTATTCAGTTGAGCTTTCAATTTACTCGTGATTAGCCGAAGGTTAGAAGATTTATCTACTAAAACTTCTGAAAACTTATGGGAATTCCTTCAGTTTCAGTCTCAGTTTTAGTTTCAGTTAAACGCTTTCATTTTTGCATTTAGAAATGATCGTCTAAATTTGGCTTTAGAACATTTTAGTTTTTTGTCTAGACTTTCGGCTTGTGGGGCTTCAAAATGTTCTAAAGGCTACGTGCCTGCAGACATGGTATGGCTTGGACCATGTTTTCCAATGTTAATCGTCTAAATTGGGCTTTAGAACATTTTAGTTTTTTGTCCAGACTTTCGGGGGGGCGGGGGCTTGAGGGACTTCAAAATTTTTTAAAGGCTACGTGCCTGCAGACATGGTATGGCTTGGACCATGTTTTCCAGCTATGCTGCCAAAAAAAAGTCTTCCTCTTCTATTATGGGCGTCTTTGGTAACATCGTTTTTTTCCTCTCGGGGCATGGCCGTATAGGTATATGTACTAGTTTTAATGCGGTATTGTCGTAGGATGCTCACTCAGGTGTCGAAAGCCTAATATATATTGCTTATGACTGGCGCTAATGACAGACAAACAGACAGACGGACATGGCTAAATCGATTCAGAATTTGATTCTAATTCCTAATATATACACTTTATGGGGTCTTTGGTGATTCCTTTTTGGCGTTATATAATGGCGAAGTGAATATACCTTCCTCCAGGTATAAAAGAGAATAAAATTAATTGAAACGAAAACGTATACGAAGTATTTAAATTTTTCACAAAAATAGGCAAGCGGTGAAGCAATGAAATCAACCGAATTCAGGTACATAACGTCGGTATCAAATTCAGCTTAGTACTTCGTGAAAAAATGACTTGATACCTTTTTGAGTATCAACTTGTGGTCTAATACCGGTACTAGCGCTAGTACTCTGTGAAGAAATCGGCCGTAATAAAACATAAAATTCGAAAAAGGTGGGAAATCTGAGACTGCCATAAAATTTGTGTTGTTATGGAACTTATTACGAATTTTCATTGAAAACAATTTTTGTTTAAAGCTTATTACGATACTGCTGAGGCTGACAAAAGAAAAATCCCATCAGACATAAGTGACACAACGAAATCATAAAATTGTGCAGTGTCATCCGGATGACCGGCTATTCTTAATAGCGATAACAGGCGATTTATGGTCATTCCAATTCAGTTATCTGGAGGACACATAATGCCGTATCGTGATGACAGGCCATTACAACGGATGACTGTTTCTTTATTTCCACTTTTCGATCGTTTAATGACATTGAATTGACACATATTTAAGAGAAGAACATAATCGACGGTAACGATAATCGTAATCTTATATCATTTACTAAAAGATAATATATGACATAATTTTCATTCATGAAGTAGCAGTTACACATTCTGCACTTCTTTTTTAGCAGCTGATGGCAAACTTCATTAGTAGATATTTTATAGGTATCAAAATTTCATAGTAGCAAATAAATAAATCATTTACGTAGGGATACGACATAATTTTTCACTATCATTTCGCAGACAGACGTTTCGCTGTCGTTTAGGAGACCAACTGACAATTTGGTTTTGCAACAGCGACGTAAACGTCTTTAGACTGAACAAGCATTCAAAAAAAAAATAAATAAATACTTTGGTTAGAAATATGATAGACTTAAACATCATTACACGACGTGCTTATGCGTTATAGCTTTTAAGTCAAAGTTGGATCGGATTGGCTGAGACAAATTTCAATACATACCACTACTTGTGTCCTGCTTTTTGATCTTACTATGTACAATATTCTAACTTACAATTCTGGCTTGTTTTTGCTGTTGATGCTGCTTTGATTTTCCAATTTAATATTCGTGTTATAGAAGGACGAATCGGTATTAGTGTTACTGTTAACTGAATCCATGGCGTTAAGAGCAGATTTCGTTTTTATAAGTTATTACCTCGCGTGAGGCAAGTGTATACTGAGCGTATTTTAGCCAGTAGGAAGTGCTTTTGTAAATTGAAAGTGCATGTGCATAATAATGTAAATTGATATGATAAGCTATCTTTTATATGTCAATATAAGGAGTTTGTTTGCTTACTTATATCTATGTATGTACATTAGCTCCATCCCCATACCAAAGTTATTGCAGCAATAAACAATCGAATATTGGACAGACTTTTAAAACAGTATTGATTTCATTCAACAATGGATATAGTGAAAATGTTGGTACCTAGGTATTAGTGCCAAAAGGCGAATATGTTATTATTTGCCCAATGCAGTCGAAAATCGTGGTTAAATCGTATTATAAAACGTCTAAGAACTGTGTTTGAGAGTCTTTGCCCTGTATTCGCCTTGGCAATAATATCCACTTTAAAGCACTTAATCCAGTTCAGTTTCTTATATGAATCTAGCAGGTTGATTGTTGGTATATTTGGTACTTACCCAGATGTTCAATCTTCTAATCTAATGGGTCAGTGTCCTACAGAATCATTGCAGAATCTGTAGAGACCCTTGTCTAATATGCCTATTTTTTCAGGTGTTTCCTTAGTCTACAATGACAGTTAGGAAGCCTGTCAGGATTCGTAGGTTGTTTTTGCTTAGACTAATAAATGCCTTGAACCTTTTTATGTCATAGTTCCCTAAAAGTTTAGTAGTTTGCCTCAGCCTCAGGCCTTTGAGCCTTTTAAAATTGTGATATTTTCCCCCTTCTATTCTTCTGAACTCTTTGCGAAATACACGTTAATAAACAATGTTACGCTACACTGCTCCAGAACGCGGAATATTGGTGACTATTTATTTGAGCAATAATCGGTCGGTGACTTTGGCACAATGTGAATTTCGTCGCAGATTTCCTAGCCGTCCAACGCCTACTGGTGAAACACTGCGACGTTTAGCCGCTCGCCTCGAACAGACTGGCACAGCACGAGATGCTGCCAGGCGTGGCAGACCCCGGAGTAGCCGTTCTGCAGAGAATATTGCTGCTGTAGCCGAAGATGTCATGGACATGAAGACGTCACGGGCCAAACGGTTACTGTGAATGGTGAGCGCTACAGAGCAATGATCAACGAGTTCTTTTTGCCGCAACTTGATGAATTGGGATTGGAAAACATGTGGTTCCAACAGGACGGTGCAACGGCACACACTGCACGTGCCACAACCGATATGCTGAAGGATGCATTTCCCGGGCGCCTAATCTCCCGTTTTGGCGATTTGCACTGGCCAGCAAGATCGCCTGATTTGACCGCTCCAGACTTCTTTTTGTGGGGCTTTTTGAAGTCGCGGGTTTATATCAACAAGCCTCAGACTCTTGCAGCTCTTAAAGACAATATCCGTCAAGAATGTGAGGACCTATCGCCGGAAGTTTTGGCCAAAGTGATGGAAAATGCCATAAAAAGGGCTCAAATGACAATCAACTGTGGCGGCGGCCATTTACATGACATTATATTCTCGACTTGATGTAAAAAAAATTAAAAGACCAAATAAAAATAATCCACAAGAAGAATCAAAGTTTTTCATTTTTTTTTTAAATTACAGCCAAAAAACATCGGAAGGTTATTTTTGCGCCACCTTGTACTTGAAAGATACTGGTACATTTGACCTCATAAGAGGTGTTGTCAAACGGTGTGTTGATTGCGAGGAACGGTTTCTCATTTATTAATAGAAAAAGTTAAGAGGCGACAATAGTATGAGTGATCTAACAACAGACTAATTACAAAAAATCTACCTAAATAAAACAAATTTTGGAGCAACAATAAAAATTAAAACAGGAAAAACGAAAATGCCAAAAATAAGCTAAAAATGTAAAATAATTTACATATTTTTCTTACTTTGCATTATCTTTTCATCAGGTTTCCCTTTTTAATTTTTTTAATCTATTGTGTAGGACGAGGATGAAGTAAACCAGAAGCGATAGGTAATATTGTAATCCGACAAAATCATTTACTTTATTTAGCTTGTGTTGAACGGATAAATCCCCGTTACATGTTTTTTTTTAGATTGTTTACTGCAACACCCTGTTTTGGTAGGTATTATATATATATATATATTAGCAATCATTTTACGATTAGGTATTTGACTATACCTATGTTTTTATTGATTGACAACAGTTTTATCGCGGATATTGAAATAACTGGCATTCCTTGTGAAATGTCGTATTAAAACTATCTTATCAATAACTATTACAAGGGATTTTAAACTAGCTTGTCATCATTACACAATCAATGATGCTTTTAATTCTCATAACGTTTACGTATTATTGTTCAATGGCCTTACAAGAATAAGACCCTTTCATATTTTAAATATACCTACATAATTAAAAATTGTGGAAGGATCCTCTCATTAATAAACAATACAATTCAGTGTCATAATATACATATTTCTGGATAAAAAGTAATAATTGTTCGCATACCAAATGGTAAAAAGTTACAACGATTGAGGATGGATTGCGTACGGTGAAGGTCGTATGTAAATGTAGCGAATGTCGGCAGTGAGTATGAGTAGGTAGGTACCTTGGTTTTTTTTATTTTTCGCAAAAGGCTCAGTTTTGTTTTTAAAAATCTGTATACTACAAACTTAGCAAATGAGTCACGAGTAGGTATTTGGTATTTATCAACTATTTTCTTTAATCGGTGTTGTGATTGTCAATAACTGTCAGTGAATTGCTGATCCAGTGTCAATTATTAATTCTTTAATATGAATGCAAAAATCGGTATTGCGAGTGTCAATTGTCATTGACTTATCTGTCAGTTTGTGTTTCTGTTGATGGTTTTTAGAAGCTCGCTGTTTTCTAGTCGTGTTTATTCCTCCCCGTCGACGAAGAAGTTTTGGATCGTAATAACATCCGGAGGTTTTATAAAAAAGCTAAGCAACTGGCTGCTGGCTACAAAACCGGAACGCAGGCTTTTCGAGATAGCGAAGGGAACCTAGTCACCGAAGCGCAGGGAATAGTAGATGTGTTTAAGCAGCATTTCCAGCAGCTGCTTAATGGGCATCATGTAGAGAGAGTGATAGGGCAAGAAGAGAACCCACGTCCAGTCAATGAAGAACTAGTTCCACCACCTAGTATAGAAGAAGTTGGCTTAGCCATAAAAAAGCTTAAGAACAACAAGGCCGCAGGCTCTGATGGTCTACCAGCGGAGCTCTTTAAATACGGTGGTGATGTTTTGGTAGGGAGCATGCACCGAATCATCAACCAAGTATGGGTGGAAGAAAACATGCCCGATGACTGGACTATCAGCTCCATATGCCCCATCTACAAAAAAGGCGATCCTATGTCTTGCAAGAACTATCGAGGCATATCCTTGCTAAATGTCGCATGATACAAGATCCTATCCAACGTACTGTGTGAACGTCTAAAACCGTTCTGCAACACACTAATCGGCACGTACCAGTGTGGCTTCCGGCCCGGCAGATCGACTATAGACCAAATTTTCACACTGAGGCAAATCTTGGAAAAGACCAACGAATTTCAAGTCGAAACTCACCACCTATTCATCGACTTCAAAGCCGCGTATGATAGCATACATCGTCAGGAGCTCTATATGGCGATGGCCGAATTTGGAATCCCGGCAAAATACGCGCTGCAACGTGCAGTTTGGAAGCAGCTCTTCCGAACTTTTTCAAACATGCACCGGATTTCGGCAAGGAGACGCTCTATCATGCGACTTCTTCAATCTCGTACTGGAGCAGATAGTGCGCAGGGCAGGTGTCAACACGGAAGGCACTATCTTCAACAGGTCCGTCCAGCTGCTTGGCTATGCGGACGATATTGACATCATCGGTCGCTCCCAGCGTGCCGTGATAGAAGCATTCACGGCGATTGAAGAACAGGCGAAATCCGTTGGGCTTGAAGTAAATGAGGACAAGACTAAGTACATGCTATCAACAAACAAACAAGCATCTGTCTACCGCCTAGGACAAAACGTCACTATTGATAGCAATAATTTCGAGGTAGTTAAGGAGTTCACCTACCTCGGAGTAAACGTAAACTCCACGAATGACACCCTAGTGGAGATCCGACGAAGAATTACCCTAGGAAACCGCTGCTACTTCGGTTTGGCAAAACAACTGGGTTCAAAACTCCTAACTCGATGGACGAAATGTGTGCTCTACAAAACCCTTATCCTGCCAGTTCTGCTTTATGGC
Organism: Cheilosia soror; assembly: GCA_949372485.1. Classification (NCBI taxonomy): domain Eukaryota; kingdom Metazoa; phylum Arthropoda; class Insecta; order Diptera; family Syrphidae; genus Cheilosia; species Cheilosia soror. The sequence continues at coordinate 25,865,938 of OX443564.1, forward strand.
GCCGAGTGCTGGACGATAAGCAAGAAGGGAGAGCTGATACTGGGCTCCTTCCAAAGAAAAATACTTCGGCGGATTTTTGGTCCTGTGTGCGAGGAGGGCGAATGGAGGAGAAGATACAACCGCGAACTCTATGAGCTGTACCAAGATGTGGATGTAGTCCAAAAAGCCAAAACACGTCGACTACATTGGCTCGGCCACATCGAGCGAATGGACAATAATGCTCCAGCCAAGAGGGTCTTCGAATCCCAGCCCCCAGGTTCGAGAAGACAAGGAAGACCGAACCTCCGTTTCAAAGACCAAGCCATCGCGGATGCCAGAGCGCTTGGTCTGGACAATGGGAAGCAGCGTGCCCGGGATCGTAGAGGATGGAAGGCTGCAGTGTCCCAGGCAGAGACTCTTCACGGGTCGGGAGCCCGATAAGTAAGTAAGTAAGTAAGTAGGATACTGGGCTTAAGGCTACAAAGTTCTTAGAATCTGGTTTCGAACTGCCGCAGCTCTTTAATTTTCAGGAAATTGATTTAATTCTTCTGATTCTGTAAAATATGCTTCGTTCGTCTCATCATCCATGTACATGCCGTCATCAACATGTAGGTACCTCGACTTCTGGGACATTAAAACTAATGCAAATATTATGTAAAGCTGCACAAATATTTGATATTTGCGTAGCCTTTCAAGGGGTATAGTGCTCGAGCTCGGAGTAAGCATCTAAATCAGTTTTTTTAAAAAGCCTACTGTACGTTCAGCAATATTTCTTCCCTAAGCCTGCTTTTTGTTAAAAAAAATTATCTAACGAAAATGAACCTTGCTCTGGGTTACGGTATATGGTTTCAATGAATAGGGCTGCAAAGCATACCCGGCATCACCTGGGAACCAATAAAAAAAGTGCATTTAATGACTTAAGAAATAGCATGTATGTACCTAATTACCTAATAACCAAGTATTTGTATTTCCACTTTGGTATTCTCTTTCCAACATCAGCCTTAAAGTCGACATATTCCACACGTAAGATTCATGTAAAGAGCCCGGATATTTTGCGTTGAAAAACCGTATTTTCATTGTATCATCATCCAACTATAGAAATCTTTCCTATTGTAATACGCGTGTTGAAGATGTTTTTTAGGTGAGACAATTTTGATGTGTGTTCCATTTACACAACCAATTATACCGGGAATTCCACGCCTTTCAAAGAAGTACGTTTTTTCCCGACGTATTTCAGCTTCGGTGTGTGTATTATTTGATCAATTTTGGACAAATACAGTCCTCCAGGGCGTTAACAACATCTTTTAAGATTATTGACTATGTGGACTGTGCTAAGCCAATAGAAATTCATTCCCGATACTTAATCGGTACGACGCGACCCTTGCGCAAAGAAACGCAATGCTCCGCACAATTTAATAACGTTGGGAACTGATGTGGATCTTATTGGTGTTTTTAACTTGGCTTCTATTTCGGATAAAACATAAGTAAAAGCTGCCTGCGACAAACGGAAATTTGATATAAAGCTGAAAAGGAATAGAAATAGATTGGTATGCCTTCTCTTGAAGTAAAGAATACCCACATTTGTTCTTCCAATTCTAGAGGGTTTGAAGCATCCCTAAGTTGCTTCCTTCTTGCCATTTCCAAAAACATATTCTCTTCCTCATCGTCGTCAAACCACAATTCCACTGAACTCATTTTAAAATAACCCAATTTTCAAAAGTTTGGGTTCAAAAGGGGATTTTATTCACAACGGTCAATTTAATTCGCAATGATCAAAAGCTCTATCAACTGACTTACACAATACAAATGTAGATATCAATTGATTGATGCATTTTACCAACTATCAATTGGTCGTTGATTGACAACCGCAATAGGGGTGTATTATCTAAAACACTAGCAGCCTTATATCAGATAGTAGCTAATCAGTTAGCAAAACTACTCCGGAAATCTGACAGCAAATGCTTACTTCTGTGTCACTTTTGAGTTTTGATATACATAATTATACAAAAAAAAACCGAAGAGAGTAAATTTTAAAGAATTAAAAAAAAATCATAGAATATAGAAATACAGTATAATTCGAATTATAATGGATAAGTAAGAAAAAGCGCCAGCGTTCGGAGAATTGGAATTCCCAGGAAAAAGTAAGTTTTAACTCTCAATATTATTATATCTATCTACTAAAATGGCTTTTAATAAAGAATTGCTTCTATACCTTAGAAAATACTTCTGGAACTTATGAAAGAGAACATAGATGTGATTGACATTGAGGACAAGAAGACCGACACAAACACTTCATATAGAAAAAGAGAAGCATGAAACGACATCTACGTATTTGTTTCGCAAATTTTCCTTATTTTTTCCCCAAACATAGTTACAACGAAGTAGAGGCTCCCTCAAAGAGAGCGTGTTTTAAGGTTTCACCGCCGGCGCCGCGTTCCACCACCACGTTCACGACCTTCACGTTGTAATATAAAACAATACCTATCCTTTGTCACTGTCACACGTTAAACGTGGAACCGCGCTTTTTGAAAAATTACAGATTATTTCTCTGACGCTTGACAGTCATATATGTAGTGTCAAATGGAAGAATTAATCGAATTTATAATAAATCACCTATGAAATGTATAAGGGTGAAAGTAATTAAATGAGAACTGTGTTCTCCAAATTATTCTCCCTTTTTATTTATGTCGTGTATATTTATTTTTCTTTTTCGAAAATTTTGTAGCACGGCAAATAAAATCAATAATTCGTCATCCGAGCTGCGTGGCATTTTGAAAGAATTTGATGATAGCTATCTGTTTGACCTCGTCTAACTCGGTGTTGATAACGTCGCGTCAAAATAATCTTAAGGCTCAAACAAACAGAGAGCGTTTTAACGCCGCGTTTCACCGTCGCGTTGTAATATACTCAGATATATCAGCAGCGTTAAGCTTACCGCGGCGGTCAAACGCAGCGGAGAAACGCTCTCTTTTGAAAAATTACAGATTATTTCTCTGACGTGCAGCGGACCTCGTGTCAAAGAAGTATAAATGGAGGAACACGAAGATAAGACTGAAAGCCCAGGACAGTACAAAATGGAATGTCAGAAGACAGGTGGTGGACCAAAGCCAGAGTCTCCGAGTCCAGAAGACTTGGACATTATGTATCTCATACCAGTGGAATTTGAAGTTGACTGCAACAAGTTCGATAACGATAATGGTGATTCCAATGATCAGGTATACTTATGATTTGAAGAATAACATTTTTGAAATGAATAATGTGTTTTCCATTTTTTAGATTCAAATTGCGTATTCCCCTGAAGCCAACTCTTATGAAGATGTTGATGATCCTTCGAAAAAAGCACCACTACCAGAGAGAGCAAAACAAATGAATGTAAGTTTTAATTGCAACACATTTCTGTATCGTAATATATTATACTTTTTGCAGACTCGCACTGTTGTACATTCTCCCGAAGGTGCCAGCCAACGGTCAATGCCAATTGAACAATACACAAAACATAGTTTCTGGAAAATCGAAAAAAAACTGTTTATCGTAGAAACTAAAAGTTATATGCCAAAACGTCCTAGGACACAAATTAAGTGCTAATAATAAGAAGTAAAATCCCAAAACCTTAAGTCAAGATCCGAAGTGGTAAGCCTAAGAATGCTAGTTAAAGAGGCTGGAATATTTTCCTTTTTCCTCTAATTTAAATAAAAATTCGACGCAAATACTTTTTATAGCAAACTTATTTTCTTTTTAAAAAAATTAATATTATATATTCTTCGGCGATATAGTGTGTGATCTTAGATTAGTGATCGAAGTTTTCCTTGGTATGCTGGAAAGGGCACAGTATTAACCTTTTTGAGTCTATAAGCTTTTTTTTTTTTTTAAATTGGGCCACCAGTCTTTGAAGTTCAGAACTTCGTCATTTTGCAGGTGTACGCTTCTTTGCAGTTCGAATGATTTCTTCGTATTGCTCAAGTGAATAGATCAGATCTAGCTTTCGAACAACCCGCTTTATTACGGAAAAGTTCCTATTACAGGGCAAGAAACTATGTCCTCGAATGGGTAATAAATACTGTAGTATTATTTTGAACCGTTTATTCATAATAAGTGTCATCAGAAGTCTGTTCAAAGTATGGTTGCGGTTTTGTCCACCATATGCTTCACTAAAAATATACAGTTCCTTCACTTCTTGGGGTATTCTGTTAATAAAGTTGCCGCAAACCTCGTTAGGACCTTTCTTGGCTATCCCTTCTGTGTATGTGTAGAAAACGGAGGTCTCGTTTGCGATATTTATCAGAGTATATCCATTAATGAGTAGGGACACTCTCCACGTGTTTCTTATCAGTTTACAATTTGCAGTACACATACACGAGAAATAGACGGCACTAAAAGTGCTCTAGTAAAAGAGGGATGGAAGAGTAGTCGAACTATTTCAAAATGTGGTACAGGGTGTGACGTAAAAAAAAGCAAAATCAATTTGTAATATTTCTTATTGAACATTTTATATCTAATATATTATATTCACTTGTGTGCTACACTTAAATATTTTTGTTTGTTGGTACATTTTTTGTTATTTTTATTGAACTGTTTTAGAATAAAGTAAACCGGTACTCGGACGTAAAATTTGATAAGAAATTCTTTATTTTGATTTTTGCAACAGTTGTAATGAAATTCATTTTTCAAAAAGTTAAAAATATTCCCCTCAAAATTATTTAGGTAGTACATATTTGGAAAACAAGAAATAAATTTTTGTTCAAGATTCTCTAACGAGTCTAAAAATTCTTGATTGGGCCGTGTCAATTTCGCATCTTCATATTCTTTAAAATCTGTAAAAAGGGAGGAAACGTTAAGTTGCGGACTCAATTTTAACTCACACTTGTGGTTTAGGCGGTATTTTTTTTAAATATAACCTGCGAAATAGTAGAATGCATTATCAATACCAAAGTCCACAGTTTTATAGTCAGGTTCAGTTTTGAAAGCGTAAACCAAATTAATTAAGTGTTGTTTGTTTATGCTATTCAACCACTTCGCTTTTCTAAAAAAAATTAAGAAATACAACACAGATTTATATTCATTCTTCCCCGATCTATAACTTATATTGCTTACCTCTCACTATTATCCGGTATTTTGAAATATTTAACTCCAAAATTTTCTTTCTGCTCTCGCCCACACGCCAAACATTTAACATAGGTAATGTTTTCCCATTATTTTATTTAAAGTTCTTAAACTATGCAAACTTGCACTTCAACTTTTAATTTTCACTATTTTTAATTGTTTGCCACACGCACTGACACTGAACACCCTTTACTTCGTCAATTGATGGTAATGAACGACTGATAACAATCCAACTCCAGGTCGCCTTTAAAAATACGTGCGAAAAAAATGTAAACAATCCCCTCTACAACCAACCTAAGTAATTAGTATGACCATCTGCTGTGAATTATATTACCTAAAAAGTGCTGGCAATAAAACTTAAAATCGTAAAATATGGTAATTAACGAAGTCGTAGCAAGGCAAAAGGGTTGAATTTCGTGATAGAGAATGAAACATTTCTTTTTCATGTCCATAACAAAGACCATTTAATCAATAACCAATGGGAAAAACTTCAAAATTTGTTTTTTTATTAGCAATTCTACGAAAGCAAAGCTGGTTACCTGATCAACCTGAATGGTTGAGAGAAAATACTAATATACTGACATCACTTCAGCTCGCCTTTAAAAATGCTTTATGAAAAAACCCACAATCGTTTGTCGTACGCAGCAAGCCCCATGTAGTGGTACAGGCAAAATGTGTTGTGTACCCTTTTTTTCTCAAGCAGTCGTTGTATGCAGGTAAAAAGTATTCTTTCGACCTGCTTCCACTTATTGTACGATTTTTTCTGCATTTTGCTTTGTGGTAGTAGGAAATGCATATGTAGAGAGAGTGTCCCTACTCATTAATGGATATACTCTGATATTTATGTACATTGAAAACATTTAACCAAAGTTTTCCCAAGTAAAACATCTCTTGAACATTCGTAAACGGTAGCGAAAGATTCTGCATGTAATCGAAAACAATGGCAATTACGTCATTTTTAGTTTTGCAGATTTCAGTTACTTCCTGTATCTTGCTTTAAAATTTGTTTGCTCGTCTCTTATGAATGATTAGCTCAGCTACAGCAACTTATTTTGCTACATCAACGTTCAACTCTTTACATGTCGAACAGACAGCGACTGCCAAATTTGAAATCGTAGTTTTCTTTAAACATTTTTAAAAAAAATTCGTATTTTACAACTCCGCTTAAATCTGGATTAGCCCTTTTCGTGTTTCGGACGTCCGCTGTACACCGTTTCAATAATTTTATATTTTTCTTCACTTGAAAGAGAACTCATGCATTTTTTTTGCATTTACAGTCTGGTCCTGTTGACTTTTCTGCCACCAGCGTTGCCAACCACTGATGAAAAATTGCCTTGAAAGAAAAATATGTCATTTTCAATAAAATAATGCCTAAAATATTTTTTTAGGTAAAGTAGAACAATGAATTAAAAATTAAACCCGAATATAGAATAATAAACAAAAGCTATTAAAAAAAAACTTAAATTATCAAATCACAGTCAAAATTTTTAATAGGAACAAAATTCATTACATTTTAGATTCATAAGTAGGTGTAGGTGCAAAGTATTTACTACAAAATATACATACAAAGATATGCGTGTTTGCTTGAATTGCAGATCATAGTAGTTTTTATCTTTAAGAAGCTACTTTGTGTGCAGAATTACACTTAAAGTTCTTTAAGAATGTTTAAAAAAATAAAAAGTTAGTAGGTATGTTGAATAAAAAAAAAACAAAAAAAAATATTTGAAATAGAAAAAGATGCCTTAGCTTATGAAATAATGCCTAAAGCTAAAAGGCATGAAGAAGCCATAGTTGGCATCGCTGGCTGCCACCAACTTAGAATTTACCCTTATGGGTCGTAAACTCTTCAATCCTCTGTCGGGCCAATTTCTCCTTTTCCTTTGAATTCTGTTTCTTGTTACAGCATCCGCGCTTCCTTCTAAGCTCAGCTAAATCCAGATTCTGACATTTTTATCCTATATCAATTCAATGGATAGTAAGTACTTATATACGTAAAAGACAACCACTTGTAAATATAGCGTAACGGCTACAATTATTGGCACCCCTAAGGAAATTATAACTTTGATCAACTATAACATTTTCATTTATAGAGTGCTTTGAATCTGTTGTATAAAAAATAAATAAATAGGTAGCGCAACAGGCGGTAGACCTAGACACCCAAGGCCTAGCTTCTCGCAACCATTCGTTTTGTGTGAGTTTCTATTTTTGGGACGAATGGAAGGGACCTACAATTTTATGCCGAGTCCGAACGGCTCAATTGAGAAGCTTTTTCATGACAGGCATACTCTCGGATGTTTGTCAGACGTTCGCGAGAGGTGGCGCAGTAGAAAAAACTTTAAGATGTAATTTGGGTTTTTCCGGGGATCAAACCTGGGATCCCTCGCACAGTAGTCCAACACACTAACCACTGCGCTACTGCGCCCATCTGTTGTATACCAAGTATAAATTAATAAATTCCTCGATGATTAAGTTTTATAAATAAGGTTTTAGTTATTGAAAATATTTAAAATGCCAATTTACTAAAAGCTTACAAAAAACCACAATTATTGGCACCCCAAAAACTACAATTAGGGGCATCCTTTAAAACAGAAAAACGTTATGTTTTTAATATTATTCTATTTACATATGTTTTCAAAATATTTTAATAAAATTAGAAAATATAAATTAAAACATACATAAATGTTTTTATAGGGGAAATAAAAAAAAATTATTTTTATTTATATCTATTAGGTATTATTTTTATAATTAAATAAATACGTATTATTTTTTTAAAGGAAACAAACAAAAATTGTTTTTTAATATTATTTAGATCTTTGTAAAATTTAATAAATTAAATTTTATACCGCACATATCGGATCCAATTATTTTTGACATAAAATTGGTGCATAAAAACACTTTAATAACAAAAACCAACGAATTACGGTTGCATGATACATATTGGCAGTGCCAATAATTGTAGCTACATAGGATGTAATTATTGGCACCTCCCTGCCAATGATTGAACCCCAGTTTTTGTTGGACCCAATTATTGGCACGGGCACCCCTTTTATTAATAAAACAATAACTTTTTTAACAAAATATATTTACAAACGACTTATTCAGGGCTATCGTGAACAAAATTCCCCCGAAACATTTCCCATTTTTCAAAAATAGGTATCGGCAATGAATTTCGAAAAAGGGAAAAAGTTTTCCCTGGAATAAATTGGTATCGTGAACAAAAATTCCCCCCGGAATTTGATTGAATTCCCCCCGGAATATTTCCTTCGTAAATTTGCAGGTGGAAATGCAAAATGTAAGCAGTTTCTATAGGAATGCATTTAAAGTCAGTTGCATTTTTTTAATTTGTTTGATTTTAACAAAGGAAATAAAAGTGGCATAGGATTACTGTACTCAGTGTATAATTATTACGAATATAATTATACGAATAGGACCAAATAAGATGTAAAAGGATATATAAAGTTTGAAATCTGAAGGAACATTAGAAAGGACTTCTGCGAAGTGCGAATGCCGACTGTGCTAGTTTAATCTCATGATTGGACTCCTGTCCGGTAACCCCCATCTGCAAGGAACGGCATGCATGCATGGAAAGATTGGCGAATGTTTTTTTTGGATGTTGAGAGATTGTCCGAGAGATAATACTGGTGAAATCTAATAAATATCGAATGTGAATAACTATAATGCAATTGCAACGCTATTTTTTAACTTCTACTTACAACAACGCCTGTGGTATAACTTCAAGGGATTGGGTGTATCCCTTAAAGTTTTTCTATTTAATCTTCCTTCATTTTTTTCCTGTTGAATTTCTTCATCCACTAGCAATTGCTGTGAATTTTGTAACTTTAATATTTTCTTTTATACCTCACTGAATCGAACACTTTCTTTACCTAAAGAAGAATAAATCCAATTTGCATATTTGCAATTACTAAAATTAACACAATTGCTCGGTTTAACACAAATATATTGCAAAAAACTTCCAAATATCAGCTTAAATGACAACTGAATAAATCAGAATTGACAACTGTCAATGCATTCGAACATATTTTCGAAAAATTCCGGGGAAAAAAAATTCCGATGGAGATTTACGATAGGAGGAATATTTTCCAGGGAACAAAAAATGTTCGGGGGGAATTTTTCCCCCCCAGAATTGCCGATAGCCCTGATTAAGTGTATTCTTATAGTAAATAAAAAAAGTTTTCATTAAAAAGTATAAAAGGAAGTAGTGAAAAAATCTTCCAAAATTATAGGTCATTAACCAAAACATTGAACATTTTGAAGATTTATTTTTTTCCCGCACGTGTTTTTATTTTCACTTATAAAACAAAAATGGATAGGAATGTCTCCAAACTAAAGACAAAGAAATATGAGAAAAATATGCAAATAATTCAACTCATTGAGAAAAGAAAAGTAAATTTAAAATACTATAGGAATATAAAGAAATAAAAGGTAATTGTATACCTACAACCTACCCTACATACAAAATCGCGTCATCATCATCAATAAAGTGTTTCCAAATAATGTTTAAATTCTATCCTGAATATAGGGGGATGGAATTCCACAACTGCGGAATGCGAACACAAAGGTACATCTACAATTCTACATACAGCGAAATGGTACCAGGCTACATGATCTTGTTATGAAGGTTGATAGGTTGATTTGTTTGCATTACATTATTATGCAAGGCTAATGTCTTAGGTTAGGTTAGGCTAGGTTTGTGGGCTGGCGAGGATTTTTTACTGCTAGGTTCCACATTTCACTTTCACTCGAAATGAAATCAGAAATGAATAAGACAAAGTGAGATTGTGATTTCGAAAAATTTCGGAGCTTCCGAATCGCTCGAAATGCAGAACACTGAAAACGAATTCACTCGATTTGCAATTCCGATTTCACTCGATTTCTGGAACCTAGCTGTTAGATTTGAATTAAAAAATGTTTCCAAACTGCCGGACAATGTTTTCGTTAGATAAAAAATATTGTTTAAGAACTTGTAAAACTGTATTAATATTAGGGTATAATAATGACCAACTAGTAGGAAGTACAATGCCGGAGCAAGTCCTTAAAAAAATTATTTTAAGCCCTCAGTACTTACTGTATAGTCCAGTTCCCAATCTTTTTCATACTGCGACTCCCTATATAGGTTGAAATAATTTTAGCAACGCCCTTCTAAAAGCAGAGATTTGTGAAGCTGATCTTACTAAAGATTCACTAAAGAGTTTTTCAATAAGGACTGGTAAACGTTGAAAATATATCGTCATCCCATATTTATGGCAATTTTGCTTGTTCACATACCCGCATTCATCTAAAAATGCGCCTTGTCGGTAAAGATGATATTTCGACCAAAATTGAGGTTCTCTTCCAAACGCTCCGAAGCCAAGTCAGCGAACAAACGGCTTTGTCTATGTTCATTAACTTTCAGCTCCTGGATTAGTTGGATTTGGATCTTGTATACTGGCTAAAGCCTAAGTCCCGATGTAAAATTCGTCAAGTTGGAATCTGCGAAAGACCGATTTCTTATGCACGTCGAATTGACTTGAATCTTGAATCACCTGAAAACAGAACAAAAAGAGAACGCAACTAAAAAAGATCCAAGCGAAAAAAGAAAGTGTAAAATAGATCGCGGACAAAAAAAGGACGTGTTCTCTTAAAAAGACATGTTCTGGAAACAGTTACATCGATCTCTATTTACGAGCATATTGCATCTGTAGGTATCTTTGTTTTATAATTATTTCTTTTATTCATTCCTTTAAAGTACCTATGGACTTTTGGCAAAACTACTATAGTACTTTATTAAACTGATGCCGTTATTTTAAAATAATACAAAACGTAAGTAAATTCAATTTTCATGCGAGTTTACTAAATAAATAACAGAGCTTATACAAACGAATACTAGTACATAACACTTTTATGATGCACCAGACTGTAGTTTGTACAAGCCGTAATAGATTCCTCGCATTTGCAGAAGTTCGTGGTGTGTCCCCATTTCACATCTCTTTCCTCCATCTAATACATATATTGTATCACTGTCGATAATAGTGGACAATCTGTGAGCTATGGTAATACTTGTTCGGCCCTCACTTGCAGCTTCCAAAGCATCTTGAACCACCTGAAAACAAGAAAAATATTAATAAATAATAGGTTTTTCAATCATATGCTTTTGTACCTTTTCACTCTCTGAATCTAGCGCTGAAGTAGCTTCATCTAGCAACAGTATTCTCGGGTTTCTGACAAGCGCACGAGCAATTGCAACTCGCTGCTTTTGGCCACCAGACAGTTGAGTTCCTTTTTCTCCCAAGCGTGTTTCATACCCCTATAGAAATTATTTTTTATCTGTTATTAAAAATTGTGAATTACGTTGAAGGTTACCATTGGAAGGTTTGTGATGAAATTGTGAATATTTGCTTTCTGCGCAGCTGCAATTATTTCAATGTCGGAAACCATTCTGGAATTATCTCCATAGGCAATATTCTCAGCAATTGTTCTGTCGAAAAGTATGGGCTCTTGAGACACTATGCCGAGCTGCCGACGTAGATTGCTTATTGTCAGAGAACGCACGTCTTCCTTATCAATAGACACCGATCCGCTGAGGACATCATAAAATCGTTGCAACAGCTGTATGCATGTAGATTTACCACATCCCGATGGGCCAACTAGAGCAATTTTCTTTCCCTTTAATACCTCCAAATTCAATCCCATTAAGACTGGCATATCCTTCCTGGAAGGATAACTGAAATTGACCTCGTTATAAAGCACATTTCCTTCTGAATGCCAAGGAAGTTTATTAGCTTCAGGTGACTCTTGTATTCCGGATTTTCTCGCCAATAAACGGAAAATGTGGTTGGCTGCAATTATCCCCTTCTGGAAGTTAGGAGTGAACGCCAAAGCATTGGCTATCGCATACGTTCCCCAGATTAGGGATTCTGAAACTCTAATTCATATGTTTTGTTAAATTTTATAATTGCGTATTATAAAGAAAGCCTTACTTAAAAACATTCCCATATGGCATATCATTATTAACGATACAGTAACCACCATAGAACATGGTAGCAGCATAAGCGAAAAACATCAATGACCTGGCTAATGCATAGACAAATCCACGGAAGTGAGTATTTCGTTTTGCTTTCTACACACAGCAAAAGTAAATAGAATATTCTACTGAATTTGAAAAGATTATGAATTCATCACTTACCTTGCATGCGGGAAGTAGACTTTCCATAAACTGTGTGTGAAACATGTCTTCCTTTCCTAATGAAACTACTGTCCTAACATTTGAAACGACTTCAATGGCAAGCTTGTTTTTGTTTTCATAAATAATACTGTAAAATTATTTTTTAAAAGTCAAAATAAAAAGATTACCTTTGTGGAGTTTTCCATTGCTTTAGCAGATCCACTACTTTCGTCGGCTGTGATTTTCATTTGCAGGTAAGTAGCCACCAAAATAAATGGAGAGAAAGCTAATCCCACAAGCCCCAAACTCCATTCATAGTACATGGCTAGTCCAACAGATAAGAACAAAGTTGCAAGAGACTCTAGTATAGTTCCGATTCTCTGTCCAGTTGCCTAAACAAGTTTGAATGTTATTTATTTCCTTCTTCCACAATAACGGGGAGAGTACGATAACTTAGGCGACGAAAATGAATGAGTGTTTTTTTTTAATTTGCTTCCTAAAATTTTAAGTTTGAATGTATTTTTCCAAAAACTATTAACAGAAATAACTTGTTTTAGAGATAATCGGCCCTAGCGAGGTATCCGTCGGAACGGAGAATTCTCCGCAATGCATATTCCGTCGGAGACTCAAATTACATTCGAGGTATCCGCCTTCGGAAAGAATGATTAAAATGCGACGACGCATTGATTTGACATGATGTTGTTTCATGGTACATCGCGGTTTTCCTATTTAGTGCTTGTTTTTTCGTTTGTTTTGCTGTGAAAACACAAATTTAAGCAACAAATACAACCAATTACTTTGTTAAACATTTTTTTTCTTTATTGCTTTCATTTATCAACACTTCACTGCAAATCGTAAACAAATTCCGCAACCAATTCCTGTCGGAGCATATCGGAAGAAAATTCGTATGAAGCTGTCAAAAATATCAGTAAAAACGCACTTGATCGCACTGAAACGCAAAACGCCAGTGTGCGTTGCATTTTTGTCGGAAGAAAATTCCGAAAAGCTGTTCCGAAGTATACCTCGCAGCAAAAATCCTCCGATTCGTATGAAATCGGAGAATTTTCCGTTCCGACGGAAACCTCGCTAGGGCCGAATAAAAAAACTGTTTCTGGTTTTAAAAAATGCTAAAGTCTATTGACGGTGCTGTCATTGTTTTTTAATATCAATATTTTTTTACCTACAACTTACTTATCCCGCCTAGACGCAGCAAGATAGACCTCCCCACAAAAAAATGCTTGTATTTAACCCCTCTACAAAAAACCGTCATCATTTTTCAGCGCCTAAGTTATCGTACTCTTGTCAAAATAAGGGTATTCACTCAATCTGATAAATTTATGCAGCTCGTAAATGTATACATTTCTGCGGTGCTTTATATGAACACCCCTCGGAAATGTTATTGAGCAAATCGCGTAAATCGATTGTAAATCTGGAATCAAACAAACAATTCATACGTCTGTTTGACATTTGTGACTTGCGTAACTTTCCGCGGTTTATTTCCGAGCCTTAATCGTCGCGGAAAATTATGAGGTCTGCGTAAACTACTTTCCATACAAAATCTGGCAGTTCATTTACGAGGGTATACATTTCTGCAGTTTACGCAGTTTATGAGGTTTTTACGCGTTTAAGTGAATACCCCTAATAACTTCTTAAAACTTACTCCTTGCACAGCGGATGCATCTCCTGATAATCGTGCACATAAGCTACCAGTTCCGTTTGCTTTATCATCAAACCAAGCCACATCCTGGTTTACCATTGATTTGAACATTAGGCCACGTAGTCTCTCTGTCAAATACGCACCAGCAGTTCCAAATGTGTAAATCTAAAAGTGAAAATATTTTCAAACTAGAAACCAAAAACTTTCTAAAAGTTGCCATTTAAGGTATTACAAAACAAACACACCTAATTAAAAAAAACATGGTCGCTTTTGATATAATCGTTAATTTTTTAGCTGTGTTCGATTGGAATTAGATGCCTGTTTGTACAATTTTAATTGACAACATACGTCCTGCATTGCTGAACTAAAATCTTTTTGATTACCTACCTTTAGGAAATTTGCCGCGCCAAGAATAACACCGCAAATCAAAAAATATAAACTGTATTTGTTGGTGTTTTCTCTGATATAATCCGCATCATCTGATGCAAGTACTTGCAAAATCGATCCAAAAATGACGGCAAATAATGGCATACCAAAACCCACGACTATGGATGTTAATGATCCGGCTAGTATATGAGGCCATTCGGTTTGGTTCAATCTCATAATGGACATAATGGAGGAAGAGTTTTCATTATCAGATTCTATTAATTTCTGCAAATTGAATAAGTATTATTTTTAAATGTATTAATTTATTTTAAAGTTATTCTTAATACTTCTTCTTCCAGAACAGCTATTTGTACTTCATCTTCATCCTTTTCAACGATTTCTGGCTTCTTAGCAATAATACTGGGACTCAGTGCTGAAATTGATTAACAAAAATTTACTACTTTAAATTAAATGCGACACGTTTGCCTGTTTTTTTGTCTTTTAATATGCTTCCAGAATCTCTAGCCGAACTAATATCCATGGACCACAGAAAATCCGAAGGTATTTTCTAATATTAAATAATAATCTTCCCGCTTGTTACATTATATTTAAAACGCTATTTATATTGCATCCAAAATTGTGAAATTTTGCAGGACAGTTATGGCGCAGTGGAAACAACTTTAAGTTAGGTCGCGCACTGCATTGGTAAGCAAGTGGCGTGGTGACGAAGTGTCAGGTGGCATAGGAGTGGTCCGGGTTTTCCCCGACATGTATACCTTCTCTTTTTCGTCTTGAAAGCGTGAATTTTATTTCCGCTTTTTGGAAGTGATTTTAAATCGTAACTTATAGCTTCTGAATTATGGAACATATTATTGTAATACCAACTTTGGTAATCGACAAAAGAAAGGTTCGAATACACTGAATGAAAAAATGACTGGCTATGTTGCACCTTGTATGTCACTCACAGTTCCTACTCAATATTTAATGCGATTTTAAGGCTCCATCAACCAGAGCTCGTTTTAACGCCGCGCCGCTGCGTTCCACCGCTGCGTTCCACCGCCGCGTTATAATCTACTGCAACACATACCCCCCGTCACACACAGCGCGTTTTCAACATCGCGTTGAACTTACCGCGGCGTTGAAACGCGCTCTTGTGAAAAATTACAGATTATTCTCTGACGCAGAGCGGTATGAGTCATTTTTGTAGTTTTAAATGGAGAAATTTAATCTAATGTGTAAGAAATTACCCAAGTCATTACGATATGGGAGTAATAAAATGTATACAAACATTGTTTTAAAGGGTGAAAGGAATTAAATGAGAACAGATTGGGCGCTTTGTCGTATTTTGGGCTACCTTTTTGCTTAAAAAACTATAGAAATCTCTTCCATGAGCGCCCAACTCAATTTTGGGCTAGGTACATATCGTTTTACAAATTTTGTCTTAACTTTGTTTGTTTCACTCTTTCCAAAACTAAAAAAATTAATATTTCCAAACAAACCTGCACGCACTCTAATTTATCTTGCATGCCTTTTGATTTGACACAAGCCAAAATAATGAACATTTTTGGGCTAACGTGCTATCTAATGTAAGAACGGGTCCAATCAAGCAATTTTTACGGAATTAAGTTTATTTGCAATCCAATTGCTAACACAAGAACCGAATTATTTTCAACGATTTCTGGGCTTCTTTCTGGGCAACGATATTGGGCTACATTTTTTGAAGGTTTGAGCGCTTAAAGCAAACTAAATTCTGGCAACCCTGCGTGCACCCAAATTATTTTTCTTTTTCGAAAAATTCTTCATCTGTTTGACGTCGTCTAACGCGGCTTTGAGAATGTGGCATCTAAATAATCTTCCCGCCGTGTATAATAATCTCATCGCGGCGTTAATAACGCTTTCTATTTGACGAAACCTTTATAGTACGTTTATAGTACATTTCCACCGCACCTAAATTCAACATTTCAGCAGACAAAATTTCGAAATCCAATTTTGTGTTCGCACTGAAACTTCAACATTTCAAATGACAGCTAGTTTTATAGTTGATTATCTACCTACTGATGTGTGTTTCGAAATCAGAAGTGGATTGTAGTTGTAGGTACTTAATGAATTGTTATACCCGGTACCACAATGTGGTAAGGGTATATTCACTTTGACATTCCATTTGTAACGCACATAAGGAGGCGTTGTAGCTATGACAAACTATATATATAGTATCGGATTTATATAGCTTTTTGATTTAAAAATTAAATTTAAGTAGCTACAGTAAAGATAGTTACATCTTAGGGTTTTTTCTACTGCGCCACCTCTGGCGAACGTCTGACAAACATCCCCCTAAGGGCACGCCTCCATCAAAGCACAATGGATCGCGGCGAAGGAAAGAATAACGACATACTATCTACCCCCACTCTCGTTTTTGAAAGGATATAACCAGAATTCCGGACCGAAGCGAATGGGAGCACAAAGCAGTCACAAAAGAAGGGGAGATAGCCCTCTATACCGATGGTCCTAAGATGGATGTCGGTACAGGCATAGGCTCGGGTATCTTCAGCGAAACACTTAACCTGAGTGAATCATTCCGAATTAAAGATGACTGTAGTGTGTTTTAAGCGGAAATTTGTGCCATTACCCTAGCGGCAAAGGACCTAAAGAGACGACACATTGCCGACAAACGAATCACTATATACTCTGACAGCCAAGCGGCCATAAAAGCCATGGAGTCAGTCGTGGTGAAGTCGAGGGCAGTAAGTCATTTCAAGGAGTACCTGGACGAACTATCACAATCCAACATGGTGACCCTATGCTGGGTACCGGGGCATATGAATATTCCGGGCAATTAACAGGCGTATGAGATTGCAAACAGAGGATTCTCAACAGCTTCATCTACGATGAAGTAGAAGATCTCGAGGATGTTGATCTTAAGGAACTCCTGAGATTCGTACTTAAATCGAGGTGGCTCCAATAGGTCAACAAACTCCACACCCCTCCGGTTACTCTTAGGACAAGCTAGAATTCTGTATTCAAAAGCTTGTAAATGCCTGTGACCTGTGATTAATACTAAATCTATAGTTGACTCAAATAAACGCTGTAAATTCTTTTTCTACAACATAGGTATGAAATGGAAGGTTCCTGTGGCTGGACACAATGAACCCAACTGATGGTCTATGTGAAGCTGTGGTAACCGCCACAAGAGCACCAAATTACCTACCTACCTGACAAACATCCGAGAGTATGACTGTCCTGAAAAAGCTTCTCAATTCAGGCATTCTAGGGGTAGAATATGTCAAAGATATATTAATACAATATGCGGTTACGCATTATGACCTAATGAATACTGAATGTGAATACTGCAATACAGCATACAGGTGGAAGAGAATAGAAATATAATAAGAAGACTTAAGAGACTGAAGCCAAATGATTTAGCTACTAATTAGCTATATAGAATATGAATAACAACCCATTTTCCTTTCTTTCTTAACTACCCATCCTCAACGCTTGTAGCTTACTATTTACTAAATCGAGATAGTCTAACTAAATAAGAAAAATAAAGTAAATCTAAATAATTTCAATTGAATTGAATTTCAGATTAGATTGTGAAACCGGACGAATTGAACTTCAAATTTAAACTCACGTTCAGGTTCAGTTGAACTTTAGTAGTTTAAACTTTAATTTTGGTTACAAAAACAAATTTTCATTTTACTTACCCTCGTCTTCATCTCCAAGTTGCGTAGTGACTAATTTAAAGTAATGCCCCCTAAGATCCATCAACGTCGAGTGTGTACCAATTTCTACAACCTGACCTTGGTCAATAACAACAATTTTATGTGCCCTCCGGATGGTAGATAAACGATGTGCAATAATAACTGTTGTTCTTCCCTCACTCGCCTAAATTAACAACATTACTGGAATTAAAACAAGTACACAGGCACTTAGTCAAGAATTATACCTTTTCCAGAGCTGCTTGCACCTTTGATTCGCTGGCTGTATCGAGTGCAGAAGTGGCTTCGTCCAGTAGAAGGATTTCAGGATTGCGAACTAAAGCCCTTGCGATAGCGATTCGCTGTTTTTGACCTCCAGACAATTGTGCCCCCCTTTCGCCGACTAAGGTGTCATATCCCTGTTTACGGTTTACGTTGTAAAAGTTAATAAATATGGCCAAACTATCTTATTACCTTTGGTAGTTTTTTGATGAAATTATGAGCATTCGAAGCTATAGCAGCTTCTACTATCTCCGCTCTTGTAGCATTTTCTTTGCCATACCGAATGTTTTCGTAAATCGTTGTTGCGAATAGAATTGGTTCCTGACCAACGACACCAATTCTCTCACGCAAACTTTGGACATCATATTCTTTGACGTTTACATTGTTGAAATACACATTTCCGCCATTTGTGTCATAAAATCGCTGTATCAATTGCACACAGGTCGACTTTCCACATCCAGATTGTCCTACTAATGCAACAGTTTCGCCTTTAGAAATCTTTAGGTTAAGTTTGCGCAAAATCTATAAAGCAAGTAAAATGCATGAGTGATGATGTCACGTTATAAATTACTAATAAAATGGTTGCATAAAACCGCATACCTCTACATCTGGTCTCGTAGGATACTGAAACTCAACATTCTCGAATTCAATCTCATCTATATGCGCTTTGGGTTGGATACCCCTCCGATTAATGGGATTAATCTCAGGCTTCTGTTCAATGAGATGGAATATCTTTGCGCAAGCACCTTTCGCAATTCCAATTGCTTCTATATAAGGTGAGGCCGCACCAATCTCCATTGAACCCATCATTACAGCCATAAATACCTGAAAGTCGAGTTCTTGAATTGCGTTGACTTCAATAACAACCAATTGTTAGGCTTACCGTTAGCATAGTCCCTGGAGTGTAATTAGCATACGTTTCACTTCCTGCATTTGCTTCAATGATCAACCCGACGCCGTACCAAAACGCCAAAGCGTATGCGGCGTAAATAAAGAACCATGTGAGACCAAATCCCAATCCAGAGAAAAGGTTTCTTTTAATACTTATCTTTCTTGCATCAACTATATTCTCCCTGTACGCTGAAACTTCTTTTGCTTCGCCTTCAAATGCTTTTACTGTGCGAATGCTACTCAAGGTTTCCTCCGCAATGTTGCCTCCTTTCGCATAGACATTTAGTTCTTGTTTCGCCAAATTCGCAGTTACCTTTATATGGCAATTGTAAATGGACATACTAAAATTATATTCTAAAAATATAAACGTACCACAGAGATCAAGCCCATTGAGATTACGGTGAGCGGAAGGCTTGATAGACATACCAAAGCTAGTTGCCAACCTTTTACTAGAGCCATTATCAAAGTTGATAGGAAAGAAGATAAATAATGAATAAACATCACTACCTTTTCACCTAGGCCTTCTTCCATTTTCATCAAATCCCTTAAAAATATTGGTTAAGCATTTTGGCTTGATAAACTCAATCAACTTACTCATTCATCCGGCTAGCTACCTCGCCACTTTGGTTAAAATCATACCATGACATGTCTTGGTGTAACACAGCTTCAAAGTATTTCCCCCGGATGTTATATATCTGTTAAATTATTTTAATTGTTTATGTTTTGTCTTTGTACACAATATATAAGTATTTAAGAAAATCACCTGAGATTGAGCTGCATAATTATAGCATGTTATCGAGATATAACTGCAGATTAACATTACTGCACCAATTAATGCATTTTGTATAGCAAATGTTTGCACGGCGTCAATCAGTGCATCAGATTCGGCACTTTTTGAATTTTGTAAACTTACCAAGTATTCTCCATAAGCAATCATAGCCTTTTAAATAAAAATAATAATATACTCGTAAAATAATTACAATGGGCCTCCGCACACGAAATTAATTCTGCCGGCAGAAAACCGTTTTTATACCATACTTCGAGCGCACACGGGATGATTTCTGCCGGCAGAAAAATTATATATGTATATGAACCTCTTTTCATTGTGTAGTATTATTTTCACAATTGAAATATTTTTAAAGTTGTGTATGTGTATGTATTAGTTTTATGCCTTGTTCAATCACTCAAACTCGGCAGAACATTTTATTCCGTTTTTCCCTTCGCCTACTAAATCGGTCTTATGCCGGCAGAATTAGTCTCGTGTGCGGAAACCCAATAGGTTCATAATTAACAAATTAATTTAATACTATATCCATCAAAGCAAATAAAGGGTCGGCAAATAGGTGTGATATAGTATTTTGGATACAGACTTCGCGGTTCTTAATATGTACATTTTTGCTTCCAGTTGTTGTCAAAAGATTTAACGCATATCGGAAATTTTGAAATAATAAAGAAATGTTGCCAAAGTTTGAGCTCAGTTGTGGGGGATCAAAAATTGGAGCATAGCTGCATTGTCTAAACTCAACCGTTGTTTTTATTTAAAATTAAAATCCCATCACTCTCAGGGCTGGTTTGTTCTTTCCTTATTCATCTTTGGTTAACTTTAATCAACGATTATTCCAGCTGGCAACTATCGAATGTGATTGTTCGGACAAAATTTATCTGGCTACCTTACCTAAGAAACCGACAACTATATTTAGGATTGCATGACTGCATATTGAGGGGGTCTAGCACGTAACTTGATACAATCGAGTTCAGTCGATACAATCGAGCTCTGGCAGCACTTAATTTGTCTCAATCGACTATTCTCGATTGATTGAGCTCGATTGTATCGACTGAACTCGATTGTATCAAGTTACGTGCTAGACCCCAAGGTTAAATTAGAATACATGGCAAGTGGTCATATAAGGACCACAATTTCGAACTCCGGAAAACAAATAATTAGTACACTTTTTCACTGCGCTACCTCTCGCCAACGTCTGACAAACATCCGGGAGTATAACTTTTCTGTAAGAGCCGTTCGGCAATCAATTATAAGTTCCTTCCCTAACAAATCAAAGGGCACGGTAGTGCCCCAGCCCCAGCCAAGTTCATTTGGCTACTTCCGATTGCAGTAGATAAGTGTTGAAATTGTTAGAGCGGTGGCACTTGCATTGTACAGAAAGGATAAATATCAAAAATTAAAATTTTCCATTTAGGGGGTCTGGAATCTGCCCACTTAAAATATCAAAAGAAATTAATCTACCTGATGAATGGAATTTAATGAATAGTTTATAAGAAATAAATCCAAAGTGACGGCAGTCAGTGTCTGGTGACATACAAGTTCTTAGTTTATGAAGGTTCACTATCAATATTATAAAATTGGTAGGTTTACTTGGTAAGTTTTTCGCTTATATGTGCTTTATCTTTATATGTATACATAATTCTCCTGTACGTGTTTGTAACCGAACTCCTCCTAAACCGAACCCTCCAATTTTAATAAAATTTTGTGTGTTTTTGTTTGAGTGGGTCTAAGGATGGTTTAGATTTATAATTGGACCCGATAGGTGGGGCTGCGATCCGATTCCACAATTCCACCACTCAACAGTAAAAAAAATATAAAAAAAACAATTATCTCATGAATTTTATTCAAATAATTTTTCTAAATAAAATTCTGTTCCCTTTGTTTTCAATTTATCAGAATAGTGTGCATATCACATTGGTAAATGTGTAAAACGGTTACGCGTCATCGAAAATAAACAACCTGTAAGTTTGTTTAACAAAACAATACCACGTCTTGGAGGAGGAAATATCGGTCGAAGTACACGGAGAGCAGTATCAGTCCGGATACATCGGTTAAATGGCTGAATTAAGAATCTTTTTCAGGAGAGTTGTACTAACTTTAGTTGCTCTTCCTTTCCACCAGTTGTAAAATAAGATGGCATGCTAGCAACAACTCCTAAAGAAAAGGCAGACCTTTTCGCTAGCATGTTTTCACTGAACTCCACCCTAGATTCTGCACAACTAGAGCCACCAAATATCCCGAGGGTGCAAACATCGATGGCAGAAGTGAAATTTCGGCCTCGAATAATTCAACGCATCCTTAAGGAACTAGATTGCAATAAGGCAACGGGACCCGACGGAATTCCGGCTATAGTACTCAAGAGCTGTGCTCCAGAACTTGCACCTGTACTATGTAAGCTGTTTAGCTCCATCCCAAGGACTTCTTGCTGGGAAACCACTCGCATTTAATCTATTCCAAAGAAAGGGAGGAAATTTCTGCCACAAAACTATCGTCCGACAGCGTTACTTTCAATGCTCACAAAAGTAATGGAAAAGGCAATAAATGTCGAAATAATCAAATATCTAGAAGGCCACCGATTAATAAGTGACAGGCAATACGGATTTCGGAGCTGTCGTTCCACTGGAGACCTGTTAAGCTACGTACACACTTATGGACGCAAGCAATTGAACAACACGGCGAATCCAGTATCCAGAGCCGTAGCCTTGGACATATCAAAGGCATTTGACCGAGTCTGGCATAGAGCCCTATTAGGCAAGTTGGAGTCTTATGGATTACCACAACAACTCTGCGGATGGATTCAAAATTTTCTTCTGGGAAGATCGATCCAAGTTGTGGTAGATGGTGTATCATCTAATTCGTTTGCTATAAATGCAGGAGTGCCCCAAGGATCTATTCTTTCCCCAACTCTATTTCTTCTCCACATCAACGATTTGCTTGGATCGACAAATAATAATATCTACAGCTGATGACAGCACTCTTATATCCTCCATCTCGAACAGTGGGCCTGTGAATGCGGCTACATCACACAGTCAGAGATGTGATCAAATTAGTTCTCTAAATGGTGATCTGGACAAAATCTTGAAGTGGGGAAAAGACAACTTGGTTGTATTTAATGCAAACAAGACACAGCTCACAACATTTTCCAGGAAAAATGCATCAACAGTTCCTCAGATCCAAATGGATGACCATCCAATCCATCCCAAGGACTCAATGCACCTTCTAGGAGTCACAGTCAATTCAGGAATCACATGGCAGGGCCACATATCCTATATCGCAAGATCGGCGTCCGCTAAGTTGAGCTACCTATTTAGAGCAAAGAGGTACTTTGTACTACCAAGAAGTAAATCCAGTACATAATTACCCATTTTACTTCAATTCCTTCGACTTTCGGAGAAAACCGAGAATGCACTTCCGCGATGAGGAGCTTCAAGTATCAGCACTCACCACATTAATGATGCAAAAACTAAATTTCGATGTTGTTTGGAACTAAATTATTTTGTGACACAGAGCGGTATTTATAATCAACAATACTTTTTTCTTTTACTTATTAAATCGATTATCTAATTCTTCTATAATTTCACACACTTGTTAAAAAGTTTACACATAAATCTTTCTTAAATCTTTCTTTTGTGTACAATCTGAAACATTTTGCCTGAAAATTACTTTCTTATATCAGTATTTTTCTTATAAGCGTGTTTCTTATATGAAATAAAGTTAACACGTAGCCTTATGGCGAAATGCATCGTGTCCCAAATTTTCTTTCTTATATGCGACTTACTTATATCCGTATTCGACTGTATAGTGATAGGACTTAACTGTTTGTGGAAGAACGTGCGGGCCTACAAAAGTGTTTTACGCTAAACAGCCTTTGAAATAAGCACAGATTTTGAAGAAGTTGTTCACGATAATTAAATTTGTACCTTTGAAAGGATGTTGTGAGTATTAAATGGGGATTGGAGTCTGACCAATGGTGCAAATTGAGGAGGTTTATTACTTCGTAACTTTGTTTGTGAATTGCGCTTCGTCATTCCACAGAATGTTTTTAAGGAAGTGCCCGCCTTATGCCTTTTGGCGTAGTAGCCACTGGCAAAATTCCACTCTTCTTTGCGCAATCCTGTACCTAAATGGAAAGGGTGTAATCTATTACTCTGTAGAGTTCTGTGAATCCTGGTTCTGGGAAGTTCCAACTGCACGGCGGACCTGACTAAAACGCTTAACTTCCACAGCACACTAAATCCAACCCTCAATTTCTGCCGCCGATGTGTCTGAACGTCGATTCTTTTTATTTCGAGGAGCTCACCCGTAAAAAGTTGCTTAACATAATTTTTATGAAATTTATCAAGGATAAAATTTTCATAAAAAAAAATTAAATTTATAAAGTAAAAATTTGGAGAAAAAAGTGTTTTAAGTAAAAACAAAAAATTTTAAAAATTTTAGTTTAAGGAGCCACAACTTTATTTAGCTGCAAAGATGTACCCGAAGTGCTTAAGACTTTTATGCGCTACTAAGTTCTCTTTTCAAAATGTACAAAACAAACTTATAACAGTTTAGGAGTTGTATCGTTATAATTGGTAATTCCTCTAAATAGATAGACGTCACCCATTTTGATGGGCTATAACTGTAAATTGGATGTGAATAGAGGGGGGGGGGGGGTCTGCCATACAATTTTTTGTTTGTTGTTTGGAATCACCCCTTAAAGTACTTTTATACTTCTTAACTGGGACACCTTGTATATCTCTATATCTAATAGTAAACATATTAGGGGTATTCACGATTCGGCTGATAAATTGTGAAATTGTATTTTTTTTATCACATCGTAAACACACTTTTTCTAATCTCTATAGCAATACTGAAGCAAATCACAAAAAACTATTGAAATCGAACTGACATTTGCGAACTTTACATTTTACATTTTTCTATTACATACTATAGGTTTGGGGTATTGTTAAAGTAGTGTAAAAGTGTAGAAAATTTTGTTGGTATAGTGTAAGAAAACTTCACACTTTTACACTTTCACAATGATACTAGACCTGATAGATACACCGAATTGTCAATACCCATATTGATTTAATCTTAAAGTGCGCCGTATTGACATCGACACTTTAGACGGTTTATTATTTCTCGTTTCGGTTTTTGTATAAAAAGTCTAAGATTCCTACACTATCTATATAATATTGGGCTAATATACGATAACGGGGATATATTTATAGACTTACATCAGCCAAGTATCCAAAAATTAAACTGTTCAAGCACGCGGTCACTCCAGTGGCCAGAGCACATATAAATCCTATAAAGTACAACGACTTGTCTGTCCAAGTTGAATACCTGTACTGAAATCAAATTTATACAAAAATTAAAAGTGATTTCTTCAGTTGTTTATACCAATCAATATAATATTTACCATACTGAAGAATGGTATTTGGGGAACTTCTTCTTCAGGTTTCGTAGACTCCTTGGTGTCATTGTCTTCTTGCGCTTGCTCCTTATTAAATGACCTTAAACAAAAAAGTTATATATGAGTTTCAATACTGTTTATTTTTGTTTACTTTACTCTAATTTAATATTTAAATTTTAAGGCCCAGACATGGAATTGTATTTATGTTTAAAGAATTGAAAATATTCAATTATTATTCAAAGAAATTCTGCCACAATAATTGTCAGTCTCAGCATTGCTGAAGATTTCAAAAGCCAGAAAATCGTGTACCATCTAGTCACAGATTAAGAGTGGTATACCAGAAAACACATTCCATTCTAGGTCGATTGAAATGCAACCAAACAAGGTTTTGGTGTAAAAAAAAGTGACACCCATGGTGACCTATGATGAGAAGATGAGCAAGTTAATTACGTGTCATCTGCTGTCTCGCTATATTAAGCTACTATAGCCAATGTCAAAAATTGTGTCAATTTTTCACATAATGACATCGGATTTTGTTTACACACTCCTTTAGAACCGAACCTAACGTCATAATGTCCAAAAATTGACACGATTTTTAACATCTGTATATAAAGTATAGCTTAGGAGCTTGTTCCATATTTCCGCAGTCAGTCGATTCTGATATGTAGAGAGCGGAGCTAATAACATCTATGTAATTATTTGGTGCCGATTATTATTACTCTGCCGAAAAAGTTATTATGCAAGTTAAAAAGAAAATAATCGAAAATTGACCAACTTTAGTAAATAGTGCAACGTTAACCTACAAGTCTTCAGGTACCTACAAGTGTTTCACAAAAAAGTATGCACATGTTTTTTGTATACTATCCACAAGATCTAACAATGAACTACCTGAAAAGCGTATAAAAAGATGGGCCACTAGGATGAGGCCACATACAAAATCTTCGAAAGAAAGCAAACAATTAATAAATAGTATACATCTTCTGGTTTTAAAACATTCATAATAAAGGGTCCGCCAAATAACCTTTTTTTTTGAAAATGCTATAAAAAAAAAACTACTGAATATTTTCTCAAATTTCTTTTTTTATTTGAAAGTACAATCCTTTCGGTTAATAATGGAAAATAATTTCATTTAAATGGCTGCCTAGGCTGGCCATGCAGTAGCCTACACGATCGGTCCAATTTTTAAGCACATTATCGATTGTGTGCAGCTGTATTTCACCAATGGCTTCACGAATATTGTCCTTTAAAGCGTCAATTGTCTCCGGCATGTCGGCGTAACACTTATCTTTTACGGCACCCCACAAATAATAGTCCAACCGTGTTATATCGCAGCTCCGCGGTGGCCAAACGACATCAGCTCTGCGGCTGATAATGCGATCTTCAAAAATAGGGCGCAAAACATCGAGTGTAGCTTCGGCTGTGTGGCACGTAGCGCCGTCCTGTTGAAATGTTGCCAATATCCTCCTCTTCAATTTTTGTGAACAAAAATTCGTTCAACATGTCCCGATAACGATCGCCATTGACTGTAACGGCCACTGCTTGCTCATCTTCGAAGAAAAATGGCCCAATTATGCCTCTGGACCAAAATCCGCACCAAACAGTGACTCGTTTTGGGTATATCGGCTTTTCAATATATGCGTGCGGGTTTTCTGTGCCCCCAATGCGACAATTTTGCTTGTTTACATACCCGCCAAGATCAAAATGAGCTTCATCTGAAAAGATGATTTTTTTTGGCAAAATCGGCATCTTCTCTAAGTCGATCGCAGGCCCACTTAGCGAAGCGAAAACGCATTGGATGGTCAGTTGGCTTCAAATCCTGAACCAATTGGACTTTGTATGGCGTTATACCAAGGTCTTTATGCAAAATTCGTCTCAATGATGTCTCCGAAATGTTCAATTGCTGATAACGACGGTGAATTGATGTTGATGGCGCTTCACGCACACTTTCTGCCACAGCAGCAATTTTCTCGGGTGTACGCACTGTTTTTGGCTTTTCACGCTTTGGTTTATCGATGAGGATGCCAGTTTCTTTCACTTTTTTCACAAGATAACGAACATACGGAGCTGACGGTGCTTCTCTTCTTCCAAAATCCGTACGCAATTTTCGCACACATTCTGCAACATTACCATGATTTTCAAAGTAATGTCGCAATATTTCCCAGCGTTGTTCAAGCGTATACACAACCATATTCGTTCAGCGGAAGGATAAAACTAATTATCTGTCAAATCAGCAGCGTTACCAGATTATTTTTTCCAAAAATGCTAAAGCTGGGGCAGAAAACTGCAAAAACTGCTAAACAAAATCCTAAAAAATGCTGAAAAAACTGCGATCGATTTTTTCACGAATAATAATTGAATTTTTTACTTTTTAATGTAAATTCTAGTAGTAAATTATTTTACATTTACAAAAAATTCGTATTTGTCGTCAAACTTTTCAACTTTTGGCCTTCATTACTCGAAGTTTCTATAACTCGAGTTTATTTTCTGTCATTTTGAGAGTTGGAATTATGGAAGTTCAACTACATTTTTTGTTATTAACCTTATTGTTATAACGATAACGATATATATAGTCATCATGTAAAAGATTATATTTTCTGCATTTAAATGTATTGCTTACAAAATTAATAAAAATGCAATTATTCTGAATCTTTATAAAGAACATTCGAATTTATTAAAGTCAACATTTTATTTGTTGGAATAAAGTTGTAACAGCTTCCACTTACAGAAACGCCTGCAGTAGGTACTTGCAAAATTAATGCAACATTTTCATTATACTAAATCTATTACGGTTTTTAGTTCTTAGCAAATTTACCTTTTAAAACCCGTACTCTATCATGTCATATCATATCAATGCGTCATCGCATTTAAATTATTCTTTTTCGAAAACGGATACACTGAATATAATTTGAGCTGATTTCTGTTAGTCCACAACACAGGCCTGCATTTTAAAAAGCTTCATTCATGTCTTGAAATTGTTTTATCAATCAAGAGGTAGCCAATGTATGAAATGTTGCTAAATGTTGACAAAAAGTGTTTTTTTCAAAATGTTTTATGAATATTTTTAAAAACTGCTAAAAACTGCTGATATTTACAAAAATGCTAAAAAATCTGCTGCATGTGAAATTTATGATCAAATCCTGCTAAAATCGCAGGAAACTGCTAAATCTGGTAACGCTGCAAATCAGACATGAGCTAAGTGTTACCATTCGCGAAATAAGCACTAGTTGAAAAAAAAAACGTTAGATGG
Source organism: Cheilosia soror (assembly GCA_949372485.1). Classification (NCBI taxonomy): domain Eukaryota; kingdom Metazoa; phylum Arthropoda; class Insecta; order Diptera; family Syrphidae; genus Cheilosia; species Cheilosia soror. Next base: position 25,894,496 of record OX443564.1, read on the forward strand.
CGGACCCTTTATTATGTTTGTCTACATTAATTATGAGTAGGTATGCTCTGCATTTTTCGATATGACGTCTATAAGACGGTTTGGAATAGAATCATAGAGTTTTTTTTAAATAATTAAGAGAAATTTGGGCCCAGGCATCACGAATAGCTCCGATTAAAGTGTCCGTGTCTTCAAATTGTCTGCCGCCTTCTTACACTTTTTGAGATAAAAATGCTCAAAGTCTGGTGAAAATAGGGCGGCCATGGCAAAAGTTCCGCGTCTTCTGAATTCAACTTCTAACAACTCTGGAAGTTTGGATAGGAGCATTGTCTTTTTGGAATATCCAAGGCAGGGGTCCGAAAATGTTTTTCACTTTTTGAAATGACCATTCAAAGCAAACATTTGTATTTGCTTCCGTTCATTGTTGTGGACAAAAACTTCAACTCGATTGTGCCAGATGGTAATAGATCCCCACACCATGACACCTGATGAACGGCTGTAAAGTCTTGCCAAAATAAGCTCCTCCTTTCTTTGATCATGCAAATAAAAGTTGTAAGTTGTAACCATCAGGGCCGTCAAGGTTAAATATTTTTTTTATCCGAAAAACAACGCGTTTCCATTCATTGCTCCAAGCGACATGTTCTCTTGCAAAATTCATTCGATGCTCCTTGTTTACTTGCCTCAAAACTGGTTTCTTTGTAAGTTTTCTTCTCTTTATAGTACCACTTTTTCGTATTATTTATGAATTTAATTCTATGAATATAATCTTATATCATTTCGCAGTTGAATGCTACTTCCGGCTCGCAGTTTAATGCCTGTATTTGCGTAATTAAATGCGGTACTCATTTCACAATTTAATGTGTGTATTTTCCCACAATTTAATTTGCGCCCTTTTGCACAATTTCTTTTAACACAAATTAATGTGCCACATTATTTAATCTTCACAATTTATTGGAATTTTTCTCTTATATTTCATCACGCTCAGTTTTGTTTAATCTTGTTTTAATTTGTTGTTGATTTTTTTTTTTTGTAATTTATTGTAGGTGATTGGAACAGTTTTGTTCTGTTTCGTTTTGTTTTCTTTAATACTGTTTCAACTCGGCTTATTTTGTTCAGTTTTGTTTAAATGTGTCTTTTTCAGTTTCACTATACTCACTATCACACCGACGCGATGGTGACGTTTGTGTGGCAATCCAATCTCCTCGCTGCTTCGAATACGTACGCGGCTAAAGCAATCGCTTTTTATTCCATTTAATTTAAATGTTTAATATTTAATTGACACACAATTTCACTGTCATTGTTAGTGGCAGTGATTTAAAGATAAATAAGATATAGCACCATGCGGGTAACAAAAAATAGCTTAAATACTGGGCTTTCAATTGGCGATTTGAAATTGACAATTGACGAATTTGTATGCCAATTAAAAAATTTGCAAGTGGAAATAGCGAAAAATTGCTTGTCAATGAATTGACTAACAGCGTTTGTCAATAATTGACAAAGAACCCTCTGGACAGGTCGAAATAGATTAATTGTCAAACAAAATGTCACTTTGTCTTTAATTGACAGAAAAAATTAATTGGCTGCCTGTTTATCAATGAATAGCAATAGACACACTTTGATATAGTACATGATAGGCCAATCTTTTTACAGGCCCCACCCCTTTTCGCATGAATGTTCCTGTTTCTTCATGAATGATGGTTTACCCCTATGCAAAAAGATTTGAAGTTGTTTCTATTCATTTCATACGCATTTTGCATTTTGCGTATTTTGGAAATTTTCCGCTTTCTTCGACTTCTGCTTGCAGCTTTCCACTCAGATTCGACAAACACAAAAAGCGAGAGCGATTTATTTCATTTTTAAAATTGTTCATTTGATTTTATACTTTAAAAAAGAAAATGTTGGTTGTTTTATTTGCTCACGCGACGCCAGAATTCACAATTGACAAAGAGATGACAAATTGGCAGTGCAAGTGGAAATAGCTTTCAGTGAATTGACAAGCACACTTGTCAAAATTTCATTGTCAAAGAACGGACACAGGATTTTTTGCCAATAATTGACATAAGTGGAAATGAACTGACGGTCGTTTCGTTCAATCACATAAACGAGAGCTGTCAAACTTTGTCAATCAACCGACATGTGCAAACCCACCTAAAATTGAGTGATATTTTCTTGCATTGAGAATGAATCTCTGGTAAATAAATGAAATCAAGCATTTTAATAAAAGGCGCGAAAGCCTTTCGAACTTGGTGATTCCAGCACGACATTGGCTTGAAACAAAAAGGGTTTTTTTTTTGTAATGTGTTGTAAGGGTCGAAGTTAATTTGATATACATTATACAACAATTTAAATCCTTTGATTCCTTAAAGTAGGTAGTGTAATTGTTTCGTTTTTCATTTAAACATTATGTAGGTATTTGTACTTACAGTGGATCAGGCTTATGTTTATTGTTTCCGTCATTCTTATTTTCTAATATAATGTTCGTGTTACAGGCCGACAAATCGTTATCACTTTTATCCATGGCGCACAGTGGAGGTTAAATTTTCAGATGTTATTAGTTCAAATGCGAAAATTATACTGAATGTGAAGATATTGTGAGAACACATAAAATAATATCAATGATAACCGATAAGCTATCTACTAATTTCGAATTGAAAGAGTTAGTTGTTTACTTATGTATAAATGTAGCTAGTTATATTCGATTTTTGGTCACAACATCAAAGCAATAACGATAGAATATTGGAATGTCTTAAAATTGTTGTAATGAATGATGAAATATATAAGAGTATTGTGGTCTTTTATGGCCTAACGGGTGTTTCGGTAAAAATGGTAAAAATACTTCGTCGATGTCGATTTATTGCGAGGTTTTTGTGTGAATCGATAACATCTTCCGTATTCTTCGATAATCCTCAAATTCATAAGAATACTCACAAACAATTCAGCTCAGTAGGTATGGTAAGTCTCGAATTCCCACGAATTCTAGCTACGAATTATTTATTCGCGAAGTTGGTAAAATTATGAAAAAAAAAAACAAAAATATTTGTTTAGGCAAAATACGCAAATTACTAACATAAGAATTAGAAAAACAAGTAAAATATTACCGATTTCTATCTCAAATCATACTTCCAAATGCATAAAATGCGATGTTTGGGTAATTTTCCGTGGAAATAAGAAGAGAGGGTTCGGTTATTTAAATATGTAGGTACTAACAGATATTATATATAATTATAGCGGACCCGGCGAACTTCGTCTCGCCTCAATTTAACGCCTTCAGATAAACTCCAGAGTGATAATAAAACACAGATAGTTAAAATTTCAATGTGATTTATTTGAATGGACTCGAAATCAGTAGAGAGCGATGTGATAAACTATGTTTTTCGATTTGTTTTCCGGCGCAAAAACAAACAACAAAGACGGTTTGCCAACAAGCGAACAGGCAAAGTACAGCTGATCGCAAGAAAAACAGGGAAATTCGAGATTAATGCCACAGACTTCCACCGATTGGCTCTGCAATTTATTGGGGAACTGAATCCACTTGAATTGGAATGGAAGATCAATTGGAATTATCGGAATTCGTGGGATAAATAGTGAATATGAGTCTTTTGCAGTCATCAGTTCCTAAGCTGCTGAAAACGTCAATAGTGCGCCCTATACATAAAGGTGGAAGGAAAGACGAAATAGTAAACTATAGGCCAATCCCCATCCTTTCATCGATAGATAAAGTGCTTGAAGAAGTGGTTTCTAAAAGACTGTACACATATTTGGAAAAATACAAACTGTTGGAAAATAACCAGTTCGGGTTCCGAAAAAATAAAAGTATAAACCGTTTGCTTGGAGACTTCACAAACAAATTATATTCAAGTCTTGATAAAAATCAGAACTCAATAGTCGTATTTATTGACTTTAAGAAAGCGTTTGACACCCTAAGTCATGCAAATATAATAAAACAGCTGGAAAAAGTAGGTGTACGAGGACCCATATTGAAATGGTTTGAAAGCTACCTACAAGGAAGAAAGTTTAAGGTAAAAATCATGGACAATTATAGTGTAGAAGAAAAAATTGTTTATGGAGTTCCTCAAGGTTCCAAATTAGGCCCACTGCTTTTCATAACTTATATAAATGACTTACTCTCAGTTCTTAGACAAAGCACGGGATATGCATACGCAGATGACACAGCAATTGTAGTAAGTCATAGAAGCGTAGAGATAGCAGAGGCAATAATGCAAAAAGAATTTGATACTGTTACAGCATGGTGCCATGACCACGGCCTTGTAATAAATGTCCAAAAAACTAAAGTCATGCATATTCGTCCTCCACACATTATAAAATACGAGATTAAGATAAAAGTGCACGAAATTCAATGTTTGCATAGATCACAAGACCAACATCATCTACAAAGGGAGGACAACTGCTCAGCTACAATTGAAAACGTATCAACTTATAAATACCTCGGAGTTATACTTGATTACAATCTTAAATGGAGTTACCACATCAAGGCGCTGATCATGAAACTACGGCGAGTGCGTACGCTCTTTTTCACCTTAGCTATCATTGCCCAGCAGAGGTGTTAAGGAAAAGCTACTTTGGACTGGTAGAGTCCCATCTAAGGTATGGCATACTTGCGTGGGGAAATGCACCGCAACTTACAGGACTTAAGAACATACACCTCAAATTACAAAAAATTATATATCGGGCTACATTGGGACAACATTACAGCAGGCGGCAAATCGACAAGGACACACGACTACTTAACATACTGCGAATATACAACTTATAAATTATATCAAACTTTCATGACGATCATACATACAAGATTCATACCCAACGTGTTGTAAATACGAGAAGAAGTCATCAACGGCAATATGCGATCGCAAGATACTGGAACGAATAGGTGCAGGGACATAAGGCCCAGGGACATAAAGCCCAATTTTTATTTTTGGGCCTTATGTCCAACTTGAGTGGGACATAAGGCCGAAATTGAATTTGGGCCTTAAGTCCCACCCAAGTGGGACATAAGTTCCAACATTTTTTTGTCGGAGATGGGACATAACTCCCAAATTTTCGAAGAAATATTATTTAGCAAAACATTGTGGATTTCAATTAGTCTTCGAACAAACAAACTTTAAAAGTAAACAAAAGATATGTTTTTAATTATCTGCCGGCCAAATGGACATATTAATTTATTCTTATTAGCGATTGCTTCTTCGTTTATCTTCGCAAAACAGCTACAACTACACATCTTGGAACGGTTGTAGGGTTGAAGTAATATGTTTCTATGACTCTCCAAACAAATACCGCAGGTTATTGTTTGAGAAGAGAAATTTCTTAATTTTATTTTCTCAAATTTTATAAGTTCATTTTCTTTTCTAGAATTTTATAAGTTTGTTTTCTTTTTTAGTTTTTGAGAATTTGAGAAAATAAAACTAAAAAAATCGCGCGATTTTGTTAGTTTTATTTTCTCAAATTCTCAAAAACTAGAATTTTATAAGTTTGTTTTCTCTTCTATTTTGTTAGTTTTACTTTCTCAAATTCTCAAAAACTAGAATTTTAAAAGTTTGTTTTCTTTGTTGTTTTTGAGAATTTGAGAAAATAAAACTAAAAAAATCGCGCGATTTTTTTAGTTTTATTTTCTCAAATTCTCAAAAACTAGAATTTTAAAAGTTTGTTTTCTTTTCTAGTTTTTGAGAATTTGAGAATTTGAGAAAATAAAACTAAAAAAATCGCGCGATTTTGTTAGTTTTATTTTCTCAAAAACTAGAATTTTAAAAGTTTGTTTTCTTTTCTAGTTTTTGAGAAATTTACTCAGCGATTTTAGATGCCAGGAATTATGGTGTATCCAAATTGGCTTTCTAAAATCGTGTTCTTAAGTAAAACAATTTTTTTATCAAACCTCGACATGCCGTAGTTTAACAAAACGTTTTCGTTTGCAAATGATTCCTTTATTTCCAAAAGGCTTCGTGGCGGTTTTCGTTTGCATTACTTTTCGCAAACTGCTATTAACTGTATTTTAGTTGTAAATATAAATCATTTTTAAAACTTTACCAAGACAACAGAGCCAAAAATCTGTTGTACTCGTTATACTTATTTAGTACGTGCTCTTCTATCTATGTGAATTATCTAAGCTTATCTAAAGAAATAGGTTGAGTGGGACATAAATCCCAAAAGAAATGTATGGGACTTAAGTCCCATTTGGGTGGGACTTAAGGCCCAAATTGAATTTCGGCGTTATGTCCCACCCAAGTGGGACATAAGCCCCAAAAATAAAAGTTGGGCTTTATGTCCCTGGGCCTTATGTCCCTGCGCCGAACGAATATGGGCGAAGGAGATACGACGTTGTAGTACCAACAGTATTCAATAATATTCCTACTGAATTTAGAGATTTTCCAAAAACAGTATTGCTTAAAAAGGTTAAACAATTTTATTTAAATGAAGATACATAAAAAAAAAAAAAAAAAATTTATTAGGTAAATTACAACAAAACATAGAACTCAAACATCAGAAACTATACACTTTTGTACATAGTCTTCTGCAGACAAGCCCATAAGGCTTTGCAGATATAAAAATCAAACATTGTAAACGTTTTTTGAGATGAATATCAATAAAAATACAAAATACAATTTCAAACTAAAAAAAAAAAAAAAAGAACTTTCTCCCCTTTGATGATCCTCGCTTGAATCACATTGTTCATCAATTTCTTGACGGACAACCGCATACTGTTGCAGAATTTCGGATGATTCAGATTCCGCAACATGATTATATGATCGATCCCACCTTCAGCTGTAAACTATGCGCCATGCGGTGGAGTTCCTGGCACATCAGCTAGTTTGATTGCCCGCAACCCAATCGGATAAGAAGAATAGCACATTTGCTCAATAGAAAATGACAATGCCAAAAGGACACCTGGCGCCATCTTTTATTAATGTCGTTAACTTCTCCACCCAAAATGCCCGCAAAACGTCTTTTATCAAAATGATTTTCACAATTATCCCAAATTTTCCAAGCTTCACAACGAATTTTCCACCTTTACATCGTCCAAAATCGATTGCGATAAATTGCAAAATTTTCTATTTTCCATTCTAAAAGTCATTCCAGAACAATTGCACACAAAATTCCATACAAAAAAATCTATTTTCGATTTTTTTAATTTCCCGACTTTTCCGGATGATTTTCCCAAAATGATCTTTCTTAAAAATCTTCTCCTGGCAATTATGAGCAACCGAAAAGCCAAATCGGCAAAGCCGTTCTCAATTATCGATTTTTCCAATTTCCCAACTCTTCTGGAGGGTTTACCCAACATTTTCTTTCTGAAGAACCTTCTCCCGGCAATTACGTTACGAACAACTGAAAAAAAATTTGACCCAAATCGGTCCAGCCGTTCTCAATTGATGAATTACTACTATAATATTTTTATAGAAGAAGATTTTTGCTAGCACTTTTGACCTGCTACAATAGGATATCTCAGTTTCGACTGTTTTTATGAACCTCACAAGCACAAGCTGTATTGTGCTGTAAGAATTCTAATGCATCACAAAATCCAGTTTTGTAACTTGTGAGGTATCAGTCATCTCATCAGTAAGGTTTGCCAGAATCAGGATGTCAGTCATTTTTACTTTTATTTAAATCTACGGTGGCGTCAACAGTCAACTTGGCAGATACCTCTACCTTAATGGGCTACTTCGACTTATTTGGAGCTAAGGTCATTAGGGCTTTTAGCATTTATTAGTAAGGGTGTTGCAATAGAGATGGTGGCGGATGAGCCCTTTATGGGCCAATGTCAGCGCTCATATCCCCGAAGCGGGTTACTGACTCCGGGAAATCCGGCCCCTTTTGTCCAAAGAACCTAGCCCTCCAGGTTGGGGGTTGTGCGTCGGGATCCGCAGTCGGAGAGCACATTCTGCACGACAACACCTCCGGAAACGGACTCAGGCTAATCGACTTTGCGGCGGGGCGAAATGTCATCATTGCACACGATTCCCACACCTCGACATACACAAGGGGACCTGGCGGTCTCCTGATCAACAAGCCGTCAACCAAATCGATCATGTTGCGATCGACGCCAGACATGCCTCCAGTATCTTGAATGGCTAACGTTCGTTAGCCGAACGTTCCGAGCGGCCGACATAGACTCGGACCATTACTTGGCTACTACCAAAACTACGAATGCAGATATCCAATACTCCACAACAGCGAGAGGATACTGTAAGAAGATTTGACGTTGCAAGGCTACTATCGCAAGAGACCGCCAAAACCTTTGCCGACCGCGTCTCACTAAACCTCTCAGCAAGCCCATCCTCAGCGTCACCAACATCAAGTACAGAGGACCAGTGGCAACACTGCCAGCGTGCCATCAGGAGTGCCGCTACCGAAGTGCTGGGTTTCACTAGGCGACCACGACGAAACCCCTGGTTCGATGAGGAATGCCGCCAGGCACATGCAGCCAAGAACGAGGCCTATCAATTAATGCTGCAGACAAGAACCAGAGCGGCTGAGAGAGCTGCCCGTGAGCTCTAGGGGCAAAAAAGAAGGGAGGAACACCGACTTCTCAGAAGGAAAAAGAAAGAGCACGAGAAGCAAGCGGTCGATTGAGGGATGCTAATGCTACTGCAGTGGCAATGTTCGAAAGTTCTACCAAAGGGTAAAACGTTCTACCCAAGGATACAAGGCCCGAACAGAAGCCTGCAGAGATGAGCATGGCAATACAGTAGTAGATTCACAGTCGGTGCGGAGGATTTGGAAAGAACACTTCTGTTGCGTCCGTCTGTGCAAGATGACGATGGAAAAACCTCGCTGCTCCATCAAATTCGGCAAGAACACCACCGGTCCATTTGATGTCGAAAGAGGTTTGAGACAAGAGGACGCTCTTTAACATTGTTCTTGAAGCAATTGTACGAAACTCACAAGCCAACACCAGCGGTACAATTTTTCAAAAGTCCGTTTAACTAATTGCATATGCAGATGATATTGACATTATTGGGAGAACGCGGCGAGCTGTCAGTGGCGCATTTGCAAGCATCGAAACAGAGGTGGCGAAGATGGGTCTGGCTGTTAATGAGGACAAAACGAAGTATATGCTGGCAACGAGAAGGGACTCTCAACATCGGCGACTCGGACAAAACATCACGATGGACAGATACAACTTCGAAGTAGTTAAAGACTTTGTCTACCTGGGCTCCACTATCACTTCGCAAAATTACATCGGCGCAGAGATCAAGCGAAGAATCACTGTTGCCAATCGCTGTTTCTTCGGGCTAAGAAGGCATCTAAGAAGTAAAGAAGTAAAGAGAGTTTTAAAGGTTATGTATGCTATCAATTTGACAATTCTATTCATTGTGTGATGAGAAAATTTAAAGTAAGCAGCTATGGAATTTGAGCTCCCGGATTTATTGATGATATCGAAATTATTGGAATTATCGAAGTAGGTGTTCCCCGATGTTTTTCCGGGGATTTCCTATGTTTTTTAAAAAACAACTGTTTTCGCCCATGTTAAACGAATTAATTTTGATTTGCTTTAAAATCTCAGCCTTTATCTCAATATCCAGTACTAATAACTTCTTCCGCAACTCGTTATTTTTTTTTTGTAATGACATCTTCTTCTTTCACAGCTTCATCGTGTGTCGCCAACTCAATTTAAATTTTTGAGAGCTCTGAGTATTGCTCAGTAATCTTGCTGCTGTTTAAGGTGGAAGCCACTGGGCACTGGTCTACGTCTGCCGGACCATGTCATTGTATTGGAGTTGGAAGCAGAATCCGTATCCTGGTACTGTTTCCTGAAGCATTTCGACATAGTTATTGCTGTTTCTGTTGTTTTGTTGTCAGGCGAGCAAGGTTTTGGCACAGAGTCATTGACCAGCTTCAGTTTTAGCTTTGAATGAACTGGCATCTTAAGCTGAGCCCTGAGCAGGTTTGTAGCTTCCCCAATCTACTGTAGATTTATCCACTGTATTCTGAAGTACAGACAATTTTACATTATTACTTTTGTCTAACACTCGGTATTTACACTTAACATCATATCGATACTTCCATTTGCTACATCTGTATCTTGATTAGTTTCAATTGCATCATTATCAAAGACGTTAATCAAACCATGGACTGGGCAGTCTTCGGATTCATTATGGAAACGGCGAGTTCGAAATTTGGATCCTGCACTTTGTATGGTTTGCCGCTGCCAGTTTGCAAAGAAGAACATTTTTCAGCGCCCGCTTCTTTTCTCACTTCTTTTTTGTAGTTGATAAAGCACTTCTTGAGTGTTTCCAAGCTTCTTCCTTTTCCTTCCAATTGGCACCATCAGTTTTTTTTTATTTTCCACAACGTTTTTTCATTATTATACACATTGCAGAAGTGTATTTTTTTCCGCTGATGAACAATTTGGATTTCGTGTCCGTTTTTTTATCCATTTTTGAGCACAACAAATTCACAATTTCACAAATCAAAACTAAAATAAATATCAATTTCTTCTCGAAATTACATTTGAACAAATTTGGCAGTATTCTCAAACTCAATGCCATTAGGTCGGCAGCATTTCATACGTCGTTACTAGGATACACTTAAATTATTTTTCAGCAAATGAAAATAAGCTATGATGAACTTTAGTTTTAAGTTCAACTAAGCACTAAGTATTACTTAGCTAAGACCCAAATCGGGCCAAATGTATGACTAGTATCAGCAAACGGGCCTAAGGAATGTTAATTCATATTCATGTTGCACAAAGTCATGGTGGGTTGATGACGGTGTTGCTTCCTTCTGATATGTGGATGGTTTTCTTCAACGGCTGCATTATTGGTATCTTGATTCTCTGATGTATTTTGATTTTCTAACGGAGCGCGAATCTTATTTGGCGCTCCAAGCACATATATCTCGGCTTCTACACTCTACAGACACACCCTTTTGTTGGGACCTTATGTGTTTTCCGAGATTACCTGTTGCAACCCCATTATAGCTTAAAACTTTTTGGCACTAACTATACCTTTAGACTGACTTTTAGAAACATTAGAAAAATGTTTCCAAATTGTTCTTTAGCTCAGATCAGACTCAGACTTTTAAGTTCTATAAAAAGATTACCTAGGTAAGTAAATAAACTTCTTATTCTCATAACAAATTACTTACATAGGTAAGTATTTATTTCGGTAATATATTTAATACAAAATAAATCCTTAATAATTGCAATAGGTAATTTATTAGGAATAAAATAAAAACTGATTTTGATTTTACCTACAAGTATTCACTCTTACAATCCAAACGAATGTATCTGTCTCTATCGAAACTAAATTGAACGAAATGATTGGGGTTTTTGGTTGTATTGAAATTGAATGGAGCAATACAATACTGCCATCTGTCATTTATTGATTGATTGAAAAAATGACCGAATCATTTTTGCAACCAATTGAGAAATGGAGGGTGTACCCTAGCGGCGACAATTTGAACCCTACTAGACATACAAATTTGATAGATCAGCGAAAAAATGTCCGGAAAAGAAGCTAAGCGACATAAAATAATTAAATACCAGACCAGTTACATCACTGTTTGCTGAATCGGGTGTAACACCTATGGCATAGACCAATCAGCCTTGACGAGCTCTTCCCATTCGCGAATGGAGCGTTTTATTCCGCTAAAATATTCTGCAATATCGCAGATGGTTATCGAGGAAGCCTGGGATAAATCCCGGTTAGATGGGGCCGCTATTGGTATTTGGGATAATGCTGCACAATAAATGGAATATTAACAATAATTTAAAGAGCTTTAAACAGTTAAAAAAGAGTCTAATCCAGAAAACAAAATTGTTTACACGAAACCAAAACTTTCCACTTTTAAACTATTAAAACATATTTTATGAACCCGGGATTATTTTACTTTTCATAGACAATACTTGAATTTTAGACCTACAAGGCATTTACATCGATCAAAATAGTTTTTCATTTATATAAATAAATTACCTGTACACATACCGCTTACCGATGACAGATTTGTGTAGGATATGTCTGATAGGGTTATTTTCTTTGCCACCAGATATCGCAGGCCAACTTGTACATTTGTCAATACTTGAACGATTCGATCATTAAATTTGAACGATTGACACTAGTTTTTGTATAGGGGCTTATTGCGAAATATTCTGAAAACAATCAACATGTCCCGTTATTCATGTGAGATCCGCCGCCTAGTTAAATTTATTTTAAATATTTATTTTTTCTCACGAAAATGGCATAACTTCCATATAACTTTTTTAAATTATCTTAAAATAAATTGTCTGGGCCACAGTCCCCATTGTCGATTGTCCTTCCTTCTTCAACGCTTCATCAATAAAATTTGCAAACCGGCTTACATTTTACAAATATGTAAAATACATTATGTTGAACGAAGGTACCCCTTAGGCTTAAGACATGCCATAGTAGATAATGACAGTTTTAGTGTTTAAGTTAAAATTTCGGTATTAGGTACTATTATAAACTATAAATTTCTATTTTTATTTTTATTTTATATTTGTGTACATGTTAAAAGTGTACATGTTTCTGAAGAAACGTATCTCAGTCGAATATTTAAAAAAAAATATTTTTTAGCCTATATGCATGACCGCAGAATATTAATACATATTTTGAAATATTGACCTATTCTAGCTTAAAAGAAAACAAAAACGTAGAAGTGTAAGTGTAAATATATCCTTTTATATACGCAGACCCGATATCCCTTTTCGAAACAAGATGATGAACAATAACAAAGAAAATAGTCAAAAAATATTACCCTTTCAAAATGGTAGAGGATGAAGAGGTGAAAAATTTTTTTCATATGCTATGTCCCAGTCCCAGTTACTCAATGTCCACCAGAAAAACTTTATTCAATTTCCTAATTCCCCACATGTATAATGAAACCAAGAAACGGGTTACCCAAATGCTTGAAAATGTGGAAGCCGTATTCCTTACCTCCGACGGATGGACGTCCAGAACACAAAAAAGTTGTGTTGGTGTTACGGCTCACTTTGTGCAGGTAGACGGCAGTAGCTCGCTGCAATCTTGCCTATTGGGATGCATTCCATATGATCGAGCCTATACTTCAATCAATTTGGCAAATTTGCTGTTGGACGAAGTGAGTGCTTGGGGTTTAGACCAGAAGGTAGCTTGCGTGGTAACAGACAATGCAGCACACATTGTTGGCGCTGTAAAATATAATAAATGGAGGCATTTTCCTTGTTTTGCATATTCACTAAATTTGGTTTTAGGGGAGGGGATTGCCGTCATTGACATGAAACGCAAATAGTCAAAATAAAGAACAGCGTCGCCTATTTTAAAAGAAGTACAAACGCATCTGTCAAGTTGGCAACTATGCAAAGACAGCTAAACCTCCCTGAAGTTAGACTAAAACAAGACTGTGTGACAAGATGGAAATCAACTTATTACATGCTACCAAGGTGTTTACAGATTAAGACAACTGTTATCGCTATTCTTGCTATAGAGAACTCCGATTTAAACAGTCTTTCTCCCAAAGATTGGATGATTCTAGAAAAAGCAACTGAAATATTTAAAATATTTTTCAACAACAAATTGTACGAGTTTTTTTTGGGCGTTATTTGCAAATCGATTTGGGCGCTATTTCCTTGGGCGTTATTGCCTAACGCCAAAATATTTTATGTCATTTTTCGTCTGAAAAAATGTGACGCTGTCAAAAATAATGCTCATGATCCACTTCGAAAAGCAGTCCAGAGCAAATACAAAAGACGAAATAGCCCAAATTGTTACCATATTGTCATCATCAGCTTTATCTCGGTTTTAAGACGTATACTCGCATGAGCTTGTAACACAGGCTACGGTACTCGATCCATGGTTTAAAAGATATGGATTCACCTCGCAATTCAAATTTGAGCGATGTTTAAAAAAACTCAGAAAAAAAAATTTCATCGCTTAGCAGTCCCGACCCAGTGTCTTCACTTATTTGAGAGGATTTTGATAACAAGGTGAAACATAAGTCATTGGAAATCCGAATCAAAATACTGCGACCATAATAGAAGTGACGATCCCTTAAAGTAGCGGGATGAACGTAAGCATGTTTACCCGAGGCTATACAAGCTTGTTCGCCGAAGGTTATGCATTGTTAGGTACCAGCGTTCACGTGTCTTTTCAAGAGCAGGATTGACAGTTGACGACAGACGCTGTAGTCTAAAACCAGACAAATTGGCGCAAACTTGAATTATGATTTATAAATCTCTAATTTTTTGTTAATTAATTAATTTCTTGAATTTTGTATTTATTGTTTTGTTTTGACTTTTCCATCCTCATTCATTCATTCATTCACTGTTTGTGTTTTTGTTATTTTTTTTTGAAAATCTAAATGTGTCGTTTGTTAACAAATGAAACCTTATTTCCAGTTTCTGCTTCCTTTGTTCTTCAATAGATTTGTAGTGCCTCCTGCCACTGCTTGGAGAAATAGTGAGGAAATATTGGCAGTTCTTCGGAATTTTTGCTAAAGATGCTAGTACACGATATGTAGCACGCCTCATATATATATGTGGCTCTGACGTCAACAGAGAGTGCACAAAGAGAGCTTGTACACGGCATGTACCCATTGGGACCATTCGCTGACGTCAAAATGACGTCAGTGCTACATATATGAGGCGTGCTACATATCGTGTACTAGCACCTTAAAGGTAAATCTACATTATCATTAATCAATTTTCTTTCATGTGGCTAAGGTGTTTCATGTTTTCGTCATCCAAAGTTGTCATTAACGCGGTAAGTGCTTTTGATTGTAATAATTTAATAATTGAATCAAATATTTTGTCCATATTAGTAAAGTTCGGTTTTATTTCAGAGAGATATCTTTCGGTGTCATTTCCATGATTTCGGTGGCATACTCATACATAACAATGACAGCTTGGGTTTTATCATCTTCACCGGTGCTCTTTATTTCTTAACAGGGCATTATTTAAAAACAGATGTGCCTGTACAATAACATATACGTACCCTCATCTCGTAATCCTTTTGCCGCTGGTCCCCTCAATTTTAGCCAGGAATGCGTCATTTTGTTTTGCTATGGATTTAATGGATTTAAAGAAAATTCCCAATAAATTAAAAGAAAATAAATTTGTTGACCAATTTTGTAACCTAAAAATAGTATAAGTAAACAATAAATGCACCCATTTACAGTATTGAATTATACAGTGAACTTTGCATACCTAGGTATAATTGCACAGTTTGTTTTTTTTCCTCCAATTCCAAATGTTGAGCGAATATTTAATGGACTGAAGAACGGACTAGACTCAAAGTCGAAATTGTAAAAGCATTTTTGGCCAGGTAGTGTGCACGATGCAAGGGTATTAAGGAATTCCCGTTTGGCTGCGAATTTCAATGCAGGATATCGACCATTTCCAAATGCAGTACTTTTAGGAGACAGCGCTTATTCTTTAAGTGAATGGTTAATAACACCACTAAGAACAAATCCTGACGATCCAGTGGAACAGCGTTTTAACCGAGCTCATAAAAACACTAGGCGAATCATTGAAAATAGTTTTGGTATGCGAAATGTACGAGTTTCTTTCATTCTCAAAAAACAATTTTTTTTAGGAATCTTGAAGGAAAAGTTTCCATGTTCACCATTGCAAGTAAAATCGTTTTAGCCTGCTGCGTTCTACATAATCTCGAAGTCAAAAGAGAACAATCAACGTGGGAGAACAATAACAACGATGATGAAGAAAACAACATGGAGGAGATCGGAATAGAAGAGAATTCAAATGAAATTGCTTTTGCCAATTTAAATTATTTAAGAATTTTTTTTTTTCGGAATTAAGAAAAAATAAGAAAACATAATATAAATTCTAATAGTCCGTTAAATTTAATATATTTTCTTCACTTAAGCAAGAAACTTCATTGTCGGACTGTCGGTGTTATTCAACGCTTTAGTGAACTCTGATAATAGAACTTTCAGTTCACGTTCCAGCTTAAGTGCTTCTTGTGGTTTTATATATTTCGGCCTTTAACAGCTGTTTTTTTTTTAAAGTTGTTAACTCGTCATCCTCCGATTTTCATTTCCTTGTGGAAGGATGCTTAAGTTGAGTTGCTTTGGATTAGGGTTCTGAAGGTGGTACGACAACACCGCCACATCGCCACCTGCCTCTAGCAAATCCAGCCCTACAACAGTAGGTGAATCACTCCCAAATATGTCTAAAATTGTTTCATCGACAATATCAAGGACAACCGCCCTTCCACCCCCAGTTCCAGTTTTTGTTACATTATCCCTTTTGACCTGAAAAATAAAAAACATTATTATTATGTTATGTATATTTATATCATAAAACAAAACTGCTAATTGTCTTGCTATGTACTTACTAAAGTTCGACTCTTCCACAAACCAAAAATGTTATCTCTGGCAAAGGTCCACTTTCGGTTCGCTGACGCCATCCCAAGGGACTTCGCTTTGGTTAAGACTTCATCCCAAGCTTCTTCTTTTTACTTTTTCGTTACCGAATTATTTTGGAACGAAGCAAAAAGAATTTCCTTCAATTAAAGAAGTAATAATATGATATAAAGGGTCCACCATCTAACGTTTTTTTTTTTCAACTAGTGCTTATTTCGCGAATGGTAACACTTAGCTCATGTCTGATTTGACAGATAATTAGTTTTATCCTTCCGCTGAACGAATATGGTTGTGTATACGCTTGAACAACGCTGGGAAATATTGCGACATTACTTTGAAAATCATGGTAATGTTGCAGAATGTGTGCGAAAATTGCGTACGGATTTTGGAAGAAGAGAAGCACCGTCAGCTCCGTATGTTCGTTATCTTGTGAAAAAAGTGAAAGAAACTGGCATCGTCATCGATAAACCAAAGTGTGAAAAGCCAAAAACAGCCGATATACCCAAAACAAGTCACTGTTTGGTGCAAGGAGTAGCCGTTACAGTCAATGGCGATCGTTATCGGGCCATGTTGAACGAATTTTTGTTCACAAAAATTGAAGAGGAGGATATTGGCAACAATTGGGACTATATTCGTGAAGCCATTGGTGAAATACAGCTGCACACAATCGATAATGTGCTTAAAAATTGGACCGATCGTCTAGGCTATTGCATGGCCAGCCGAGGCAGCCATTTGAATGAAATTATTTTCCATTATTAACCGGAAGGATTGTACTTTCAAATAAAAAAAGAAATTTGAAAAAATATTCAGTAGTTTTTTTTATAGCATTTTCAAAAAAAAAAAAGTTATTTGGCGGACCCTTTATATATCTTAAAACTTATGTAACCTTTTTATTCTTTATAACCTCCAAGACAGCTAACTTTTTGTCCAAGTCGTTCCTTTCACCGCGACTCATATTTATTGTTTAAAATATGTATAGTAGAGCAAACGAGCAAGGTGCAAGCACTAACGTTTTTATCAATGCATAGTAAATTACAGTTAGCAGAGAGTTCAAATGAAGCATTGAAACGTTAAGTAGGCCGATGCTAAAAAAGTACATGATTGTACCATAAGTACCTATGTATCTACTTGCTGCTATATAGTTAGAAATGAATAGGTAAGTTTTAAGTTATTACATTTTTATACCATGGACGTAGTAACTCACATGTCTCACTCACATTTAGCATATGACTTGTACGCAATGGAGGATATCAAAGCATCGGTCAGGGCGATGATAAATTTTTTACTATTGTTTTAATTGTTCTGAACTTGGACGCTTTATTTTAGGATATTATAATGAATATTGCTCAAATTTCAGTTTGAATGGAAATTCATAGAGTATTAGAAAACAATTTTTTCTAAACCCAACAAACAATTTTACGACAACAAAAATTGCTCTATATTACGTGTTGGGTGCAATTAAATATACAAACATATGTTTTTCACTTTGCAAATTTGCAAAACACGATTATAATTGCAAAGTTCTCTTTTTAATTGGTGAAACACTTATTCTTTTCACTTTGCAAAAAAGTCTGAAAAAGTGCAAAATGAAAAGTCGTGAGAACTTTGCAGTTTTAGTGAAACACATCGCATTTGTACTTTGCAGGAATTATTTTTTTTGCAAAATTGCAAAGTGCAATATAGGGCCCAGGGGCCTATTTCATAAAACTATTAGTCTAACACTAAATTTTCAAGTTATTAGCTCTAATAGCACTAGTCAACAAAAAAAATATTTTTTTTATATCGCAAATAATTTCATGTGATTCGTGTTCTATGTGCTAGAAATATTGCAGAAAGTCAAATAAAATATTTCTATCACGTCACAATTTTATGATATATTAATATTTATTTTCTTACTATTTTAACAATTTTATTTTTTAAATTACTCATTTATTTTGGACTAAAAAAATTCCTTCTTCACTTTTTTCGTTTTTCGATGGTACTCTGTGGTTTGGGTTTCCCTAATAAATAACCAACAATAGTCTACCAGCATCGCAGGGTTGCATTGTCCTTGATATCGTTTTTCAATGACAGCTATATCTTGAATCTAGGAGGAATCGCTCTCCGTGTTCTGTTTTTCATGATAGCTCCCATGAAATGCAACATGTCTTTGAAAATATGTTTTCTGCACTCGCACATATTATTATTTAATATTTAAATTTCTTTATTTGTAGTTTTTGGAAATAAATAAATAAATTTAAATAATAAAAAGTAATAAATAATAATAATAATATTTTCGGGGGGAAAAAATCTAAATGCGAGTGCAGAAAATTTATTTTCAAAGACATGTTGCATTTCATTTTATAAAAAGCCTGCAAATATTTGTCAACAAGGTCAAAATATTGCGGGGATTTATGATTCTCTAAAAAGTTTTCAGTGACTGCAACAAACGATGCCCAGGCTTCCTTTTCTACGTCATTTAAGTATGAAGTTAATTCGGGATCTTTTATTACCAGGAAACGGATTTTGTTTATGTAAAAAATAAAAAAAGGCAAAACTAAGCTTTTCTTAAAGCCTTACAACAAGGGTTGCCGTTTTGAAATCCGTCTTCCAGTCAGATTTGACTGGAAAAAAATCAGTCAAAAACCTAAATCCAGTCAAAGAAATTCAAACAAAAATCCAGCTAAAAATCCAGTCATGAAAATAAAAATACAAGTAAAAGTGTTATCAATGGTCTGGCCGTTGCTTTTGATACCCTCCACTGCATACATATACATACAAGTCATGCAAAAATTTAGCCATGTGAGGCATGGGCTGGGCATTGGTCTAATGTTGGTTTGGTGTGAGGTGAGGGGTACCAGAACCAGAACTACTTGGCCGATACAGCCTATATTTTCAATATCAACCTGAACGGTAGAAAGAAGTCCTCTGACAGAATTTCATTCGCCTAGGTCGATTCCTTTCCTTTTGACGCTATATTGTGTTTTCATCAGAAAGACATACAGGCAGACGGACATGGCTAAATCGATTCAGATTCAGAACTTGATCCTGGTCAAATCCGGTGACTCTTACTTGAAGTTACAAACGTAATGATAAAGGAAATATTCCTTCATGTGGAGGGTATACAAAATGTATTAACTTATAAATGAACTTTATATAGCAATCTCTCTGAGCGCTTCAATTGTCTCCTCATCATTTGCATCAACATACATAATGTCGAATATTTTATTGCTGCTTCTGTTAGTAATATTAGTACCAACCAATTATTTTGTTACTTCGGCCGGTATAGGAAAGTTGAACCTCACACAACTGCTAAATTTTCAGTTTCAAATATTTGTTTGTAATTTGGCAAAGGCAAGTACTTGTGCAATATGAGTGGGATATGCTTCCAAGCTCAGAGCAACAAAAATACTGAAATTTAAGCAATATTTGTTCGGTTTTTCTTTTTTTTTCTATTTCCACTTTGAATTTAAAAATTTATATTGATAGAAAAGTGATATTACACGAAACATTTAAAAACAGTCAAACAAAATTCGTATCCAGCTAAAAAACCAGCCGGCTGGATTTTAAATAATCTTCCAGCTAAAGTCAAAATGGCAACGCTGCTTACAACCGTACAAGGTACAACCAGAAACATTTGGCAACGAACGCCTGCGATTGGCCCTCAGGAAAGCTTTAAAAGAGCTGAAGAGAGGACATGGGCACAGAGAAGTGGAGCCCAGTTAAAATACCTTTTGACATCGACTGCAATATTTGAAGCTAATTTTAAGTTTTCAGCGCCATTTAATACATTATTTATTTATTTGATGGTCTTAAATCCTTCATTTCAGAAAAGGCGGCGTTCGATTTCACCGCAACTTCAGCAGCTGATCCTTTTGCTTTTTGCAATTTCTCCTCGATCCCATTAAAAATATTTAAAACATCTCCAATCAATTGCACAGAATATAAGTCTAAAATGTACTGTACATCTACCATTAAATAAGTTTAAAAATATAAATTTTTCGGAATTCAATATTCTACCAGTTTTAGAGGTAGTATAAGAAAAATAATATTTTTGGGGTAGTAGGAGTGAGTGTGCCTACAAAATGTACTACATACTTTTTACGATATTTTTTTGGTGTTGACTAGTGTAATGTATGGGCTAATAAAATTGTATTTCATAAAAATATTGACGGGTTCTAATAATTCTCTTATGATTGATATAGGAATTATTAGTGCGACATTGCTGACAAATAAGTATCTGTATATGTATTTCACAACATATTATTTCGTTAATTAGTTTAACTACTTCCTTGATTACATGGCGAACAGTTGCTTTTGAAACGCCGTGTATATCTTCTAATCCGTGGTATTGACATCCGTTTCCTAACCAGTGAAGTGCTGTAAGTAGTCTTTGGTTAGGAGACAAAGCAAAATTTCGTCTTGTTGGAGTTTCAAGGTAAGGTCCTATTCGTTGCAACAAATATTCAAGAGATTCACTATTAATTCGGAATTTTCCATTAAATTCCTAACTGGTATTTATTATATAATTGATTCTTTGCAATGTACTCTTATGTATAAAATCGTATTTATTAAACTCATCATCACTACTCGAAAACATTGATTTTTTAAATAAATAAATACACGATATAATAATTTAAATACACGCTGATGGTTACAAATTAAGTTTATGCATATTTTTTGACGGCCAATCTCATTTGACTAACCATACTTTTCTTACTAGAAAATTTTTACCCATATTTCTCGACTAATAGAAAAAAAAATATTAGTTATTAGTACAGCAGTACTAATAAAATTGTTCCTTTGAAACATAATCTTGCTACAGTAATAATTGCCCACTAATATTTATTGACGCTGTACAAATAAGATATTAGTGTAGGAAAAATATTTATGAAACACTATTTTACTAATAAACGCAAAATATTAGAAAATTCGCTAATAATTATTAGACTAATAGTTTTATGAAATAGGCCCCTGGTCACTCTAATCATGTCAAATTAATTGCAAATATTTTCTGCTTCAATTCATTATGTGTGCCTTAGAGAGAAGGGACCCATATCAAACTTGGCACTGTCGAGGGTCTATCTTTTCAAAAGAACGAACTGATCAAAAGTCTCGTCCGAATGGTGTGTGATGGCAAATCTGTTCGAGCTCCTTTGATAATCGCCACAAAGTAGCTATATTAAGCCGAGTCAACCTAAGATGCAAGAGCTGCAAGTGAGCGAGTACTTGCAAGATGCAAGACGACAATGGACGAATTTAAAGCAGCGTGTAACATTGAGGTAAGTCTATTCTTTCCTTCTTTGCACTCATACAATTAACACATTCATTTAGGATGGAGAACTGCGTAGAACTTTGTGCCTCTGATAAGGCACGCGTTTTCATGAAAATTCCTAAGAGCCGGAAAGTCGTAGACGAGGAACAGTTCCAATTTAACAGTGTTGCCCTTATTAAACAGTTTATTTCTGCATGCTTCATAGAATTCCAGTCGCCCATAGCGAGTTGTAAGTTTTTTTATTATACGCAACGCATGGTTAAATTATTTTTATAATTTTCAATTAATCGTAAAAAGTTGTGTATTACTGTGTTGAAGTTCTTTTTGCTCCTTCTTCCGCCTTCAAAATTCTTCCGCGTGACATCTCAACAATAAAAAAGATACAACAATTTATTTTGTAGCAGCTTTGATAAAACAAATTCTGGCCAATATTGATAAAACACACTTTACTTTGACTGTTTTTATGGGAACTTGCACCTTAAAAATTAATAATAACGTATTGTTGAAAGAACCATAGGTACCTCCATCTGAATGGAATGGATGGATCTTTGGACGGGTTGGTGATGAAATCTCCTTTTCCAAAATTCCCTTTCCAAAATCCCCTATGCTGAAATCACTTACTCCAAAAGAGAGGGACACACAATCCCCTATTTTTAGATTTGGTGTTATTATTAAAAAGTGTTAAAAAGTGAGATGTGTATGCAACTCCCCTGCTTGAGGTCACTGTAGGATTTGGAGTAGCTGCAAGGTTCGGCATATGCAATGTTTAGTTTGCTTGTGGGAGATTTTGGCATAGGGAGTTTCGTTCCGGGAGATTTTGGAAAAAGAGATAAAAAAAAGACAGATTATAACCAATAAGGGATTTTTGAAAAGGGGATAACGTAGGGATCCCTCTTTGGACGAATTACACGAACACTAGAAGAAACGCGCAATGTGTCCAATGAGTCCGACTGAAGTCCCGATTGTCCCAGGTTGTATTTAATCTTTGTTTCTTATTTTTGTTTCGAGAAATAAATATATGAACCTAAAAAAACATGCATTAACTCGCTACTCAAAAACCAATTGCTTATCCAATGAAATTAGATTTGATTAATACATCGAGTTAGAATCCTATACCTATAAATACTATACGTTATCATGCGAAAGTCTACTGATAAACCCACCCACCACATCGGGGCGAAACGCATTTTTGGAGTAGAGGTCAACGTCCTACCAATGATGAAATTTTACCTCACGAAGCTCTTGTATTGAAACACCCTGTAGTAGTAGTAGTAGAATGTTTTTATTTTCAACTTAATATCAAAAAAAAAAGAAAATTTTACATTATTATTTTAGCTTATATAGTTTGAATTAAAGTTAAAATACAAAACTTACGACAATGACAAAAGTCGTCTGTCGGGTAGTTAAATTTATATTAAATTTTAGCTTGAATTCAAAGTTTTATGATCATGTAAGAAAATTATTACTGATTAAATTCTCTAACAAGTTCATTTCGGTATGGTAATGCTACAGTGATATAATTAATGAGCCTATCAAAATCTGTACTGTTTTCTCCATTGAGTATGTTAATAATTTCCGCATCTGTTAACCAAGCTCTCCCAAAACAACCCAGCCTGAATTCTTTTAACCCCGGACATCTGCCTAGGAAATGCTGGATGTTCTCTTCTTCCCTTAAGCTGCACACAGTACATAAGGATGTTTCGTTCTCCCCGAATCTACGCCCGTTAAGCTGAATTAGGTCGCATCTTGCCTTAAATATCCAGGTGATTTTGTTTAGTTCGAGCCCACCGGTGATGTAACTTGAGCCTCTTGAATAATCCAGAAACCTGTAGATGCGTGTACTGCTTCCAGATGCCCTCCGTAGATTTTCCTGTTGAGCCTCCGATTTCAGCAGCCGCAGTAGCTCTAAGCTCTTTTGGGTCCAATCGCTATGAGAAGTGTCTCCCTCATTCCAATGCAGCCCAAAACTACCCCCAAGATGGTTTAATTCTTTGACCCAGAATACATTTTCCCTTAAAAGTATTTTTGTTAGTTGGTGTGGTAGTCTTCTTTCACTGTATTCGAACATTGTTTTTGCTGTGTATCTCATGTGAAGATCAAGGGTGTAGTAATGTCCGTCTTCTGCTCCTGTCTCTAATGATAGCGCGTAGTTTGGGGTAAATGGAGGTAACTTCAAAATTCGTTTCAAAAAGTACCGTTGTAATTTATCCACTTCTTCGAACATTCCGAAGCCCCAGACCTGAGCGCCGTAAGTCTGGATAGCTCTGCAGACCGCTTGGAACAATTTCCACTTTGCAGCTAGACCAATATTTCTCTTTGCCAAAAAATGTTGCCACGTCGAGTTTATGCTGCTCTTCGCTGCACTGTTTCTCTTCTCCACATGCTTTGAGAATGACATCTTCGGAGACAATAAGACTCCTAGGTATGTATAATTAGAAACAATACGTATTTCTTCTCCATTTAATATCCATTTTTCTTTGCAAGAAAGCCTCCCACCATTTCTAAATACCATAATCTCTGATTTAGATATGTTAACTTCTAGGCCCCATTTGTCGCAGTAAGCTTCAAGTCGCGTTATCATCTGCTGTAACACCTTGACATCATCCGCCAGAATAACCATATCGTCTGCGTATAGCAGCAATCTTATGTTGAGACAATCAATGTAGAGTCCTCCCCCTAGCACTTCATGCAAATCATTTATATATAGCGCGAAAAGCAGCGGCGAAAGCAAGCATCCCTGCTTAACTCCAAAAAGTGTCTCAAAGTATTCGGAGAGCTCCTTTCCTGTCCAAACTGCAGATTGAGTATTGGCATATATAGCTTCGATCAGGTTGACGAATTTGGACGAGACTCCCATTGCGTGTAGTTTGTAGATAAGCAATTTTCTTGAAATTTTATCAAATGCAGCTTTCAAGTCAACAAAAAATGCGTAAACTTTCTTTCTTTCTGCCAGCTTCAGATGAACGATTGAAGCCAGATTATAGATGTTATCCATAGTCGAATATCGTTTTCTAAAGCCCGCCTGAAATTCTGTCAAGATACCATTTTTTTCCACCCATGCGAACAGCCTCTCGTTAAGTACTCCCATCATAATCTTCGCAACACAGTTCATAAAAGCGATTCCCCTGTAGTTGCTGGGTTGGTTTATATCACCTTTTTTGAATATTGGAAAAATTATTGTTTTGCTAAAATTTTCCTCTACTTTGCAGTCATTCAGCATTCTATTAAAGGTAACAGCCAGTTGTTCAAGGTAGTCGTCCGTTGCATTTATGAAAAACTCGTAGGTAATCCTGTCTTCCCCAGGTGCTTTATTCAGTTTTACTTTTTTCAGAATATTAATGATTTCATGTACTGTTATGCGTTCCGAAACACCCTGTATAAAAATTAAATTTTAATTATTTAACAACTATCCATACTTTTATGGATTAACAACATTTTGATAGTCAATATTGAAGTAATTGTCCAACCTTGTGAAATATAATTTTTTAATTTTATCTTATCAAAGGCTATTGAACGTATATTCTAATCTACGCTGGGCTTTAATGTTCTCGGTCAGATAGCTCTCGTATTTCGATATCCAAAATGTAATTTAGAAAGCTAGTAGAACGAATTATTTTTTACTTAGGTACTGTTTCGTAGTACAAAAAAACGTATAAAATGGATGAATCACACTTATATCTACTTACTTACTTATACTTACTTATCGGGCTCCCGACCCGTGAAGAGTCTCTGCCTGAGACACTGCAGCCTTCCATCCTCTACGATCCCGGGCACGCTGCTTCCAGTTGTCGAGACCAAGCGCTCTGGCATCCGCGATGGCTTGGTCTTTGAAACGGAGGTTCGGTCTTCCTTGTCTTCTTGAACCTGGGGACTGGGATTCGAAGATCTTCTTTGCTGCAGCATTATTGTCCATTAGCTCGATGTGGCCGAGCCAATGTAGTCGATGTGTTTTGGCTTTTTGGACTACATCCACATCTTGGTACAGCTCATAGAGTTGGCGGCTGCATCTTCTCCTCCATTCGGCCTCCTCGCACACAGGACCAAAAATCCGCCAAAGTATTTTTCTTTCGAAGGAGCCCAGTATAAGCTCTCCCTTCTTGCTTATCGTCCAGCACTCGGCGCCATAAAGCAGAACTGGCAGGATAAGGGTTTTGTGGAGCACACATTTCGTGCTTCGAGTTATGAGTTTTGAACCCAGTTGTTTTGCCAAACCGAAGTAGCAACGGTTTTCTAGTGTAATTCTTCGCCGAATCTTCACTATGGTGTCATTCGTGGAGCGTGTTTTCCAGCGTCACGCGACACAGCTCAAACAGTTTTGCCGGGATTCCGAATTCGGCCATCGCCATATAGAGCTCCTGACAATGTATGCTATTATACGCGGCTTTGAAGTCGATAAATAAGTGGTGGGTTTCGACTTGAAATTCGTTGGTCTTTTCCAGGATTTGCCTCAATGTGAAAATTTGGTCTATGATCTTGTATGCGGCATTAAGCAGGGCTATTCCACGATAGTTCTGGCAAGACATAGAATCGCCTTTTTTTATATGGAGCATATGGAGCTGATAGTCCGAGGTAAACCATCGGAGCCTGCGGCCTTGTTCTCAAGTTTTTTTATAGCTAACCCAAAATCTTCTATACTATGTAGGTGGTGGAAAGTTTCATAGTCAGGCGCCCCCTGTAGACTCTGGCTACTCCAGACTCTAGGTGTGCTTAGGCGTCCAACGTCGAATTTCTTATTCTGGGCGGTTCGCAGCTTCTGGATTTAGCCGCGACAAGAAAATGGTCAGAGTCGACGATTGCCCCTCGGAATGTGTGTACGTCGAGGATGTTGGATGCGTGCCTCGCATCGATTAGGACATGATCGATTTGGTTGGCGGTTCGACCGTCTGGAGAACGCCAGGTTGCTGTGTGGATCCTTAGCCTTGGAAACCTAGTGCTACTTATCACCGTATTACGAGTTGCTGCAAAATTGATTAGTCGGTAGCCGTTGTCTATTGTCGTTTCGTGGATTCTGTGCTTACCAACTTACCCGCCAAAGATGTTTTCCTTTCCAACTTTAGCATTGAAAACCCCGAGTACAAATTTTACATAATACTCCGGACAGGCTAGGTTTGATGATCACTTATCTTGTTGAAGTCAATAACTTTTGTCCTAAGCCGATTTCTCTCGAAGAATCCGCATCCTAATACATGCAATCTTTTCTTGCAGCTGTAATAAATGTCGCAATTTTTTTTTCCTAATCATACCTGATCCTATCCATCGTATCTCCTGGATCGCGGTTATAACTGCATTATGCCGCGTAAGGACAAACTCATAAGTTTTTAAGTGGCACCTGGAGTGTAGAGCGTTCGTACATTCCAGGTACATACTCTGATATCGTTGTCCGTTGACGTTCCGGGTCTGGTTGCCATTTGAGGAGCTCCATTTTCCGAGGCTGGTTGTGTCTCTCCTAAACTAGTCGTGTTTTTCATAGTCGGGAAGTTAGCCCGACGGCACAACCCTCAACCTGGAGGGCCAGGCCCTTGTTTTGACCCTAGGACAGCGAGCCGGAAAATCCGACACTCTGGCTCAGTGTTGGAAATCCCTATAGACCCGTTGTTCAAATATGTCGAAGCAGCTCATATAGGGATTACACTTCGACCTGACTGAAACTGTAGGCGCCACCGTTGATCCCACCTAGGGAATTCCTCCTGACCGTCACAATGTCGTTAGTGTCGTTTAGAATTCCTCGACAACCGTAATACTATAGGATTGATTAATATTTGAAGTTCGACATTTTTACTGAATAGAAAATCATTCTCTGAACTAAAACCTGCGAAAAAATTAATATTGATTGTGAAATTTCTTCAGTCTTTTCCTTCTTATTTTTCGTATGTATAAATTATTTAAGTGCAAGAAACACCCTGTAAAATACAAAATCGAACAGCTCCCTCAAAAGAACTCGAGCAGCTGATTTAGGACACATTTTATAAACATTTTCATCACGAAAATAGAAGCTAGCTATGAGCATTTGAATTAAAAAAGATTTTTAGTTCGTGTATCTGTATGCAGGTACTTGAGTAGGGTAGGAACTGACGATCAGTGTTCTCTACTGGTGCTATTAATAATAATCAAGCATTAAGTCTTATCAATAAAATAACTTTTTGAAGAAAATAATAATATATATACTTCTGCTAAAGTTTATATAATAAATAATAATAATGTCTGATTTAAAAATTGAATTGTGTAAAATTTGTTCTACCGAAACAAAGTCAAAATGCTCCAACTGCAACCAAGTGTTTTACTGTTCAGCAGTCCACCAAAAAATAGACTGGAAATCACACAAGCCGAATTGCCGTCCATTTAAGGTATGAATTTAGATGAATTCTATTTGTTTTAATTATTTAAATTATTTTAACTTTATACAAAAGGCTAAAATAGTATTTAATTAATATATACTTCAAATATGTTATGTATATGTATGTTACATGTACACCGGCTGTTAATTTTAGGTTAGACATATTGATCCCCTTTCCAATTTATGTATGCGCTGTATAGCACTATTTATATTAAAACTATTTTTAAACCTAAACAAAAATGCAGACAAATCTTCCAATATTTTCTCATTGTTAATGTTATCGATGTCGTTTATTAGATATTGGACATGAGAGATTTATTTACATATAATTGGGCATATTCATAGATCTTCGATAAGCTATTACTATGTAATAACTAAACTAAACCGGAGTTTATGTAATTCATAGACAATTTAAACCCATGTCTAAACGATAAACTCGAGTCTAATATTAATCACGACAAAACGTATGTTTAAGTTGTTTTTAACTCTATTAAACGTCAAAAACCAAGTATAAACGAAAAAAATAGATTAGGAATTTTTCAAATCATTTTTATGTGGTTCCTTTTATGTTCCACGACTTTTAGATACCTTCGGACCAACTCATTAACATTACATTTTCTGCTTCAGTTCAGACAGTTCCCCTTTCTGGCTCTTCGAGAACTTTGTTTTCTTCGGCTTATCTCATTTTTGTTTACAAAACAGCAGAACTACAACAAACCAAAAATTCCAAGCCATAAATCCATCGACATTTTGTTGTCATAAAGTGTAGGTATATTGTAATAGATTTGTAGTAGAGTACGCGTTAGCCTCGGATCTAATTAAACAGAGCTGGCAAATTCTTTATGAATAGTAGTTGTGTTTTACCTGTGGGTTAACTTTAGATTCGAGTTTAGTTAGACCCGGGTTTATATCACAACTATGAATATGCCCCAATGTATTCTGTATTCCTCTGCACAAAAAAGGAGATTACGACGATCCAGGAAACTACAGAGGGATATCGTTTCTAAACACATCGGCAAAGTTGTTTGCCAGTTTACTCTTCAAGAGAATCACAGAGTGGGTGACAAATAAGAAGGTACTACATGAATTTCAAGCTGGTTTTCGTAGAAACTATTCTACCATAGATCAAATTTTCTCGCTAGTAAATATTGCAGAAATATATAAGATGAAGCGGCTAAAACTGTACGCCTTTTTCGTAGATTTCCGTGCTGCTTTTGATTCAATTCCGAGAGAAATGCTTTTTTATAAACTATATAAGTACGGAATCTCGTCTCAGGTCATCAACGTTTTAAGAGCTTTGTATGAAAACAATAAGGCATGTGTTTGGGATGGACACCGGTTAGCGGAGGATTTTGAAGTTTCCATGGGTGTCAAACAAGGCTGCGTTCTTAGCACCTTGCTATTTATATTGTATATAAATGATATATCGGAAAACGTTAGGGGTGGAATTGAGCTCAGTGGAACCAATATTCCAGCACTGATGTTTGCAGATGACATCGTCTTTCTAGCTGACAAAATAGATACGATGCAACTAATGGTAAATAGGTTGGACACCTACTGCAAAAGGTGGAATTTGACTGTAAATCTAGAGAAGTCAAAGATGATGATATTCCGAGATAGTGGAGGACGGTACGCTCGAACTGAAAAATGGAAATTTCAGTGCGAGCAGATTCAGATAGTTAAGCAGTACAAACAAATATCTGGGAGTGCTGGTCACGCCGAGTTTGAACATGAGCAAACACCTAAAGGCAAAGCTTGCAGAAGCTAAACGGGCGATTTGCGCAGTCTGGGGAAATTGTATTAATAATAAGCATGTTTCTCATATTTCGAAGCAGAAAATATTCCGTGCGACAGCGTCTTCAATTTTGCTATATGCAGCACAAGTTTGGGGTTACTGCTCGTTTGAGGCTGTGGAAAAATGTATTCGATATTTCCTTAGGAGGGATTTAAAAATTCCAAACAGTTCCCCCAACTATATGTTACACTTGGAGACTGGAGTAGCACCCCTGTTCATGGATACCCTTAAACTGCATTTAGACTACATCGTAAAGGTCTTTGGGATGAGCCAAGAAAGAATTCCAAGGTTGCTGCTTACACAAATGCTGCGCTAATTTGTCCACGACTGGGAATTGCTGGGACGGAAATGCGGTTATAACTTCACTCTTATGGCGAATGAGCCACAGGCTTCAATTAGGCAGAAAGCAAGACGGTTACTGACGGAAACTGGAAGACGAATCTATGACGAATTTACAAATGAAGCCCAAGCATCCCTACACAGAGCTTACTACAGCAAGCTAAGCCATTATCTAAATGACAGGACTTATTTTTTGAGCAGTTATTCGGCAGACAAGATAAGCATCATCTTCAAAGTAAGAGGCGAACTTCTAAAACTGAACTATATTCCATACCGCCCAGAGCTTCCAATTTTATGCGAACTTTGTAATCTCAAGGAGCGAGAGGATGTGTTACATTTCATCGCAAAATGTCCAATACTTAAAGAAATCCGCATAAACTTTTTCGGAGTTCCGGCACTTGGGTTGGAGGAAGCAATACATATATTAAATGGTGGTAGAGATTGGAACTTGCTCTACAACTACACAGTCAACGCACTTAGTTACAGAAATAGCATAATTGAAGAAATGTTTTAAAGAAAAACAAAATATAAAAAAAAACAAAAATTATATATTTATGTACCTACACATATTTTTATATGCATGATATAAGAAATATGAATTAATTCTTTTTATTTGAATGTCAATCTGGTAGACGGCCTAAGGCCAAACCCTATAGACTAAGTTAAAAAAACAAAATGTATGCATTTTTAAACGTAAAATAAAATAGTCCATTAAACTAACTTAAACTAAACTAACTATTCTGTATTCATTATGTACCTACTGTGGGTTTGTATTGTATTTAACGCAGACTCATATTTGTGATTTCTAATGACAAGAAATTGGCTCGATGCTCGAGTTATAAACTCCTTTTAAGTGTCACAATAATACGAATATCCGCATTTCCATCCGTTAGTTTTAGTATCATCCATTTTACGATGGGTTTCTGTCGAGTTATGAAAAATTAAGCATTAAGCATTGTGTAACGTCATTATCACATGTAGGAAATGCCAAAGCGAGTACATACACCTTCCTGTAGTGTAGAGTTCATCAAGTGAAAGCATCAGTGCCATCAGCGAAACAAAAAACTAAGGATACGTAGTGGCACCATTTTTCTTTGAAAATGAGGCTGGGGACAACGTTTTGGTCAACGGTGGGCGCTACAGAGCTATGTTAACCGACTTTTTTTCAAAAATGAAATTGAAGACAAATAGTGTTATCAGCCGTCTTGGAGATGTCAATTGGCCGCCTCGGAGCTGCGATTTGACCCCTTTGGACTGTTTTTTGTGGGGAACCGTGAAAAACTGAACCGATGTTATGCCAACAATCCGCAAATGATTCAAGCCCTTAAGGTCAATATCATCCAAGCAATCCGTGAGCTACAGCCCGAGGCCATCAACCAGGTCTTGGAAAATTGAAGTGACAGCAGCTACTGCGAAGCCAGCCGAGGCAGCCACTTGAACGACGACGTTCTGATCCATAATTACCTAATGGGAATGTTTGTTCTTACTAAAAAAACCATATAATATATGAAAAAAAAATAATTTTGTTAATTTTATTGCATTTTTAAAAAGAAACTCGTATTTGACTTGACCCACCCTTTATGCAATAGGCATCAAGTGAAAGCTAATCACAGGTAGATATAGATATCCAGAATGTAAATCTAAGCAACAAAATAGTTATAGTGCGAGTAATTAAAGATGTATGTGCGTTAGGCGGCCAAAATGAAAGGATTTCCTACTTTAAAATAGAAATTAAAGAAATATTTGCTTTGATTTTTCAGTTACCGTAGATATTTTGAAATCTCCATATTAAAATTTAACATATTGAACGAATTCCTACCATTTGGGCGGGCCTTGTGGATTGTATTTTTATATTATTATTTATAACTAATTATTATTTGCATTAAAATAAGATCAAAATAAAAATTCGTATTCAACTTTATTTTTAGATTGAACATAATGAAAAGCTAGGCCGACATCTTGTGACAACTAGAAAAATAAAGCCATTTGAAATTGTATTAAAAGAGTTACCTTTAACTCGCGGACCATCTCAAGTTACTGGACCGGTGTGCCTGGGTTGTCTTAATTCAATTGAGGAAGACAGTTATGTATCTTGTCAACATTGCGGCTGGCCCCTTTGTTCTAAAGAATGTGAAGCCAAAGAAGAACATAGGGAAGAATGCAAGTTTACCCAAAAAAGAAGCCAGAAAAAGGTAAGAGTAAATACTTTTTTTTTTAGGTTTTTTTTAATATTTTGGTTTTGGGCGGTTTTATTTTCGGCAAATTTTCACATATCCTTTAAGTATACGTCCAGTGGCTACGGTAGGTATTTGAACTGAGGTACATTTGATCAGTGACGAGCGAAAGTTGTTGAAAGGCTGAATATGCAGTCAGCTATATCATCAGAGCATTTGTGGTACAAATATTGGCAGAACGAGGGCTGGCAAACAATATTTCTGGGGTGTTCGAGTGAAACAATTGACTCCCGCAATATTTCTATTACTTGTTTTAATTGTAAATTTAGACTAGAGGCCGTAGAGGGTGTAAACTACTTTTTCATCAAAAAAACCTTTACATTTCGCTGCGTTTTCGCCGACTTTATGTTATGAATATATGTTTCGAGATATTCTTCCGAACAGTTTTTCGGAATTTTGTGCAGACATTTATGTAACGCATACCGGCCGGCGCGGCGCGTGGCGCAACGTTTTGCGTTGCAGTACGAACAAATGCGTTTTTGGCTGATATCTTTGACAACTCCAGAATTTTATTCCGATATGCTCAGACAGAAATTGGTTGCGGAATTTGTTTTCGATTTGCAGTGAAGTGTTGATAATAAAAACAAAAAAAAGCTACAAAGCACCTAATTTTTTGTATTTAGGTATTGCTTAAATTACAAAAGCAAACAAAACAAGTAAAAGTGTTATCATCGGTGCTTTGATACCCTCCACTTCATGTATTGGTACAGGTACACGCATGTGTCTAATATTGGTTTTGTATGAAAGGTGACCGACATAGACAATTTTTTTAATACCAACTTGACAACGGTAAAAACAAGTCCTCTCACAAAATTTCATTCCATATGTCGATTCCTTTGGACGCTATCGTGCTTGCAACAGATAGACAGACAGACGGAAATAGCTAAATCGATTCAGAATGTGATCTTGATTCAGAATATATTACATATGTATATACTTTGTAGGGTCTCCGGTCTCCGGTGAATCCTTATTGGCGTTACAAACGTGGCGTTGGGGAGAACTCTCCGTTCCGACGGATACCTCGCTAGGGCAGATTATGTGGTCATTCCAGGCGGAGTTTATTGATTACTACGTTTACATAAGCTAATTGAAACATCGAATTCAAGTTATTTCTGTTATTAGTTTTTGGAAAAAATACATTTAAACTTGAAATTTAACGGAAAAAATTAAAAAAAAAAAAAAGATTTTATGCCGATTTTTTCAATACATATTAAAAAATAACGTAGGTACTTAATGTTTTTGTAGTTTTTACTGCCCAAATCAATTCTTAATCAAGCACTGAAAACCAGATTGATTTATCTCGTCTAGTTTCTGAAAAAATGGAAAATGACTTTTATACACTAGTCGGTGCAAGTATTTTGACGAAACCCTTTTGTGACTATTGAACCTAGCTTTGCTTAGTATCGTTAAATAATAACGACGCGAAAATGATGCGCAAAACAAAGAATCTATTTTTAGCTCTATGCATGCCAAATTTTATATTGTTTACCTTTTGTATTCTCTTTCTGCTGATAAGAATGCATGCAGACGACGAATTTTTGCGTGGCTTAAGTATTTTGATGGAGTCTTTGTACCTATAAATGTTTTTAAACTTTTGAGCACGTGAAAACGAAACGACTTTTGTATTTAACTTTAATTGGTATTAAACGTTGATAAAAAAAAAACAAAAATTTATTAAAAACCATGGGTAAAACGGCTGAGTTACCGGTTATCATATCTTCAATGGTAGCAAAGTTTAACGATGGAACGGCAGTAAAAGACATTGCGAATGAGTTTAATGTGTCGCGTCAAACTGTGCACTATCAAATTAATAAGTTTAAAAAGCGTAATGACATAAGAAACTTAATGAGATCCAGGTTCTAAGCGCAAAACAACGCCCGCTGAAGACCGAACCCTTCCACGGGAATTAAAAAAATATTTTTGTGGTGTCTCAATACTGCTGATACTTAAGTATAACTCACCAAAAAAAAAAAAGATTGTAAGATAGTAAGGCAAAAAACGGCCCATTTGTCAAAAAGTGAACCATGGTGGAGGATCTGTCATGTTCTGGGATGTGTTGCGTATATAATGGGCTGGGTGACTTGGTTCCTATCACCGCCTTGATGAACCAAGGTCAATATTATAGTACCCTTAATGAAATTGCCTTTCCTTCTGGAGATAGGCTTATTGGGGAATCATTTATCCTGCAACAGGATAATGCCCTATGCCACAAAGCCCGGATAATAACTAACTTTTTGAAAGATGATTGTGTTACCACTTTGGACTGGCCGCCTCATAGTCCAGATTTAAATATTATAGAAAAAGTCTGGTATTTTTAATGCAAAAGAACAGTTTCGTTAAATAAAACCAGGGAGGAGACAATTTCCGATGTCACTTTCCTTTGGAAAGAGATATCTTCAAAGTTTAGTGAATTCAGTACCGCGACGCCTTGAAAAAATGATTGAAGCCATAGGAGGTTATACATATACATTTCACTAAGTTTCACGAGTTTAACTTAACCGGCCGCGGCCATTAAATTAATGGGGATCTAAACAGAGATTAAATATTATAATCCGTTATATGTTACATATAATTATATAGTGAAACAGAAGGCAATTATTTTTTAGAGATCAGATTAGGCTGAGTAAATATGAATATTATGTGAAAATATTCGGGTGAAATTAATAAATTAACTGGTTTATAATTATTTAAACGAAATGAATTCAGAAAATATTAGTGATGAAGAAATTGCCTCCATTATTATTTATACACGACGAGCAAAAGTGATTCGTCTGATGCCAAACTATTTCATGGTTTTTAATTAAATAGAGCACAGAAGAGAACACCAAACGAAATGGTACGTAATAAATATATTTTTCCAGATGAAGTTAGTGAAAGTGATATCATTTATGTTTCATATTGCAAAGGCGTCTCATGACTCTTTGTTTTTTTGATAGCATCATTATCATTAGTATTTTTGCTTAAAACGTCATCCGATTCATCTATTGCTTCAATTATAGTAGGCGGAGATGATCTGGGCTGCGTGAGTTCTACATAATTAAAGCGAAATATTAATATTTTTGTAATACGGCGTTAAATCAATACCTTTCACCGTGGGCGTTGGACTTCGTCAGGGGTGCGTCTTGTCTCCTCTCCTTTTCATTACTTATATGGACTGGATGTTACAGCGCAGTCTTGGCGAGGAACGTTTCGAATTGGGAGATCTGAGGATAAGTCATTTGCTCTTCGCTGATGACTTGGTCATCCTTGGGTCCTCTCAGACTGAACTTCAGCGCGCACTCGATCGGTTTGTAGCCGTTTGTGTTGAAGCTGAGATGAAGGTAAATGTGAACAAATCTGAAGTGATGGTCGTCTCCAGAACGCCTGTTCAATGCACTCTGCATGTTAGTGGAGTCCCATTGAAACAGGTGGAGAAGTTTAAGTATCTCGGGGTCTTATTCACGAGTGATGGAAGGAGCAATGCCGAGTTTTCCTGTAGGATTGGTCAGGCTGGGTCAATTTTGAGACAGCTTGGTCATTCTGTTATTAGGAGGACTGAACTTGGTGTCAAAGCTAAGTTGTCAGTCTTTAATTCGGTGTTTGTTCCAACTCTCACCTATGGTCATGAGGTTTGGGTAATGACCGAAAGAATAAGATCGCGGATACAAGCTGCCGAAATGAGATTTCTCCGTAGTATTGCTGGTGTGACCCGTAGAGATCGCATCAGAAATACCAGAATACGTGAGGAACTCAATGTCGAGCAGCTACTTCTCCGGACGGAGCGATCCATGCTTCGGTGGTTTGGTCATGTTAAACGCATGTCCCCGACCAGGATTCCACGACGTGCTATGGAATCCGTACCATCGGGTAGGCGTCCTCTAGGTAGACCAAGGATGAGATGGTTAGATCAAGTCCATAATCTCTCCTATACCCGTATGGGGATTGCCCTTGATGATTTAGAGTCGATGGCGGAGGATCGAGAGCTATGGAGGGTCCACTTGAGCAACCTGCACCCGCGACCCACTTAATGGACAAGCGGACCATTGAAAATGAATGAATGAATGAATGAAATGAATTGTAATAAGGTGTGCACTTCACTGAACATACCTACAGTTGCAGTATCGGAGTCAATTATAATAGATGCAGGGCCGGGTAAGTTACTTTGCTTTTTCAGCAATTCGTGAACCAAATGATCCAAATCATTAATTTCGACTAGTTCAGAAATTCTACCACTCGTCGCATACATAATGTAATTGTCCTTTTTCTTTTGCGAATTTTTTCTTCGATGTTTTTTTTTTTTTTTGTTTTAATATTTATTTTTAAGTGCTGGCATATTATTTTCGGTAAGGAAAACCGCATCACTTTTCTAAATTTTAATTATTCCTCTGTACTTTTGAACAAGTTCCATCAACTTGCTTACTTCCTCTGCATTAAAGTTTGCACTTCTTTTACCACTCATATTGGTTTTATTATTTTATTTTATGTTTGAAATATTTTACCACTTTTTTAAATTTGCCAAATTGACACAATATAAGCAAAACTGATGAACATTTTAAATACACATGAGTTCTACGTTCACAGTGGCGTACAATACAGGCGAGTTAAGTTAAACGTAAGTTTAACTAAACGTTTATTCAAATTCCGCTATAATCTGTAAAACACTCACCGTTTAAGTACTTGGTTTAAACTTGCACTGTAAAACCGGCCCTTAGCATATCCACTACATACTCCATCCTAAATTAAATGATTTTTCCATTTTTTGTTCGTTCGAGGATTTGGTGTCGACTAACAAAAAAAGTATTGCATTTTTAGAAGAGATTGGACTCATTCCTTCCAGAAAGTCAACTCCCCACAGTGTTGCAATCTACCGATGAATATGGAGGGCAATAAAAATATTAAATTCGGTTGGATTTGGCGATGCTCACAAAAAACCACAAAAAAGGGTTATAATAGTTGTAGGAATGAAATCAATCCATCAACCGGCATAATTTTCCATGGGTCTCAATGTAGACTACAGATTCGTGAGGTGCTAACAATCATTATCTCTTTTGTTATCAAAATTGAAATTGGCGCTTGGCGCCATCACGATAGTAAAAGTCGGTTAAGTAAATCCACTACAATAGATTACTTAAACTAATCAACTAATGCCGTGAAATAGCTGAAATAGTAATAGCATATCACATTGATGTCAACATTGGCGGCGAAAAAAAAACTGTTCAAATCGACGAGACTTTTTTAACAAAAAGGAAATATCACCGTGGCCGTATAACCAAACAAATGACAGTGGTATCGTTGGGGGGTTCTACTGCAAAGAAGATAAGATCGGAGGCTTCTTTAAAGTCAACTCCAAAAGTAAGGGAGATTTGTGGCCTTATATACATAAATACGTTAACCCCAACACCAGTCGTATTTGTACCGACAGCGCACGCCAATACATAGGTATTGAGAAAATGTCTCATGGTTCTACGACTCACGAAGACTGTCGCCAAAAACGCTATAAATGATCTTAAAAACCAAAACAAGCTTAAAAAAAAACAAAAAACAAAAAACTATATTATGTTGAAAAACAACGAACAACATTCACCAATTTATGGCTCCTTTTTACTATCACCATTGCCTTGAGAGAAAATGTAAAGATGATTTTTATTATATTTAAAAAAGTGAACCCAGGGGCCAGATCACGCAAAATGAAACAGCATTCGTGAAAACGACATCGTTCAATCGTTTTTATTTTACGTGATCTGGCCCCAGGTTTTTGTCGATAGTACAAAATCTGAAGGATTACAGCTAAAAGACATCGACCCTCCCACCGTTCACAATGAGCACTCAGAGGACGTTTTAGCAGAAAAAAAAACTAAACTCCTCACCATCAATGCAATGACGAACTCAGCGAACTTGACTGTAACATTGAACATTGACTTAACTATTTTTAACTAACTACACTTACTAACTCATAAACTGACTGACTAGGGCATGGAATGCAACGCAAATCGAGCTCGAGCAAATCGAGGTATGGCTAAATGATTTCCTGTACCTACTTTGAAGTCATTCTCAAAGTACGATCACGTAAATAACGGAAAAAAGTCATTTCAGTAATTTTCTCAAAAACTAGAAGGCATAAATCATAAAAAAGTCATAAAAAAATAATATGAAAGATTTGTTCTTTCCTGGCTTTCAAAAATACTTATAGCCCTTTATTGCAAGGTTGCCATTGTTTTTTTATATTTTTTCATTTTAAGTATGTACCTACTTTTTTTTTTTTTAATTACCCCTCCCGCGAGAGAGACCCGTCCTCCCATAGTAAAAGAAGATTGTACTGAACCCCTTTACCGTAAACCGTTATCAATTTTGGGCACCTAAGTTATCGTACTCTCCCCTAGAATTCAAACTGAATCAAAGTTGATCACTGTTTTCGCTCTCACTGAAGAATTTTGGAAGCAATAAATTCGACTCTTTTAGGGTTAGGGTTGTTCCCTATTTTAGAATGCTGTTAAGATCAGGGATATGAATCAGTAAACCAACATGAAAAACTGAGGGTGTATTCAGCGATTACAGGGTAGATGGGTAGATTTTACAGAAAATCCTCTCTCTTTTCTACTCACTTAAAATCGACCTATCTGCCCGACACGACTTTCAAGGAAAGGCGTGGGTGGCCCAGCACTATGTTCATGTGGTGCTTTGGACTGTTTTCGTTGGTGTTAGACCCACACCCACTAGGTGGTGCTGCATTCGCTATAGCATACACAGAATCATACATAGTTTAATCCATATGTAGGTACAGGCAATTTTATAGGTATGGAGAATGCAAGATGAAGTTTTATGTTGAACTTTAAAAATCTTCCATACTATTCGTTATTATCATAATATGTATGTACATTCAATTAAAATTTACGTTTCTTTTAGGTGAATATTCATGAGTTTACGACACCTCATCCGATGTATCAGTGTATAGCACCCCTTCGAGCCCTTTTACTAAAGAAGGTAAACCAGGAACAATTTAACCGCCTAAGTAGCCTAGAGTCACATGAAGATATACGCAGGGGATCAGCGCAATGGAAAAGTGATTTACAAAGTATTGGAAAATTCATACCAAGGTAAGATTGTTTCTATTACATGCTAACATGCTTTTTTTATCGATTCTGAAAACGGTCCCAAAAAATAATCTCTTAAAACAAAGTGTTAAAAATTGTATGTTTCCCTCTGTCGCCCGTAATTTTTAACCAATTTAGCTGATTTTTTTTTAAATGTCGGTAATTACGGTGATCGGGCTATAGTTCAAACAAATTCAAAATCGGACAAAGGGGCGTGGCACCCAGGGGCGTAGCGAGGGTGGGGTGTGGGGGGGGGGGGTGCGGCACCCCCCACCGTTTTTAAGAGTCGGCAAATCAAGGAAGAACCATTTTAACTTGAGCAGCTAAAAAAAAAATCAAAAAATTTCAAAAAAAAATTAAAAAAAAATTTTAAAATTTGACTCGGAACAAAATGTTAAAAAATAAGAAGTGAGTTTGGATTTTCATTAGGTATATGTTTTCAAACTCGTAAATGTATACAAGACGGCATTTTCAAAGGTTCCACCTTTCGGAAATGCGAATTTATATTTTTTTGACTGTATGTACCTTTTTCGAGTTTCGATTTTAAAAATGACGGTCAGCACAGCATCGGTGAATTTGCCGACTGAACACATTATAATTTAGCGAGTTTCTCGAAGACCACCAAATCAATTGAGCTCCAATTTACAGGTAGTATTAGGTATTGGCCCAAGAGTGTTCGTGTTAAGATTGATCAAAATTGGACAAAGGGGCGTGGCGCCTCCCATACAAAAAAAAACATTCAAAATCCTATATCTCGAAAACCACTTAACTGATTGGTCTCAAATTTTGAGGCAATTTTATGTATTGGCCAGGGATTGTTCCTGTGAAAATTGGTCAAAATTGGACAAAGGGGCGTGGCACCTCCCATACAAAAAACATCTTCTATGGGGTGAAACTCGATGACGTTATAACTCGATAACCGCTGGCCCGATACAGTCGGCAAGTTCCTGAAATAAGTCGGCATTTCAATGAAAGTCACCCCCCCACGGATCGAACCCTCGCTACGCCCCTGGTGGCACCGGCCATACAAAAAACCATTCAAAATCTTATAGCTCGCAAACCAACGAATCGATTGAGTTCAAATTTACTGACTTAGTTATTGAAGTCTATGAAGATTGGTCCAAACAGAGCAAAGCGGCGTGGTCCATACAAAAAAAAACATTCAAAATCGTATATCTCGAAAACAACCTAATCGATTGGGTTTAAATTTACAGACAATCTTAGCTATTGACTCAGAATCAGAAGTGTTCCAGTGAGAGTTAAAAAAAAACTGAAGATAAGGGTCTGGCGCCTCCGTTACAAAAAAAAACATTGCTAACGCTATTCTTCAACAGTCATGAGAGCCAAATGTTTGTAAAATTTGTTACATTGAAACCAAAAATGTTGTTTATCCACAGATATCATTTCAATGATTAACGCCCAGCCAGCTAACAATAAAATTTATGAATTTTCCTTGAAGCGATGAGGTATAATAAGATCCCGGAAAATAACGCCAAAGGAAATTACGCCAGATTTTTTTTTTTTTTTTTTGGAAAAAATGCCTGAAAATGTTCTATACAAAGTCTGGCCTAGTCTTTTCTAGCAATCTTCCGAAATTTTACTAATTTTTTCCGAAAACTTTTCCCCAGAGAGAATATGTTTGGAAAAAATTCCAGATAATGAAAAAAACTATGTCATGAAATAAAGTCTTATGCAAAAAGGTCCAAAACGTAATTTTGGACTTCAATAAAGTCAAAATCGAAGTGGAAATAAAATCCAAACAACAAATATATGGGGAGAATTGAAAGGAGAAGGGTGCAGTTCTGAACTTACATACAAAAAACCTCGCACCCACTCCAAATCCTACCCAAGCAGGAGGGGGGTTGCAGGGGAGCAGTCTCCTCAAAGCCTTCGAAGACAGCTTTGTATGGGGCATAAATCATAATTTAAGACCTAACGTCCTAACGGCTTTAAGAAAAGAAAATTAATTTTAGGGCTTTGTACCGCCGGCATTGATATTGAGGCTCCGTATCGGATAGTGCCTTACTTACCTACATTATTAACCTTTATCTTAGGTAATTACTAAATTAATTTTTCATTGCAGGTTTTTCCAGACAGATGAATTTACAGAAGATGAAATCATGCGAATTACTGGAATCTTGCAAATAAATGGGCACGAAGTACCTACCTCCGATCCTCCTCATGTGGCCGTCTTTGATATTGCATCATTGGTAGAGCACTCATGTAAACCGAATTTGGCTAAAAGTTTTACCAAGGATAGTGGTATTATGTTGTGGGCACCCCGAGCTATTCCAAAGAACTCGCATCTGAGTATTTGCTACTCAGATGCTGTATGGGGAACAGGAGATCGTCAGAGACATTTGATGCACACAAAATTATTTAAATGCGAATGTATCCGATGCAAGGATGTGACCGAATTTGGTACAAACTATAGCTCTTTAAAATGCAATAAACCAAAATGTTCGGGTTGTTGTCTTCCTCTTAGCGCAGATAAATGGTACGAAAACTGGAAGTATGTACAAAGTTCATGAAGGATATTAATTGTGTACATAGTTTTACTTAAATGTTTTTCTTTTATAACTCCAAGGTGTTTGGATTGTGGTGAGGAAATGGACAAGTTGTATGTGAGTGACATTTTAGAAAAGGCGGGGAAGGACTTGTCGTCAATGGAACAAAATGTTCCAAATTGTTTAAAGTACATTCAGCACTATCAAAAATGGTTACCACGAAGACATTACTATATATGTGAAGTAAAAATTCAATTAATTCAAAAAATCGGTTCAGATCCAAAAGATCTAATGCTTATCTCCGATGAACACCTTGAAACAAAACTCGAATATGCAAAGGAGATGATCGATTTGTACGAAACAATAGCACCATGTAAGTGATTGTTTATTAAGAATCTCAAAAGCCATTAATAAGTAGTTTTTAGTGATTGGCCCTGAGCCTTATTTTAAAATTATAATGTTACGATTAAGATGTATTCTAGCTCTAGCTGCAAAAACGGTTCTCCTTTCCCAACAACAAGTCAATATAGAGGCCTCCATTCAACTTTTGTAGAAAACACATCTATATTATTTAGACTTATAATAAATTTGATTTGACTCTATAGAATCGCGATTCACGAAATTCCTTTGGTTATTGGAACTTTGGAACTCTAACTTAACTAAAGATAATTCTACTCATAATTTGAACTTACTTTATGTAAATTTTAGCATCAATGGAAAGGTCATTTATGTTCCGTTTGAATGAAACAAAACTTTCCTTAACCTATTAAGTACCCATTGAAAATTTAGAATTTTTGTGAAAGTCCACATTTTCGACTTTTTTCCTCGGTATCAAAAAAAAAATGTTTTGATGCAAACATTTTTTTTTTTTTTTTTTTCAAAAATCTCTTCGTTAATATTTTGTATGATTTTTTTGAAAATTTCTAAAAATAACTATTTTAGCAATATAGTTAATCCACTGTATGCATTTCCGCTTACTATTTTGGGCCTTACTGCCTATCAAAAAAATTAACCCTAGAAAGGAAATAACACTCAAAATGACGAAAAATTTTGCAACATCAAATTGTACGAGCTTTATTTCCAAATTGATTTGGACGTTATTGCCTAACGCCATTCACATCATTTAATTCGCGTTCTACAAATAAGCGAAGAAAGCATTCGTTAGAACTTAACCCCCAACTAGACATTGCGGATAGAAAGTGATCGCTGAAATTTGCGAACTGCCGCGACCTAGAAAAATGTTCATGTAAACGGATTGTCAAAGCGTCAAAACTTGCGAATATTCGTTCGTTCGTAGGTAGTTGGTCACTCTCATGTGAATGGTTCTTTAGTGTGCTTTGCTACGCGATCGATAGGATAAAAAAAAATTATCTTCATACAAACTAAATCCTGTCGCGCTAATAACTCGGGCCCCAAACAGAGTGATTTTTTTTTGCGATCCCATAATATAAACTTTGCATATACCCAACCTTACACCTACTCCAAATCCTACAGTGACAACAAGCAGGAGGGTTACAGGGGGGCAACATGCCCCCATACGTATTTCACTTTTTAACACCATTTTTCGATTTGGTTTATTAATTCTGTCGCGCGCAATTTCTTACCATTGTCTCAAAAAGTAATATCTCGAATTAGTATTACAGACTAAGAGCTAGCAACGTTTTTTCTCAAGTCATTTTAGCAAGGCTGTAACTTTGTGAGCTTAATTCGGGGTGACTACTGAACACCAAAATATATTTCTGGCAGCGCTGCGTTGGTTTATATATTAATGCCATAACCTCAAAAGGGCAAAAAATGTAGGTACCTCATTGCCGGTTTTAAAGTGCAAAAAAAGTAAAATTTAAGTCATAATAGCAAAGTCAAATTTTCGATATTATGTTAGAGATATTATCGCTCTACCAATTCCTCAAAGCTAAACCAACACTCGGGTTTCATCACATACCAAATTCTTAAGTTTGCTAAAATGAGGTAAATTTCTTTCACTTTTGAGGTTATGGCATTCCAATAAAAACCAACGCAGTACTGCCAGGAATGTATTTTCGTGTTTAGTAGTCACCACGAACTAATTTTTTTTTTTTGTTTTATAATTAACACGCGCTAAAGAGGTTATGACTACTCTTGAGTGTAATGTGATTTACACAGCGCGGGCATTAAGGAAATTGGGATAGAGAAGATAGGAGATTCCGATGCACATTGGTTTTAAATGTCTGTAAATTGTACTGAGGAGGAAAGATAGAGCCGGGCAAGGCATTCCACATTCGTGTTGTAGAGTAAGTGCTGCAAATATGG
The DNA here is from genome assembly GCA_949372485.1 of Cheilosia soror. Classification (NCBI taxonomy): domain Eukaryota; kingdom Metazoa; phylum Arthropoda; class Insecta; order Diptera; family Syrphidae; genus Cheilosia; species Cheilosia soror. Next base: position 25,938,629 of record OX443564.1, read on the forward strand.
GCCATGTTTGCAATATGGCCCACCCCAATATTTCACAAAAGGCAACGAATACACACGCCGCTATGTATTCATTTCATTCATTTTCGAACCGGTTTGTGCTCCTTGCAATGTGTTCAGTTTGGCTTAACATATGTGTTCAGTAAAGCACGCGGCAGATTTTTAAGTATTGTGTTATAATTTTTGGGTAAGTTTTGCTAAGCGTGTTTTTATAAAATTTTGTGAAAATAGTTTAATGTTTTTATAAAATTGTGTAGTGCTCAAATTGAAATATCATTATATGAAATCAAAATTACTTAATCGTGTGCTAAGTAAAAAAATTGTGAAAAAGACCGATGTTGGTAATATGGCCCACTAAGGTGTTTCTATTATGGCACAGTGGGCCATATTTAAAACACTATTATGCATTAACAATAACGTAATTGTTTTACTTTTTTTTTAATTATTAATGGGTCCGTGAGCTACACAACCGCCAAAAAGCGACAGGCGTGGAACAAAGAGGATATGAAAGCAGCATTAGTTGCCATTAAAGAGAATGGCATGGGATTCTTGATGGCATCGGAACAATTTAGGGTGCCTAAAACTATCCTAAGGCGTTTGGTTGCACAGACACAAAAACCCTTGAAAGATGTGGTGTCTGCTAAGTTGGGCAGAAAACCCATCTTCCCTTTAGAGCTCGAGGACTCTTTAGTGGAATTTACGCTATTGATGGAAGCAAAGTTGTTCGGTCTAACAAGAATCGATATACGATCATTAGCCTTTCAACTAGATATTAAAAACAATATACCGAACCCTTTCTCATTGCAACAAGAAGCTGCAGGAAGAGTTTGGCTTCGACTATTCGTTAAACGCCATCCATCACTGTCATTCCATCAGCCGACTGGAACGTCTAAAGCTCGAGCAAAAGGATTTTCCAAGGAAAACGTCGATATTTTCTTCGACCCATGAAGATTGTTCAGGCAACAAAAAAAATTTTTCATCTGCGAATTGTGCTCTGCATAGATAGTAAGCTATATTAATTATGGACCACCCTGGTCCATATTTAACACAAGGTGGTCCATATTAGCAGCACTTTTTTTCAAAGTGTTAAAATGACTTTCGTTAGTTTTTTATTTATTTGTTTTTTGCTAAGCTGTTTTTTATGTTTTATGTTTATAAAGACTGATAACAAAATAATTTCTTTATCTATTAAAAACAAAACAAAGTGAATTTACGTAATACTGGCTGTTTTATTTTCAAAAAAGTTAAGGGTGGGCCATATTTGGGACACTTACTCTACGGCTTATGAAAGAGTCTCTGTATTTCATAGTACGTCCGAAGATAGGCTGTATGGTAAACTGATGGGCATTCCTAGCATGGCGAGTATTGCGGTTGAATTGCTGAAGGGGTGGAATGCAGCTGGCAATTTCGTTTGAGCACTGTTTGTTGAAAAAGCGATAAAACAGAGCGAGACACGCAACGTTTCTACGATGTTCAAGCGAATGAATAGAATTCGCAATATTTGTGTCCCCGATTAGTTTTAACGCACGATTTTGGATCCTATCCAGTAAGTGCAATATAGTTTTTGGTGCACCAGACCAGATGTGGGAATTGTACTCAAGTTTAGGGCGAATGAACGCCTTATATATTGTAGCCAGATCAGAAGGGGTAAAATATTTCTTGCACCGTTTGAGAAAACCTAGACATTTCGCAGCATTGTTGGCGACTTCGTGTATATGGTCATTCCAACCAAGGTTGTTATGGACGCACATACCGAGAATGGAAAGTCTTTCGGTTTCGGTGATGCAAGTGCCATTCATGGATAATGGCTGTAAGTTTGGGTTTCGCTTTAGAGACAGCAGACAGCATTGTGTTTTTGAAGCATTAAATTCCACTCTATTGGCTGAACCCCATTTTAAAATGCTGTCGAGGTCGGAATTTAATGAGCTTAACATACGTTGCCGTTCCAGTTCTACGGCCGAAGAGCAGGGACGTAAGTCCTGGAAAGAATATGAGAAGCTAAGAGTGCTGTCATATCAGCGAAGGAATGAATTGGATTAGAAGTTGCAGACAAGAGATCATTTATAAAAATGAGAAAGAGAGTCGGAGACAGAACGGAGCCTTGGGGAACACCAGCATTTATATGGTGAGTTTCAGACTTGAGACCATCCAAAACAACTTGAATTGAACGGCCAGAAAGGTAGTTTCTAATCCATTGAATAAGAGACGCATCGATGCCATAAGCACGCATTTTCGACAAAAGAGCTTGGTGCCAAACTCTGTCAAATGCCTTTGAAATATCGAGCGCAACAATCTTCGATTCACCGAAGTGATGGAGAGATTGGTTCCACTTTTCGGTGAGATAAGTCATCAAATCACCAGTGGACCTGTTGCCACGAAAACCGTACTGTCGTTCATTGAGGAGTTTCCGTGATTTAAGATATTTCATAAGCTGACGGTTTATCAGCTTTTCCATGACTATAGAAAGAATGGACGTAAGTGCTATGGGTCGGTAATTGGTGGGAGAAGAAGATTCGCCTTTTTTAGGGACGGGCTGGACAAATGCTGTTTTCCACCTACTCGGAAAGAGTCCAGAAGAATAGGACAGATGAAAAAGCTTACGCAGTGGTTTTGCCAGCGTAGAAGAACACCTCTGCAGAACGATGGGGGAGATACAGTCTGGACCAGCGGATTTATTTATGTTCAGATTTTTTTCCAAATTTTTTTTTTCGAGATATCGTGGTAAACCCGCTGTCTATAGATTTGTGTAATTCCACTGACGTGTTTCTTGACTAAAAACAATACGCTCATTGACAAAAAAAAAACAAGTAAAAGTGTTATCATCGGCCTGGCCGATGCTTTGATACCCTCCACTGTATGTACTGTATAGGTACACGCATGTGTCTAATATTGGTTTTGTATGGAAGGTATCCGAACTACTTGACCGACATAGACAATTTTTAATACCAACTTGATAACGGTAAAAACAAGTCCACTCACAAAATTTCATTCGCCGAGGTCGATTCGTTTGGACGCTATCGTGATTTCAACAGAGAGATACATGCGTCAAATATTGGCTTTGTATGGCAGGTAACAGAACTACTTGACCGACATGGACCATTTTTAATACAAACCTGAAGACCATAAATATAAGACCTCTCATAAAATTTCAGTTGCCCTGGTAGATTCGTTCGGACGCTATAGTGATTTCAACAGACAGAGAGAGACGTGGGTCTAATAGTGGTTTTGTATGGGAGGTACCAGACCTACTTGACCCACATAGCCCATTTTCAATACCAACCTGACGACGATAAAAATAAGTCCTCTCACAAAATTTCATTCGCCTATGTCGATTCGTTTGGACTCTATCGTGTTTTCAACAGACAGACAGACAGACGGACATGGCTCAATCGATTCAGATTGTGATCCTGATTCAGAATATATATACTTTATAGGGTCTCCGGTGAATCCTTCTTGGCGTTACAAACGTAATGACAAAGTGAATATACCTTCCTGTGGATAACAATGATATAACAAGAAATTAATTATGAACGACTAAGCGCGTGCTCGCCCTATACAAGATAAGAGTGCAGTATTCCGACCGTTGCAAATGAACGTAATGGTCGAAGTCGTCCCTAATTATTACTGCAGGCTCTCCTTTTGCTAAGTTATGCGAATTTAGGGAATGATACAATTCGTACTTTTGCAGCTTTAAGCCTGTGGTTAAAGTGAGTCCTTAAAATAAGGTAGATACATAACATAATACATCTATTTGGTTAAATCAAAAGACATTCATTAAATTGTTTTTAATTTATGTACTAAATTATATTAATTGTGTTATTTTTTATTTTCTTGCAGGTGAAACCAGGATCTTAGGAATTTTGTGCTTTGAAGTCCATTCAGCAGTTTCTGAGAAAACTCGAAGAATTGCTTTAAAAAGTAATGTTAATACTACGGTGCTATTAGAGGAAGCATTGGAGTTTGTTGAAAAAACACTTGATTATCTTCAGCACGAATCAAGTATCTTTGCAGAAGGGTTGGTCTACAAACAAGCAAAAATTAACCGCGATGCACTCAAAATGGTTATGACGTTTTAAATAAAAAAACAACATTTAGGAGTTATATTGTTAATATATTCGAAATTAAAAACTAATAAATAAAAAAAAACGACGCTGGCTTTCACTAGGTTGGATTAGGTTGAAGTTGGTGCCAGGGCCAGCAAACTAAGGTCCGTTGTGATACTATCTAGATCAAACATTTCTGCACGCGTATTTTCTAAAACCATTTTGAGCTTCTAATGAATCGTAATAAACTCCTACCTAATGTAATGGCGTCATTGATGAGGTCCCCAGGATCGTTAAAGTAAAAAGCTCCTAAATGGAGTTATATTTTCAGAGAGAGCAGGGCAGGAGCAGAGAGTGTGGGACACACAGTACCTTTCTCCTCTTCCTCATCTCTGGAACTTCTACAAAAATCATTTGTGGGAACATCAAGCCTTCCTTCCTGCCTACCTATCAGACAGTGTCACCTTATAATAGACCTAACGTGACGTCTATTTAAAGAAATCACACACTTAGAGCGATCCAGCTTCGGCCAGATCTGCTTGTCCTTAGACACGTTGTACCGTTTCCCCATCTAAGTCTAGCTTTAATCTAAGTTTACAAATGTAGCCATTGGTATACCTAAGTTAGATTTGTCAGGTTGCAAACGCACAGTTGTTCCACGTCTGGCGAGCTCATCGGCCCTACAATTCCCTAGAGTATCTCTATGCCTCTGTACCCAGAATAGGTCAGTATTGAACTGCTCTACCGTCTCTAGGGGCAACGAACGACAGTCTTGTTAATATTCGAGTTACAGGAGAAGAATTCCAAGGACTTGATAGCTGCTTGACTATCTCAAAAGATACGGATACCTGTATTGGATAACATGTTCTTCTTGAGCCAGGATAGGGCTCCTTTAATCGCCATTATTTCCGCCTGGAACACTCTACAATGACTAGGAAGACGGAAGAAGATACTCAGATTGAGTCTATTATAGAAAACACTGCCACCCACTCCTTCGCCTATTTTTGATCCGCTGTTATCGAAGTGAACCGACTTGTATAGGGCCGATGAACTTGTGGGTTGGCTAATACCAGATTTATTTTTTAGATTCAACCAAGTAGTTTGTCTAATTTCGGCTAGATCTTACTTTACTGCCCATTCGAAACCATTCGAAAAAATACATTCGTTTGTTTAATTTGGCCCTCTCTTACCGTTTGGGAGTGGCACGTCCTTAAAGTTGCAAAAAGTCCATATGAAATATGTAGTACCAAAATTTCAAGAACCGAGTGCCCAATTTTTCTAAAAAATTTCATCAAAATCGGACCATAAAAACCGGAGATAAAAGGTAATTAAAAAAATCCATTCGTTTTGGCGGTAAAATTAAGCAAACAACATAAGGTTTGTTCGACGTGGCCCTAGTGAGCACTGAGAAGTGTCAGTGAATTTTCGTGCCTGCCAAAAAAACCCAAGGAAATCCCAGACATTCAGTTTCATGTCGAACACAAAATGTAACCCTGAGACCTGAACAAAATTTGTAATATACTATACAGATTTAGCACCAGCAAATAACATTAAATTTGTTTAATTAATGATTGTTATGTTGAAAAACACATTTCTTTTAACATTTACTAGTGCCGCACAAGTCAATAATTCACAAAAATATGGGCTGCATTCCAGATTCGACTATTTTAACTAAATTAACAACGATTGTTTATTTAGTTACTTTTTGGAATCTGGGACAGCTTTTGTTACTAATGTCATGTAGTATGAACGAAATGAAACACACTTTTGCCTCTGGTTAATTTAGTTAACTTCCCCTCCTTCAAATTGTCACAGCTTGTCAACGCTGTAGTTAAAATAGTCAAACCTGGGGCCTGTACCACAAAACTACAATTTAACAATTTTACAGGCACTTGTTAGCAATGCCGATTTAACAAGTTACTATAATTTCTGTACCACAAAAGAAAAACGCTTCACTTGTTAAATATCAAAATTTCCCTTCTTTGTACAAGTGCTTCAGTGACGGATAGACTATGCGCTGGCAAATAATCTTAGCTGAAATCATATTAAATAAAATTTGTTGTTAATATTTGTTGGTGACATAAATTAAAAAAATACTCAACCACACGCTTGGAAACGAAAAGGATTTAGGCAAACAATTTTTGCCAGTTTCGCTAGTTTCACAAATAATTTATTATTTTTTATGCGAGGTATACGATATCTATATCTATAAACTTAATCATTCTTATCATTCCGACTTCTATCCGATCGAAACAAAAAAGAAAAATGTTTAAATTATTATAGTCACTGAGCTGGGCACATTTAAGTGCATTAAAAGCAAAATGTTCGCAGAAAAATTTTTCCCCTTTCTTGATTAACTCGTGGAAATAAAGTTTTCCTTTCAAAATGTGTGCTATAATAGGACTGGATAAATATAGTTAATATTTTATGAAGACAAATGCTTCACATTTCTACTTGCAACCACATAAAACCTGACTTGTAACGGCTTAACAAATTTCAACTCACACGTTAAATTTTCGCAAGTTTATAACAATCGTTAGCAAAACTTTTTCTACACTTGTAGCTTTGTGGTACAGAAAGTGGGGAAATTTAGTAATTCCCAATTGTTAAGGTTTGCTTGTACAATTGTTAATTGTTAAATTGACATGTAGTTTTGTGGTACAGAAACTATTGTTAATTGGTAAAATTCGCCTGTTGTACAAGACTTGTAGTTTTGTGGTACAGGCCCCTGGAATGCAGCCATGATTTCACCCAAATGACAGCTATGATTGACAGACAAATCTAGCACTGAACTCTTGCCCTGACTGAATACCTGGGTAAGGTCAACGCTTAACTAGGGCGCCCCAGTGTCTGCCTCGAACACAGGTTTTCATTGCCAGTGCGAACTCAGTGCTATATCGAACGTGACAGGGCTAACCCAGTGCGCATTAGTGCACCATAGGGTCCACGTCAAACAAACCTATAGCAAAAACTTTGCATATACCCAACCTCACACCTGAAAACGCGTGTGTTCTCATGTAATCGCATCACTACCCTTAAACCAGCTTTAACAAACATTGGATGAGTTAATTATTATTAAAAACAAAAATCTATTAGAATCGGTTTAATATACCCAACCAATGACTGGGTTGTTTTAACAGCTTTAGTGAATAATTGAATGGGTTAATTAATTATTGAGAAAATAGTTTCCTAAGTGGGCCTTTCTTAAATTGGCCAGGGCAAGGCAGTTACAAAAAAAATATGAGGGACAGACTCGTCCTCCAGGTAATCGGTAGTAATGGGCAACTGGATCGTCTGTAGAAGAATACTGGCGTATCCAGTCGGTTGCCCTCTTTAATGTTTCCCTTCCTTTAATCTGATTGCCACGTTTGTGGCATATTCTTTGTTGACGATGTGTAGTGGAAGTAAGTTGAGCATGGTTTGTAGAGCGGCGGTTGGATATATCTTCAATGCGCCTGCGATGCACAAGCATGCCGAACGCTAAATCTTCTTTAGGACCTTTAGATTGGAACTTTTGTTCAAGGCAGGCCACCCCACAACGATGCCGTATAGAATAATCGGTCTTATAATCGCAGTATAAAGACAGCCCTTTTACAGGAGTATAGAGCTACTAGGGATTTCCTAAAAGCTCCCTGTGCATCAGCCTCAGCCCCAAATATTTAGCGCTGCTAATGAAGTGGAGTTTCTTTGAGCTTTGGGGGATTGACAACGTGTAGATTAACCTTTCTGGTGAATAAGACTAACTCCGTTTTCGTCGGGTTGACGCTAAGACCACAACTATCGGTCCAGGAAACTAGTTTTCCCAAAGCGAATTGCAGGATGTCGGAAACTGTTTGAGGATACTTTCCCGAAACTAGTAAGGCGACGCGACGTCGCGTCGGAAAAATGTCATCAGGTCCAGGTGACTTTACGGCCCACTTTAGTTTCTCCACACAAACGGTAAATGTGCAGTTGGTGAGGGAACAGGATCCACCGAATGCCCTGTTTAGCTGCGCTGTTGGAAGGTCCACTGTTTTAACAATGTTTTGGCAAGAATACAAGCTCTAATTTTACCTTCCGGTTCCTGGATTAGGGCGATGACCATTCCGTCCTGGATGAAACGGACCACCAGGTTAGCAGATGCTAATTTTGAATGGTGGAGATTAATCTGAATCAGTTTTAGCGGCATTGCTAGCTGATACAGATTTCTCCACAATGGTGTCGTCGAGATCCTCTGCGTAACGAGTCAGTGTCTGCCGAGGATACTTCAGTAGAGCCGGCCAAGTTGGCTATGGTGGTTAGTAAATCATCTTCCTTGAACAGCTTCATTTCAACTTCCTTCAGGCCGTATTTGATGAGGAAGTGTTCCTATCGCGAAGCATAGAAAGAGATTCAGATGACATAGAGATGACCAGAGAGCAATTTTGTTGGGTTCTTCGTTGGGACCTTTAAAATTTTCAATGAGCTTAGCAGGATAACGTGGTTCAAGTGGAACCCAGAACTTAGCTCTCGAACAAAAAAGTGCAATTCGTTACAATTTTCACATTTCACCATATTAATGCAGAATGAGGATGTAGTTTACTATTTGTGGATATTATAAAATATTTAAATGAAAAAATTTTCTTTTAACATTTGTTTTGTTATTAAAAAATGTAAATGGAAAGAGAATATACCAAAATGATGAAGCGGTTGCAAAGCAGCTTTATGTATGTATGTATGTATTTTTATTGAGACTTCATAGATTACATTAATATTTTTTTTTTACATAAATTAGTTATTTTAAAGCCGACTTAGAATTGGTCTGGCTGTCACAGCAATATTTTGTTATTTCTAATTAAGTTAACAAGAAAATCAAATTATAAACTTTGCGGTTACATAGAGATAAACATGTTTGCTCAATAGAAACATGACAGACAGTTATAAAGAAACTTAAAACTAGGTAACAAAGAAAATGTAAAAAAAAGGGAGGGGGATGTTTGACAGTCATGCCAAAGTGCATGAAAGGTGAAACACAAGTTGTAAAGTTTTTAAAGAGTACAAAACTTAAAGAATATGATAAATTGTTTATTCAAGGAATGTTTTTAGCATAGGGCGTAGTAATTTTACAAGGATTTAGTAATTCATTCGAAATTATGAGTATTAAATAAAAGAAAAAAAAAACTAGAGTACAAAGTGTTTGTATATAGTATCTTTATATTGTATTTATATCTTACTGACTGAGATAATGATTTATTATTATTTACATCGAAATATTATTTGCATTTTTAAATGTTAGATATTTACATTTTTGAATATTATTCATGTTTTGGATATTATTTACATTTCAAAATATTATTTACAGAAGCTTTGTGTATAAATAAATAAATAAATATGTTTTTTTTTTTTTTTTTACATAATTAAATTATATAATTAGCCCCTGTAGTTGGCATTGTTACTTTTTTTATAGAAGTTTGATAAGAAGTGGCAGTCATCTTCTACCACGAAAAGGGGAGTGGAACCCTCATTGAGGATGCTAATCGGCGAAATATAATACTTATCAAGTATTGGATATCTAACATTATCATTATAGACAGATTGCATCAAAGTATTAGGATGGTGTCTTAGATCCGGTAGTCTTATTTTAGTTAAGTTTGTTAAGTAGTGCATTAGAGGAGTAATTCTCGAGGCTTCGTAAAGTGTGTTATTTCTAAACCACTTGCCCGAGGTTCTTCTATATTTGTGAGTGCATTTTCTCAGAATCGTTCTTTCAAACTTCTGGAGCTCTTCAGCTACTGTTGGAGAAATTTGGAACCAAATGGGGAAACCATACGCCAAGATAGGTCGAATAAGTGTTTTGTACATTAACATTTTGGTTTTGAATTCAACCTCAGTCGAGTTTAAGAGAAGTTTAAGCTTTGCGCCAGCTGCTTTAGCTTTATTTAAGGCTTTTCTGCCCTGCATGTTCATTTTCCACCTTTCATGTAAGAAAATTCCCAGATATTTTAAGCATTTTTTTCTTGGGATCATATTTCCCTCTATTACAAGATAGAGTTGTTTACTTTCTCTTACAGCCAGATGGTGACCTTTCGTGGAGGCATTCCTAAAGCATATAACCTCACATTTAGAGAAATTCAGTTCAATACCCCACATTTTGTAATATGGAAGTATTATTTCAAGGTGGTTTTTGACTCCCTGAAGTGCATTGTGGGGTCTTTCGTGAGAATCAAAAACTATGGTGTCATCTGCATATAAAATAGATTTGGAAGATTGAAGCTGAGATGGGAAGTCATGGAGAAAAATATTGAATAAAAGAGGCCCTAGGATGGAACCCTGTGGGACCCCTGAATTTACTGGGACAAGCGAAGAGCAATTATTATTAAGGTTAACTGTAAGAGAGCGATTGTTAAGAAAACTGAAGATCAATTTGGTAAAAAATGGAGGAAAATTTAAGGAAATTAATTTTGACAGAAGTCCCTCGTGCCATACAAGATCGAACGCCTTTGTGAGGTCAAGGGCACAAGCAACGGTGCATGTTTTATTTCGGAGATTATTTAAAACTGTATCTTGCAAATGTAAAAGGGCATGTTCGGTAGAATGTTTTCTTTTAAAGCCAAATTGGTTAAAAGGTACAATTTGGTTTTCTGTTATAAAATCTTCTATTTTGTGGTACAGTACTCTTTCCAGTATCTTACCTATATTTGACAGCATAGAAATGGGTCTAAAATTGCCGATGTCGTTGGAATTCTCTTTTTTTTTTTATCGGAATTAGTTTGGCTTTTTTCCAGATAAGAGGGAAGTACCCGTTGTTTATGCAATTATTAATGATAGGATTTAGGAATTGAGGGATAGTAGTAAGGCATTTTTTAATTATAAAATTAGAAATTCCATCTAAGCCTGTAGATTTTTTGTTATTCAGGTTAAAAATTATTGATCTTATCAGTTCTGAAGAGGCAAACTCAACTTCAGTACATGCAGAAGCACTATTGGTAGTCGAAAATTGTGTTATAACAGTAGAAGAGTTCCAAGCTAAGAAGGCATTATTACGAGTTAAGACCTCTAAATTGTTTTCGGGGTTGGATTGGGGTATGACATGTGAATATAAGTTCGTGTAGAATTTTTCAAACGCACTTAACTTTTCATTGATTGATTGATGTGGAACGTTATCATAAATAATAGGAGCAGAGGACTGATTGATGGCTCGTTTGCGACCAGTTATTCTATCAATTTCTTTAAAAACAGCTGACGAAGGTCTTAGTTGTTCAAGTCTGTTTCTGAATTGTTTGTTTAAATGAATTCTAATCTGATCTTTTATTAATTTACTCAAACAAGTTATACGGGAAGAAAGGGAAGTATAAGTGGGATTAATTCTATTTCCTTCTCTATGGAAAATCCTTTTAAGCTGTGCTTTCCATATTTTCCTAAGCTTGAGGAGCTTTACTATTTCCTCACTCAGATTTTTGTAAGAGCTCTTAAGGAAAATTTTTTTCGAGTGGAGCCCTATACAATCTTCAATGGAACCAGAAAAGAGCTCGATAAAGTGATCTATCTCATTATTCGAGAGGTTTCTACTTACTGGGATGTTAAGTGAATTAAGTTTCTGTGAGAGATCGGTATTAAAAAGTTGCCAATTTGTATTATTAAAAGAAATGTTTGATGGAGGATCAGATATCAGAGGGGAAATGTTAGAGATTTCGAGAGCCAGAAAAACGGAGAAGTGGTCTGAAAAGGGATGTGTTGTTAAGCAACTAAAATTTCGATCGGTATGTTGTGGGGCAAGGAGGTTCGCTGAAACGATATAAAAGTCAATGATTGATAATGCACTGGGTCTAGTTGGAGTCCTAGGAGAGATAATATCCATACTTAAAAAGGCGTTGCTTTGGAACCAAGAAAAAAGGTGAACGCCATTAAGGTTCGACATTGAGTCGCCCCAAAAGCTGTGTCTTGAATTAAAATCTCCGCCAATTATAAAAAAGTCGAAGTTAGAAAGAATGCGGCATAGGTCATCCATGGCATTAGTAAGTCTAGCACCTGTGTTGCAGGGTATGTATATAGAGACGAAAGCTAAAGTTTTATTAGGGCCTGAAGGTTGGGTTAGGGTAATAGACAGGATCGTTGTGGAGATTTCATTATTCTGAAATGGAATAATATTATACTCTATAGTGTTATTAATTAGGACACCTGTGCCCCTGTCGGAATCATTACGAATTAGAATGTAGTTATCAAATGACCTATTATATTTTCCTTTCAGCAGGGTTTCCTGAACTAAAACTGCTGTCGGAGAGAAGTCTCCCAACAACATGTTCAGTTCAGCACATTTATCGTGTGATATAAGGGAATTTATGTTGGCAGTGAGCATCTTTAGAATCATGGTGAAATCCCAGCAATGAATTCCAGATAAGCACCGGGCTTATCGGAATCTTTCAATGTTAAGTATTTTGGCCAGAAGTCACGGACATGTAAAATTAAGGTGTTAATTGTGACACCAAACAACAAAATTGACTCGTTAATAAAGTCACTAAAAGCGGATGGAGAAGAATTCTTCTGTTTATTTGAACTCCTGCCAGTGGACGGACCAGTATTTTGACCACTTCTCAAAATATCAGCGTAGGAGCCGCTGGCTGGAACGCTCTGAGAAATTTGAGGAACTTGAGGAACATGAATTTTGTTAATTAAATTTTTTGGGGATCCCTTTCCCCTCTTTTTCATATATTCGATTCTTTTAGGGCACTCGCTAAAGTTAGCAGGGTGGCCTGAAGAGCCACAGTTAATGCAGGCCACCTTGGCCTTGTCATCGTTTGAATTTATTGAACAAGAACCTTGTTCATGGAAATCTTTACATTTAACACACCTGTTGGGATATGCGCAATAGGCACTTACGTGGCCAAATCTTTGGCATTTAAAGCACTGAACAACATTGTTGCGTTTTACAGAGTCCCAACGGATTCTGTGACGAAGAATATTCCTGATGTTCTTCAACTTGTTTAGACTTTCTCTATCGTCTACAACACAAACATAAATTCCGAGATCCAAATCATTCTCCCGAGACCACCTTGTTGAAAACGGTCTGACTTGCACCCTCAATGAAGGATCCACATTTAACAAATCGCTTTCTATTTCAGTTGATGGAAATCCATCTGAAAGCCCTTTTAACAAAATTGAAAATTTTTTATGCTGTCTAGGCACAAAAGAATAGGCATTTGCCTTTTCCTTACATAGAGACTTCATCAAAGAAGTATGCATATCGACGTCCTTAACATAAATTTTAAGTCTACCAAGACCTCTGTTTTCAAACTTTACGTTGTCTAAGCTACCACTGTAATATTTTTGAAAGAATTCTAAAAGACTCTTGGAACTTACTCCTTTCGCAAAAATTGGTGGGCACCAGTCGCTGCTTTTTTTTATTATTGGTGGAATGCTCGGCTCCTTGCGCTGCTGATTCCGAGCGGTCAACGGTACTTCAGGAGATGCATCCTCTTTATCCATGTCCAGTATATGGTATTTATTATTGGACAGTCTGTCTGCGAAGGCCACTTTTTTTGACGACGATGCTGGTGGATTCACCGAATTTCTTTTTCGATTGATCACTTTCTCGAAAGTTTTCGAGTCATTCTTGAGGATCCTTTGAAGGTCACTTTCAACCGACTGGTTGAAAAGCGACATTGTTGTTTTGTTTTCCCAAATGGAAGAGGGCAAAGATGAATTATTAAAAGCGCCCTGAGGCGGATTATTCGTCACATTAGTGACGTGCGAGACTTTATCGTTTATACTTTGGTTGGAAAAATAAGTTTTTTTTGGCAGCACTGCTGCATTCGAATTACATGCCTGTTCGGCGTCACTATCACCATTGTATATACACACTATAGTACTCTCATCCCATCGCATTGAATTACGCGTCTTCGACGATCCAGGTGGCGCTTCAGTTGATTTAGTTTGTACACTGCCAGCCAACTCCGATCATTGGGGTTGGGGAAATGTGTATAGAGAAAACCAAAATAAACAAAACAAAGTCAAACTGGTATGCCTCTTCTCTTTCTTCATTCATATCGCCATTTCCATCCATCATCATCAGTAGGTATAAAATTATTTCTGATGTGATGTAACAGGGTAGGGTAGAGAACTGGTTTGGTTTTTCTTAGTGCGTGGAGAGGAGAATAGAGGAAAGGAGGTGCATGTGCAAGTGCAATATTATGAGCAAGAGCAAATATAATTCAACAGCATGGTTGTGTAGGATAGGATGTTGGTGGTGGAGGATTTGTGTGTTTGGAGAGGGGTGCACGATGCAAGGGGTGATCAGTTGGGAAAGACAAATTGAATAAAAACTGAATTTGGCTTCCTTTCTGTCGTTGCAGAAGATTTGAGGATTGGGCATAAAATAATGTACGTTAGACTCTCACTATTTTGCCTATATTTTTGTCAAATATGCATCGATTTAAGGGATTCTTTTTTTAATTGATTCTAAAATATTATAGGCATGCGCATGTGTATACTTTATGAGGTGTATAATGTAGAAGCATTTTGTCGGTAAAACGAGCAGCTAACTATTATAGGAGTCTACATCTTTCTCTAAGTATGTCTATAAAAATCAATTGTTTGCAAAACTCGAGAAAGGATAGATGTTAGACCGATTTGGATGATTTTTTGTTTGTTCGTCTTGAATCAGGGTTTGGCAAAAAAAGAAAATTCGAAAACCCCCAAATGAAAAGCCGAAAAATTGCATAAAATCTCAATTTCCATTTTATATGAGAATATACCTAAGTACCTACCCTACACCACTAATGATCGCAAAACTCGAAAACCACCGAACCAAACGCAAAGGTAGGTATTTCTGTGAAGTGTGGAAAATTAGACAATACAAACAAAAAATATTAAACTCTATTCCTCAACAGTTTTTAAAATTTGGAACATTGATATGCATTGTGCTGATGGACAAAAATATAGGTATCTGTGCAATAGTATAGATACAATTCCTAGGCACGTGCAAAAGCCGGTTATCTTTATATCAAATGTACTGCAATTATTGTTCCTTTCCCATAACCACTATTATATAATCATTTTGATAAAACTAATATAGGGCATTAAATCTAAAGAGTAGATACATGTACATAGGTAGGTACATATTCAGGGGATTTATGCGGAAATATTTAAATAAGAGTAGGTATGTTTTTCTAACAATGTAGGCACTACCTACTATGTATTTAGAAGAAGTTCTAAGTTTGATTACCATGCACTTCGTAGTGCACAATAGAAAAATAAAAATATCAGTTTCAAATTCAGTTAAATAAGTGATAAACAGCGTTTATTGTAATGCTCCATGGTACACATTTTTGGGTTTTCCATGAATCGTATTGCATAGATTCTTGTCTATCAGGACAATGCATACCAATGTTACAAATTTTACAAACTTTGGCTCCCGTGATTGTCGAAGAATAGCCTTACATCCCTTTGTCCAATTTTGACCAAACTTCACAGAATAGCCTTCGTACAAAGATTTCATTTCATTTTATCAAAATGTGAGTTCATATATCTACCAATACCACGATTTTTACATGGACAGTGCCACGCCCCTTTGTCCAATTCTTTTTATATACAAACCTGCTACAGAAGAATATACCTTTATAGAAAAAAAGAATCATCAAATTCGGTGTAGCCAAACTCGAGTTATAAACGGTATATAAAAAATAGATTACTAGCAGTCCCGTGATGGTCTTGCTTGTGTTATTTGGGGCTACCCGCCTGATGCTGTCATTTCCGGTCTGGAGATACTCGTGAGCTATTCGCTCGTTACCAACTGATTGGTTTAGTGCGTCTATATGTTAAAGTCGTTAACAAATTCTCCTACATATTTTTATTCCTTTTTGATTTTCATTTTCCCTCACTTTCATGTGATCGTTGATCAATGGTTAGAAAACGGGCTTAGATTATCCGTTTTGGGCTGTGCGTTGATGACTAAGTTATTTAAAACAAACAATAGCTTACTTAATTGCATAGCAAGAATCTTCTTATCTGAACTGCAAGTTTCTAAATACATATTCATCAATTTCCTACATACTACATAATAATCCATATTAGGTAGGTACATACTACAATAATACATATTTTAAATTTATATAGGGATGATTTGGATGATTGCTGCAATAGCATTCAGCGTAGCACTGCGACCTGCGTATAGCTGCTCCTAAAATAATTGTATCTAAATACAAAAGGTTAATTTGGGGTTTAATATAAACAAATGAACTCAAACTGTCAGCCTACAAATCGCATACCTACTTATGCACAGTTTGAAACAAACTGCTAGAGGTACAAACGAATCCGTCTTGTCGTTAAGACTACAGCTACCTACCACCACGCAGACAGACAGACAGAATTGCGAGACTCAGTTATTGAGCTGTACCTACTACCATCTTAATATCATAATTAATTGATCTAAAAATTTGTACTTAAAACAATATCATTCTCACACTACATACAATATGAGAAAATTGAAAATTTAGATCGATCTGGGGACGTGATTTTATTTGTTAAGAACCAACCAAACTCCCCCACTAGTGCACCTCACATGCTCACCCACCCTATAATAATTTTCAAATCATCATAACCTACCCTTGAGACCTAAGTCCAAAAGCCACGATCATGACACCAAATGCTACCCATAAATCCAAGAAATACAAAATACGTATTGTTAAAACTCCGATCTATGATTTCATATTTCTCCTTTCCACATTGTTATCCTCTTAAATATCAATTCCAATCGTCATCACTCAACAGCACCACACTCATCATCATGCTAAAAGTACTCTCCTCACACACCACCACTATATGCGAAAAGTATAAATCGATCCGATCTTTCATTTCACATTCCTTCTTTTCATATTGCTATTCTCATAAATGCTAAAAGTACACTTCGCCTAACCACCACCACCACTAACTACCTGCGAAAAGTACCCACTTACTTCCACTCCTTAGCCTTACTACTGGAGAATAAAAGACAACAAAAATAATAATTGTTCTTTCTCTTTCATCTGCATGTTGTCAATGAGACGAATAAGAAAAGAAGAAGGCATCATTTAATTTCGTTTCAAATAATCCAATACAACTACCATGTTCGATTTGAGTAGTTGGTCTCAGAGGTGGTTGGTGGCGCTAGTGCATAAATGCGAAGTGATAGTACTATAGTGTCTATATACAATGCTATCACTCACTACCAAATCTGTGTGTTCAACATCGTTTTCACCAACACATGTATCCATGTATCTATCGTCGATCTCACTCGAACCAACGGCGTGGGTATGGGTATGTATGTTGACTTTGGGCAACGGGACGTCGGCGCCGCCGCCAACGACATCCATAATTTTTTTTTTGTCTTCGATAGATAAAAGTTCAGACGGTAAAATTAAATGATTATTAATCGATAATCCCGGATCAATGGGATAGAGTTTGTTAAAAGGATAACCTTTTTCTTTAGGCTTAGAGCCCATTGTAGCACAATTAGAGATATTTAAATTATTTTTTTCACAAGTCAGAGCACTCGGGAGGAGGAAAAACACGTCCGTTCACAACCGATCGATCGAGACGAATCCAAGCAGCTTTGCTTTGACGACACACTTTGACAGTTGAATTGTTTACGTGAAACAATAAAAAAGGATTGCTGCTACACGAAGTAGAAGCATCGTTTAAAGGACGTCGTTGGATCGTTTTAGCCTACGCGCTTAAACCTACACAAAAATTTCCGAAATATATTCCGCGAGCATTATTATTATTTTCTGACACTATCGCGGTGGAAAACGAATTTTTTTAGCAGGTTAATAAATTATCCGAAAGTATAATACCTAATTTATTGACGTTTGCTTTTTGCTAGAAAGTTGAATGTAAAATTCGAAAAATTTCTTTTTTAAGATTGGAGTTAGGTGAACTTCTCTTTTCAATACTTCCGCAAGTGTCAGAAAATTATCCGAGAAGAATTCTTAAGTCCAATCCCCGATTTTTTCGGGAACTACCACTTTATGTTAAGTCTCTGTTAAAAGAATGTTGCTGCAATCTGGCAGTACCTTTGTGGAAATTGAGCACGTAGGGTAACTGAGCACTGAGCACACTAGTGTCAAATATTTTACAGGGGAGGGGATTCTTCAAGTTTTTTCGCTGTCATCAGAGTTGCATTGCGTGATGTCAGTCACTTTTCTTATTAAACTTTCCGCAAAAATTAATTTCTATTCGTTTTAAACCAGAAAATAAATTTTTATTAAACGGTTAATAATAGTGAAAGCATTAATAATGTTGCGTGTAGCTTACGAAACTGCAAATAGGTAAATATCAATGGTGAAAACTGATTGAATACTTGCCGGTTCTTAAGCAACTAAAATGTATAACATACATAACGTTTTTCCAATAAAATCCAACCAAATAGGCAAAGCAGAAAACGTGTGGTTGCTCTATCAACGAAAGTTATATCCTTAAACTACTCCACGCTTTATGACAGAAAGGCAGTACAAAGGAAGCCATTACTTAATGTGTATGGACAAAGATTTGGTCCGACTCCACCACCACCACATTCAAGGGGATATGGAATGTTGGTGGTGCGTATCCTACGAGGAGCACTTAAACTTCGATATTTAGTGCTCGGTGGTGCGATAAGTGGAGGTTTGACACTCGGTAAGGTGCGTTTACAATTTTTTTTTGTAGTTATATAACTTCACCACTAAGCACTAAATCAATTTGACTACTTGTAGAAATATGACGAGTGGAAGGATGGTTTACCCGACTTAAAATGGCTAGAAGATGCCCTGCCCCAAAGTGAGAAGTGGAGCAGTTTTTCCAGAAGGCTTCTAGAGGTTGGCGGTTTGGTGAAGGACGCCATTGAAATAGGTAATAATAATGTTTATAATTGTTTATTGTTTAGTTACAAACTATATATATGATATTCATAGTATAAAATGAAAAGTTCTTAAGAGCAAATTTGTCATTGCAATGGACCATTTTACACTAGACATCAGGTCAAAGGTTCAAGAATTTGGAAATCCACATAATCTGACCACGCTTTATTTCCTTGCCTATAACCTTTGGTCCCAGATACTGTACATCCAACCTTCCCTTTATTAAAACTTTGCCGTCAGATATCTGTTTAGGTAAGTAGCGCTTCTACCTTCCTAATGTAGCTGATAATGCATTCAGCAGAGGATTTCAATAGTTATACCGCAAAATGCCGGGCATTCACATATGGATATGATGTGTTCGGCTGTTTCGTCTTCTTCAAGACATAGGCCCCTATTGTGAGTGTCGATTGTTGATCGTTGATCGACAAATATTGTCGATCGATAGACGACTATGATTGTCGATTGCGATTGATATCTGTCGATTTGACAGTCGCTTGTAGTCATTACAAATGTCTGCTTTCTCTGGAAAGTGAAAACATCGACAATCGACAATTGTAACGATCGCTGATCGACAATCACAATAAGGGCCATAGTCTGCACTCCGGTGAGTCGACTAAATGCATTTTATTTAGGTTTGGGTGATATCGCAGACCGTTGTGACCCATTAGGTAGCCTACTAAGTTTTTGATATCATGCCTACGAAGTATTTTATTGGCATCTGCTTTGAAGGGCTGAATAGCTCTTTTGACCTGTTTGAGGTCTGGGATGTTCTCCCAATATGAAATACATTTGTTTTCTTCCCAGCTTTTTATAGCCAGATTTATAGCTGATTTGGGGATCGAACAGAAGGGTTCAGATCCAATGAAAGGGATTTCCGAGCCTTTTCTGGCTAGTTCATCAGCTTTTTCGTTTCCTTCAATCCTCTTATGGCCGGGGACCCACCATAATCTGGTTTTGTTCCTGGCGCTAAGTAATTAAAGGGAATTGAAGCAGTGCAGTACTGATTTGGAGTCAATAATGTGTGAGCTATGGGCTTTTAGAGCTGATTGACTGTCCGTGAATATATGGATTTTAGCGCCTTTAATACCTGTATTGTGTATAAGGTTTGCGCATTCTTTAATGACATAGAGCTCTGCTGAAATACACTGGAACTTTTTCCCATATATATTGAGACGTACCCGGTTGTGAT
The DNA here is from genome assembly GCA_949372485.1 of Cheilosia soror. Lineage (NCBI taxonomy): Eukaryota > Metazoa > Arthropoda > Insecta > Diptera > Syrphidae > Cheilosia > Cheilosia soror. Next base: position 25,958,683 of record OX443564.1, read on the forward strand.
CTTCGTGGAGAATCTTTTGTTGAAGCATAGTGTCTTTGGTAAGCGGTCTGTAACCGCACAGATCATGTCAAGTTCTGGAGGTCCGTGGAGTTTTTATTTTTGGGACGAATGGAAGGGCCCTAAAATTGTTCGCCGAGTAAGTACGGCTGAATTAAGAAGCTTTTTCAGGACAGTTATACTTTCAGATGTTTCAGACGATCGCGAAAAAATCGTGTTTGTGTTTTTCCGAAGAAAAACCTGCCTAAGTTAATCATTTTATTAGTTTCAATATAAAGAGTAGTACATGCGTTTAATTTTAATCTCAGCTAATTGGGTAGGTATATTCGACAAAATTTGTCCTCTGTATTTTCTTCTAAGCTCTTTTCTTTCCGAGATCCTGACAATAGACAGAAGGTACATTCACTAGTATTTGGTGTATTCAGATAATTATATTTGTTAAATTAATAATTTGTTAAACCTTACTGTACTAAAAGCCTCCCTGTCGTTGTTTGTTTTGCATATCTAGATCCAAAACTAAAGCAACTCGGGGAAGAAAAATTAGCCGAGTGGAGAATGTGGTTTGATACCCGGTTGGACGATGCTATTGAGGCTGCTGATCAAGGAAACATTATCATTGAGGAATGTATGTTATACATTAATAAAAAAAAAACTACCACTTTTATTCATTTTTGTTCATAATTAAGTAGTAAGCACTTTTATAACAGCAAATATAATTTTCTGAATACTACCATTTGAAGGATTCTTTAAATTGATCTTTACATACATGACTCGTTCATAAAAATAATTTAAATGTAATTTAACAATTTTTCATTTATTTTAATTGTATTTTTTTATATAGGTCCCCATTTATGAAAATCCTTAATACGTATTTTATTTCAGCAAAAGACGATATAAAGTCAAAAACAATTGTTAACGCCATCGGGCTGTCCACCGATGAAAGCCGTAAAAAATATGGTAAGCGTTATTATTTGAATAATGTTAATGCTCACTGACGTGTGTTGCTTGAATAGAGAAACTGCAGACGCAGGTGGAGACGCTACAAACTGAAATTATGAACGTTCAGATAAAGTATCAAAAAGAACTCGAAAAGATGGAGAAGGAAAATCGAGAGTTGCGTCAGCAATTTCTAATATTGAGATCGAATAGAAAAACCTCAATGAAAAAAATTAAGAAATCTCTAATTGATATGTACTCAGAAGTTTTGGATGAGCTGTCTGGCTACGATACTAGCTACTCCACTGCTGATCATTTGCCAAGGGTTGTTGTAGTTGGAGATCAAAGCAGTGGCAAGACATCAGTACTTGAATCCATCGCCAAAGCAAGAATCTTTCCACGTGGCAGTGGAGAAATGATGACCCGGGCTCCAGTTAAGGTTACTCTATCGGAAGGTCCTTACCACATTGCACAATTCCGCGATTCCGATAGAGAGTATGACTTAAACAAAGAGTCCGACTTGGCCGATCTGCGGAGAGAAGTAGAGCTGAGAATGCGCGCCTCTGTTCGTGGTGGTAAAACTGTCAGTAATGAAGTCATTTCAATGACGGTGAAAGGACCTGGTCTTCAGAGAATGGTTCTGGTCGATTTACCCGGAATCATATCGGTGAGTTGTGCAGATCTTGTACAAATTAAGATAAATTTTTATAATATTTCTACAATAATAGACGATGACCGTTGATATGGCAGCAGATACAAAGGATTCAATCCACCAGATGACAAAGCATTATATGAGCAATCCCAATGCAATAATATTGTGCATTCAAGATGGGTCCGTTGACGCCGAAAGGAGTAACGTGACTGATTTGGTGACTCAGTGTGATCCATTGGGAAGGCGTACAATATTCGTACTCACTAAAGTGGATTTAGCCGAGGAGCTGGCAGATCCAGAGAGGGTGGGTATTTATTGTATTTATTGTAATGGCTCTTCGATTTATTTTATATTTTTTATTAGATAAGGAGAATACTCTCTGGGAAGCTGTTTCCCATGAAGGCTCTAGGATATTATGCGGTTGTTACCGGCAGAGGAAGAAAAGATGACAGCATTGAGGCTATCCGTCAGTATGAAGAAGACTTTTTCAAAAATTCCAAACTCTTCCAGTAAGTTGTACTTCACCCACACAAATAAACAAATAAACAAATCAGCCATTTAGCCGTAGAGGTGTGATAATGCCCCATCAAGTGACGAGCAGAAACTTGAGTTTAGCAATCTCGGATCGATTTTGGAAAATGGTTCGTGAAACCATTGAGCAGCAGGCGGATGCTTTCAAGGCAACCAGGTTTAATTTGGAAACGGAATGGAAAAATAACTTTCCAAGGTTGTATTTATCTATCTGAAATCCGTGTATATGCATTAATTTCCAATATGCTTTTTGCAGACTAAGAGAATCTGGAAGAGACGAATTGTTTGACAAAGCCAAAGGGGAAATTCTGGATGAAGTTATCAGCCTATCACAAATATCTGCAAAGAAATGGGAGGAGGCCCTGAACACCAAACTTTGGGATAAACTATCAAATTATGTGTTTGAAAACATATATCTTCCGGCTGCTCAGTCAGGTTCTCAAAGTAATATTATAGTAGTATAAGAAAGTTTCGTTTTTGTAGTCCTTGTGGATCAGCCTCACGTTACCGCATCAAATCGATTCGATTCAATCAAATGCTGCATGGTATTATGCTTGATCGAATACTGTATGTGCTTTCATGAGTTACATTTCACAGCATTACAGTGTCATTATCCCGTGGAATTTTCTTTACTGATTTATGTAGACGCAAAACTATGCATTTGGAAACTTATGTCATTCTCGTTTTTAGATTCGTTCAATACGATGGTGGATATTAAGTTAAGGCAGTGGGCCGAGCAAGCCCTTCCCGCCAAGTCCGTGGAAGCAGGTATGTTAATACATTTTAAAAGGTTACATTTAAATTAGAAATTAATATTATTTAATTAGATTAAAATCTCAATTTTATTAAATTATGACTGTAGTAAGTTCGAAGTTGTCTGTTCGTTTACGATAAATTTACTGATGTTTCGACTACTTTAAGGAAAATTTACAGATATGCCCTGCATGAAGTAGTGCTTTCAATCAATCTACAATCCCAATGCAATGCCCCTTTCCCTTAACCATCTTCTTAAATATAGAAGGCGCTTTTGAATGACCGTTGTGTCCATACTGAATCGATCCAAGAGTCGCTCATAGAAGTAGGTGTTGAGGATTTTGTTGGTACATGGATTATTTCCAAGCTCAAATCAAGGACAATTCAGGAAAAGCTAAATAAGAGTCTTTTACCGAAATTGGGAAACAGAGGCACACCTCAAAGGGAGTGATCTCGCCTCTATTGTGGATTGTGGCTCTTATAAAAATCCTGCTAAGCGGGTGGCGTGGTGGTATTAATTATTAGTAGTATCGAGATTGTTTTCTGACATGATACATGAAATCATGGAGTTGGGGTGATATTATGCGAAAAACAGATTGGCACAGCAACAGCAACAGCAACTTTGACAGCCACAGCGCACTTTTTAGAGCCCCTGCTTTTTAATGGCTGAAGTTACATTACCACAGCAACATCGACATCGACGTTAGAGCTAAGTCCTAAATTCAATGTTGCTGTGCAAATGCTACCAACACCACGGTGACTTTTTCAGTTTTCTCAACTTTCGAATGCTGACATACTGAAGATGCAGCATCATTACCAGATATATAAAAAAGTTTCAGCAGTCTACAAATTATTCTTATGAAAATTATTTAGAAAATACTATTTTAATTTTCTTTTGATTTAAATTGCCTTTTATTTTCGATTGGCAAAAGAAATCAATTCTTTTTTGTGATCTGCAGACGTCAAATTATTTACTGTGGTGGGACGTGATTTTGAATTCTAGTTTTATCTACTATATTGCAATGTGGAAACGAGTTATCTACTAATTCAATCGTCGTGAGTTGTGTTAAAATTAATGTTTGACAAGCTATTAAAAGAAAAGTACATACAAATTTTGATTTGATGTTTGATTGGGCAGCAAACATCTGAAAAACACTGTCGAAAATGACATCAGATATGTTTTTCGAATTTTATACTTTAGCTACCACCAAGTATCTATACTGGTACATACCTGCTGGTACTAAGTACGTGATTTGCTCTAACATTTTACAGGTCGTCATGTACCTAATATCATTTTTTCGCTTTTACCATTTATTTTGGAAGATATAAAAGGTAATCTGGTAATGCTGCGTTGCAATCAACTCACAAAAAAATTTGTTTTCCTCCCTTGACAAAGTTGCTGTCGATGTTTCCAATGTGTTTCATGCGACTTCTGCTGTTGAAGTTGCTGTTGCTGGTGCTGTGGTAATCTGTTTCTCGCATAACTCTATAGCCAGGGGGCCAACTATGTAATTCGATTCTACAATCAAAATGTTCGAATTCGGAAGATTCGTACTCTGTAACTCTATAGCCAGCGCTCATATTCGAAAATCGAACGGACCTCGAATTGTCTATTTGTCTAGAGAATGATCTAAATGTGCAAACATAAAGACATCTCAGTTTAAGATTCTTGTTCAATACATGACAATGCATCCCGACTTATCTAAAGGATTTATCCCGAATTCGCCTTGCCTCAATTTGACCATTGCAGTCCTCATTTTCTTCGGTAAAAAGTCAAATTGCGACACTGTCCATGTTGATTTATCACCTACTCACGAATCACAACAAATGATTATTTCGTTTTATTCAAAAGTCTGTCAAACACAATGCGAGACTCGTTCGAAAGTCGGAAATTGTTTGGGAAAAAATTGGCATTACTTACATTCGATTCTAATTTCATACATACATAGTTCCGTTTGAAAGTAGAATCGGAACCAACTTTCGAATAGAATCGAAAGTAGAATCGAATTACATAGTTGGCCCCCAGTATACTTCTTTTGGTTCGATCTCAGATTGCCAATCGAAATTAGCATAAAACTTTCAACATCAATAAACTGAGACAGGCCGCTATGGTCAAGTCCTACCGAAAAAAAAAATCTGTGAGGTTGGCATCCTAGTCGGAATGGGAGCAAAACACCGCAACAGGAGAACTCGATTTTACGTATTATAAATAAGTGAGGGTTGCTATAACTAAAGGGGTAATGCCAACGCAAAAAAAAAATACAAAGTGACAGCTGACAGTTTGGGGTTGGTAAAAATGGAGCGCTATACGAAAGAACAATGCAATTTTAAAAATAATGAAGGTTTATCAGCTACAGTCCGCAATTTTCGAACAAAAACATCTTCAGTGATGAAGCTCATTTTCATCGTGATCGTCAAAATTGTCGCGTTTGCTTCGAGAGAGCAAGTTATTATCCCTCCACTGAGAATCTTACTAGTTTTTACTCAACAAATTTCTTTGCGTAAGAATTGAAACAACTGTCACTGCGTGTAACGGCTATTTGTTTTTGTCGCTGATTTCCTGCGATATGAGAAACAAATTGGTATGAAAATGGTATCAGAAGGCGGGAAATAATGTAGCTTTGTTTTTCTTCTCGAATGCATGTAGTTCAGTCAGTAAAAACGCTTCCACAAACTTGGATTCATACTCACATGAAATTTATTGAAAACAAGATGCATCTGTCATTTTTCATAGTTAGTACAAAAGCGTTCCCTAACATTTTCGTACGATTTTCTCTTTGAGAGAGAATCCATCCCCACTATTGTCATTTTGACAGTCTTTTCCATTTTTACTACAAAAGTAAAGGAACAGACCAAATTAATGGTGTTCGTTATCGTGACATGATAACCCAGTTTTTAGTGCCTTAATTTCAAGATATATTCAATTACTGCATAAGTCATTTCCTAATCGTGTAATCGGCCGTTTTTGCGATCAGAATTGGCCATCGATATCTTGCGATTCAACGCCATTGGACTTTTTTCTTTGGGGTTTTTTACAGTAAAAGGTCTGTGCAAAGAAGCCCACGACCACCAACGCTTTGAAAGAGGATATTGGGAGGTGTATTAATGTAATTCAGCCACATTTATGCGGAAAGGTCATAGAAAATTTCAATAAAAGGGTACGTACTCTATGCATTTTGGGTGAATTATGGGACACCCTTTAATTTATTTAATATATTGCTGCTATTGATGGATACTACCTTCTTTCTTTCTTTTTTTTTTCATAAATAAATGTATGAAAAGTTTTACTGGTTGTTTTTCAAAATTATGCAAACAAAATTTAAAAAAATATATATTAAATACAAGGTTTGGTTCGAAAAGCATTGTCTTTGAACTGTTTAGCTGAAAACTGAGTACAAGGTATTGTTTAGGACAGGAGTTCCCTAACTGTGCGTCGCGACGCCCTGGGGCGTCGTGGCGCTATTCTAAGGGCGTCGCAAGTTTTATTTTTTCACTGCTGTAAAACTCCAAACAGGAAAAGCATTACGTTTCTCTTTACGAATACTAAGCGAAATCCAATAGTCGAAGATTAAGCTCGTTTGTGTTTAGCGCATTTCCAGTCAGACTTGCTTCGTGGCTGTCACTCAAAATAAAATAAGGGTTTTTTAGTTGGTGTGGGTCGTTGCCAGCCAGATTCGTCGAGAGCATTCTCGTGGTCCATGAGAGTGTACAGGAGAACTCGAGGCTGTCAATTCGACGTGCATAAGAAATCGGCCTTTCGCATATTCCAACATGGCGAATTATGCATCGAGACTTGGGCTTACGCTACTACAAGATCCAACTAATCCAGGAGCTCAAAGTTAATAAATATAGACAAAGCCGTTTGTTCGCTGACTTGGCATCGGAGCGTTTGGAAGAGCTTATTAAAAACCTCTTTAGTGAAGCTGCAGTAGGGACAGCTTCACATATCTGTGCCTTTAAAGGGCGTCGCAAAAATATTTCAACCTCTCCAGGGAGTCGCAGTATGAAAAAGATTGGGAACCCCTGGTTTAGGATATAAGCATTTCCTACCAGTTACATTTTTAGATATGAGCAATTTTTTAAAATACCGTTACTGATGATTAGGGTAGAAATCGAAGGACGCAGTCATTTTAGAGAAAAACTGAGTTTTTTTTATCAAGTTAAGAAATGTAAACCTTAAACATGAGTTTTTATTTATACATATAAAAACTCATATGCCAATTTTCAAAAGTACCGTTATTAGAGTTTTTATTAGAGTTTATTAGGGTACAAACCCTAAATACGAAGTTTGAAACATATCCGTTTTATATTTGGCTTTAAAAATTTAACTTTAAAAACGGAATACAGAGTAGGGCCCCAGGTAGTATTCCCTTTAATAAAAATAATCTTTTTTGTTTTGAAAATTAGCTACATATTTATTTATTTATTTAGTAATATCTACCCCTGCGTCATAATCTTACCTATCGTCATGCTAATCCAACAGGTTGGGAATCACTTCAAAAAGAGTTTACTGATCTCATTGAGAAAGCAAAAAAATCCGCTGACCATGATGACATTTTCGATAATCTTAAAACTGCTGTTGTCGATGAAGCTATTCGACGTCATTCATGGGAGGATAAGGCAATTGATATGCTGCGGGTTATACAACTGAACACTTTAGAGGATCGTTTCGTTCACGATAAAAGTGAATGGGATCAAGCTGTTAAATTCCTAGAAACGTCGGTGAAAAATAAGTTACAGAACACCGAAGAAACTCTCAGTGAAATGTTGGGACCTTCTCAGTTCACGCGCATCACACGATGGAAATACCTAACAGAGGATCAAAGTCGACGACGCAGCGTTAAGGGCGAACTAGACAAGATACTACAAAGTGATGAGGTTGTATTCTGCTTATTGATCTAATTTCAAGTCAATCATAGTTTAATACATTTTAGAAACACCTTCCAACACTAACGTATGATGAGTTAACCACTGTTCGGAAAAATCTTCAAAGATCTGGGGTGGAAGTAGATACGGACTACATAAGGCAAACGTGGTTCCCAATTTATAGAAAGTAAGTACGCATTGTGCGATTTAATTGCTCAGAGATAACAGTTTTATTTTTAATTCAGACATTTCCTGAAACAGTCCTTAAACCGGGCGAATGATTGCCGAAAGGCTTTTTATCTGTACAGTCAGCAGGGTTCTGATTGTGAGGTACAAACGAATTTTCTTTATTCCATTCTACTTAGTGTACTAAAACCCTTGATTTGTTTTCATAGATAAGTTGTAGTGATGTTGTCCTTTTCTGGAGAATTCAGCAAGTAATCAAAGTAACGTCGAATGCATTAAGGCAACAAGTGATTAACAGAGAGGCGAGGCGTTTGGACAAAGAAATTAAAGAAGTCCTAGACGAGTTTAGTGATGACAATGAGAAGAAAGCCCAGCTTTTAACCGGAAAAAGAGTTACACTAGCGGAAGAACTGAGTAAATTTGCCTTCACTTTGCTGATAAACAAAATAATATATTAATTTCTTTTCATTTTACAGTTAAAGTGCGTCACATCCAGGAAAAATTGGAAGAATTCATTAATTCATTGAATCAAGAAAAATAGACACATACATAAGTTAATTAGATTCTTCTAGTCCACTGTAACTTTTATTACTATAATTTTGTATTTTACTTGCTTTAATTGTTTTCTAAGTTGGATATTTTATAGAAATTTAATTCGTATTTATTTACTTAATTGAAAAAAAAGAAGAACCCAAATAAATAATGTGAATAAAATTCAATATTAAAACTGTTAGTATGACGATTTATTGGGTAATTTTTTACTACTTACTTACTTACTCATCAGGCTTCCGACCCGTGAAGAGTATCTGCCTGAGACACTGCAGCCTTCCATCCTCTACGATCCCGGGCAAGCTGCTTCCAGTTGTCGAGACCAAGCGCTCTAGCATCCGCGATGACTTCGTCTTTGAAACGGAGGTTTGCAGCTAGGTTCCAGAAATCGAGTGAAATCAAAATTGCAAATCGAGTGAATTCGTTTTCAGTGTTCTGTATTTCGAGCGATTCGGAAACTCTGATTTTTTTTCGAAATTACAATTTCACTTTGTCACAATTCCGAAAATTTTTAAAGCGAAATCGAATACAGTGGAATGCAGAGCACAAAAATTAATTTCCGATTTAATTTCGAGTGAAAGTGAAATGTGGAACCTAGCAGTCGGTCTTCCTTGTCTTCTTGAACCTGGAGGCTGGGATTCGAAGATCCTCTTAGCTGGATCATTATTGTCCATTCGCTCCATGTGGCCGAGCCAATGTAGTCGACGTGTTTTAGCTTTTTGGACTACACCCACATCTTGATACAGCTCATAGAGTTCGCGGTTGCATCTTCTCTTCCATTCGCCCTCCTCGCACACTGGACCAAAAATCCGCCGAAGTATTTTTCTTTCGAAGGAGCCCAGTATCAGCTCTCCCTTCTTGCTTATCGTCCAGCACTCGGCGCTATAAAGCAGAACCATTAGGATAAGGGTTTTGTAGAGCACACATTTCGTCCTTCGAGTTAGGAGTTTTGAACCCAGTTGTTTTGCCAAACCGAAGTAGCAACGGTTTCCTAGGCTAATTCTTCGCCGGATGTCCACTAGGGTATCATTCGTGGAGTTCATGTTTACTCCGAGGTAGGTGAACTCCTTAACTACCTCGAAGTTGTTGCTATCTTCAATCGCCATGAACGCTTCTATCACGGCACGCTGGAAACGACCAATGATATCAACATCGTCCGCATACGCCAGCAGCTGAACGGACCTGTTGAAGGTAGTGCCGTCCGTGTTGACACCTGCCCTTCTCCTTGCCGAAATCCGTTGCAAGTTTGAAATAGAAGCTGCTTCCAAACTGCACGTTGCAGCGCGTGTTTTCCAGCGTCACGCAACACAGCTGAATCAGTTTATGCTATCATACGTCGATGAAAATTGGTGGTGTGTTTCGACTTGAAATTCGTTAGTATTTTCCAGGATTTGCTCAGTGTGAAAATTTGGTCTACTATAGTCCATCTGCAGGACCGGAAGCCACACTGGTACGTGCCGATTAGTGTGTTGCAGAACGGTTTAAGGCGTTCACACAGAACGTTAGATATTCCTCGATAGTTCTTGCAAGACAGGATCGTCTTTTTTATAGATGGGGCATATGAAGCTGATAGTCCAGTCGGGCATGTTTTCTTTCACCCATACTTGGTTGATGATTCGGTGCATGCTCCCTACCAAAACATCACCACCGTATTTAAAGAGCTCCGCCGGTAAACCATCAGAACTGGCGGACATTTGTAAGTGTATAAAAATCCTGGGCCTAATAAATATACATATACCTTTATACACGCAAGAATGGGTTAATTTGAATAATTTCGATAACATTTTAGTGAAGTGGACTTTTATACAAAGTCAACTCATATTATTTTGTTCCGCATTTTCCCAGGGATCTACTGTGAGGATTGTTGGCAATAAATCCGCCAGCAATCCGTCACCTGATTAGCTATCGCTTTTGACAGCTTTTGGAATATGATAAGGCCTTTTCTAGCCTATGCGTTGATTGTTTGGTGGAGAGAGCTTTCGCGAAAATATGTGACTGCCTTCTGCACAAAACTTCAAAGAACAGTTTGTGTTGGCTGCACGGGTGCTTTCCCAAATACGCAGGACTCTGCTTGATCTACCTCCCCTTGATACCTGGGATACGTACGTGAAATACATATGCAACCCCCTGCTTATGGTCACTGTAGGGTTTGGAGTGGGTACAAGATTGGGTATAATGCAAAGTTTATATTATGTTGTTTGCTTAATTTTCTAGGTGAAGTTAAATTTAAGTTACAAGAAGAAAGACCGACAGTCGACATTTTAAGTGTCGAGGTTTTAAACTTTCGATATTCCTAAAAGTCGATAAAAATGTTGTCGAGATTTTAGCGAGTGGCAAAGTCGACATTATTAGTAACCAACAGGCGCAACAGGCGTGTAGACGACACCCTAGGCCTAGCTTCTCAAAACCATTCGTTTGTGAGTCCTTTTTTATTTTTGGGACGAATGGAAGGGACTTACAATTTTATGCTCAGTCCGAACGGCTGAATTGAGAAGCTTTTTCAGGACAGTTATACTCTCGGATGTTTGTCAGACATTCGCGAGAGGTGGCGCAGTGGAAAATACCTTAAGATGTACTCTTAATTAGTGTTTTTCGGGGATCGAACCTGGGACCCTATATAGTCCAGCACACTTACTATCATCCCATCTCACTTTCGTCTTATTTCGACATTCTAAAATCGACATATTCTCTGTCGATATTTTTATCAGTCGATATTTTTCTTAATCGATATTTTTTTCTTTTCGACTTTTTACAGTCGAAATTTTTAATATCTACTAATCGGACCCAACTTTTATCAAGGGTGTTACTATCGAAGCAATCTACGTCTCAGGCTGGGTGGTTTTTGGTATAATCCACACTGTAATTTCGATGACCTTGCACGACACTTATCCTACGACCCTAGTTATGCCCTAGGATATGCCGTCTGATGCAATGACACCGGAACTTCGGCTGTTGTGCAAATTTAGAGTCGACTTTCCTTGCGTTCAGGACTGGCTTCAAACAGTGTCTGAGCCTGATTTGGGATGTAGTCGTATTTTCACGGATGGCTCCAAAAATAGTCAAGACTTCACTACTTGTTAGGCAAGCATGCCTCTATTTTTCAAGCGGAGATTTATTCTATCCTAATGGCAGCCGAATGTAGGCGCAGTAGCGCAGTGGTTAGTGTGCTGGACTACTGTGCGAGGGATCCCAGGTTCGATACCCGGAAAAACACAAATTACATCTTAGTGTTTTTTCTACTGCGCCACCTCTCGCGAACGTCTGACAAACATCCGAGCGTATGACTGTCCTGAAAAAGCTTCTCAATTCAGCCGTTAGGACTCGGCATCAAATTGTAGGTCCCTTCCATTCGTCCCAAAAATGGAAACTCACACAAACGGATGGTTGCGAGAAGCTAGGCCTGTTGCGCCAATTTTTTATTTATTTTTTTAATGGCTGCCGAATATATTGTTAAGAATAGATGGCGGGGTCGGAGTATCTGCATCTGTATCGATAGTCAAGCTTTGCTTAAGGCTTTGCTCAACCCTGTTACCCGTTCCAAAATAGTTCGAGAATGCAAGAATTCGTTGAACTCTGTCTCAAGGCTGAACTCTTTGACCCTTGTCTGGGTCCCAGGTCACACTGGGATTGCTGGAAACGAGATATCCGATCGGATTGCTAAGCAAGGCTCAGAGGATAATTTCTCGGGACCAAACCCTGTGCTTCTTCTTCCTGCGTCCTCGGTCAGGGATTTCATTGACGATTAGGTCTCAAACGAAAACAATCGTTTATTGCAGGCTGTGGCCATGGTGTAGTGGTTAGAGTCATTGCTTGTGACCCGAGCGGCGTTGATTCGAGCGATTTTTGGCGCTGATGTGGTGAGTATGCTGATACTGTAAGCTCTTCATCGCTGAAGTGCATTTTTGGCTTTCTATACGAAAGTCGAAGAAATTCCAGTAAAATGGGTAATACTGGATTTGCATCCTGGTAGTACAATAGACCAGTTACGTCTGAGTTCTCCAGTGAAGTGTTTCCTAACCCGACAAAAAAAAATAGCTTCAGCACCGCTCATCTCGTTCCTCTTCTGTTTCCAAAAATAGAACTATCGTATCCGTTATTATTTTATTTTTTATTGAAATCACTTTTAAAATTTGCCCTCGACGCTACACATTATTTGTATTCACAAATAAAACACAGACAGTGAAACTACCTTTTCTAAAAACCAAAAACATGTCGATAATTATCGGCGGATTCCACAATAGCTGTAGAAAGTGAAAGGGAATTGAACAGGTGAAGTGAAACTCAATTCCGACTGATTCCACGAATGAATGTTGAATGTTCTATTTATGAAAATGCGTTTGGACACTAGGTCTATTTAATGCCAAAGTAATCGTATGGTTTGGGACCTACGAGTGCCATTTCTTTTATCAGTATGCTGATCTTTTCCATAATTTGTACCTCGTAAACAATATGGCCGACCAAAATCCCTATCGCACGTTAAATAGTGATCTTCCTCACCTATCATTGGGACTGAAAATCCCACTATTCTTACCTCGCAAATGCCCCAAAAGCTTAGATATTGAAGAGGCTATGTCAATTTCTTTGTCCATTTCATGAAGTAGATAGGGTTAAAATAATGTTAGATATTGTAGTATTTTTTTAATAATAATTAAAATTGAATAGAAACAAATGAAATTTAGTTCTAGATTGATTTTACATCATAGAAACTAATATACAAATATATTATACCAGAAATAGATTATACAGTGTACACAAATGCATAAATTACTTACAAAGTAACTACCTACATATTAATAACAAGGCTTATTCTTTTACTTACCTAAATACATATACATAATATTATTTATACTACGAATAATGTGTTCAGAGAACATAAAACAAAACGGTGTCTTTAACGTTTGATATATTTTCTCTTATAACATTCAAACTAGAAACGTATAATAAACATTTATGTAATAATTTATTAGTTTCTCATTCAATAAAAAAAAAGCTTATAATAGTTGCACAATTTGCACTATCTTCTCTTTCGTTGGCAGTCGTTTAAAAAGAAATTAAATAAGCAGGTAACTTTATTTTATTCTTAAAGAATTTTAAGTAGGACAATTTAAAATTGTCTTAAAGTCACTTAGTAAGGCACACCATCATTTAGGTAGTTGCTTAGTCTTTGATTAGGCTTGTTGCACCGCTTGTTTTCTTGCTCGCTCCTTTTCCCAATTGCTTACATATTTAAGTGGGTAACATAGGAATGCTGAAGCCGTAATTAAACCCCCAGCAAAATAAAAGGAAACATCGTAACTCTTGGTCATATCGAATAGAACCCCTGAAATTAAAAGAAAAAGTGATATTTTAGTTTCTTATATTTATTGTTGTACATAATAATATTCTAGTGCATGTCAAAAATACGGATTAATTTACCCTAGGCCTTGCTTACACAACCACTCGTTTTTTTTCATAATTTTTAAGATAATGAAGGTCCTACAATATGTCAGATCTTAATTTTATAAGCTCACAATATGGTGAAAATTTCCATAATAATTTGATCTATTTGTTTATTCATTTCACTCCCTTCCTCCCGTCCTCCCTTGTTCTCGATCCTCCGCCATCGACTCCAAATCATCAAGGACAATCCCCATATGGGTAGAGGAGAGATTATGGACTTCTCATCCATCTCATCCTGGGTCTACCTAGAGGACGCCTGCCCGATGGTACGTATTCCATAGCACGTGGGATCCTGGTGCGGGACATGCGTTTAACATGACCAAACCACCGAAGCATGGACCGCTCCGTCCGGAGAAGTAGCTGCTTGACATTTGGGTTCCTCACGTATTCTGGCATTTGAAATTGAGACCCTAAAGTGCTTCTAAACATTGAGGGCACCTCCTTTTTAAAGTTGTTAAAGGCTTTTACTTAACTTAATGAAAAGTTTGTTATGTTCAAATCTTTGCATGCTTGTATACGGTCCTGATGACAATAAACTAATAGTAAAAAAAACAAGCTTTTGTAAGTAGGTAGATATTAAACTGCACTAAAAACAAAAAATAAAATTATAAAATTTAAAATTATACAGTCCGAGATGGACTTGGGTCTCAATCGACAAACGCCTCCAGCCAGCACGACCTTTGGCCAGCTGTCTCCAGTTTCGCACTCTAAGTTATGGCTAAGGTCCGCTTGGATTTGCGTGCGCCACCTAGTCGCGGTCTTATTCTACTGCGCCGTCCCTCGGGAGCGGATTCGAAGATCTTCCGGGCCGGAGCATTGACCTCCATTCGCTCTACATGACCCAGCCACCTCAGTCGTGACTTCCAGTCTTCTGGCTAGGACGACTTCACCGCGCATCCCGTACAGTTCATCGTTGTATCTCCTCCTCCATTCACCGTCTGTGCAGACAGGACCGAAAATTCGAAGAATTTTCCTCTCGAAGCAACCGCTTTTGATAGAGTCCCTGCCTCTGCACCATAAAGAAGGACTGGGATGATTAGGGTCGTATAAAGAGTCACTTTAGTTGTCCGAGAGAGGGTTTTGCTACTCATTTGCTTTCTTAGCTCAAAGAAACAGCGATTAGCAAGAGTTATTCTTCATTTAATCTCAGCGCTGGTGTCATATGTCATTGCCTGAGTTCAGAGCGGAGCCTAGGTAGACAAAGTCCTTAACTACAAGGTGGCGAAAAAGTAATCCTCCTATCAGAAAATGCTATAAATTTTGCGATTGGCCCCTAATGTCAGTTCTGTTTTGACATTTGTGTAGTAAACACATGCTAAATACACGTTAATAAACAATGTTACGCTACACTGCTCCAGAACGCGGAATATTGGTGACTATTTATTTGAGCAATAATCGGTCGGTGACTTTGGCACAACGTGAATTTCGTCGCAGATTTCCTAGCCGTCCAACGCCTACTGGTGAAACACTGCGACGTTTAGCCGCTCGCCTCGAAGAGACTGGCACAACACGAGATGCTGCCAGGCGTGGCAGACCCCGGAGTAGCCGTTCTGCAGAGAATATTGCTGCTGTAGCCTAAGATGTCATGGAAGCGCCGTCGATATCGACCAGACGACGTGCCACGCAAATGGGTATCAGTCGACGGTCTTTACAGCGAATGTTGGTACAAGATTTGAAGATGTTTCCGTACAAAGTCCAGACGGTGCATCAGCTGTTAGCTGCTGACCGCCAATCGCGTCTAACATACGCTCAAGCCATCCTTAATCACCACCAAGAGGAAGATGATTTTTCATCAAAAATAATCATGAGTGATGAGGCGGAGGCCCATTTCCATCTTAGCGGGTACGTAAATAAGCAAAATTTACGCTTCTGGGGCACTGGGCACGCTCAAAGACACTGTATGGTGTGCTGTTTTTTTCGCTGGAGGAGTCATCGGACCTTTTTTCTTCGAAGACGTCGCGGGCCAAACGGTTACTGTGAATGGTGAGCGCTACAGAGCAATGATCAACGAGTTCTTTCTGCCTAATCTCCCGTTTTGGCGATTTGCACTGGCCAGCAAGATCGCCTGATTTGACCGCTCCAGACTTCTTTTTGTGGGGCTTTTTGAAGTCGCGGGTTTATGTCAACAAGCCTCAGACTCTTGCAGCTCTTAAAGACAATATCCGTCAAGAATGTGAGGACCTATCGCCGGAAGTTTTGGCCAAAGTGATGGAAAATGCCATAAAAAGGGATCAAATGACAATCAACTGTGGCGGCGGCCATTTTCATGACATCATATTCTCCTTGATGTAAAAAAAATTAAAAGACCAAATAAAAATAATCCACAAGAAGAATCAAAGTTTTTCATTTTTTTTTTAAATTACAGCCAAAAAACATCGGAAGGTTATTTTTGCGCCACCTTGTATATACCTCAAAGTTATATCTGTCTATAGTAACATTCTTTGGGAGACGTCGGTGCCATATACCTTGCGTCGGTGTTGGGTATCCTTTCTTGATGACAGCATAAGACTTTGTCTTGCCCTCATTGACAATTGACACGGAGGCAGCGTGTCAACTGGCTCCTTAAACTCGAAATTTTGAAAATTTGTTGTTGCAAATTTTTACTTTATACATTTTAATTTTTTTTATTAAAAAATTTGTATCATTGGAAAAATTTTGCTAAGCAACTTTTTTTACGTATGATCGACAATTTTTTTGTCAGAAAGAAAGCTGTGACCGTCATCCGACAGGAGGGGCTAGCACATGAGGTAAATGCTTTTGGCGGAAGAAAATGTTTGCAATGGCTTCGGTGACGGTGGAGTTTTTGAGGATATCTCACTTTTTATGCCCGGATCTTCAATACACAAAGAAAGAATTGTCTTCGATATAATGTGCATCAATAAACAAGTTAATAAACTTTATCAAATCATCATGTAATGGGTGAATATACCTTCATGTGGAGGGTATAATGAAACTTAGGCTTCTGTACGGATAAAAAAATCAATTAACTATGAGTACGCATTGACAAAAAAGTTCAAAAATACTAATCATAAATCATAACATCATAATTTAAATTTAATCTAGTTTTATAATTGATGTTAATGTAAGCCCTGCAGAAGTCATAAGGAGATAATCTACAATCTCGCAAGACTGCGAACAAAATACGGACGTTAATCACTTATACTATTTTCAAAATAATTCTAATAAAGCAAGTTAAAGAATATCGAAGAATCATAGACCATTCAGAGAAACACGAATTGTGAACAATGAAGGTATGTACATACAAATAATATCTAAACATTTACTGAGGTAAATTGAGATCACACTTTTCATAAGAATTTATGTAAGAACCTTATTGAGATAGTAAGTATTCAACATAAACTTCTTCTCGAAAATAGTTTTAACGGATTTTGCTATAAAATTCATACATATATAAATATTAAATAAACATTTTCTGAGACAATCCCTCGAATACATAAAATACTATTCTGGTAAAATTTTAAGGACAATTTTAATATTGATTTGTCCATTAATTTAAGCATTACCTAAAGCCAGTATTATTCAAAACTAGATATTACAAACGTCGTCATCTAAATAAATAAATAAATAGGTGGCGCAACAGACGGGTAGACACCCTAGGCCTAGCTTCTCGCAACCATTCGTTTGTGTGAGTTTCTATTTTTGCGACGAATGGAAGGGGCCTACAATTTTATGCCGAGTCCGAAAGGCTAAATTGAGAAGTTTTTTCATAACAGTTATACTCTCGGATGTTTGTCAGACTTTCGCGAGAGGTGGCACAGTAGAAAAAACCCTAAGATGTATTTGTGTTTTTCGGGGATCGAACCTGGGATTCCTCGCACAGTAGTCCAGCACACTAACCACTGCGCTACTGAACCCACGTCGTCCTCTAGGTAGGTCCAAAAAGAGAGGGTTAGATCAATTCCATAATTTTCCCTCTACCCGTTTATGATTTAGAAACGAAAACAGGTCCGTATAGGACTAAGAAAATGGCCAACGTGATAATCACGGTGATAGCAACTTTTTTGCAATCGTTTTTGCTAAGCTTCTTTGTATTTTATGGATTATCTTATAATGTAAAAGAATGCGCCAATTGACTATCAACTAACACCTTGGGGGATTCCACCCTGGACTGAAAAGTTCTACGAAGCACGATAAATCACCCTTATTCCAAGTGACGTTTTACTTTCATGCCATTTGTCTTTATTTGGGGCGTTTCATTTCAGAAGACTACGTCGCGCCCAGCGTAGACACGAGAAATGCGGTGCGTGCATTGTGGTGCGAGTAATGCGGCCAGATTGCAACATTAAACCTATGTTGGGAAATGTAGATGTCCAAAGTAGGCACAATTTCACGATAAATGCGTGCGTTGCGATATCTCCGTATCGCACGCATTGTTTGAATATCAAACTGGTTTGCCACGACACAGGGTACGATGTGTCGGCAAGTAGTTCACATTCCACATACGATCCAATCAAATTGATCTACAGCCCTGACAGATAAATGTTTCAATTAATTTGTTGTTGTTTATATTTTTCGAAAGAAATTCGTAGTTTATATAGTGTATCAATGTGTTGGGATAGTGATGAAGACGAGGTTCTAAGACATTAAGACAAATTATTCAGGTAACGAATAAATTCAATCCATTTGATGTACCAGATATAAATCAGTAAAAGAACAAACATTCATTTGGAAAACACAATTTAATAAATTATTTTCGGATTCAAAATGTTTTTTAGAATGTCTAAAGGTGCTAGTACACGATATGTAGCACGCCAAATATATATGTGGCTCTGACGTCACCAGATAGTCTACACATATGACACACATTTCGTTTGTAGCGCAGTGGCTACATAAAATTTTGCTAGTACACGGAATGTAGCACAGCGCTCAAATATCGGTTGGCTGTTAGTTATTCGTTTATGATGATGCTATCCGCAGTTTTATTGCCCTGTGTGCAGTCTTGCACTAACTGTAGGTACTAATTGTTTTATTGCATTGGGTGTGTTTAAGTTATCCCGTCGCGTTCTCTACTTTTATGACCCACAAAAAAGTAAATACCATGCTGCTCGTACAAAACACACGCACACAAACTGAAATGCTGATATTACATTCAAAAATCCATACGAACCGTGCAAGTAACCACTCGACATTACGTAGCGTATTGGCACAAATCGTATGTGCTAGGGTAGTACACGGAATGCCGAAAAGCCACACATGAGTGCCTCATATCGTGCCTCATATGTATGAGTACCTTATGTGAGTGGCACAAAGAGGGCTAGTACACGGTATGCAGCCATTGGCTCCATACGCTGACGTCAAAATTACGTCAGAGCAACATATATATGAGGCGCGCTACATATCGTGTACTAGGACCTTAAGAAAATCTTCATAGGGTGGAATAAACGATAAGGTCGTGAAAAGTACATGGTCGCCATCAGTGCCAGCGACATAAATTGCTGCGACTCGACTATGCGATTCTTAGCTGAGGGTAGCTACCAGAAGGGTACAGGAAAACATTTTAACTAAGGATTACCACATTCAAACATTATTTTAAAGTGATGCTAAAGCTCTATGCCAACCTTTTTATCTCTTGATGGTGGTCTAGGCTGGGTTATAGTCCCATTATACCCACTCGATCTTAGCATCAACATTTAAGGCTTTCCTTTTAAAATTAATTTGCCAATGAAATTTTTTGATATATCAAGTCCATTAAATTGGTTTGTTACTTTTAATGCTTAAAAAGGATCTAATTTAATTTACTTATTTGAATAAATTAACAATTCCAGTTGTTTTTCATTACTTGGCGTTGGCGTTCGAAGATTTTGTCGTTTTTCTTGTCGTTTTGTGGCATTCAACGCCTTATAGAATAACAATGAAACTTCTCATATGACGTTCGGCATACACTAGACTAGAGGGATCCATAAGGCGTTTAACGATAACTGGCGCTCAACGACGAAAAAACGCCACCCGTAACTCTAAATTTAAATTGGCGAGTTTTAAATCGTCGTAAACGCCAATCGGAATAAGGGTGAATATTTATATGTCGATTTTCTTTGGGCAAAAAAAAGCACTTTTTTTAAGATCACTTTTGCGAATCTCGATTCGATAGAGAGATTCGCACATACTTTCACCAATACCAAAACAAGTGACTCTTGTCAAACTTTGAGGTTAGTTATTGTTAGGGGAGACTGGGGCACATTTGAACGTGAGACACATTTGCACATTGCTAATAAAACAACATTATAAAACTATTTCAAAGTACATACTTATAAACCAAAATTTAAACTTGGTAATACCGTGTTCTTTAGTCGTCAATGACTTTCGGATGTCTTTGCAGTCGTGTCGCCTGGAAGTAGACGCATGAGGAGGTTTTAATTGCATATTTTAATTATTCTTATTTGTAAGAGTGTACACATTTTATAGTGAGCTTTTCTTTTTGTGTAAAATATATTTTTAAGGCACAACTGCATTTGAAAACGTATAAAGGTACGTTTTTTGACAAATATGAAAAATATAAATATTTGCGCACATTCTTCTGTCGCTTGACTTATTGGGGTAGGTTTGAACAAAATAGTCGGGGCACATTTGAACAAGGGGTAAGTGGCATTGAACTAAAAGCTAAGGTACCACCACCAATTAACGCTCCGGGAACATCGAGGACAGCTGCGGTGATAATTTTTGTCTTAATTTTTTAAAAATTTATGTTCGGTTAATAAAATAACTCATATTTGTTTTAGAAAGTTTCTTCAGTCTGTAAAATACCTATTTCAGTAATTTCAAAATTTCAGTTTGCTTTTGCTAAGTCGTTTTTGTTTTCTTTATTAAAAAAATAAAGTTAATTTATTTTATTAAAAAAATACAAAGCATGTAGTAACTTATTAGCTGCCCCCCGTATGGGGAAGGGGGGTTCCTTTGAACATAAGGACCTACTTCGTTTTTAAATAGAAATAAATTATACGCCCTTACTAAATTTACGTAGTTATTTGTCCAAATCAAAGTTTATTTGCATTTCTTAAAGTGAGTTTAATAATTTAAACAAATAGGATTTTATGAGACCTCAAAGCAAAAAGGGTTCAAATGTGCCACAGTCTCCCCTACCTATTGTGGAATAAATTTGAAAATATGAAAATGGATATTAATGTAGACGAATGGATCGTCGTATGGGTTTGTTTTCATGGGGAAGGACGAAGTTCTAGTTCAAAACAAAACAAGTAAGTAGTTATTGTACAAGTACAAGTAAAAAACTAACAATTAACAATTTAATTTTATAAACACAAATTGGAATTTGAAAACAGCTGACTGTCAAATCACACACCAACACAAATGCAAAAAAAATTGATCTCATTTCATGTTCGATTGGGGCAGGAAAAATCTGAGATTGAGAGCAAAACGGTAAAAGCCCAAAGAAAATCGACATTAATCACATCCATTCTTTGAAATCGGTTTTACGTAAACGACTCCACGACTCTTAAATAATTTTCCGAAGATTATTTCAATATTTAGCTAAATCAGTACCTAATCTAAAAATAAGTTGTATTGAGTTTGTCGACAATGTTCTCTGTAATGCGTGAACCGATTTTGATTCTGGAAATTTCCCATGAAATGTGACGTCAATGCCATGGTCTATAAGTATATACGGCCTTTGTAGGTGTATTGGTTCATGAGTTATAGGGGCGTGGACAAACAGCCCCCAAGAAATGGTTGTTATAGCCAAAATTGTTATAACCGAAACATTTTATTCATTAAGATCGTTTCAATTTTTGACATGTTGACGTCAGATTTGATCCTAAAGTTTTTCTCCAAGTTCTCCAGTCACATCTGAAATCGCTCTCTCCCATTTCCATACAAATAAGATCTTCGCATAAAAAAACTTATCAAATGCACATGCATACAACAACACACACAAACTATTTGATCTTACCAGCAATAGGAGCACCAATTGCAGCTGCAAGTCCTTGGAACAACATTAAGAACCCAAATGCATTTGTCAGCTTTTCCAGACCCATTAGATCAACAGCAATCAGTGATCTCAGCGCTGAGAAGCATGCAATGCAAATACCAAATATAGCTGCAAAAATGAACTGAGTCGTATCGTTGACCAAGTATCCACTAAACATGGTTGCCAGTCCACCAGCAGTAATTGCAATATTATTCAAGATAAGAGGAGAAATCCCATCGAATGAGCTGAGGTAGCCACATACAATCCTAGCAATAGTGTTCGTAATACCAATTGCAGACAAAATAAACAGTGCTGTGCCTGCGTCCATTCCGGCTAATAATGCACGTTTTTCGACATATATAAATGGCACAAAGAATCCCATCATTGTCAGAAAGCCACTGACAGCCAATAGCATAAAAGAAGGCGACTTCAATAGACTGGTGTCCAACATTGTTGACAACGTTCTCCGCACAGCTTCGGGGCACAATGTACAACCAGTTTGCCTTTCCTCTAGTAGGTCTTTTTTCGTTGGAAGTCTTGTAACGGACAAGTGGTAGCCCAACGAGGTCTGTGATGTGTACTGTGGGATACGTACTAGTGATCCTGAGAAGAAAATATCATCTCGGTACATGGGACGGGTATTATGATGGGGCTCATGATGTGGCGTGCTTGATTTCTTGTGCAAGTCTATGGGCCTGCGTCCAGAGACCGTGTGGCGACGTGCCTGAAATGAGGCCGGCTTAATTTCCGGTTCTAACAAATTCTGACCTTCAGTTTCTTCTTCGTTCTCGCCCACTGTTGTCAGTTCTTTGTTGAGATTATAGTTTGGATGTGATTCACCATTTGGTGTAGTAGGCTGTGATTTACGCATGTTCTTCAGCTCAGTGCCCTTGCCTGAGGTATTCGATAGTCGGCGCTCCAAGTTAGCTCCACGAAAAACTTCTGCGGCCGTTGGGTAATGATGCTTTGGCGAGGCACCCATGTATGTATTGTGCGCACTATTTGGAACAGAATAAGCGAATCTGCCTTCGGGGAGTGGTTTCTGGTAGGTTCCTACAAGTCTGGGTTTATCTATAATATTTCCGTTTTCTTGATTTTTGTCGGATTCTTCAGCTATCGCCAACTTAATTGGTTGAATTGGTCTGTAGGCACAGCCGTAAATTGCACATGTTAGGATAATACCAGCTTGGATGAGCATCGTAAATCTCCACCCATGGTGTTTTACTAAATAACCGGTTAAAGGCGAAAACACGAAAGTGCCAACGCCTGAACCGCACATTGCAATGCCAGTTGCCAAAGCACGCCATTTTTCAAAGTAGTATCCGATTGCTATCACTGATGGAATATAAACCATGCAAAAACCAATTCCGCCAAGAAGTCCATACGAAAGGAACAAATATTCCACACTTGTAGCAAAATAGGATATTACGAATGCGATTGTCGCTACAAAGGCGCCTACAATCGTCACTGGACGAAATCCATATCGATTTGCTAGGGCACTTACAAATGGTCCAGCCATTAAGTAAAATCCACTCAGAAGCGAGCTCACTAGAGCTACATATCCAGCGCTAACATTGAACTCAAGGCTGATTGGTGTTTGTATCGACCCAGAACTGAATACGATACCGTCCACAACGGTATTGCAGAGAAACGAGGCCACCATTACTACCCAAGCCCATCCCCCATCCGGTGGTACTACAACTTCAGCTGAGTTTTCAATCTCTTCATCTTCTTGGATATCTTCCTTTACTCGTTCTATTGCCAGTTTTCCATTATTTCTATTTGGATCCATACGTTCAATACTATTGCGTTGCGAGGGCATTTTTTCTGTAAGGAAATAGGAAAAGAATTGGATTAATTTTTTTTATTGCCGTCGTAAACTTGCAACTAAGCAGAAAAAGAAAGATTAAAATAAGCGTTTAGGAATTATGGTCTTTATGACTGAAAGATACGAGCCAAAACTACAAAATCAGTTTTAAACAATACACACTCTAGTACTCAAGATAAGAACTTGTTTTAATCGCTCCCTAATCTGTAATAACTGATAAATCGGTAAAAGTAGCAGACTAAGCGCATGTTTCCTAATCACGGGTATTTATCATATTCGATGTTTATCGATAGAAGGATTTTACTACATTTCGATTAATTAGATGGCAACAAACGCCAATAATAGAATTTTATTCTTACCTAAAAGTAGCTATAAGATCGTGTGTTACGAAAAACAAAAAAACAAAAAAATTATGACCTGTCGAGTGGAAAAAAGTAAATAAGGCACTTCAAATTTATTGATATAGGAAATACGAATGCGTGTATATATTTTTCAATTTAATAAAAATACCAGACAGTCATTGGAAGCATTTTATTTTTAGGCTGTTGAATCTTCTACCATTTTTTGAATGCAAGGCATTTAGGTTTAAACACTCGAATGAAAATGATTTCTATTAATTCCAAGTAGTTTAACTTTAATTAAAGTACAGGTATCTAAAATACTGAACTTAACAATTGGTGCCAAATAATAATGAAACAGTTAGGGCCAATTTCAAATGTTCCGGAGAAAGTTTCGTATAAAAGTAGCTAATATTTTCTTCTGCTTCATCGTCAAAGTCTCTGATAAACTATCAGGAATGGCAACGATGTTTTTTATCGTTTATCACATTTATAACTGAATTGTGTTGTTCTATTTTTGGTAATTTATTTACCATGGATAAATTCATTCATTCATTCATTTTCGATAGCCCGCTTATTCATTAAGTGGGTCGCGGGTGTAGGTTGCTTAAGTGGACCCTCCATAGCTCTCGATCCTCCGCCATTGACTCTAAATCATAAAGGGCAATCCCCATACGGGTAGAGGAAATATTATGGGCTTGATGTAACCATCTCATCCTGGGTCTACTTAGAGGATGCCTGCCCGATGGTACGGATTCCATAGCACCTGGTTGGGGACATGAATTTAACATGGACGGCTCCGTCCGGAGCAGTAGCTTCTCGACATTGAGTCCCTCACGTATTCTGTTGTTTCTAATACGATCTCTACGGGTCTACCATACAACAGAGGAATCTCATAAATTCCACGATAGTCAACACGAATGTTCTGGTTTGGTAATCCATAGGTCATGTCGTTGGTAACACTGCAGATAGAAGAGCGAATGAAGAATCCGTGGGTTTTAAAAATCCAGGCTTTTAAAAAGGAAATAAGTTCTCTTATATTTTTTGTTTTGTCACTTTTATTTTTATGCAAAATGTGTGCAGGTCCGGCCAGACCTTATGGTTGAGGGGAAGGTATAAAAAGCTATAATTGACAGAAGGGTTAAAACAAAAGCTCACCAAATCCTTCTAAATATTTGAATACAGATTAATGTTTTAGGCATTCATAATAATACCTATACATATTTACATAGTTTGCTGTTCCTTGCTTGCAGTTTTCGTTTGGTTTGTTTTTGTTTTATAAATAGACATAAACTATGCGACTATGCGCCTATGCGTGTAACTTCTGCCGCAATGTGCTGGATATACCGCAATTTCTGAATATATTTTTTAATATCTATCACTGTAGCCCAAAAATGCTACAGTTCGCATTTCGTTCGCTTCGAATTCCCCGGAAGAAGATTGTGTTCGCCGGCGAGTTCATCAGAGAATCCCAAGCGACAGCTCACATATATGTATATATCGTGTGAAATGCTTGGCTTAGGTGCGAATGTCAATCTAGGAATCGTCAGGGAATAAAATCAGAAAAAAATGCGAACATCTATAGAAAGTTTTTATGTGAATTCGAAAACGGTTTGCAAATTTACGGGGATCCACTGGTGGTAAAGAAGAATATGTGAGATATTCGTCACTAATTTATACACTGCTGAACTCTTTGTGTTATCTTTGGTCAAGGTGCCTACACCAAAGTAATCCTTTTCTTAAATTCTTAGCAAATTATTTTCACATTGGAGATAGACGCTAACTGTAGAACTATTTTTCTTATATTATACCCACGAATCATTTCCCAAAGTATTGAGATTGAACTTCGAAACACCCTGTATATTCAAAGTGGGCAATGCAGACAAACTTATAATCTACCAACAATTTTTTAAATCAACCGCTGACCTACACATTTTTTAAATCCTAAATAAAAACACTTGCACAACAAACTCGCCAAGCGTTACATTTCACGTGTCCCAGTCACTGTTTTTTTGGTTTAAAGTCGACGCCCAGGCCCAGATTAAGTGGAACGTAGCGAAGCCTGACATCATTTCGTGCGCCTTTACCATTACGCGATACTAATAAAATCATTTTTAGTGTCCAGGCACTCACAATGGTGAATATTTTCATTTAAAACTATCTATTGTGGCCGTCAAAATATTTAAGTTGATGATTAAAACTGATTATTCGTAAGGTCCATTGTCAATAGACTATATTTACCAGATAATAAATAAAAGGATATTTAAAATAGGGCACCATTTGTTGTAAAAGCCTAGGGCCCAAAAAATGTAAATCCGGCGCTGCATCACTCCAGGCGTTCTGGAGACGACCATCATCTCAGATTTGTTCACGTTTACTTTAATCTCAGCTTCCACACAAGCGGCTACAAACGGATAGAGTGCGCGTTGATGTTCAGTCTGAAAGGACCCAAGGATGACCAAGCCATCAGCGAAGAGCAAATGACTTCTCCTCATATCTCCGAATTCGAAACGTTCTTCGCCAAAAGTGCGTATAAGTATAATGAAAAGGAGAGGAGACAAAACGCATCCCTGGCAAAGTGCAACACCCCAGGGTGAAAGGTATTCACTGGTCAATGGTCATGGATAAAGTTAAACAAAATAGTGAAAATTCAGAAATCCTCATCGTCGAGGGTTTCTCAAAATAAATTTGAAATACGCTGTTCCTACGGGGCCGTGTAATATGGTTGTAATATTCATCAAATTCGACATCTAAGAATAAATCCATGATAGGACACTTCTGACTGCTACGCCCGTTAACGAAAGAATGCTCTGAAACTGAAATGTTCTCCAGCATGATTTAGTAGGAATGGAGACTTGGAAGTTGTTACCAAACTGTGGCCGTGGTATTGTGTAGTCGATATTTCTTTTGGGAGAGTCCTGAAAATGTTCAGGATTGCGGAATGCCCTTTGTTAGTCTCCTCCATCCAAGATTGGCTTTCGATAGGGATTCTGAGGAAATGTTTGCTTTGACTGCTCCTATTGGAATGTAGACCGATTCCGCAAGTGAGCAGTGGGTACTTAAACCTTGCCTGGCCAGCTCGTCAGCCTGTTCGTTTCCATAAACGTTGCTATGGCCTGAAACCCAAATCAGGGTAATCCTGAACTGATCAAACGAGGACAGCTCATCTCGACATTCTAATACTAATTTTGAGGTTAGATATGTATATTGACGGAGGCGACAGCCTTGATCGCAGCTTGACTGTCAATGAATATGTCTATCTTTTGCTTCGCAACTATGTCCGAGTGTAGTTTGATTAGGCGATAACAAGTATTTCCGCCTGAAACACACTGGCTGTGTCCGGGAGCCTGAAGGATTTTGAGATGCACAGAGACGAAAATACAGCCGCACCTACTCCACAGTCTATTTGTGAACCGTCCGTGTAGATTGTTAAGTTCGAGTCCCTGTTCACCCTGCCAGTCTAATCTTGAATCTTTGAATTCTACTTCAAAGTGTTTTTTTTAAAAAGTATTCTGCAGGTAATATAATCCGTTGAGGATGGTACTAGGTCTCTTGATAAAGAAAGCAGAATATTGCTATGTCCGTAGGGTCTCGCATACCAGCACTCCGACTCTCTGAGTCTGATCGCGCTATGTATTGCGATGTTTGTGACATGAAGGTCTAAGGGTAAAAGATGCAGAAGGACTGTGAGGACGTCTGACGGCGTTGACCGCAGAGCGCCTGTGGTGCCAATGCATGCCGTTCTTTGGACTCTGTTGGGCTTTTCCGAGGGCCGGCCACCAAACTACCGACCCGTAAGTGAGGATTCGTCGTACTACAGCTGTGTACATCCAGAAGATCAGTTTTGGTTGCAGGCCACATCTTTTGCCAATCGTTCTGCTCTATGCACGGTTTCTTTACCCGCGGTTCGATGTTCAGTTTCCAGTTGAGCTAATAAGCAAAATTACCATAAATAAAGGACGACGATATTTCAACGTCGACCCATCCCGTCCTTATTGAAAAACAATTTAGTGAATCTTCACTTCAGTAAGATCAACAAGCTTACACCATTGATATAAGATGGATGGTCAGTGCGTGGAATTTTATATTTCCTGGAGAAGAGGACAAGTTCTGTTTTGTGTAGGTTTTACGCCCAACCCACATTATGTTTCCCCATTTTACAAGCCTGTTAAGAACGTATTGTAGAAGTTCTTTGAAAGTATTTAGGTATTTTATTGACACGGCAATAGCAATGTCGTCTGCATAGGCATTAGGCAATCATATTGCAGCCCTCCGCTTCCATGCATGGCAGCGGTTTATTAACTACCAAGTTTCAAAAAAGGAAGATAGGAAGCCACCTTGCACTAACAGATGTTCTAACGGATATCCTACTCAGACTAGAGTTGATAATACGGCTATTGAGCATCGGATTGATCAACTCTCCAAGCGAGGTATATACGTTCAGATCTGCTAGTCCATATTAGAGATTTCAGATGAATCGACGTTGTTATAAAAGCGCCTTCTATGTCTGGGAATACAACCATTGTACACCTCCTCCTTAAGACGTAGTAGGGAATCATCTAAGGAACGCGTTAACGTATGTGAAGCCGTTGCCACAGATTTATACCCTTACAGTAAGCGGGTTGAGCCGTTGAGAAAAAATTCTTGTCAATGCTTAAGCGAAAATGAATTTCAATCAGTTATTCTAAAATTGTTAGGAGAAATGATGAAAGACTAATAGGTCTGAGAACTTTGGAAACTACGAATATTTCATAGCCTTACCCTTCGATGCGTATTGAACTTAGCAGTAGATAATTTGGAATGAATCTTGCACTTGCCATTGATATCAATCGATATCAAGTCCTTTTTAGTAAGTTATTCTAGTAAACTAATTGGGAGCAGAGGCTTTATTTGTCATAATATTCTCGTTTTAGAATAGAATTAGAAGCCGATACTTTGTAGTAATCTGATATTTAAATTCCGTACCGTAGTGTGTATTTTGATTACCATACCTAAACACTCATACTCGTTAATGTACGATTGAATATGAATGAATGATAGATTATTTACTTATCTCAAGTGCACAAATAATATCAAGGTCGATGTCAGCTATATGTGCACAGTAAGCTTTATTTATTTATTTATTCGATAAGTTAATATTCTAATGTCCACACAGTACATTAAAAATTAGATCTGTAATATTAA
Source organism: Cheilosia soror (assembly GCA_949372485.1). NCBI lineage: Eukaryota > Metazoa > Arthropoda > Insecta > Diptera > Syrphidae > Cheilosia > Cheilosia soror. The sequence continues at coordinate 25,987,881 of OX443564.1, forward strand.
TTGACCCTACATAATTTAACTTTGTGACAAATACGTAAATCAATACGTTTGAAGAGAATGATGGTGATTTAGCGAGCAATTGCTATTTTTTTAGATAAATAAATAAAACCTTGCTTTGCCAATCGATCGGTTTTCAGTTTTTTCTATAGTATTATCCGTTTTAGTTATATTACAATACAAAAAATATACATTTAGGTCGGTGGTTATTTCACAAAACGCGTCTGTCTCTAAGCAACGAATTTTAAAGTTAATTTAGCTCTGAGCTTGCTTGTTCGAAAAACAGATGTTTGCATTTTAACACGTCTACAGATAGTATAAGAATTCCAAAAAAAAAATCAACAACATTCTAACAAACCATTGTGTTGAAAATAAATGACTGTCCGCAGTCTGGAGGCTTTCCGCATGTACAAAGAGCAAAAAAACGCCGAGTGCTTTAGCCTGACCACACATCGAGCCAGTGGACAATAATCCTCTAGTCAATGACATCTTTGATTTGAAACGACAATGAAGACCAACAGCCAGCGATCGAAGCGTATGATAGGCTGCGGTATATCAGTCGTGGTCGCGAGACTGTTAGGCGTATACCTATATATACTTAATTACTAAAGGGCTGCCGAAAATTTGAACAAGGTACAAAGAATTGCTTGCAGGTATAACCGGGTTCACTAAAATCTACACCACAACTAGCCTTAGAAACGTTGCTAAACCTACAACCCATCGAGCTATACACTAAGAACGTGGCAGCCTCAGCCAAAGGTGCTACCAGACTACGAGAGAAAAAAATTTGGAAGCCCGAATCGTTTGGTCACTCACGCGTCACGCATACTTCACATCTTCGATCAGAGCGGACTCTTACCACTCACAGACTACAAGAAACCGAGGTATAACTTTGACAACAAATTTACAGTCTGCATACCGGACTGGAAGGACTGGCTCTCCCCGAGTACTCTCATAAAAGGTATACCCATCTTCACAGATGTCTCAAAGACGGAGAATAGAACGGGAGCATGAGTCTTCTCAGAAGAACTAAATATCATATTCATACCGACTGGCAGATTAGTGCAGCGTTTTTTAGGCAGAGATCTACGCAGAAAAGAAACCAGCTCAAACTGTCTCAGCGAGAGAACAACCAGCAATGGAAATTACTTTCTGCTTGGGCAGCCAAGCAGCACTTAAAGCGAGTAACTCGAAATACGTAAGTCAGTCCTTCTCGGCATTGAAAGCATTAAACCATCACACAGTAATGCTGTGCTGGGTTCTGAACATGTTGGTATAGAAGGGAACGAGTCAGCAGATAAACTGGCCAGATTCGGCTCTGAAATGAACGTACTATTTGCTGACAGACAAATGGGCCTTACGAATAATCATTTTTAGTCTTCAACTTAAATATTTTGACGGTCACAATGGATAATTTTATATGGAAATTTTCGCCATTGTGACTTCGTAAAAGTTAGCCTGGACTGGACACAAAAAATGATTATTAGTACCGCGGAACGTTACATTAAACTTGGCTAAAGAACGATGGAACAACACTTTCTGTTACTCATAGCTTGTGGGGGTGAAAATTGCAAACTCTCCCTCTAACCTAACCTAGCTGTGAAAAGTCTTTGCCTGAGGAGTTCAGGTTAGTTTCGGTTGAGTCTGAGTGACTATAGACAAAAACCGATAGACATTATTAGGTCCTTTGTGATACCATATGAATCTCGGAGAATTTATTTACATTTACTTGCTAAGCCAGTTTAAGCTTCCGATAAATTGTTAGAGACTTCAAATGTCTATATTAGAAAGCTGAAGTAGAAATCTCGCAGATGGAGTTTTTGTTTTCTCCTCCTCGTCCATACAGATTTTGCCAAAGTCGTTATAAAATACGTCAAAATGTGACACCTACGAGTATTATACGACAAAACGTCACTATTGATAGCAACAACTTCGAGGTAGTTAACGAGTTCACCTACCTCGCTCGGAATAAACATGAACTCCACGAATGACACCCTAGCGGAGATCCGGCGAAGAATTACCCTATAGGAAAACGTTGCTACCTACTTCGGTTTGGCAAAACAACTGGATTCAAAACTCTTAAAATTGGGTTCAAAAAAAAAACCTTATCCTGCCAGTTCTGCTTTATGGCGCCGAGTGCTGGACGATAAGCAAGAAGAGAGAGCTGATACTGGGCTCCTTCGAAAGAAAAATACTTTGGCGGATTTTTGGTCCTGTGTGCGAGGAGGGCGAATGGAGGAGAAGATACAACCGCGAGCTCTATGAGCTCGTAGTTGTGTAGTCCAAAACGCCAAAACGTCACAATAATGCTCCAGCTAAGAGGATCTTCGAATCCCAGTCCCCAGGTTCGAGAAAACAACAAGGAAGACCGAACCTCCGTTTCAAAGACCAAGTCATCGCGGATGCCAGAACACTTGGTCTCGACAATTGGAAGCAGCGTGCCCGTAATCGAGTATTATACATAGATAAGCAGTCTGTCAAGAGAGTTAAAATCCTTTGGAGCGTTTAAGGTCCAGTTTTGGCCAAACTAATATGTTGTAGGTACACCTTCCACCAAAAGTTAATTCTTTCGATAACATTCGGCTATTTAATTAAGTTAGTTTAATGTTTAAAAATCATTTTAAGAAGTAGGTAAATATATACCTACTATAATCCCTACTAATAACTATTTTAAGGTTTGACTTTAAATTTAATGATTTCACAAAGCTTTATTTTCCATAAAAATTCCTCAATTGTACCTAAACTTTCGTAAATATAAAGTCGAATTGGTAGGGCCCATTTGACCAGTTAGTAAATAAAGTAATTATTACATATTATACGTTAGAGGCGGTAGAGTCGATTTTCTCAAGTAATAATAGGTACTAATAGATTTATTTGCAATGCTACAATTCATCAAAAAAAAACCAATATACTAAAGCGCAATAAGAGCAATCCGAACTGATTCATTATGCAAAAGTCATGTGACGTGATTAAAATTTGCTCGAGATAAGAATCACCTTATTATCATGTTCAGATGTGATTTGGGAATATAAAAAAAGCTAATTTTAAATCACATTTTTCACCATATACATATTACATAATAATATACAGAAATCTTGAAGTTCTTCTGGAGTGTATTATGTGATACCCTATACTATTTAACAGCCGATATATTTTGTGGTTATCAGGCAATAATTGTAGGATTTTTTACATTTTTCTTAAATACCGAAAAGTAAAAAAGATTAACGTTAACATATCATTAATACACCTCCCAAATTCCTCTTTCAATGCGTTGGTGGTCGTGGGCTTGTTTGCATAGACCTTTGACTTCAGAAAACCCCAAAGAAAAAAGTCCAATGGCATTAAATCGCAAGATCCGATGGCCAATTCTGATCGCAAAAACGGCCGATTACACGATTAGGAAATGACTCATATGCAGTACATAATTGAATTGTTTATCTGGCTGTATGACATGTGGCACCGTCTTGTTGAAACCACATGTTGGTCACATCCATATCTTGTAATTACGGCACTAAGAACTGGGTTATCATGTGACGATAACGAACACCATGAATTGTTACTGTCTGACCAGCCGCATTTTCGAAAAAGAATGGTCCCATGACGCCTCAGGCCCTAACGGCAGTTTAAATGTTGGTCCCCAAAAGCAGTAGATATAACGCTGTACTATACCGTTGGTGTTTGACGTTTAACTAGACAGACTATTAAAGGTTATTCCGAATGACCTCGTTCCTTTGACCGCTAGTCATCTAGCATTCTAGCACATAATATCCCTGATGGAGGAATATTAGAACCAATTTGAATTCGTATTATTTTATCTTCATGAGAGTCAAAAATGTATTTTGTGCCATCATGCCGCATATTTATGAATACATACTACAAATAAACAAATACCATGCAGCTTTATTAATTACATAGAAGCTTTATTTCACATTTTACACCAAATTGGAAATATTTGACTTCTGCACTTTCACTTTTGTTTTGACAGTTCGTTATGTTTTTCAATCTAGCAGTTCATTTTGTGCTAGATTAAAAATTTCCCAGAAAAGGATATTTTACAAAATGTGCTAGACCTCTAGTGCAAAGCTGAAATGTCAGTTTTTTTTATGTGGAGTTTGGCATGCCGCTAGTCATCTAGCGGTCAATGGAACGCGGCCAATGTTGGGTACAAATTTCAGCCTTCTACGTCAATTGGTTTTTGAGATAAACATAGAAACAAAATTGAAAATGGGTCTTAGTGGGTTCAGACAGACAACGTAGCGAAACTATAATGTTTAATTTTTTCCTTTTTTGTACGGAACCTTAAAAATGGGGTTACTAATACTAGCATAAAGCAGTGCATTTATTCCGATTCTCTTACAATCTCTTCATAATTATACAATCTTGAAACTTGAACACTGGGAAATATTGAAGAAAAACTCTTTATAAATTGTGAGACGTGCTGCTCAAACTGCGCCAAATTTTAGAACAAATGTTAATAGAGATTAGCCCCTTTTATAGGTTGTAGGCTTCTGGCGGCAATTTATAACCTAAGATGAGTTCCTTCTCTACTGAATTGTTCCTTTGGGTTGGAATCGAAGACTCTTCGGGCCAAAGCGTTGGTGTCCATTCGCTCCATATCCTAGCCTTCTTAATCGACTGATACGTACTTTTCTGACCAGGCCGATGTCGCTGTTAAATGTCCCCCTCCAAAGCCCGTCAACGCCAACGGGAAAGGTGTTATTTACCTTTCATTTTCTCATGTTGGCATAACCGATCCGTATATTAAGTCAGGTAACAATGTTGTTAAGCTGCTGTGCGCAGCATGGATGTGTCGCTATTTTTATAGGAAACATTCAAGAACAGTCAAGAGTCATTGTTTTAGATTAAGCGTTTAATTAGGGTATTTTTGTAGTGTATTTGGGAAGCAAATAGAAAGAGATTCGGTATTATAGAATCTACAAAATTATTACTGTTAAATACGAAGAAAACAATATTAAGAATAATTTATAACATGAAAACAACTACGTGTATGAGTTTTCTAAAAAATAAAAATTGCAAACAAAAAGTATAAATTAAAACCAGTGCCAGTGGCTAACTACAAGCGCAATAGAAAATTTAAATGTTTTTTGGCCAAAAATACCCATCAAACGTCATACATACCTAACCTATGACGTTTTCTCCAATACTTTCCGATACCAATCAAACTATTGGTATGCTAGTTTATTTATACAAATTTCTCTGCATTCTACGTTTTCTCCTTCTCTTATTTTGGCATACTGCGTATTGGTTGTTTCAAATAGCAGATTATACGAAGGTGTAAAAATATTATCAGCCATGTCACAAATCGTGTCAATTTTCAAAACATGACGTCAAATTTTGCCATAAAGTTGTGTGTAAAAAAATTTTACGTCAAAAATGGACACAATTTTTAATATAACAATAGTAGCTTATATAGTTATAACGAAACCAAAATACATATATGTTTTGTCATAAGGACACCTGCACAAAGGAAAACATCGCAAGCATGGACACACTGTCATGACTTTGTCATTACGTTGCCAATAACGAGGATGGATTTTACCTAGTTTATTAGTAAAAAATTTAGCATTTGTTAAAAGTGTTTGCATAACTTAAATATATTATAGTTAAATTTGTAAAGATTGTGTGCAAAAATACAAAATAAACTCTGTATCTACCAGCTGTTTACTTATGTGGCCGTGGTGGTAGTCTTTTAGTTAGCGAATGTGCAAAATATGTAGTTAAATTTGCCGCCAAAACACGAGAGCGATAATAAGGGTTAATTTTGGATTTTTGTATACAATCTCTTCAAATTTAACCATTTAACTTTTGAAAACAGTTATAACAATGACCAAATTTCAATTCTTCAATTTTTTCAATTTGTATTTCCCACTTTGTTATAAACTTTTCACCAATAAAATAAATACAAATACATATATACCTACAACATTTCGTTTATTTCCCTACAAGCTTTTTTGCTGTCATTTTGCTTCTTTTTTTTCTCATTGGAATTGAAACTGCAATGACGCCAGGTTTTTGCGTGTAGCCAAATCGTTCATGGGAATGAAAGTCATGCATATGATCGTGTGTCCATGCACTCATGCAGTCATGCACAATGAAAATCGTGTGTACCAATTTTGGCGATAGACAAGTTCGACTGGCTTTAGCTTGCTGGCAATTGTCCAAACGAACTGCTGGCGAGGTTTCAAAAAAACATCCCTTATATTTCTTTCTATCCGATATTGCTGGCAACGGATAAGATTAAGTAGGTATTAAACAAAAGCAAAACAAATAGTTATCACAACAGGTCCCAATAGGTATTGCCTAATCTTAATCGGAGAATATTATTAAGCTAATACTACTACTACAGTCCCGAATGAACGACAATAAACAAGCACAATAAAATGATAAAACTGTCTAGGCCAATGCTTTCTTAGAAGAAGTATGTACCTACCTACCTATTACTTTTAAATAAGAACTGGAGTCTATAGAGAGCGCATATAAGTCACTATTTTCCACCATTTAGTGAATATAGCAACTATTTTTGTTATCATTCCTTGTGGTAGCCAAAATTACAGTAACAATTATATAATTTGATGTTCGCCATAAACCCGTTTCTAAGAGTAACTGCATAAAAAGGGCAGTGATCTTGCGGGCCAATGAAAATGCCAAAACACGATATCTGAGACAGGGAAAATGCAAGATATAACATCTTTGTACTAGCGCTATGACATACTAACGAGAAATGGCGGAATCTTGACACCTGTAAGGCTGTAACCATGCAAAACAGACATAGCCATGGATAAGTCGGCGCAGGACAAAGAGTCAGTAGATCACACATGGGAATTCTTGTCGGAGTATGAATATGCGACTGTGTATAGTATTAGGTTGACGTGCCTCAAGGCTTTCCACCTACTAATACTATGCAACTGCCCGACGCTGTCCTCGATTAGAAAGCAAACTCTAGCAGAGTACTTTTTCGCGAAGCTTGCGAATATTGCCTAAACGGATATTAGCAAATTACGGAAATTTCTCCAGAATTCAAAATGGTTCCGGAAGTATAGGAAATAAACGACTCTGCCTGTGTTATCGCAATGGACCGAATTCGGTCTAATAGAATTACTCTGTACGTAACGGATATTTTCCCCCTAACCTAACGTAACCTAACCCCCTATTAAGCAAAAAAAAATCCATTTTGTATGGAATTCAAAAAATACCGAACCGATTAAGCTCAAATTTTGGGAACAACTTTTTTATTGTCCCAAAATCTTTTTTATGTCTGTGAAATTTGCTCAAAATTCGGAAAAAGGAGTGGGACCTCCCATACAAAATAAAAACTTTAAAATCTTCGAAATTATCGAAAACCAAAGAAACAACCTCAAGTTTTCAGGCTTTCTAAATTATTGGCCCGGGAGTGTTCCTGATGAAGTTTTGATCAAAATTAAACAAAGGGCGTGAGTTCATTTGAATTACGAGGTTTATTTAATCACCAAACGAAACTTAAACTGTACACAGTGCTGTCAATATTGCCGATCTCAATGAACTGGAGTTGGAAGGTTGATTGGGATTCATAATCCCTTATGAAGAGTTACAAAAAAATCAATTTGAGTACGAAGCTCACCGTGTCATCTAGTAATCATACAAATAACAAAATACATATATTGGTTCGCCAACCCCAACAATTTAAATATAAATAAGTTTCGCCAGAACAACATTTTCGATTTGCCGAAGGAACTGAACAATATTATTTTAATCGTTACTATTTACTGGGCTACCTTTATAAAGGGTGTCCCATAATTCAGGCAAAATTTTAATTTTGCGCCATTTAGTAGTAATGTTATGCCAACGAAAAAAAAGATAACATAAAAATGTGACAGCTGACAGTTCGGGGCTAGTAAAAATGAAGCGCTATACGAAAGAACAACGCATTGTCATTGTTGTGCAATATTTTAAAAACAATGATGGTTTGTCAGCTGCAGTAATTTTCGAACAAAATCATCTTCAGTCATGAAGCTAATTTTTGTCTTGATGGCTTCGATAATCGTCAAAATTGTCGCATTTTGGGTTCAGATAGAACCCACGAATATCTACCTACATTGTTAAGAAGCAAATGCATCCACAACACGTGACTGTTTGGTGCGGAATGCCTCCAGCATTATCGGACCATTCTACTTCAAAAATGCGGCTGGTCAGGTGGTAACAATAATGGTGTTCGTTATCGTCACATGATAACCCAGTTTTTAGTGCCTTAATTACAAGATATGAATGTGACCAACATGTGGTTTCACATGCCATACAGCCAGAGAAACAATTCAATTACTGCATGAGTCATTTCCTTAGCATGTTCAATTGTATTTTGAGCCACCTTTCTGTTCCAAAATTTACACATCCGGTTTGAAAGGGATGCATATAAAAATTTGGGCAAATAATTTAGCGAAATCGAGCTCCAAGCTAATTCGATGGCTTAGGTTAGTTTAGTAGATACAGTCCAATATTGTTGTTCCTATCCATAAACTTGACGTGTCAACCATTGCCAAACGTTTTCGATGATATTCAAAACCGGTGAGTAGGCCGGTCGGTTTAATAGCTCCACAAATTGGCTCTATAAATACGTTTTAACAACCCGGGCTTTATGTATTGGCGCATTATCATGTTGTCAGATGTTAGATCCACGGCAGAGGTCCAAAAAGGTTATGAAAGTATGGAAAGGCCTCTTTTAGTATGCCATTATAAGACAACGCATTTATTGTGGTTGGCAAAAATTGTAATTTACTGATGGTGCCATAATACGAAACGGTCCCCGCTCCATCACATCTTCAACTCTGCTGTGCAGCCGGTTCAAATGTTTAGTCTTTTTGCGGGGGTTTTAGAAATAGCAGATATAGTCATCCGGGGCCTTCCATCAAAGACTTGCTTTGATAGAAGGCGCGCGCAAATTAATTTTAATAGAATAGGTTTTATTCTCTATTATAAGGTAATCAAAAATAAAAACATTCAGGAAGATGATCGAAACCAAATTGCTGATACTGCCGAAATAATTTTCTCAAATTCCAACTTATCTTCAAGAGTTAGAACCAAATTCAAAAAATATTTTGGAAAAGATTGTACCAAATAATATACCATTTTCTATTTCTACGTTTATTTATTGAACAAAAATCTAATCTTTACTTGAGTTCAAATCTAAATATATAATATTTTCAAGCTATTTTTTGTTGAATAAACTAAATACTTTATTCAAATTCTCTCTTTAGAAGTTAGGCATTTTTTAATGATATTTTAATAAACTTTAAACTTCAACTTTTTTATTCTAATACACTCCGGTTCAATTTAATAAAGGCAACGATGGCATAAAGTAATTCCCGTCATTTTTGTGCTGTGAAAAATTAGCTCAAATGCACCATAAAAACTGATAGCACCCCAGACCATTACCCCACCCTCTCGGCTGCGTTGACGAGTTAAAAACCGTTGTTCTTTCCGGAAATCATGAAAGTAGAAGTTATAGGTACCCACCGGTCCATCTAGAATAATAATAATTTTTAGCAAATTGCAGTCGAAGCTGCTTACGCAAAGCATTTAGAGGAGGTTTTTTCACCAACTTTAATCGCTTCAAGTTCTCAGCGCTTAGAATTACACGCTTACGGTGGATTTACTGGCATTTACTCCGGCCTCGAATTTGATTTTTGATATTGAATCACTGGAATTTGAAGCGCATCGAATGATTTGGTGCCTATCAGCTGCTGAAATCACTGTAGAAATTCTTCCTTTATAGTTTTTTCAATAAGAATCCGGATCCTTTAAGTAATTGTTAACAGAAGTTGGGCAGGTTGGAATAACCTTCCGAGTGGTACACGTCTATTTTTGCTTTCTTGGATGTAGTTAAACTGTTTCCTTTCCCATTTCTTGCTAGAAACTTCACAATACTTGTCTACTGTAATTCAAACTTCACTCAACAATTATCTAACACGGATTTTTCTAACAAACTTTCATCAATGATATTAACTTCGCAACTGGCTTTATTCAACTGAACCAATTATATTCCCTGCATTTCCGTCTCTGTTTACGAGCTTTGATAAAGTCCCGTTACTCTGTACAGTAAAATGACCTTTGTTAATGTATTCCCTTAAGCAATTGGCCACGTTCCATTGACCGCTAGTCATCTAGCACATAATATCCCTGATGAAGGAACGCTGGCGCTAGAGATCTAGCGGCAAAATGACATTAGAACCAATTTGAATTCGTATTATTTCATATTAATGCGGGTCAAAAATGTATTTTTTGCTATCATGCCGTATATTTATTAATACACTATACTATAATTTAAATAAACAAATATAAATGTATATTAATTACATAGAAGTTTGAATTCACATTTTACACCGAATTGGAAATATTTGACTTCTGTAGTTTTTTTTTTTTTTTTTTTCAATCTAGCAGTTCATTTTGCGCTAGATTGAAAAATTTCCCAGAAAAGGATATTTCACAAAAGTTGCTAGAGCTCTAGCGCAAATGCTGAAATGTCAGTTTTTTGTATATGAAGTTTGGCACGCCGCTAGTAATCTAGCGGTCAGTGGAACGCGGCCATTCATAGACACTTATTTTCACTGGTTGTTTGACTCAAATTTACGTGACAAAATGCGTTGCTTTGTGAAATAATATTGTTGCATTTATTCAAGTGAACCGGAGTGTATATACAACTCAAGGTTTGTGGTAACTTGAACAATTTTTTGATATTTGTTGAAAAAGGTCAGACAATTTTTTTTTAGGTGCCAATTTCCGAAATCCTAGTGGAAAATCAGAAATTGGCACCCGGTGCCAATTTCCGATACACCAAATTAATACCCCATATTTTGCCAGTTTTTAGTTGATAATTTTTTGTTAATACTTATAGCTTTAGTTTTAAATCTTCCTTCTCGTCAAATCACAACATTTAAATGAACTTTAATCAAAAAAAAAAAAAATAAGTCTTTAGAATGCTTGGTTTGGGACCAATGGGCCCAATAGAAAACCGACCTTAGGGGGGATGTTATTCAAGTGACGCTGAGTGAGACAGTTTTATAACATGCGCTCGACTGGACCGATCGACCAAATTTATTCGTTATGATCCGCAACAATCTATTAAGTATGTTTAAGTAGTATTTTTGTTAAGCTAAATCCACAAACTAGATGTAGGTTCAATGAACGCACCACATGCAGTTATTTTTACATTTATCAAGAATAGCAACATGCAACAAGTTTCTAAACACTGACCACAATGATAAAGTAATGATTTTACAATATTTTATTTATACATATACAACTCATTTATTTACTTTTGAGTTGAGCAAGAAGAAAGGATTGTTTTGTTTTGTTTTGTTAGCTGCACTCCTTCAACAGATGTTACAGACATTATTTTACATTGTTCCTTTTACAAAGTGTTCATAGTAATGTCAACAACAATAGATTCAACTTGTGTTCCACTTTTCTTATCTTGAAAGGGTTAACGACATCTCTTATTCTTAATCTTTGTTCTTTGTCCTTGTATTGTTTTCAAAATCACTATAGGTATAGGTACTGTCTACCTACTAAGTATAGGTACTGTCGGTTACAATATAAATCGAATTGGCTTTTCAAAAATTCCGCTGAAAATTTCCACAAAAGCTGGACAAACCAATAGACTCAATTTAAAAAAAAAAAAAAAGACCTTCACTTATTTCTAATAGTATGTATAGGTACATTACGGTTGATCCAAATTTTAATTACTCAAAACGACCGACTGTAGGTAGCTTCGGCAAGCCTTTATTGATTGATTTGCTTTCAGATATCAATCCACCGATATTGCTGATATTAATTGAAATTGAGAATAGTTGATTAACCTATTCAGATGTCTTTCATTCGAATATACGAACATTATGTACCAGTGCCAGTGCCAGTGCCAGTGCCAGGCCAGTACCAGCCAACATCATCAATACCTATAGATCATGAGTCAGTCAAACATAATTATTATGCGAAATACCCAAATGCCGGGTAATAAAATGCCAATGCATTCCATCTTTTGTGGGAGTATGAGTATTGAGTAGGTAGTATGCTACAATGTACATAAAATTCGAAACAAATAATTGATTATCACTCTCCCATACGCTTTTCCATTTGAACAATCTGTGAGCATAGTATTTTATTTATATCACTCTCCAATTTGGGTGTATTGGTACTCAAAACATATGTATTGTGGTTGTGGGTAGCATAACTATGTAATATGTCCGTATTCGTATAGATGTAGGTATGCGCGTAGCATAAAAACAAATAAAAACCTAGAACATATTTTGTGCGGTTAGACTTTCAAAAAGCCAACAACAAGGGAGCAGCGAAAGCCAAAAACAAAACTGCTATACAAAGTAGGTACCTATAACTTTATTTCAAACTTATTGCACTGATCACTCATGTAAATACTCGTAACCTTTGATACGCATACGTGCTTGAAAAACAGTCTAAACTTGCAATGCTCCGAATGCAAACTATTTTTAGGACACTGAAACTAGCTACATATAGGTATGCATAGGCATTTTTGTAAATAGAAAACACTGTTATATCGCGCCCTTTTCCCATTCATGAAAGAAAGGTTATCAACTCGAATTAGCTAATTTATACATGCGGGGATACCGGTGAACTATTTACACAGATTCGTTCTAATTCTAAATGAAAATATAATTTAGATACCTACCCAAAAGTATTTTACTAAATTTACAATTAATAAATTGTATTGGGCTTCACGATAAAAAAAAAACTAGTTTTAAAAATATCTATATAGGTAGGTACCTATGTGATTTAATTTTTTGATCTACATATTTTAAAAGTGACTTGCATTGAAAAATTGAGTACTTTCAAGGCTAACCAAAGGTAGGTAGATAAATCAAGTTTGTAGCCATCAAGTCCAAACTTCATTGGCTGATTTTTTATTTTTTTTTTTGTCTGTTTCGTATTAAGTACATAATACCTACTACCGATGTGGCATTAAAGGAAACTCCTGTGGCAATTATTTTGCTACGGGCAATGTCTCCTAAAGTCGTAGGTACATATACGGATACGCATTCGCTTCGCGAGCGCGATCGTACCGATGACGAAATGAATCTTAAACCAAAAATAAAATTTCGAGAAAACCCGGCGTCTTACCTGTTGTAGTGATGTTGATGTTATGTACACAAGTGGTTCTCTCGATTAAGATCAATGAACATTCGACGAGTGGTCAGGTATGGTGCGATGCGCTGTAATGTGTTTTAATTTAAATATTAGGTAAACCTAAACTGGATACTTTATCTCTTGATTCTTATACGAACTAAACACATTTCAGATTCCAATGGTTATCACTCAAATAAAATTTTGTATTTGTACACCACACGAGTGTGCATGTATTTGTGTTATTCTTGGGATGGATTCGTATATGTATTTTTAAATATATAGATAGATATAGATACTACGTGCGTACGTGTATGATCGGATCAACTAAAAAGCAACAACCGAGAGAAAAAGTATTATAAGCGCACAAAAATGTTCTCTTTTTTTTATTTTTTATTTATCCAACAAGAGAATAATGAAATTATAAAACAAGTACATATACTAATATGTACTATGTATCAACTTATTGAAGAGTAACTTAAAATCGAAAACCGAACTCACTTCGCAGCCAACCGATTCAAATGGCCGTCTAAAGATAACTAACTAAAAAAAAAGTATCGCTTCGAAAAGAAACTACCGACCGACCAGAGAACATCGAGACCGAACCGATATGGGCGCACAGCACTACGAAGAGTTTCATTTCCTTAGTTATCTTGAAAAGTTAATTCCAAAAATACCAAAACCAAAATTTCCACATGGTTTCTCTTCTTTCATATTCATTTTTTGTATACGTATATAATATAGTCGTTCTTTCACTTCATTCATATGTTTTTTCGTTTCTACCACTTCCCTGATTGTTTGTTCTTTTCGTTTGTTCCACGGCTGAGGTTTGACAATAAATAGCTCTACTGTTACGGTTAAACTATGATAATTAGAAGAGAGACTGTCACATCATTGCTTAGTCATAGCAGATCCCCAGAAGTACCTACCTAATTTTTTATACACACAAATAAGGCATTAAATTTCCAGTTCAAATGTTTGGTAAATAAATTTTGGAGGTTTGTAGACCGTTGGTTGTCCAAAATGAGCCTACCATTACCAGAAAGTTTTGAAAAATTGTAAGCTATTCTTAGGTAGGTATACCTACCTACTACCTATTTCTATTCAAATTTGAATAGTTACCCATGTAGATATTTTAAGCGGGTACCTACGTTCATATGAAAGTGTTCTACTCGTTTATGCTAGTACCTAACACAAAATAAAATACACATGACTTGCACTTGCTATCATGCTCTTAAACAAACATATTGTTACAATTTACAAAACGGATGACATGTGACATGAGCACTTCATAATAGACTCACACCTACTCACATGTTTTGTCTTTAAGTAGAACCATCTGCAAAAAGTATTCCCAATGCGAAGTACGCATTAGTTTTATTTTTTGTTTTTAAATCTGACGAAAGATGATAAAAAATTGCGCATCACGCTAAAAGCATTTCATTTCATTCTTTTAAAGAAATCTAGAAAGAAAGAACACTTGGTGGGTTGCAATTTATTTTTAAATACCTAATCCTGTTAACATTTACCTAAATACATACCAGGCACCAAGCGTCCGTATATTGAAGGGAAGCAGTGCTTCCGTAAGAATTTAAAAAAAATATATACATATGTATATTTCAAAAATTTATTTATTCGAAATAAAAACATATTAATTCCTTTTAATAAATCATATAAATGAAACACTTTTCTCCCCTAAACATACCCTTAATATACTCGAAAGAAGAATATTGGGACACTGAAGCTATTGTTTTATCGAAACGTCTGATATATTGTTTTACTGATAAGAAATTTTTTGTTCTTCTCAATTTGCTCAATGATTTTTCTCCACAAAGTGACATTTTATTTAAAATTCTTCAATTCAAGCCCAGCGATGTTCAGTATTGTCTAAAGCAGGAGTTCCCTAACTGTGCGTCGCGACGCCCTGGGGCGTCTTGGGGCTATCCTAGGGGAGTCGCAAGACGATACGCACAGGTCGCCTGCACACGACGTTCCATCAGCTTAGGCTCGATTTGAAAAAAAATGTCGGGTCGGGTTCGATCGATGTTGGCCATTGTGTTTTGCCCTGCACAGGAAGTATAAGAATTTTGCAGACTTCAACTTGGCGAATTTTGCATCGAGACTTGGGCCAACTGACCCAGGACTCAAAGTTAATAATAATGTATTGACCATAGAAAAATCATCTTTAGTGACGTGCCGCGTTTTTGGATGAATGGCCAAATTTCCATAATGGGATGACGCCAACGAGGTGGCAATGCATCCATAAAAAGCTGTTTGGTGCGCATTTTAGACTGGCGGTGGCGTCATTGGCCACCAAGATCGTGCGATTTAACCCCGCTAAATTTTTCTTGTGGCGTTGCCTGAAGTCGCAGCTCAATGCGAATAAACCGCAATCGACCGATGTCCTTAAACCCAACATAACCAATGCCATCGCTCAAATTAAGCCGGATTTATGCGGCAGATTGGACCACTCGGATCTGTGACAACGTGAGAAGCTGCGGCGGACATTTGGGCCTGGTGTTAGATATGTATATTCCATTCAATAATGGCATACCTACATGGAATTCGTTAATACCTTGCAAACAGCTTATTTTATTCCATTTCAATGTCGACCAATCCTCATTGAAAACGCCTTTAGTGAATCTTCAGTAAGCTTAGCTTATATTCACATATCTATGCTTTGTTCAGTTGTGTGCTTTTAGAAGGGCGTCGCGAAATTATTATAACCTGTATAGGGAGTCGCAGTATGGAAAAGTTTGGGAACCCCTGGTCTAAAGCCAGTTAAAAAATTCAAAAACAGTATGTCTAATCTATTTGAAACAAGAAATTTCGATTCTTTTTGAACGAAATTAAATAAAAACAAGAATTTGGCCAAATATATAATAGCAATTGGGCGTTCGACGAAATCGATATTCGGTTTAGTTCCCTGACATGTTTTGAATTTTTGAAACTATCGGACACAGCATTGTATGAACATTTTAGAACCTATTTTCCTGTAAACTTGCTCAATGATTCACAAAGCTCATACCCGGGATATTTTGACATTCCAGCGGTGAAAACAGAACTAAAGTTGATTTTCGATGACGAGAATTTTACGTCAAAAACTTATCTGAAAGAAATATTAAGATTTTTAATTAGTATTGATTTGGATAAAAGTTTCACTGAATACTTTAAGCTCTATAAACTATTGTTGACTTTAACCGTGACAAAAGCATCTGTAGAGAGATCATTTTCGTGTCTTAAAAGAATACAAAATTACTTACGAAATAAATGTGGGCAAGAAAAGTAGCAAAATTTAGCACTTATTTCGATTGAAAAAACATTGTTAAAAGAAATACATACAAGCCAAAGGGAAACTTTATGACCAAATAATAGATAATTTTGTTTCAAAAGAAAGAAGAAGACTTAATAACCTTTTAAATTATTTATATTATCATTTATTTAAATGAATTCTATACATATTTCTTTTATTTGTGCAATTACTACGAAAGGATTTCCAGGATTATTATGACTAGATCATAGATAATTTTGCTTAAAAAAAAGAAAGTATTTAATGTACAAGACTTAATGTATTAATTTTTTTTCATTATTACATATTTTGTTTTTAATGGATTTTAAAAGTATTTTTATACTCTCCACAAGAAGATATACCTATTCACTTTGTCATTACATTTGTAACGCCAAGTAGAATTCACCTGAGACCCTATAAAGTATATATTTTAAATCAGGATCACATTCTAAATCGATTTAGCCATGTCCGCCTGTCTGTATTATGTCTGTTCAAAACACGATAGCGCCCAAATGAATCGACTTCTTTTTACCGTCGTCAGGTTGATATTGAAAGTTGTCTATGTCGATCAAGTAGTTCTGGTACCTCCTATACAAAACCAATATTGGACGGACTAATGCGTGTACAGTACATTACATACTAACTCGCATGGCAAACATTTTGCACGAACTTCATGCAGTGGAGGGTATCAAAGCATCGGCCAGACCGATGATAACACTTTTACTTGTTTTTATATCTACCATTTTGGCCATAAATAATTTTAATAAAGCGATATATTTTTGAATAAAGGACTTTAAATTTTAAGTTTAAAGTTGAGTGCTTCCGCTTCCCAAAAAGTCCGCTTCGTGCCTGATACATACGTACTCTGTTTTTATTTTTTTTAATAAAATTATTTTTATCTATAGAGAGTTTTAAAATCTGAGAATTTTTAAACGTATCCTGCCCGCACAGTGTCTTAATACTCGCAAAGTTAATATCAATCTTATGAATCATTATATAATCACTAGGTTAGGTATAATCACATGAGTTAAAATAGGTCAGAATTAAAATAAGTAATCCATTTTTTGCGTTCAGTACCAATAAATTGCGCCAATGTTTGACATGCTGACGTCAATAAGACGTCATATTTTGTTCACCCACAACTTTAGGACAAAATTTGAAGGTCAGCCTGTCAAAACCTGACACGATTTTTAACATTGTCTTAAGGATAAATCATTTAAACTTTTATGAATGAGTATAGTTAATAATTTGTTTAGGAACAATTATAAATTATTGCATTTTTCAGTTTATACCTCTACTCATACAAAAGAACTTGTCTTCATGAACTGACTGACTCATCAATCATGCAACTTTGAGAGTGTATTCCAATAGCTGACGCGCACTAAAGAATTTTTCGATATGGGATTATGTCGGCGGCGACATCAGGCTGGTAGTAAAAAAAATCTAAACTAGTAGTCGCTAGTTGTTTTATATGAATACAATAGTCGAGCCGGGAGAGTGTCACTGTCACATCAAACGCCGAACAAAATAATCGGATAATACCTTATTCGTCAGCACCACAAAAAGTAGGTAAATAAGGTGAACGTCTGAGCCGTACAAAACTTTCTCATTTATTAAAAGTTTGGGTGGTTTTCTTACATGTTATAAGTAGGTAAGTCAAAGTAGTAAGTACCCCTAAAATCTCAGAAGCGATATCCAATAAATCATTTCTTAAATAGTGTTAAAAACATGCACTTGTATACCTTTAAAGTAGAAAGACATAAATTTGCGATATCTCTCTAACCAAGTTTTTAAATTGTGTCGTAACAAATTGTATGTTGTCAACGAAATAAACTATCTATCTATAGGTATACTCTATACCCTCGGTTCTTAAACTGTGTTCCGCGGAACCCTGGGGTTGCGTGGAATAGTTTTCAGGGTTCCACGACTTTCTTGAAAGTCACAAAACACAAAATAATTTTTGGAAAATGCAATTACAAACATTGTTGCGCAAACATTCATGGCAGGTTTTGTAAAGTTTCTACATAATATCTCACAAAGAATGAAAATATACTCAAAATGAAGTTACGACACTAACGGCCAAATTATTTACTCTGGCTGGAAATCAGGTTTAAGTTGATCATTAATCCGCATTGTTTAAACCCGACACTTTAAACCTATATCCATAATATTCGCTTAAAAACACGCACGGGCTTACCGTTGGACAAAAAACGGATTTAAAACAGTTTAAACAGATTTTTAATCCGATTTTAAGCCCACCTAATGTCAAATTTCACATAGACTTGTTTTTTGTCACTAATTGGAAATTGATTTGATTTGTTGTGACATCAACATTTTGTCAATAATTTCACTAATTTGTGTGTCCAATGTGAAATGAGTGTACTCGTGTACGCTAATATTAATAAATTTATTTTTTAATAGAATAAAAGAGAAATGTTAGATACTATAAAGTTAATTCCAAAATTTGCATGTCGTGCCATAACCGTAGCCAAAACGAATAAAAACCGTCCAAAATGTGGCTAAAAAAACAGTCAATGATATAAAATTGAGTTTTAACCCGCGTTAAAGTACTTAAACTGGTCGACGAAGTGCAGTTTAAATTCAATCGGATCAAACGCTGACAAGGTTTAAAAAACGGGTTTTATCCGGTTTAACGACTGAATATTATGAACTTATTTGGCCTCCGCACACGAGATGATTTCTGAATTCACAATTGAAATATTTTGAAAGTTTTGTATGTACATATTAGTTTTATTCCTTGTTCAACCGCTTAAACTCAGCAGAACATTTTATTCCGTTTTTTCCCCTCACCTAAAAAATCGGTTTTATGCCGGCAGAATTTATCTCGTGTGCGGAGGCCCATTGGGCTTCATTTTTGGGTTAAACTCACTTAAACCCGGGTGTAAACTTTAATCCGGATTAAAGTGAGTGAATAATATCGCCGTAAGCGTTCCGGAAAATGCTAGATCTGCAGAGTACTTCTTCATCAAAACATGTATATACAGTGAATACCCTGAACTTGCCAAACAGTCTATATTAAATTCGCTCCCTTTTGTCACAACGTATATCGCTGTGAAGCAGCCTTTTCAGCGTATACTTATGCAAAGATTTAAATACCTACAGATCGAGATTGGGCGCTGCCCCAGATGTGCGAATATACAGCTTTCAAAAATAGAAGTAACTTTAAAAAATATATATAAATCAAACAATGAAACAGTTTCATTCTTCACAATAACCTTGAAAAAATATCTTTAATAAAAAAATTTATTTTGAAACGAACGAACGCAAAAAGTGGTCTGGGGCAAGAAAAAGTGATTTTTTTGCCTATCGAAATCGGCATAAGAGTTGGGGTTCCGAAATATATCTGGGCCTTCTTTAGGGTTCCACAGCTTAATAAGTTTGAGAACCGCTGCTCTATACTATTATATAAAGACGTAACTGATAAAATTATGTTCGCAGTGTTCTCAGAAACTACTGAACGGATTTTGATGAAACCTTCACTAAAATATTCTTTAAGCACTTCTGCGTGCAGTAGGCTATATTTAATTGCGTTTTATTCCTTTAATTAATCAGAAAAAACAAATTTCATTTTGTATGCTATACATAATTCCATTCAATTCCATTTATTTTGACTTTGCTTCATTCAACTTGCCATAATATTCATAGCTCTCAATCAATACAAAAAAGCGTTTAACTGTTTATAGGCAATTCTTCCCCGAGTATTTTGAGCTATCATTCATCTTTCTACTCCATCCAGAAGCTGAGAAACAATAAGTTAAATATCAGATCTTAGTTGATCAAATGCGAAATCAATGCTAAACCAATAATTTTCTGTTGTTGCTCTGCTTTGGGGTGGTGGGCGTAAATCGCAAATAGATCATGATTTGATGTGGCTTATGTGCGAGTAGGCTATACGGTGCATAACGCTTGGTAGAAAGAATGAGAGGTACATTGCGTTCGTTATTCATGCCATATTTTTTACACAGTTAATTATTGTGTTGAAGCTTTCAAGGCAATATATTTAACGTTAGCAAAATATAGCAAATCAACCTACGGAAATGCTTTTTTACACCCTATAAATTCATGATGGTGTCAGAATGTCATGATATTATAAAAATCAGTTGTAAACAGAAAAATCAGTAGCTATCATGGAAAAATATGTCATGAAAAAATAAACAAAAGGAAGCCTTGCAATATCGTTGGTCCAAATAAGATTCATACATCAAAATATTCACATTTAAAATGCGAAATTCTTAAGATTTTAATCAAATCCAGCAGAAACTATTCAATTTATTTCTCAAATCAGAGAAAAAGGTTCCAGGGGACTGGGATCAAATAATATCTACGTACATATAAGCTTCGATGTTCCTACAACACTGAAATGAAATAATGAAGAGACAGTCCCCAACTAGCTCTGGAGCCGAGTTCTTTACTTTATTTTAAGGCAATGGAGCTCTTAGCGATGTCATAGTAGTTGGAAAACAAAATCCAATACTAATAGTTTTATTTTTGAGCACAAGGGGGCTCTCACACTCACGCAACCAGCAATTAGTAGCTAAGCAACTATAGCAATTGTTAATCAGCAATACGCAACTTTATTTTAACCCTTTCTCATATTGAAGCAACAGTATTGCCAACATTTTCTAGCCTCTAGATATGTTTCCACTATTTTTACAAACATTGTATTAAAAATTGGATCCGACATATTTTTCAAAAATCTATAAAACGTAGTAACATGTGAAAAGGCTTAGCAACGTAAATATTGATACTACGCTACGATGCAATAGTTGTCACTTTTCAATATGCGCTGTGTATCGCTAGCAATATTGCCGCAATCAGCTACATTTTGCGTCCGACCGGTATTGGGTTGCTTTAATGTAAGGCAATATTGCATGCTTCCTATTGCCAGTTGTTTATTGCTTATTGCCTAAGTGTGATAGCCGGCTAATATCAACTCCGTCATCGATTTTAAACCATCCATGGCAGTCCCCATACGGGTAGAGGAGAAGTTATCTACTTTATCTATCCATCTCTACGTAGTGGGCGCCTTACTGATGGTACGGACTCCATGGCAATGAAACCCCCGAAGCATGGACCACTCTGTCCGGAGAATTAGTTGTTCAACATTTAGTTCCTCACGTATTCTGATATTTCTATAATATAATCTCTACTGGTCACATAAACAATACCTACGTACGACAGAGGAATCTCATTTCGGCAACTTGTATTCTTGATCTTATTCCTACGGTCATTATCCAAATCTCATGGCCATTTTAAGATAGGAGTGGGAATAAAGACCAAATTAAATTAATTAGAGCTAAATTTCGTATAGAGAAAACTATCACAAAATACATACCTACACACAATTCAATAAAAGCGAAAAAATAAAACAAACCAGTAAGACAATTATCTTCGACTATGCCGAAGCTCAAATACCCGGTACTGTATTATTGTAAAAATAAAAAAAAATATTTTAGTACTAAAAAAATATATATTTGTATGGGAGGTATGGGTAGTTTTTATTCGATCAAGCTCATTTTTTGTCAAAAAATTTAAAATATTATTAAAACAATATGTGCAAAGTTTAAACTTGCTATCTTTATTGTAGCTATTTAAATTTAATTTTTAACATCAAAAAGCTATATAAATCCGATATTTTTGTATGGGAGGTAGTAGTAGTTTTCATCCGATCTTGCTCATCTTCGAACTTAGCCTCAGTTTGGTGGATAAAAGCTTGCGTACCAAATTTCAAGTCGATAGCTCTTAAATTACGGCCGTAATCGTGCGGACGGACAGACGGACAGACGGACAGACGGACAGACGGACAGACGGACAGACGGACAGACAGACGGACAGACGGACATCGCTAGATCGACTAAGAAAGTGATGCTGATCAATAATATATATAGTTTGTCATACCTACAACGCCTCCTTATGTGCGTTACAAATGGAATGCCAAAGTGAATATACCCTCACCACAGTGTGGTACCGGGTATAAAAATAATAAAGGCAGGAGCTGATTTCAAAAACCTCGAATTCATAATTAAGTATTCTTAATTTTGCAAGCAAAGAAATAACCCAAACTTGCATGCTTTCATGTCAAAAATAAAATTAATTAGTTCAATTCCGTAACATTAGTGTCTATATAAGTTGTATTTTTATTAAAATGAACACTTATGCCAATGATTTACCAATATTCTGGTTTCATTTTCTCTGTAACATTTGAGTTAACCACAAATAATAACAACCTAAGTCAATGAATTTTTAAATAAATAAAGAAAATTGGTAAGCAATAACGACCAAACTCAACATAGTTGCAGTAGTTTTAAAATTAAACACAAGGAATAACGACCTAAGTGTAGTTAGTTTTTTTGTAATCCGTTTTGATCATAAGGAATAACCGCCTTCTCGACTTAGGACTTTTAAATTTACAAAATGGAATAAGGCATAATAGCTTAAGTGTTATTTTTGTTAATAACTATTGAATTAGCAAAATTATAATATTATTTTTTTAGTCAATCTATGAAGGCATAAAATGACTTTAATTGTACAAATATCTGAATCTATAAACTGCTCTCCTGAAAAGTATGAAAAACCGACTTAGGCGGTTATGGCTTGTGGCCATTCACTGTATTTAGTGAAATTAATTCTTCTTTTTTCCACAGGAAAGTGCACAAAGTTTTAACAAATCGTTGTTGTTAAAACACATATATTTACTAAATGTTTCATCCTCTGTTGTTATATTATTATTATTATAATTTATTACCATATAAATAAATTTACATGCTAAAAAAGAGAGAGCACTAGCTGTGAGGGCTTTCGGCTCTATTGATTTGTTTTGAGCTTAGATTAAATATTAAATTTACATATTTTCATGAGGTTATACATTTTAACAATATTAGCATGATTAGGGTCTCTTAAGGTCTCGTAAATAGAAGGTTGCGAAGTTAGCAGCTGATTCGTTTGTTTACACGAGGGAGATATTCCTATACCTAAGATGTGGTTTATGTTGATTGGAGATTTGCAAGAGTGGCTTGTAGGGGGATCTTCCTTCTTGAGAAGGTGTTGATGGGTAAACTCCGTTCCGTATGACCTAAGCGTAGTCTGACAAACGTCGTGTTCATCGATTTTGATGAAGAGCTGGGATAAACTGGGTGTGATCCGTCAGTGTTAATAGTTGAGTAGTGGTGAGTATAGCTGCTCCAATTCAGGAGTTGTATTGACCTGAAATTGTTTCTAGCGAGTCGCAGTAGGTCAAGTTTGGTGCAAGAAGCCGATTTATAGACTGGAGAGTGGTGTGCAAGATTCGCGGCAATGTCAGCAAGTTCATTTCCCATTATGCCTACATGGCTGGGAATGCACATCAGCTTCAGCTTGTTAGGCATACTTATAAGACCGTCTCTGATTATGTTAATGATTAAAAATAAATAAATAAATAGGTGGCGCAACAGGCGGGTGACACCCAAGGCCTAGCTTCTCGCAACCATTCGTTTTGTGTGAGTTTCTATTTTTTTGGGACGAATGGAAGGGACCTACAATTTTATGCCGAGTCCGAACGGCTCAATTGAGAAGCTTTTTCATGACAGGCATACTCTCGGATGTTTGTCAGACGTTCGCGAGAGGTGGCGCAGTAGAAAAAACTTTAAGAACCTGGGATCCCTCGCACAGTAGTCCAACACACTAACCACTGCGCTACTGCGCCGACTTAATGATTAATGATTAAAGCGTTAATGATTAAAGCGTTGTTGTATTATAAGCAAGTAGTGAAATGTGCCATATTTTATTTTATTTATTGTGGTATAGATTGGGACAGACCTTCGGGAAAGTGTTTTCTCCCACGGGCAACTATACAATGAGCGTCAAAAGTGAGTGAACACCAATGTGGTTTTTATTTGGCTTTGAAGTTTTTGGATACAATTTTGTTTAAATATTTTTAGTATTTGTTTGCTTTCGACATGAAATATGTTTAATTATTGCTATTTCGTAATAAAACTTTTTACATAATGTTGGTTTTTTAGACCTGTTTTCAGAAACTCAAAGAAGCATCACTTTTGACGCTCACTGTAGGTATGTGGCAGTATCGCGCGTGGGTGTTCAAGATCTAATCAATACCTTCTTAATCCGGATAATAACAAGACTTTAAATGTTGTTTATCCCGAAGCTTTAATGTTAACTCTTAAAAATTTTAAGCAAGAAAAGCTGTCTTTACCTTGGGTAATCCTTTTAAGATTATTATTTCTTGGCACATGAATACCTGTAATAGGTATCTCTCGGCTGAAAACTCAATAAACTGAAAAACAATAAACGCATGCAAAATCTATAAAACGAAAAGATTTCCCCAGCACATCAGGTAAGCATAATGTCGCATTTCATTTCTTCTTGCTAACTTTTTTAACGTTCGTGTTGTCACTCAAAGTGTAATCTTAAATGGACCAATGACCAAATATATGTATGTTTGTTTGCTAGCGAGCGACGCAAGGCGAGCACGGTTGAGCTAGTCTTTAATATCTATATAAGAATTACTAGCTGAACCCCCGCGCACCGGTTTTGACAGGCCCTTTTTGCTTTTTAATTTTTTATTTTATTTTCTTATTAAATTTTGTGTCCTATCAATTGATCACCGCAATTACCGACATTAAAAAAAAACAACTAAATTGCTTGAAAATTACGGGCAACAGAGGGAAGCATGTTCTTTCGTAAAATTCGAGAAATGAGAATAAATCGATTTGCTGGAACTTTCTTTCTGCCTAAACCTGAAATAGAGCAATACAAACAAAAAAAAAAGACTCATGAAAAACGGCCCAGCCAGCGGTATCTGTTATCGAGATATAACGTCATCGAGTTTCACCCCATAGAAGATGTTTTTGTATAAGAGGTATAAGATTTTGAATGTATTTTTTTTTGTATGGGAGGTGCCACGCCCTTTGACCAATCTTCAAGGAGCACTCTACAACCAATACCTAAGATTATCTGTATGTTTGAGCTTAATCGATTCGGTGGACAGATAAGTTCCGGATAGTCTATCCGAGACTTTATATCAGCTAGTCTTGAAACTGACCCTTACGATTTTTTTTAAATTAAAGTCATTTAGTTGTTGTGATTTTATAAGAAGGAAGAATTAAAACTAAAGCTTTAAATATTAACAAAAAATTATTAACTAATAACCGGCAAAATTCCTAATTTTGCGCCAGTTGAATAGATTTTAAAAAAATAGTTCAATTTTGTTTTGAGCCACCTTTCTGGTCCAAAATTCACACATTCGGTTTGGACGAAATTTGTACAAATTGGCCAAATTATATAGCGAAATCGAACTCTAATTCGATGGCTTGTGGTTTAGTTTAGATATAGTCGAATATTATTGTCCCGATCCATATACTGACATGACGTGTCAACCATCCCCAAACATCCGGTGAGTAGGACGATCAGCTTTATAGATCCTCATTTTGGCTCTCTGTATACGTTTTGACAACACAGGCTGAATGTATTGGCGCATTATCATGTTGATAAATCCAAAAAGGTTATGAAAGTATGGAAAGGCCTCTTGCAACATACCATTGTAAGACAACGCATGCATTGTGGTTGACATAAAATTGTAATTTGCAGGTGCCATAACACGAAACGGCTCCCCAAAACCATCACACCTTCCACTCTGCTATGTAACCGGTCCAAATGATGAGTCTCTTTGCGGAGGTTATGGAAATAGCTACAGCCATCGGAGCCTTCCAAATTAAAGTCTGAGAAGACCACACAGTGGCACTACGAAGTCCAGGTCAAAAACGGAGGCGGTGCGTTTTTGGAACCAGGTTAAGGGTGGCTTTTACTTAATTTTTTTGTCTTTTTATATGCTTAGCATTCGAAATAATACGACGAATAGTTGCGAGACTTGCTTTGTTACCACATTTTTCCTGATTTTTGGAAAAGAGTCGTGAGAATTTGACGCTTTTTTTTAATATAAGTCGCCTTTCCGCATTAGTAAGCACATTGTGTATGTTATTTTTATCCATAGTTAGACTCATTACCTACTTAAAAATAGGGATATAACGTCTCGGCTCTTTTCAATTTTCTTAGCTAATTTTGCAATAAATATGCAAGCGTCCTTTAAGCTTTGATTTATCCTTTTTCCGCCTCGGTTAAGGCTTTTTCTCCACCCATTTCATTCTTTTTAAATTAAATATTCATTTTCAAATGTGTCGGAAAATGTTGCCTACATTTCAGCGAATGCTAAAATAAAGTGGAAAATAATATAAAACGGCTCTTTTCCAGAACTTTGTTAAAATTTGTTACAAAGAAAGAAGAAGAGTTACCCAAGAACAACGTTCAAAAATACCATTATTTCATATAATGAGAGATACGAGCAAGTAAAGAAAGCGTACAGGGTGTTCTTGTTCTATTCAAGTGGCGAGGAGTGTATTTGTAATGTTGCGATTAGGTGCCTAAACCTAGCCTTTGGCTGAAAGCGCAGTTTATTCATGATATGGGCATGATTACGATAACTTAGGTGCCAAAAATTGATAACTGTTTTTTGTAGAGGGATTAGATACTAGCATTTTTTACTACGGGAGGGGGGTCTAACTCGCTTCGTTTAGGCAAAAGGGGTAATTTAAAAAATATATATATAAATTAAAATATTAAAAAACAATGATGAAAGCCAAGAGTCTGTTCTTTCATATTATTTTTTAATCAAGTTATTTCTATTAACAGTTTTTGAAAAAAATGCTATGCTGATTTTTTTAAATATTGAGAAAATAGATACTTAATTTGTTTGTAGTTTTTACTGCTTGGGCTCACTGTTGGAGCCCAAACTTTGTTTAAATTATCGCAATGTCAAAACCACTCTTCAGCAACATTCTTTGGCCTAAAATTCCACATTACATTATCCCTTTAACCCCTCTATAAAAAACCGTTATCAATTTTTGGCGCCTAAGTTATCGTACTTTCCCCGTGATATGCATTTCACTGATATAATAAGTGTCCCAGTTAAAAGTTATAATAATAAGAGGACCCAGCGAAATTCGTTCCGCTAATTAAAAAAAAAAACAGTAAGGCAATTATCTTTAACTATGCCGAAGCTTAAATACCCGGTACTGTAAAAAATATTTATAATTATATATTTCTATGGGAGGTATGGGTAGTTTTAATTCGACCAAGCTCATTTTTTGTCGAAAAATTTGAAATATTATTAAAACAATATGTGCAAAGTTTAAACTTGCTATCTTTACTGTAGCTATTTAAATTTAATTTTTAACATCAAATAGCTATATATTTTGTATGGGAGGTAGTAATAGTTTTCATCCGATGTTGCTCATCTTCGAACTTATCCTCAGTTTGGTGGATAAAAGCTTACGTACCAAATGTCAAGTCGATAGCTCTTAAATTACGGCCGTAATCGTGCGAACAGACGGACAGACAGACGGACATCGCTAGATCGACTAAGAAAGTGATGTTTTAGTTTTATAATTTCCCAATGTCCAATGCGTTATTGCAAAATTCGCCAAGTTGGAATCTGCGAAAGGCCGATTTCTTGTCCATGGCGAGGAATTGACTCGGGTTCTCCGGTACACTATCATGTAGCGCGGTAATCATCTCGACCAATCTGGCTGACAACAACCCGTGGCAATTGAAAACCCTTTATTCAATTTTGACTTCCATGCAAATATATGAGTGCGATCAAGTCTGACTGAAAATGAGGGGAAAACGCGCTAAATCTTCCACTGCAATGTAACTATTGGATATCGCTTCTACCTTGCTCTTGGGATTCGTAAAGCGAAACGTATGCTTTTCCGTTGTTCGGAGTCTTACAGCAGTAAAGAATAGGTAATAAAACTTTCGACGCCCTTAGGATAGTTAGGGAACACCTGAGTAAGTATAGTCTATAGTCCCAGACATTCTTATACATACAACTATAGGCCGCAATTAGTGTCATGAGAAACAACCTATATCAATAAATTGGAAATTGAACGAAACGGGTCATTTGATTTGATGATCCTACAGAAATATTTTGGACGTGCACATCACAAGATATTGCTCTGCTGGGTTCCGGGACATGGAGGCATTCCAGGCAATGAGAACGCAGACGAATAGCAAGATAAGGTTCGACAGCTGTTTCAAAACAAGCTGAAGCAAAAGCCCGCGAAAACGGGAGCTGGAAATAAATGTATGGCGTTGGCGGTATATCCCACTGTTTCCCGCGCAAAATTCGCTCCCGCTTTCGCATTTTCGCGTTGATTTAAGCAGACATTAAAGCAGGGAGAAAAGCCACAAGAGAGCCGAACGCTAGATGAGCTACCTTAAATACATGCAACACCACAAGAAGTCTATGGGCGTCCTTTAACGAAACCAGAACCGAAAGTATAATAAGGAAGGATAGGAAATACCTGTCCACCCTCGTAGGAATCATAACGAAGAAAATGGGCTTATGGGAGCACTTCAAAACACAGCCCACATTCTCTGCCACTGCCCAGGTCCCAAACACACCAGGTAAACATTCCTAGGGAGTCGATTTTTCAACGACCAAGACGAGCTTTCCAGCACATCATACAGATGGTTTGTAATGAAGCAGCACAGTAAGTAAATATAATTTGAATACAGGGTTATAATAGGTAAGAGACAACCTCTTTCCCCCACGGGCATCACAATGGGTTAGTATTGACCAGAGTGTGGCATTCCAGCCCACAAACCTACTAACCTATTATATAGCCCAATTTGTTGACGTTTTCATTTTGATTTGCTAAATATTCAAGATATTAAACACTGAATTTCAATTGATTAAAAGCACATAAAAATAGAAAAATCTATGTTTAAAGTTTGGAGTTTGGTGAGTTTGTCAGAAACTTAGACGGGGATAATTATTATTTAGCGCAATTGATACACGGCCTTAAAATGAAAATTTTTTTCCGAATATAAAACATTTTTGAAGTTCTTCTTTTTTTGTCAGAAAATGTAAAATTTTCATTGCTGGGGAAGTTTAATTTATATTGCTGTGGATGTAGTGATTCTCATTCCTACTAATTAAAAGTTTTATATTGTAAGGAAAATGAAGAAAAACTACTGAATTGGTAATTGTGCGAAATTAAATCAACCATCTCTCGCTTGTCCGGTCGGTGCACTAACAACTGAACCACTGATGAGCTCAATAATGTTGTTATGAGTATCTACCTATTTGTTAATAAGAGTGAATGGTAGAGTAGAAAAAAGTTCGTTTTTATTTGAAACCAGGCTTAGCTGCAGTAGATAATAATGAACGGGGGTTGGGACAGTTGGTCCCAACACTTGACCGCCCAGATCTCCTGACCTAATAGATAACACCCATTGATATCGGCTTTGGAAGAGCTTAAGAAAAAATACTGTTTCAAAAGAGATGAGAAGTAATTTGCTTCTCGTTAATCTGCCATCTGCCATAAAACGCACCTAAAAGCATTTTCAAATACAAGTAAATCACTTATTTTATATTAAACAATACCCATAAAAATGTCTAAACACTGTTCCTAAAAGATTAAAATTTTTGTCTATTAATTATTATTTAACAAAAACTCGTAGACACTGTCACTTTGGCAGGAATGATAGCATTTTCGAACTACACCACTAATTCATCATCAGACTCATTTTTTAAGTGATCGTTTGAATAGTTTGAATTCTGACAGTCAATTCTCCGTATATAATCCACTTGGAAAGACATTTCTGCTTTCCCCTGTCAGGAAGTGAACCCGCACTTCGATTTTGTCAATTGAGCAAGTGACAACGTGGTGACAACCATACTTGCGCCAACTGAGCTATGAGTACAAGCCCGCCAACTGTGGCCTATTTCACCAAATTACAATTATAATTACAAATTTCTACTTGTTGATTACATTTTCAAATTTGTTAAATGATTTGCTGTTTTCACTTAATTCCAACAAATTTGTTGAAAAGAGAAAAAAATAAAGGCAAATTGTATTTGTTATTTACAAATAGAAAAAAAAACCGTTTCACCGTTTATTTTTCAGAGTTGTAAACAACAACTGATTTTCATCAATTAGTTCGTTCGCAGTGTTGCCAGAAGGTTATGATGGAATATCCCAGACCAGCCGTTAAAAAATCCCTTTCCGATGGACTTTATCCCTTTTTGTTAAAATACTAGAATACCCCCTTCCATCGCTAATACAAAATATGTTGTAGGTATTTTACGCGTTTCTGGTACCAAAACAAAGTGCATGCGAAAAGCTAAGCGAAAGCTAAAGCTAAGGTTTGACAGGTCAAAGCTAATATACTGCGCCCATACATTTTAATTGCACTGGCCATAGTAGATTCGATGCTAAGACACTTGCTAAGCGAAACTTAGCGCTAAAAGCGAATAAACTGTTCTGCTAAGTTTTTTAGCAAAAAAAATAATCGAATACTTTTAATGATATTCAAAAGTATTTATTAATTTTTGTTGGGATGTTTTTGGATGACTTCATAAGTCTTTGTAAAGATGATAAAATTCGTCATATTTATTACTTAATTTTTAGAACGGACTGTCCTTTTGCAACAATGAATGGCTGAAAAATAAATTATTTAATGCAAAGAAGAAGACTTCTGACGAATCCATTTCCATCCATAATTTAAGGATTTTGTTCATTTTGATGGACTTCCGAAGAATTAATGTTAGCGTTCATTGTGGACACAATTCGCTTTGATTATAGCTTAGAATCTTTATAGCATTAGCCTTAACCTAAGGGTTCGGTTGACTTGCGTTTGAAAATCGTTATTATATGAAATTTGTTACTATGAAAGAAAATCCCTTTAATAGCTAAAATGTCCCTTTGTCCCTCGGACGTATTAAAATTCGCAAGAAAATCCCTCAAAAAGGGATAAATCCCTCAAAATGACATCACTGTTCGTTCGTTCTCATGTGAATGGTCGTTTATTTCCCTTGCCTTTGCACGTTTTAACCGAAACTTTTCATTACAAACAAAAGAATGTCGTAGCTAGTTAATTCGTGGTCATAAGTAAGTTTGTCTTCGTTATTTAGCACAAACTTACACACTATCGGTGCTACTATGCTTTTGACGTACACCCCTATCATGGAATCCGCCGGGAGGAATTATTCACGGAAAAGAATATTTTGGTATCGTCGAATTCGCAAATTGAACAGTTATTATGTCATATAGGTAGGTATATACATAATATTAACACATACTATTGGTAGAGTGTGGTTTTTTTTCCAGATTTCTGTTCACTTTTCGGATTCATCGATACCAAAATATTCTTTTCCGTGAACAATTCCCCCCGGCGGATTCCATGATAGGGGTGGTAAACTCATTTTTAGGTGTTAAAAGCGATTCCTTTGGAAAATAACAAATTGTTACTAAATCGACACACGATCTTTCTATTGTAAGAAATTTTCAGTAATTGAACAAATTTGTAAAATTTTTTGATTTGGTGAAACACAAACTTGAAAAGAAATATGAATTTTAACAAATTTGTACTTGTAACCAACAAAAAAAATTAACTTTTGGTGAAACGAAAATAATGAAATTTCTACTAATTTCCCTTTGTAAACAACAATACAATTTTGTAAAACAGAAAAAACACATTTTTCCACAAATATTTAAAAAAAAAATCAATTTTTTTCTTTTTACAACAATTTGTATGTTGGTAAAATAGACCACAGAAAGATCGTGAGGATGTTTACCACTTTCTAGCAGTATGCCCTATTCTTATAGAATTCCGCTTGAATATCTTTGAAGTACGTACGCTGAAGTTAGATGAAGCGATAAGCATACAATTCAACGGCTAAGGGGACGCGAGGTTGGGACGCATTACAAAGTTTGAAATTGATATGACAAACGGTTTGTGAATTAAGAAAAGGGCCCCCTTAAAAGAGGCCATCGCCAATAACGCGGGCCATGTGCAAAATTTCCAAAATCGGAAAAGTTAATTATCTTATTTCGTATAATAGAGTACACAAACATAGTTTGAAGTCGATCGGATGAAATACTAAAATTTTCCCATACAAACTTTGACCCCCTTTTTTCCCTTTAAGAGGTAAGTCGGAGAAATCTGTTTTCTTTATTTCTCACATAAAAAGTACACAAACCAAGTTGGAAGTAAATCGAGTGAAATTTAAAAATGTTCCCATACAAATTTTGAAATTTCAAAAAATTAATTATCATCCGGGCTCTGTGGCATGGGGCATTATCCTGTTGCAGGATATGATGATTCCCCAATAAGCCTATCTCCAGAAGGAACGGCAATTACTCAAATATTGACTTTGGTTCATCGAGGCGATGATAGGAACCAAGTCACCCAGGCCAATATATACGACATCCCAGAACATGAAAGAACCCCACCATGGTTCACTTTTTGACAAGCGGGCCATTTTTTTGCCTTACTACCTTTGGCAATCTTACACAAAATTTGTTTTTTGATGAGTTATACTTAAAGGACCTTTCATCTGTCCATAGAACCCTATTTCAGATCTCCTTTGGCTTGTGCAGATGTTAGTTTGCGAAATCCAGTCTCTTAAGCTTGTTTGCCTTTGATATTGTAGAGGCTTGCAGGGATTGTGTGTGCGATGCGGGGATAGTTATGTAATTAAGAAAAGCACTGTGTTTCCAAATTCAAATTACAAATTTTACGTTAATAACAAGAGCCCTATACTCAACCGCACACGACAGCCTCAGTGACCAAAATCCAACTAACTCTTGTAGCTAATTACATCTGCCCAGTTGCTCTGAGTTCAAAAGATGAGAGTTAAACAATTGACTTTTTTCTTATACAATAACCCCTATTGCCTAGGTCCGCCAGTGGCGTAGGACAGTTTATCGCAAAAAGGGAATCTTAGCGACATCGACGGAGAACACTACAATATGTATGGCGCGTCCTTAGCTTTACTTGTCTTAAAATCTCCTTCCTTTTAACGTCGTCGGATTAGATGCTTGGCCTTCAAATTGTATTGATCTGCAGCAGATTGAGACTTCACAAAAATATTTTGTTTTAATTCCCTTAGAAGGACTCAGTATTCAGTGGGCATTGTTTTGCGCTTAGCACCTGCTCTCGTTAAGTTTCTTAGTGCACAGTTTGACGGGACACATTAAACTCATTTGCAATGCCTTTTACTGCCGTTCCAGCGTTTAACTTTGCTACCATTGAAGATCAGGGGCCTGTACCACCAAACAACAATTTAACAATTTTACAGGCACTTGTTAACAATGCCGATTTAACAAGTAACTATAATTTCTGTACCACAAAAGAAAAACGCTTCACTTGTTAAATATCAAAATTTCCCTTCTTTGTACAAGTCATTTATACAAGTGCTTCTGTAACGGATAGACTATGCGCAGGCAAATAATCTTAGCTGAAATCATAATCATAAATTCTTCATATGGTGCCTAGTGTTGTATGAGACATCTCATACCCCTTTTTAACCTAACCTAACCTATAATCATAAATAAAATTTGTTGTTATTGTTGGTGACATAAATTTACAAAATACTCAACCACACGCTTGGAAACGAAAAGGATTTAGACAAACAATTTTTGCCAGTTTCGCTAGTTTCAAAAATAATTTTATATTTGTATTTATTATTTTTTATGCGAGGTATACGATATCTATATCTATAAACTTAATCATTTTTATCAATTCTATCCGATCGAAACAAAAAAGAAAAATGTTTAAATTATAGTCACTGAGCTGGGCAATGTGCATTAAAAGCAAAATGTTCGCAGAAAAATGTTTTCCCTTTCTCGATTAACTCGTGGAAATAAAGTTTTCCTTTCAAAATTTATGCTATAATAGGACTGGATGAATATAGTTAATATTTTATGAAGACAAATGCTTCACATTTTTACTTACAACCACATAAAACCTGACTTGTAACGGCTTAACAAATTTCAACTCATACGTTAAATTTTCGCAAGTTTATAACAATCCTTTGCAAAACTTTTTCTACACTTGTAGCTTTGTGGTACAGAAAGTGGGGAAATTTAGGTTTGCTTGTACAATTGTTAATTGTTAAATTGACATGTAGTTTTGTGGTACAGAAACTATTGTTAATTGTTAAAATTCGCCTGTTGTACAAGACTTGTAGTTTTGTGGTACAGGCCCGAGATAACCAAACTAAACTCAGACGTTTTACCGATGGTTTTTAATAAATTTTTATTTTTTTTAACACCGTTGAATATCAATTAAAGTTAAATACAAAGGTTGTTTGGTGTTCACGTGCACAAAAGTGTAAAAACATTTACACAAAGATTCCGTCAAAATACTTATGCCACGCAAAAATTCGTCGTCTGTATGCATTCTTAACAGCAGAAAGAGAATACAAAAGTAAACAATATAAAATTTGCCATGCATAGAGCTAAAAATAGATTCTTTGTTTTGCGCATCATTTTTGCACGACACTAAACAAAGGGTCGACACTGTTAAGGGTCAATAGTCACAAAAGGGTTTCGTCAAAATACTTATGCCGACTAGTGTATATAGATGTGATTTACACAGCGCTTGCATTAAGGAACTGGGATAGAGAAGAATTTTCTGGAATTTTGTTTGTTCAAGCTTTGACATAGCAGTCAAAAATAAAACAGCTTTCGTGGGTTAAACAAAGTCTACATAGGGTTTGTTCAGAGCTGGTTAAATCTGTGGTTAGGTTACCATAGATTTAAGGCCGGTCTGTTCAGAGCTTTAAATTATCGATACTTAAGGAACACGGTTAAATATGGAGGAGGAAATACTATTTATGGTTGGTCCTATTCGTAAAATAGACGTACCTCTACTATGGACCGGTTCGTATTCGAAGACTATGTAGGTACTTCGAAAATAGTCTGTGGTTGGAAGAAATTTTAATGAAATTAAAATTTAATTTAATGAAATTAAAATAATGAAATGTCCAGAGTAGTCTCCCAATCTCAATACCAGAAAAAATCTATTTAGAGCGAAGGATAACCCCAGAAAAGTGCTGGAATAGGAAGGCTTGAAGTCAAGAAGGCTCGAAATAATATTCTAAGTTGCATTTGTTTCGAATCTTATTAAAAGTAGATATATCCCTAGGAGCTGCAGAGCTGTGATTTAAAACAAAGGTTTCGCTATAATAATATCAAAACGGAAACAACAAATACTACAACCAAAAACATGGATTCATTTATTAGTTGCTTTAGCTTAGACCAGCTAAAAATAGACATGGTAACATTATTATTTTTTCAAGTTTTTATGTATTGAAATACATAATAAATTAATGTCTGAAAACTTTAAAAATAAAATACCTAGGTACTCTTTAAAAAATCAGAAATTTCTGAAAAATCTTCGACGACAGCTGAATTTGATGTATAATAATGTAATAATTAAAAATGCAGCCTATATTAACTCAGAAAAATACGTTTATAGCCTTAATCTTAAGTGGTGGTGGTAAATATTTTGGGACCTTTCTGTTTGATTGAGGTCATTTTTCATTGTCATAAAGTGAATTCGGGATGCCAATCGAATTATTTTATAACAATTTGACAATTAACGGTACAAACCTAATGTCCATTTCCATTGGGTTTTTACCGTTTTGCTCTTAGATGTTAGATTTTTTCTGCCCAATGGAACATGAAATGAGATTTTTTTTTGCATTTGTGTTGGTTTGCTTTTTGACAGTCAGCTGTTTAAAAAAATGCAATTTCTGTTTACAAATGTCACTCGTTTTGGCCTCTCGAATCGAGATTCGCAAAAGTGATCTGAATCTGAAAAAAGTGTTTTTTTTACCGCCAAATGGAAAATTAAATTGACGGGCTGCTTTTTCTTGTCCAATGGAAATCGACATAAGAAAAGCCAAAATCAATTCGCTTTGTCGTCTGTGGTTTCGAATAAATCGTGCTGGGATATTTTTGGGTGACCCAATGTTTCCCTCCACGCTTAGTTTGACTCTTTAAATTAAGTAGAAAGTAGGTATGTACTACGGTTTTTGAGTTCAAGCTTTCAGCATTTAACGTCTAACAGTTTGTGGCTGAATTATTTAGTAACTAAAACATAAAGAGAGCTTGACCCTCTTTCATATTAATGTGCTTGTTCGGATCACTTCACAGCAATGTTGATAATTAAAGGAATGAATTCTATTAAATCTGACATTCAAAATTGAGAAGTAATGCTGTATTAATTAAAGTATTTGGCATTGAACCAATTTCTGTCTTTAAATCGGATGATGTTTGACATCATGAAAATGCACTGACACTAGTAAAGATATACTTTTCTACAATATATCTCCAAATTCATAGATTCAACATGAATGAGCCAAAACAACATATTAGCTTTGTGAGACTAAACTAAATTATTTATTTTAAGCACATTTGCTTAAGTCAATAGAATAAGTAAATGTTTCTTAATTGATTTGTATTTGTATTATCCACTATTTACTAACAACAATATTGTTGACATAATCCAGAATCACCTTCCACTGTTTTTATAAATAAAGTAAATAAATAGTATGCGCTAATAGCGCAGTGGTTAGTCTGCTGTGTGCTGGACTACTGTGCGAGGGGTCCCAGGTTCGATCCCCGGAAAACACAAAATACATTTTAAGTTTTTTTGTACTGCGCCACCTCTCGCGAACGTCTGACAAACAATCGAGAGTATAATGTAACTGTCATGAAAAAGCTTCTCAATTTAGCCGTTCGGACTCGGCATTAAATTGTAGGTCCCTTCCATTCGTCCCAAAAATAAAAACTGACACAAAACGAATGGTTGTGAGATGCTAGGCCAGGGTGCATAGGCCTACACGCCTGTTACGCCAACTATTTATTTATTTTTATTTTTTTAAATAAAAAGTTGGCACAACTGGTTAGTGGTCAGTACTATTATATACTTCCCTAGGCTTTATAGTCACCTTATAGTTTCTTACAATTTATCGTTTGTTCGAGTTCTAATTTTTGAGCAAATGAAATGGAGCAGCAATTTTATGCCGAATCCGAAGATTTCTCAGGACAATATTATAGGTACATCTCCGATATTCGCTAGTGGTGGCGCAGTTGAAAAAAATTTACCTAAGGAAACAGCTAATACATTCATTCATTCATTTTCAATGGTCCGCTTGTCCATTAAGTGGGTCGCGGGTGTAGGTTGCTCAAGTGGACCCTCCATTAGCTCTCGATCCTCCGCCATCGACTCTAAATCATCAAGGGCAATCCCCATACGGGTAGAGGAGAGATTATGAATTTGATCTAACCATATCATCCTGGGTCTACCTAGAGGACGCCTGCCCGATGGTACGGATTCCATAGCACGTCGTGGAATCAGCTAATACCTCTAGTAAAAAACACAAATCTGTTCCATTTTTTACTAGTTCCTAAATACACAACCTCTTAAGGGTTCTTGCTACGTTTCAAACTGAATTCACTTATAAGATCTTTCATTGCTGCTTTGTAGTATACAGCAGAAACAGGTTTCGAACAACAAAAAAGTTCGTTGCAGCACTCAGACAGCGGAATATTGTAGAACAATCTCTTGTAAAATCGAACCGACAGCAGCTATCCGGCGTGCAATGGGTTGCATTTTCAGGGGTTGAAAACAGTTTTTCGCGATTTCTGGCTAAACCATGCACCCTATCCAAAAAAGTTAAATGTAAAAGCTGTAGGAAGAAAAGATCTACCACTTTTGTTTTTACCATTTTCACCTAGCCTCAAATTTTTTCCAAAAAAAATGGCGTAAAACCGGTCTTTTGGTTAGGTATAATTATTTTTCTTTGACAATAAAATTTCTATGAAGCTGAAACTGTGCGACATGCTAGATTAATATTTATTTACATACGTACAGCGCGGTTCACTTGTTTACGCACAAGAATTACGTTTTATATCTTGGTTGTTTTTCGTATTACATAATGTCGAACAAAAAGAAAAATAACTTATTTGGCAGAAAGGTACATTCATCTCTATATTAATAAAAATAAGTGGAAAAAACTGTTTCCCTCTGTCGCCCGTAATTTTCAACTGAATTTGTTGATTTTTTTTGAAATGTCGGTAATTACGGTGATTGAGTGATAGGCTAAACAAATTCAAAAACGGACAAAGGGGCGTGGCACCGCCCATACAAAAAAAAAATGAAAACATTGTCGCCCGTAAATAAATAAAATAAAAAACAAAAAGAGGCCTGGCGAAGCTGGCGGGGGTTCAGCTAGTACCTACACCATAAAACAAACATAATTTCAAACTTGATGACAGACCCATAACGGTAGTTTTATTAATTTTTTCCTATACCATGCAAAAACGTATGCATTTTTTTGGTTAACTTGAATAGACAAGACACACAGTCGAAAAACAACAAATTTTTTTGCGATCTTTTTTTTTTTTTTTTTTTATTTCAATAAATTTTCTGTTATTTTAATAATGAGTCAGGCAGTACCATTGGATGTAATCTTAAATATTCTATTCTCCAAAGAGCCATATTGACTTTTAAGGTAGGTAATTCAAGCAAGGGTATATTCCCGCAATTCGTTCTTGATTGTGTTGATACTGATTGTTGCCTCAATAAATTTCATGGGGCAACATTTTAAATAATTTTAAAATCAGGCGAATGTGCCAGACAGTGCAATATTTTAATATTTTTACTGACAATCCTTTCTTTAACAAGGCGTGATTTGTGTATAGGTATACATTATCCCTCTGGAATATTCAAGGAATAGGTCCACAATGCTCCTTTATTGCGGGAAAAGCTGCTTCCAAAAAAGTTTTGCAAGAAATACTAGTCATTTTATTGGAAACGATTTCCAATTTAAAAGCGCCGAAGAATGAAATTGCACCCCATACCATAACTACCCCTAGTTTCGAAAGATAACGGTTCAAAACATATTTTCTTTCTAGAGATCATGAAAGTAATAGTTATATGTAGTTGCAGGATTCTCCAAGTTAAACTCATTTTTGTTTAAAAAGTTGACTTTGATCCAATTTCTGGCGGCCACTTTAATGTTCCTGAGTGTCATGCGAGACCTTGCAAATTCAAGGCGTGAGTTGCTTCCGTGCTTGATTAAGCTGTGTTTCTTTTTTTTTTTTTTTGTAGTTTTGTAAATTGTGGGTGTAAAGCATAGACAAAAACACAGTGTGAGTGGATTTGCTTTCTTTTTCATTAGAAGAAGTTTCTTATTTAGTTCTTAACTTCACTTCGAGCAATTTTATGAGCCATTTCACGATTTGAAAAGCTTTCCGAGAGGTAAACTTTAACTTTGGCCTTTTCTGCAAATTCAACACTTTTTACTGCCTATTTTAATAAAATTAATATAAAATAATAGTTGTCTTTCAAATTAACGTTTACTGCCCTTACCTACTTAAAATGCAAAAAAAAAAAAAAAAATATTGAAAAATCAATGGCAACACTTACAATAAAGTATCATACTATAGCATTTTTCAAAGCCAGTCTGTAAAGCAAATCAGGAAAATGTTGTATATAATTTAAAATTTTAGGCAATAGACTTTTGCTGAAGAATATTGTTGGACATTAGGTAAACTAATTTAATTTAAAGAAAGATTGCATATCCTCAAACCCGCACCCACCCCATAATCCAACAGTGACCCCAAGCATTGGGTTGCATGGGGGGCAGTATGCCCCCATACACATTTCAAAGTAAAAGGCTGTTGTCCAAGAAATTATAAAATAAATTTTCCATTTTTTCCTTAAATTTTAAGTTTAAAAGCATTTTTTATTTTTATTTTATTAACAAAAATAATTTGATTTAAAAAAAAAATATGAAAAAGCATTTTTTTTGGATTTTTTCATAGCAACCTTTTCTTTACCATTTATCGAGAACCATTCCTTCAATTGGTAGCGGAATGGTAGAACAGCTGATTCACAAATGGATCACGGCAGAACAAGTGAGAAGGTGGTCAACCGTGGAACAATGTACACAAGCTAAAATGGCAATACAATGGCCGACCTGCCGCACTCAATGAAAGGTTCTAAACATGAGTCGAGGAACATTGAAATGGGTGGTGGCGTTAACTGCTGACATTGGAGGAATGTGAGACAGCGGCACATATACTGTGTTAATGTCCAGCTTTGGCTGGCAGAAGTGTATGCTAGCAGAAGGATGCTAGCGTTAACACAAGGATAGGAATCGAACCCAGGGAAGAACTCTGAAGAAGTCCAGAGAGTCTCTCTGGGTAAGATTTATAGTGGTAGAGAGACGAAAACAGACCCGACAATGAGGTGTAGTTTCAAGAGGAATCGCAGTTAAAAACTGCCCGGGGTGCAATGGGGTTCATTTTTAGGGGTTGAAAACGTTTTTTGCGATTAGCTGCTGTTGGTTTGGTTTATTTTGTTCTCTTTTACAAGAGCTTGTTCTGCAATATTCCGCTGTCAGGTCAGAGTGCTGTAACGAATTATTATGTATTATTATTTTGTTTTTGTTTTTTTAATTTTTACGCCTATTTCTCTATGCCCGATCAGGGAGAGGCAAAAGTAAATAAACCGCAACTCCCTTTTAAAATAGATGAAATTGATTCTAAGTCTCTCCAGTATAATAATGTTTCATCGTACAACTTGCATTTCACACGGTTTAAACAAATTTCACCCATAACATAAAAAATTACATACTTTATAAAGTTCAGTCATAATATTAGTTCTTTACCTTGTATTTTCCTGTCTCGAATTTAGTTTGTATTATGAAATTATTTTTCTATGGGGGACGAAAAACAAATTTGATATCTTAGAAAGTTTTATTGAGAGTATCTACAGATAATAGATATAAGATTATGGATATTAAACAACTTTTTAGAAGAAGTTCAACATCAAGTAAGTTTTTTTGCCGCTCCATAATAATTGTCATAATTTTGTTCATATTTCAAACCGTATCTTTTCATATAAAGTTACATTTCGCTTCTTTTTTTTATAAAAATGTATTGCACCAATTACCGTAATAAAATATGGTATTATAGGTACTTACATATAGCTTGCTGGAACTGTGTAACCATTATCTGTATTACTTAAGATTTAAGATATTCTTGAGTGTTAATCTTCTCGTCATAAAGTCATATGTGTTTGTTTTCACTTGCTTTTAGAATCTGTCTCGTTTATGTTCTCTTATTTTCTACACTTTTCAAGAGGTATAAGACGAAAATATTGTTTGTTTTAGCTAAAATACAAAAAATAGACCATATTAAAAATAGACCATATTAAAGAGCTAAGTAAAAAATGTATACCTACAAATTTTTGCGCATTGTGTAATAAAAACATTATTTTTAAGTACATTTTGTTTTTGAACACTTTAAAACACCACTCTTTTGACGGTCAACCTGTTATGGGACATAGCATTTCTAATCTCATCTCTTGCTAGGTATATCTTTATCAGTCTGTATCTGTATCTGCAAGTTATCATGATATTATACATTATTTGGCGTCATAGGAGCTGGCAAAATAATTCCGTCACAGTGTTGGTCTTTACGTTTCGTATGTGCTGTATAATAGATTGTACCTAATTAAAACAGCACTGATGGAAACATATTTCTAATGGACTTTTAATGGTAGGTTGATATTAAGTTAGATTTCAATATGAAATAATATACATAGTTAGCACAAATGTAGGTATTTAACTTTGGCCACTATTGTGAATGTCGATAGTTGATCGTTGAGCGGCAACTGTCGATCGATCGACAACTGTGATTGTCGATTGCGATTGATATTTGTCGATTTGACAGTCGCTTGTAGTCGATTACAAATGTCTGGTCGATGCTTTCTTTTGGAAGTGAACAAATTTTGTGCGTACAAATAGCTAAAATCAATCGACGCAATAGACAATAATTGCCGTGACGTTCGCTGACCGACAATCACAATAAGGACCTTTCTCGTATACCTACTTAGTTAGAGAAAAATATTGTTTCGAACTCGAGAATCGAGATGTTATTTAATTCTGACATTA
The DNA here is from genome assembly GCA_949372485.1 of Cheilosia soror. Taxonomy (NCBI): domain Eukaryota; kingdom Metazoa; phylum Arthropoda; class Insecta; order Diptera; family Syrphidae; genus Cheilosia; species Cheilosia soror. The sequence continues at coordinate 26,030,147 of OX443564.1, forward strand.
CGATAATAGGGGAACTAGAAAAAAATGGGTCTCATAATTCATTGCGTCTTCTGTGCACCAGAATTTAGATTCGATATGATTGAAGGGTCCCCAATAAGTCGAACTGCTCGTCTCTGTATGCTGTCAAGTAGGTTTAGTGAATGTTTTGGGTCCGAGCTCCATATATGGGAGCAATATTCCGGGCCTGGTCTAACCTGTGCTTTGTACAGTAGCAGAAGTTGCTTGGGGCTAAAGTACCTCTTTGTTCTAAATAGGTAGCTCAACTTAGCAGACGCCGATCGTGCAATATAGGATTGTGATCCTGCCATGTAATTCGTGAATTGATAGTGACTTCTAAAATGTGCATTGAGTCCTTGGAATGGATTGAATGGTCATCCATTTGGATCTGAGGAACTGTTTGAAGCATTTTTCCTAGAAAATGTTGTGAGCTTTGTCTTGTTTGCAACTGAAACTGAAATGAACGTAATGGGGCTTACTATAAATTCAAATCTATAAAAATAAGGAAACTATCCCGGTAGGTATACAGTATTCAAAATGTATGTACACTGTGCAAGCCATAGCTTTAACCTGGCTCTGCCATGTCAACTCCTGCAATTCGCAATTACCTTAGTTTAGTTAGTGAAATAGCTAATTTCTTCCGCAACCTTTCAAATGCATATTATGTAACTTTCAAAACTGTCATAAAAACACGCACCAGAGAGCCGAAAAACTTGACTTCTGCGCCTTTGTGAAACAAAATTCATTGAAAGGCATGATAGTATTAATTCCTTTGTAGAGCTCTTCAAATGCATCTCAATAAGTATTGAAAAAATAACTAGCAGAACGTGGGTGATGTCTTCGAAAGTATCAACACTTTTGGCAGTGGTCCAAACATGCGATTGCCTATAGTAAGCCTCATTGTATACGAAAAACTTTTCAGTTTAGCGCTGCCCTTATCAGTTTCCCTACAGAATAAATCCTTAGATTTCATTTCTGCAATCGACCGCACAAAAGAAGTTCTGAATTCTCTTAAGGACATCAGAGAAAATGCCGAAGATATTTTGAGAGAGGCTTTTCAATCCGCATCCTTAGGTACTTGCCGAGGACTTATTTGAAGAACTTCATTGAAACAAACAACGCGTTCCAATCCAGAAACCTCTCCTTCTGAAGCCTATTTTAGAGTGCCGATACTGATTTCTTGCATAGATTTTCGTTAATACAAAATCTTATGGACAGATTCATGGTCAACGAAGACGTTCTAACATCGATCGTTTCAAGCTCTTCTCCCAGGTTTTGCTGCAGTTTAGCCTGAGCGAAAAGTTAACACTTTACTTTGATAATGATGTGAAAGCTGAGTACATTCTTTGGTGCGAAAAAAAAATCGTCGAGTGACCCTCCTACCGAAGTTTTGAAATTGCTTGATTATGTGACTTACCTACTTTAGACTTATAAATTTCTTGCTTACGGTTTTAGCAACGCTTCCAGTGACCACAGCTAGTTTTGAAAGAACCCTTTCAGCTATGAAGCTAGGCCTACGGTGTCTACCGCCTGTAGGGCCACCTATTTATTTTTTATTAGCTATGAAAAAGATTGAATCAATGTCCCGAAGCGTTATGGAGAATGCAAGGTTAGGTTCACTTGCTATGATATCTGTTCATTCGGATATTATTGTGAATCCAGATAAGGTGATTGATCCATATCAAAAAAAAAATCAAGACATTTTCTGCTTTGAAAAAATGTGACTAATAGAAATCAATGAATTGGAATATTACATAGTTTTTTGTTTCGTAAGACTTGGAAGCCAGCCCCCCCCGAACCAAAATCCTGGCTACGGCCCTGCTCTAGTCACAAACAATAATGGACTATACGTGTAGGGAATTCAGTGACAGCTTGTTGCATTCTGCCAATTAGGTATTTTTTTTTAATTCTGACTTGCCGGAGCATTAGGATGCACGTCGACCTAAAAGATCTATTGTGCTGGGCGTCAGATATCTGTTTAGGTTAGTAGCGCTTCTACTTACTTTCCTAATGCAGCTGATTATACCTATATTCAGCAGAGGATTTACTTAGTTCTTCGGTACTTATTATTTCCCTGAAAAATGATTTCCTTCTTATACCGGAAAGTACGGCACATCCACATAATATGTGTTCGGATGTTTCGTCTTCTTCTAGACATAGTCTGCACTCCGGTCCCGGTGAGTCGACTAAATGCATTTTATTTAGGTTTAGGTGATATCGCAGACCGTGATGACCCGTTAGGTAGCCTACTAAGTTTTTTATATTATGCCTACTGTAGTATCCTAGCAACTTAGTGTAAAACGTCAATAAAATAAATAATAAAAAATAATTAAAAAATTGTGACTTGATCGACAGAGACAGCAGAGAGCAGGCGGCATAGGATAGGATGTTACACCTACGAAGATTTAATATCTTATTGGCATCTGTTTTGATGGTCGGAATAGCTCTCTTGGCCTGTCTTATAGGCCTGGGATGTTCTCCCAATATGAAATACATTTGTTTTGTTCCCAGCTTTTTATAGCCAGATTTATAGCTGATTTGGGGATCGAACAGATGGGTTCAGGTCCAATGAAAGGGGCTTCCGAGCCTTTTCTGACTAGTTAATCAGCTTTTTCGTTACCTTCAATCCCCCTATGTCCGGGGACCCACCATAATCTGTTTTTTTTCCTGGAACTAAGTGTTTGGAGGGAATAGAAGCAGTGTATGTAGTACTGATTTGGAGTCAATAATGTGTGAGCTAAGGGCTTTCAAAGCTGATTGACTGTCCGTAAATATATGGATGTTAGCGCCTTTAATCATGGAGCTCTGCTGGAAGTACACTCGGGTTTTTTCCCATAGGTATTGAGACGTTCCGAGTTGGTCCATGGATGCCAGCTCCCGCACCCTCGAGTCCATTTTAGAACCATCCGTTTAGTTTAGTTTATTAGTTCATTGTCGAGGATTACTCAGAGATATTTTACTTCGTTGGAAAACTCAATGTCATTAATTGAAATTCGGTTTAGACTTAAACTTCTCCTTTTCGTAAAAGGGACGATGACAGCCTTGCTGAAGTTTATAGAAAGACTGCCAATTATGTCAGATTCTTTAGCGTATGCAAGTAGTTGCACAGACTTTTGGAATATTGTGTTCCTGGGGGGTTATTCCCAAACGCGCGGCGGATCGTATTAAAAGCGATTCTTCGATTTCGACCGTCTTTGCTTTTGCTTATTCTCAAATACGAACTGTGATTTCCAGTTTTTTCTAATTAGACTTCCAATTTTCCATTTATTTTCGCAAATTTTGACAGCTTTTTCCCATCACAAGAATGTAGTTTATTTTTTATTCGCAATCCGCCAGCAATACGTCACCGTAACCTAAATAGCTATCGCTTTTGAATGGATCGAATCGCTTTTGGAAATACAAAAATACCAATCCGCCATGAGAAGTGACTTACGTCGCAACGTGATCAATTTAATTGACGGTTTGATGATCTGGGGACCGCCATGTTTCTTTTTGTAGATATTGAGGTGAGGAAACCGTGTTCTTGCTAGCTATAGTAACATTAGGTACGTCCCGCAGCAAAGTCGATTAGCCTAAGTCCTTTTCCAGACGTGGTGCCTACGTGTCGTGTAGGCTGTGCTTCCCGATTGTACTGCCAAAGATGTACCCTATTTTGACGTTTAAATCACTTACCATGATCTTAACGTCATACTTATAAAATTGCGTTTAAGCACATATCAGCCTGATATTGGCGAATTTAGCCTTGATGCGGATAGTCATAAGGCGTTCACTAACGTGTCGAAAGCTCAATAATTCTTCCCTAAATCTGCCGTTAATTTGATTTCCCATTAGACACATCCGATTTTTATTTCAGATTTTTCGTACCACATGGAACATGGAACATGAAAGCTGATTTTTTTTTTTTTTTTATAATTCACTAGTGCTCAAGGGGTTTTTGTTCCCTTATAATGCTAATGCACAGCACGATTGGAAGGGTTAATAGGGAGGATAGAGAAGAGGTACTGATGCACATTGGTTTTAAGAAATTGTGGGTTGTAGTAAGAGGGGAAAACCGTGTGAGGCAATGCATTCCACATGCGTGTTGTTCGACTTACAAAAGAATCTCTATATTTTACAGTACGTCCGAAGGTAGGCTTAAGGGTAAACTGATGTGCATTCGATGTGTAACGGGTGTTGCGAAAGAATTGTTGAAGGGGCGGAATGCAGTTAGCTATTTCATCAGAGCATCGGTGGTGAAAATATCGATAAAATAAGGAAAGGCAAGAAACATTTCTGCGATGTTCGAGCGGGTTAATAGACTTCGCTATATTTCTATCACCTATAAGTTTTATCGCGCGCTTTTGGATTCTGTCTAGTAGGTGCAATGAAGTTTTTGTGCACCTGACCAGATGTGAGCGTTATACTCAAGCTTAGGCCGAATAAAAGCCTTGTATATTGAAGCTAAGTCAGAGGGTGTAAAGTATTTCTTACACCGATTTAAGAAACCTAGACATTTCGCAGCGTTTTTGGCGACTTCGTATATGTGGTCATTCCAACGGAGTTTGTCGGTAACACACATACCAAGTATGGAAAGTCGTTCAGTTTCATCGATGCAAGTCTCATTCATGGATAATGGGTGAGGGTTCAGGTTTCGCTTTAATGATAGAAGGCAGCATTGTGTTTTGGAAGCATTAAATTCCACTCTATTGATTGTACCCCATTTTATAATGCTGTCAAGATCGGAATTTAACGTGTTTAGCATACGTTGTCGTTCCAGTTCCATGGCCGAAGAGCAGGGACGTGAGTCAGGGAACGAATATGAAAAACTGAGGGTGCTATCATCAGCGAAGGAATGTATTGGATTAGAAGTAACAGACAAGAGATCATTGATGAAAATGAGAAACAGTGTCGGAGACAAAACAGAGCCTTGGGGAACACCAGCATTTATATGGTGAATTGCAGACTTGAAACCGTCCAAAACAACTTGAATTGAACGGCCAGAAAGGTAGTTTCTAATCCATTGAAGAAGAGACGCGTCGATCCCATAGGCACGCATTTTCGACAAAAGAGCTTGGTGCCAAACTCTGTCAAATGCTTTCGAAATATCAAGCGCAACAATCTTCGTTTCACCAGAGTGGTGGAGAGATTGGTTCCACTTTTCGGTGAGATAAGTCATCAAATCACCAGTGGACCTGCTGCCACGAAAACCGTATTGCCGGTCATTGAGAAGTTTTCGTGATTCAAGATATTTCATAAGCTGACGGTTTATCAGCGTTTCCATGACCTTGGAAAGCATGGGCGTAAGTGCAATGGGTCGGTAGTTGGTGGGTAAAGAATAATCGCCTTTTTTAGGAACGGGCTGGACAAATGCAATTTTCCATTTACTCGGAAAGAGTCCAGAAGAGTAGGACAAGTGGAAAAGTTTACGCAGTGGTTTTGCCAGCGTTGAAGAACACCTCTTCAGAATTATGGGGGATCTACCATCTGGACCAGCGGCTTTGTGAATGTTAAGATCTTTTAATACTCTTGCTACTGTGCAAGTGCGAAAATGTATTTGTCCCATGAAATATTCGACGCTCTCGAGCACATGTGGAGACATGATGCAATCTGGAATGTTGGAGCTTACGGCGAATTGCGCAGCCAGCAGATTTGCTTTGTCCAAAGAGCTGACAGCTGAAGTGTCATTATAAACGAGTGTGGGAATTGACGACGTGAAGTATTTTTTGTCGTAAGTTTTGGTCATGAGAACATTTTGCACGTCTTGATTTAGTATTAGTGCATTACTGATGACGAGAAAGAAGAAGATGACAAAGATGATAGTAATTTTAAAAACATTACAGTAAAACCCGCTTGAGAAAAACCCGCTTATCTGAAACACTTTTTTCATACCCGAGTATTTGTCGACCAATTACCTATAAAACTCTCCGCTTAAGCGAAACTCGCTTAAGTGAAAAACCCGGATACCTGAAACATATTTTCAGTTATATTTTATATTTTTCATTGAAAAAAACTCTCTTAAGTGAAAATATTGCATCGAACAGAACAAAAAATTTTAACGCTTTCACTTCTTCTTTCTTGAAAATGACATTTGAATTTCTGAAGTTCCGCCGAACATAAAATTGTATGACAGGGGAGTCTATTCTCACCATATTTTCCGTTATAGCTCATCAAAGTAGGTGACCTCTTATTTTTTAGTTGTTACAACTTAAAACACTATAACTTCTAAACTATTACAGGTACAAAAATTGTTTTGTACATTTTGAAAAGCCGATTTAGTAGCGCATATACAAGTCTTAAGCAACGGCTCCTTAAGTTACGGCTCCTTAAACTAAAAAATTTGAAAATTTGTTGTTACTTTTTTTAAATGTTTTTTTCTCACTCAAAATTTTTACAACTTCCCGGAACCAGGATTTACAGAACTCTACGGAGTAATAGATTACACCCTTTCCATTTAACACCGGTACAGGATTTACTACCAGGAGATGCGCAAGGAAGAGTAGAATTTTGCCAGTGCAAACAGACAGAGACGGAGTAACAAACTACCACTATTTGCACCATTGGTCAGACCCCAATCTCCATTTTATATGCACAACATCCTTTCAAGAATTAAATTATTGTGAACAGCTTCTTCAGAATGTGTGCTTATTTCAAAGTAGGTTAGCGTAAATGTTTGGTAACACTTTAGTAGGCCCACACGTTCTTCCACAAACAGTTAATTCCCATTACTGCCTACTGCCTAGAATTTCTTAGAAAACGATTGCCGGAGCTCCTTGAAGATGGTCCTCTTGTTCAGAGGAGGCCGATATTTAACGACCGGTTGACTGGTCGATTTGGCCCCAACCCTTAGCCACCCAGATTTCTTCTGGGGTGCTGTGGAAGAAAAAGTTTATTTTAGAGAAATATCGAGTCTTTTTTTGACCATTTTTGTGTGAAAAAAAATGGCTTTTACTACAAATTTTGTTGATTGCACGTAAAAAACGTGTTTTCAAAATCTACAAAACAATTTGTGTGCCTATAATAATTTATGAGTTATAGCGTTTTAAGTTGTAATACCTACAAATTAGAGTTCACCTAATAAATATACGCTTAACGGAATTTTTAAACCCGCTTAAGTGACATTTTGTTTTCACTTATCCGGACTCCGCTTAAGTGAAATTTTTTTTCACTTATCCGGACTCCGCTTAAGTGAAAAACCCGTTTAAGTGAAAGAAAGACTGTGACATTTTGGTGTTTCTCTTAAGCGGGTTTTACTGTATTCTGAATGACGTAAAACAGCTGTGCGAGGTTTATTTGAATTAGGGAGAATATGCGTAAGTGATCCGAATCTAAAATGATTGATTTTATTGCCCAATGGAATATGAACAGTGATCTAGAAAAGTCATAAAGAATAATCGTCGCAGCCGTCAAACGGTTGTATGAAGAATAGACGAAGAAAGAGAAAAACAGCAACAGACAATTTGTGTATGTAGATTGGAGAGTCACCGTTATTTTTTAAGTGAAAATGTTCAATGGATTTGACTTGACTGGTTTTCAGATAAGGCGATCACGCTGGAAATTAAAACGAATAAAACCAGATTTTGAACTGAAATTATGTTCTTATTTTTACTAACATAAGCCTTTGGCAAAGTAATTACACTACAAATGAGAGTAAATGTCTTACATGAGAGCAGGGTTCTACTACATAAAAGGTTACAAAATAAATTAACTTAACATTATAATTTAGTCCTAATTAAGATAAATTTACTACGGGAAAATACTTTCCAAGCCTCCTTATTTTTTTCATAGTAACGGAACACTTTGAGCCGGTTGTTTGAATTGCTTTTGTTACATTCATGCCGATATATAAGTCTATTTCTTCAATGGAATTCATATCACACATATTCTTTAGGGCGCGAGCATTTGGTTCCTTGTTGCTCTTATCCTCACTGGGACATATTATTTTGCCCATTGTCCATGCCTTGTCATTGACATTATTTGAATCCAGTGTCATGTTGTGAAATTGCGTGGCCACGGATGAACTTTCATTGCAATTGTGTGCTGTGCTGTTGTAACGCAGACGCTGCTCATACTCTTGAGATTCTGTAATCCTATCAAGCGATTGACTTTCACGTAACCGTCTCCGGCCACCGACCTTAGGCAAACAATTCTCCATCAGCGAGCAGCCTTTCTTTTGCTTCGAATGAGAATTTTGAGTGTCCTCCGACTTAGACTGTTCCTCCTTCTTGCCAGATGTTGTTTTTCCGTCATTTGCGTTACTTAACACATTGCTTGTGTTACTCTGACCTGAACCAAAGTTGGACTGATCCTGCGAGTCACTAGAATCGTCATGAGAGTCACGTCGGTGAACTCGAAAGCGATTGGGTGTGTCCCCGCCGCCAACCTTGTGTATTTTCTTTTTCCTAGATTTAGTGTCGTCATCGGATGCCTCGGAGCTACTGCATGAGGGTGTTCGCATTTTATTTAGTTTTGGTCGCCTATGCATAAGTACTGGATTTTTATTTCTTATTTTACTAATTTCTAAATCTTTAATACCGGAAAGATCTTGTTGCAGCTCAGTCAAATCTGACTCAGTATTTCCTCCAGCCTCTTGATGCTCATTGATTGGGGGTATTATCTGATGGACTCTGTGCTGTGTTGAGAGGCCTATAGAGAAGTCAGTCTTTCCCCCGGTCGACTTTCCCAATAATGGATTTTGTGACTTTTTGAAGGCATCTACATTAGAGCTATGCTGATCTGAACGCAGATTATCAAATTGTCCTATTTTGTGAGTATGTTTTGAGCTTCCGTCTGAAGCAGTTGGCTTAATAACTAGTTTTGACACATATTGGGTGTCTAAGCTGCGTTCCTGCACAGCCCGATTAATTTTGCCATCTGAAATCGAGCTGCGATAATTTGTCGCAATTTTCAATTCATTTTTGTCTGCGCATTCGCAACCCTCCTCTTCGTCTTCTTCCTTAACAATGCTACATTTTCTATTCCTTTTTTCCTGAAGGCAAACAAAAAAATCCTTTTTAAAAATTGTTTTCTCTTTGTTTTTATACTTACTGTTGCAGCCTCTGTTGTAAATTCGATTGAGTTGCATACTTCAATGCTAACTGGGACCATCAATTTATTGCTTTGGCCGATTTTCAGTTTATTATCTACTGGAACGTGATGGTTTGCTGGTGATATTCTGCAATATAGAATAAGATGACAATTAAATGATAGCACTTTGTGAAATAAGCGGTCAATCAGTTCAACCCTCAGAAACAAGTCACGCATTATAATGCAGAGGTTTCCGAGTCCGTAAGAGTTTGAATGAATTTTCCAAATGGCTTTGTGCTAAATAAAACGGGAACAGAAATTAAATCTGAGTTCTTATTTTGTTTACTGTTGTATTATTAAGGTCCGTAATGTAAATTCGTGTCGTATATAAAGAAGAGTAAACAAATTACTGAATATAGAAATTTGAATTGAAGTAGATTTTGACCATAATCCTTATATGGCGCTGAAACATGAAAACTTTTAAAGGCGGATGAAAATACTTTGACAGGATCTTCCTAACTCTACTACTCTGCCAGGAGTTTCTCTATGCGATCTTAATTTCTTTTTTGTAGTCTTTAAGTCTTTTCTCTTATACAGTCATAATCTGCGGATGATCTTATTCTTTTTGCCTTGTTAAAGACTTTTTCTACCCACTGTTTCATTGGGCTAAGGAAATTCTGTATAAGACCTTGATCATCCCACTCCTGATCAAGGAGTGAAGGTTGTCAGATGAAGACAACCTCGGTCGCTTCGAGAGGAAGATGTCGAGAAGGAGATCCAACGACGAACTACACGAGCTGTACAGCGACATCGACCGACGGTCAAAAAACTGCGAGTCAATTGTCCAAGATGGCTAGGATATGTAGATCGGATGGAAACAAATGCTCCGGTCCGTAGAGTCTTCGAGTCTAACCAGTAGAGGAAGACCTCGCCTTCGCGCGCAAATAGAAGGCAATCTCAACCGACTTGGAGAGCGCAACTGCAAGCAGTTAGCTAAGCACTGGGCTAACTGGGGAGACTTGTTAGTTGATTGAGGCATGGCTTCACCCCGAACTGTAGAGCCGGCTAAGTAAGTAAGTAAGGTACATATCACAAAAGATTATGCACCGAGACCGCCGAAATTCTGATCACATTTCAAAATACTGTAAAATACCAAAAAGTAGATAAGGACCATAATACCATGGACCCCACAATTAATTGTTAGATTTATACCAGAAACTGGAATGGATGGCTCTAAAGTGGATATTTTTGGCAATGCTCAGAGCACATACCAGCAACCATAACTCACAGAATAATTGTAATGCGAGAGACTATGGAAAAGGGGAGAAATCTCTTCAACGCATAAACGGAGGGGACAATAGACCATTAGGTTGCAGTGCACTCAACACTCTATTTATGTACATTGTACAGATTATTATTATTATTAGTTAATTCTGTTAACGTGTTATATCTATATGGTAGACTATAAAGCACAAGATTTCCAGGGTTTGTTAGAATCGTTGGTAGCTCTACGCTTTTCTCCACTGAGCCAGTAATAATTGCTAACAAACTATAGGTATGTCAGCATATTTCTACTGCTGTATCGCAACATATAAATTGCACGCAACCACTTAGAAAGCCATATTCACGTAAACATGATTATATTTGCTGTCCTTTTAAGCAATAATAACAAGAAGGCAGTAAATGCTTTTAAAACTGTTATTGAATCAATGCATCAAGAAAATTAAAGGGTGGTGAAAGCAGTTAAGTGAATGAAAAACGTGGGTCTGTGGTGGCAATGGTGTGAGTGCTAAATGATTTTGAATCCCATTATTTTAAAATTAGCTAGTGCTTAGGGGTTTTTGTTCCCTTATAATGCTAATGCACATCACGAGTTGAAGGGTTAATAGGAAGTAGAGAGAAAAGGTACTTGTGCACATTGGTTTTAAGTAATTGTGGGTTGAAATGAGAAGAAAAAGCCGCGAGAGGCAATGCATTTGACATGCCTGTTGTTCGGCTTATAAAAAAAATCTCTATATTTAGCAGTACGTCCGAAGGTAGGTTTAATATTGAACTGATGTGCATCCGATGATTGACAAGTGTTGCGAGACAATGAGTGTTGAAGGGGTGGAAAACTGTGAGCTATTTGATCAGAACATTGGTGATAAAAATAGCGACAAAACAAGGAAAGGAAAGAAATATTTCTGCGGTGTTCGAGCCGGTCAAGTGACCCCGCTATACATTTTATCGCGCTTTATTGGATTCTATCCACTAGGTGTAATGTAGTTTTTGTTGCACCTGACCAGTGTACTCACGTTTAGGCCGAATAAAGGCCTTGTAAATCTAAGCGAAATCAGAGTTCCACAGCTTTGAGTATGGCCGAATCTTCTGCCTAAAACACACTGCATAATATGAGGATACCCTCAAAGCATTTATCCAGTGAATTTCGGAACCATCTGTATAACTGAAATATCATTGTACGTCGAAGTCGAGCGTACCAAAACCTTCATTCGCTTTGTCAGGGAAGTTAAAGAATGATTCCTTAAGAAGTAAATCGTTTGGAGCTTGCCAAAAGCAAATGAAGACACTTTCTTGGGACATTTTGAGAGAACGATTTTTCGGGCGATTATCGCCCCAGTTTATATCGTTGAGAAGATTCAAGGGGCTATACAGCCCCTTTGATCTGGTGAAAAAACTTAAAATACAACAACTAAGGTGGCTAGCTCAAGTAGATCGAACGCGAAAACGCACTGACCCGTCGAGTCTTTAACTCCAACGAAGCAGAGGAAGCCCCAACATAAGGTGGCGCGCATAAGTGGAGAGCGACATAAACGAAATAGGTGTGCGTAATATGAATTCAACTTAATCGATCCCCAATCACTGCAAAAAAGGAAACAATGACTTCCCCCTCCATAAAAATACCTGCACATTTTGGATGCGGCGATATGACCACAAACGGTGTCGTGTGTCCTGAACGTTTAAATGGTCACAACATTACAAATGGCCCGTAAATATCAATATATGTATGATGGTAGACGATCGGAGAATTGAAGTGGGCGAGGCTGAATAGAATACATATCAAATTAAAAATAATTTAGATAGAAGAATGCTGTCGCTGCCATGGTTACCACTATTACTCACCATTTCGAAACCGGAAAAAAACGGACACACTTCAACTATTTGTGAAAAAAAAAAGATTACTGGCGCGGAAAATGCAAAGTTATTGGAGGAAGAATTGCCTAAAATAGGTGTTGTTTCACCACGAAAACGCCCAGTCCATTACAACAGTAAAACTGAACTATTTCCGCCACGAATTTATTCCCGTACGCTATTTTTTCTAGATCTAACCCGTTGCGAATATTTTCTGTACCCACATTTCACATAATTTCTTTGCAGAATTCGACAGATCGTTTTAATTTAAATACTTTACAACATAGAGATAGATGTAAGCAAAGTTTTGATACGTATATAATAGACCCATTGGTTTATCGTCGTTCCTTCTAAAAGCATTGGAAAGACTGATTGATATACACCTACGAGACAGCATCGATAATCGACTTCTGTCTACAGCTCAATATGCTTCCGACAAAAGGTAAATCAGTGGAAACACCACTACATCAGCTTATTCGTAAGATCGAACATTCCATGCATCATAAGGATTACACAATGGTAGCCTTTTTGGATATAGAGTGCGCTTTTAAAAATGTCAACAAATTAGCAATTACTGTCAGGTCTGAAGGTAGATTTCTCACTTTGTGATTTGATAAGCTAATGCTTAGTAGTCGGATTATTAATTCAAAGCTGGGTGATTCATATGCTAGAAGATGTGTCAGTAGAGGCACCCGACAAGGTGGTGTCTTTTCCCCTCTTCTTTGGAATTTGGTGGTTAACAAACTACTGATAAACCTGAAAACAGAGGGTTGCAGGGTGATCGCTTATGCGGACCTGGAAAACACCTAAATACTCTCAAAGAACTCTTACAAAACGCTCTAAATAAGCTTACCAGATGGGCAGTACGTTGTGGTCTAAGTGTAAACCCCCACAAACGGGACTGGTACTCTCTACAAGGAAATATATAATTCCGCCAATTGATCACCCCTCTCTAAATGGTATTAACTTAACTTTCTCTAAAGAAGCAAAATATCTAGGTCTTATTTTGGATAGGAAGTTAAATTGGAAATCCAACATTCAAGAAAGAGTAAAAAAGCTACAGTTGCACTTTTCTCTTGCAAAAAGACCATTGGTAACAAATTGGCTCTATATGTCGGTTATAAGACCCCCTGCTTTGGTTTACTGTTAGATTTGGGGACTTACATATTTCCTTTTTTTTTGGGCCTTATTTCGTCGCAGTGGGGCCTTATTTCATATTTGAAATTATTATTTCATTATAAAATAACACCCCAAATTTGGGGCCTTATTTCGTTTGCTCTTTTGGGGCCTTATTTCCTGCAGCCCCTCCGCAGCAATGCACATCTTGTTCCATCTCACACCTCTTGACATTTTCAGCAGACAAATTGCTGCTAATTCAGCTTTGAAAGCAGTATCGCAGTGGTCTAGTAAAGACTTTGGACACGCTTGTATACATACTGAATAACTTTGGAACTGTTTCTGGAAACGCAGACTACACTACTCCCAAGTTAAACTTTGACAAAAAAACTTTGACACCATCCGCTCAGGTATCTTTGGGAGGGGGTGGCTTTTCTTGAGGACAAGTCGGTTCACTTTTACACCGATGGATAAAAAACTGACGAAGGGTTGGGTGGTGGTGTTTTCCCTGATAGACTCAATCTCAGTCTCACTTTCCGTCTTCCTGATCATTCCAGCGTGTTCCAGGCGGAAATAATGGCGATTAAAGAGGTCCTATCCTGGCTTAAGAAGAACGTGTTGTCTAAAAAGGATATCCGTATCTTTTCAGATAGTCAAGCAGCTATCAAATCCTTGGAATCCTTCTCCAATAACTCGAAAGTAGCCCAAGGATGCCGCTCGTCTCTCTTAGAGATGGCAGAGCAGTTCAATATTTAACTTTTTCTGGGTACCGGGGCATAGAGATATTCCAGGGAATTCTAGGGCCGATTAACTCGACGTGGAAAAACTTTACCTTTGCAACCTGACAAAGCTAACCTAGGAATATCAATTGCTACATGTAAACACAGATTAAAGCTAGACGCCTTTGAGAGAACTAATCTTAAATGGACATACGGTACAACATGTCTAGCGACAAAGCAGATTTGACCAAAGCTGGATATGAAACGCTCTAAGTGTTTGATATTTCTAGAAAAACGTCATATTAGCGCTATGATAGGTGTCATCACTGGACACTGTCTGATAGGTAGGCACGTAATTAGACTTGGTGCTCCATCAAATAATTTTTGTAGAATCTGTAAAGATGAGGAGGAGGAAACTGTCCCCACATTCTCTGCTCCTGTCACTTTAGGAGCTTTCTTCTTCAACGATCCTGGATACCTCATCACTAATGATATCAGGAGTTTATTATGCTTCATTAAATTGGCGTATGCTGGCAGCCACTTCAACATAACCTAACGTATAAAATATATTTTCAAACACCTTTTCTAGACAGACAGATCAAATCTTATCTTGATATTAAAATCACAAATGTTCTGCTTGCAGCTTGCCTATTACAATGGTTTGGAAGAGAGCCCAAAAAACAATATATGTGGTTTTCATCGAATGAAAATTGCAAATTTCAAATATGATATATAAAAAATATGACACCTAAATTAAATCCCTATTTTACAATTCAAACCCCCAAAATAAAAAAACAAGTTTTAAGAGCATTGCTTTGGTTTCAAGAACATACCTAGCTGCAGGATTAGAGGGTACAAAAAGTTGGGGACGGTTATTTTGATCTTGTTCCTGCCGCAGAAGCCTAAGTCTTCTCTCTGCAAGTAAAAAATATGTTGCCGTGATGTGATTATATTTGTTCCTATCCAGAGATCTGCAATTATAGGAATTCGTCCACAAAATTAGTAGCTACATAGATTCGAAAAATTGCAATAATATGTACTTACTGTAAAATGTCTTCTTTTGTTGCTATATTTCCATTTACCATCTTTTGTATAATAAAAGCATGATCATCCTCGCTTACTTGCTCGCGACTAACGAGTGGTAAATAATCCGATGATGGTTCTGCTGTTGAATTATGTGACAACCACGCATCATGTGCAATCTGTTCTAATGTTGCTCGTTTCTCTGGATCGCGAACTAACATCGATGCTATAAGTCGTCTACACGGAACTGTAACATGACCAGGCATCGAATACTTGCAGTCCATGATCATTGTCAAGGTTTCAGAATCGTTTGCCTTTTCGAAAGGCGGCTGACCACAAACCAGCATATACAAAATTACACCCAATGACCAAATATCTATTGTGGGAAACAAATTCTATCACTATTACTAAATGAAGTCAAGTGTGTTTAAATAGTAGCCATGTGCTAAATTAATAAACAAAGAAATTGGTGGAAAACCAATTGTATTGATATGAAATTAGCTTCAATAGCACTAACTTGACACTGCCGCAACAATAAAAACCTTTAATAACAACATACCAACAGCTGGTGCATCATAAGAATCGCCAAGTAGAATTTCTGGTGCGGAATATGCTAAACTTCCACAAGAAGTTTCCAATTTCTGCCCAGGTGAAAATTTGTTGCTAAAACCAAAGTCAGTTAGTTTTACAACGCCAAGTTTCTCGAAAAACACTACATTGGCAGGCTTCAAATCCCTATAAATAAATTTCTATCATCAATGGATCAAAAAAAAATTAAATCCAACTCAAACAAACCTGTGCACTACATGCAATTGATGACAGTAGGATATAGCTCTTACAATCTGACGAAAATATTTTCTAGCCAAATCCTCAGACAAACCACCCTCGTGTTTCATTATGTAATCATAAAGATCACCACCATCTCCCAATTCCAAAATTAAATAGAGCTTTGTTTGCGTGTCAATTACCTCATATAGCCTCACAACGTTCGGGTGCTGTACAAGCTTCATGCAACTACAAAAATATTTACAAGCGTAAAATATATATAAATATGTATATTGATGTACACAATCTATTAATAAGAAAAATGGTTACACATTTTGAGCTGGGGTCTTACCGAACTTCTTGAAATAGGTGCGCTTTCGAAACTTCGTCCAACTTTGTTTTATCGACTACCTTCACGGCCACCTTTTCTCCCGTGAAGACATGACGGGCAAGTTTGACGACAGCAAAATGCCCAGATCCGAGCGTTTTCTCCAAGTCGTATAGCCCAGCTATTTTACCACCATCAATGGACACAGACTGATACTGTCCACCTTCGGGCGTATGCATTTTTAAACTATATATAAAATGTATTGGTCTTTACTTTTTCGTTTTTTTTTTATGTATAAATTTGCATTCAAGTGTTACTAATGAACGACTATCCTTCAGTGAAATAAATGCAAAGCAAAAATACCAACCTCATTAAAAATTAGGTTTAACTGCATTAGCCCACTTTAACAAATATTAAATTAAATTTTAGGTTGCACAGGCATGAAAAACTGGAAGGTTTTTATTAAGAAACAGGACGCAAGAATTTTATTTGGATAGGTACCTACAAATTGTGAATGAAAACTTATGTATATCTAGCAATCTAAAAAAGTTTCACAGGATTTTGCTGGTCTGGATCTTTTTTTTTTCTTAGTATGGTGTCCTTTCCAGATGAAATAATACTAATTAGGACACGACCGTAGCAAACTAGCAACAACAAGATTTCAGAAAATATTATGCTAGTGCCCAGTGGCCAGCGAATTGAATTTATTGATTTGATTGATTGATAAAAAAAATAGATGCGATATGTCGATGTCGGACCGACTTCTACTAGAAACAAACAAAATATACAGGAAAGGACAATTTATTTTTGACAACCTATGTGACGTCATTGTGTGTTGATTTCCAGAAAAAGTTAATGCTACCATCTCTGTCTTTCACATATATTACTGTCACAAAAAAACACTGTGATGTAATGGAAAAGGAAAATGTCGTAGCAAGTTGAGGATATCGACATGCTTCTACTTTTCTGTTACAGGGCGTTTACATATGATGTTTAGCAGTTCCGCAGTTGCAGTTGAGTTGCGACATAACATAAAAGTCAAAAACTTCATGAAGGGAAAATGAAAACTTGACATACAATATAAGTAAGGATTTCAACAAATCATTTGACTGATATTACGAGTACATATTTAGATCTGTGGGCGCATTAGTTATTGTGCTGGTGCTGGACTACCGTGCGAGGGGTCCCAGCCCAGGTTCAATCCCCGGAAAAACACAAATTATCTACATCTTAAGGTTTTTTTTTGCCACTGCGCCGCATGTCGCGAGCGTCTGACAAACATCCGAGAGCATAACTATCCTTAAAAAGCTTCTCAATTCAGCCGTTCGGATTCGGCAAAAAATTGTAGGTCCCTTCAATTCCACTCTTACACACCATTAGCCTTGACTGTGGAAAACGGATCTCTCTCTCTCTGAAGTTATGCAAAATTGCGTGGCGTGGTAATGTAAATCCACCATAATGTTCAATAATACTTCAAAAATAAACCGTCAATAGAGAAGAGGTAACTACGACATCTGTGATCTGTATTATCTTGGTAAATCTGTAAATAATACCGAATAATACCGTACCGAACCAGCAAATTAGGAAGCGGCTATACCAATACAAGTCACATCAAATAACGATAACAAATTTTAACGTATTTCCTTATACCAAAGCCAGAAGCCATAAACGTCTCTATCAACTACTGGAAAAAACGAAATTCGATAAATAAAAACAAGAGTTGGCAACGCATCAGTCTGATAATAAATATTTTTTTAATACCTATAAGTTTAAAAAAAATACAACAACAAAAACGGCGTTGTATTTAACAAGAAAACTGTTTATATAGCCGTGACGGGGACGAAAAAACGAAGCTAAGATTGAAGTGGTGAACAAATTTATTATCACAGCTTCACTAATCGCAAAATCAAATCAAATCAAAAATCAATCTCCGTAGAATCTATACATAATAATATAATTTTTGATTTGATTTGATTTTTCTATTTGTCCAAACACAAATGTTCATAAATGATTTGAGATAATGAGGCGTCTTATATTAAGATTAGGTTTCCGCCGAAATCCGCAAGAAGTGGTAGAACCGAATTTTAAAACATATTAATTTTTGAACACATTTGCTGAAAGCCCATGTAAACGCTGCATTTCCCTTAAAAGTGGCCGTCAGAGAAATAAATTGACATTTGTGCTTACTGGAGTATTTACTTTTTGTCAAAAATTTCACTTCATCGATTAGAACTCATTATTATGAATTACAAATTAAAGATATAACTTATTAAAGAAAGCAATTGAAACGTGTTAACACTATATGGTGTTTAAAAGTTAGTCCACAAAAACCCGTATTGTGTAATGCTGAAAACAAGACTTGCCTATCTATAGGCTGATCAATTTAATTTCTACTTAAACTAAATTAAATAAATATTTACACAATGAATTACAAATGTCAACATATTCAGAATTTCAATACTTCTGTAGCCGAGATAAAATCATTAGAGAAGGTATGCACTTAAAACTATAAGGAATGATTACATATTTTTGAAATTTTGTGCAGATAGCATCGTGCGCACAATGCAAAAATACTGGGCCAAATCTTTGGATATGCCTACAGAGAAACTGCTTACAGGCAGGATGTTCGGAACAAGTCGAAGACCACAGCACAGACCATTTCAAAGTATAAAACAGCTTACGCACAATGACTAGCAAAATGCAGCACATAATAGCTTTGTCTTTTCTTTTGTAGGCAAATAACTCGCATTGCGTTCATATGAATTTGTCATCTCAACGCATTTGGTGTTACCTATGTGAAAAAGAAGTTTTTATTGGTAACGAAAAGGCTCCCCTTCTGACTAATCCGTTGGACATTGGCGATTATGACTTTGTAGATAACTGTAGTAGTGCAATTGGAATGAGTGATAATGACGAATATGAAAACGATAAGATCCAAGGTCTAGTTGGCCTGCAGAACATTGCAAATACGTGCTATATGAATTCAGCTCTGCAGGCTTTAAGTAATATACAGCCCCTTACTTATTACTTCTTGGATTGCGGGGACATCATTGAACACTATGTTGAAATTGCTGCTAATAAGAGTAAGGCAGGCTTAGCTAAAAGCTATTATCGACTTATTAAGGACATTTGGTGTCGTGGAAACCGGAGCAAAGGTAATTAAACAAAAGTTCAAATGGTAATTAATTATTTACAATTTAATTACTTGTTATTAAACGTTGTCTTCAGTTATTTGTATGTGGTGTTCTTTCATTCTGATAGATGTTGTTACAAGATACAAATTATTTTTTAATCGCACAAACGAATGGATTTTTTTTTTAAGAAAAATACTGTAATTTTTTGCATATTTGCTAACTTTTAGTCCTACGTCATCATGAATACACAAACAAATACCATGGCCCTCAGTCCCCGGCAGACCTTAAATGGTCAGAGGGTGCTAAAATTCCCCGGTGGGTATTTAAATATTGGAACATGGAATGTTCGAAGCTTATATCAAGCAGGACAATTAGAGAATGTAATAAAAGAAGGGAGTAGACTCAAAATAGATATTTTGGGAATAGCAGATGTACAATAAGTGGGAAACGGACATATACAAAAAAATGGTTACACATTATACTACGCATGCTCTGACGCAAGCCAATACAGCTACGGCTTGCAATTCTTATCAGCGACAAAATTAAAAGATCATTAATTTGAATGGTTTACCTGTCAAACCGAGTAATATTAATGCAACTTAAAGCTAGGAACACAGTGATTAACATAATCCAAGTGTATGCCCCAGCAAAGGACTGTGAAGAATCAGTTATTGAAGAGTTCCATGAACAATTGGAACAAGAAGTAAAACTTACGAAAAAGAAAGAGACCACGTTAATAATAGGAGACTTCAATGCAAAAGTGGGAAAAGGAAGAATTGAAGATGTAATAGGTGAGCACGGTCTAGGTCTAGGCAGTAAAAATGAAAGGGGGCAACAACTAATTGAATTTTGCCAAATAAATGAACTAACTGTCACAAATACATGGTTTAATCAACTGAAAGTCTTCTACTTTACACTTGGACCTCCCCGAGACATAGAGTGGATGCAGTAATAAGAAATTGAATAGACTACATAATTATTAACAAATGGTATAGAAATATGATTAAATTAGCAAAGCCCTACCCAGGTGCAGACGTAGGATCCGATCACAATCTCGTAATGGCAAAAATTAACGTTCAAATGAAAAAAATAAAAAGGAAACATAAGCAAAAAGAAATTGAATTGAATCTCCTTAAAAATCAAGAGATAAAAAATCTAGTTAAACATGAAATAAATGTGAGATTTGCACAAATGAGTACAAACCAAATCGCAGAAGAGAATATCAATCCCAGATGGACAGATGTTAAAGACATCTTACTGGAGACGAGTTAAAGGCATCTAAGTCACAGAACTCAACTGTGTACTGGAAGGAAAAAACAAGAAAGACAAGGAAGAAAAGATCATAGTGAGTACGACAGACAAACTAACCCGATGGAAAGAATACATCAAAGAACTTTTCTGGGACGAAAGAGACCAATTACAACTTCGTTACGGACTAGATGAACCAGAGATCATGAAAGAAGAAGTCCTAAAAGTATTAACGGAATCCAAGAATAGAAAAGCAACAGGGCCGGATAAAGTATCAAATGAACTTCTGAAACTCCTTGATGAAGAAAACGTACCTATATTAGTCAATCTATTCAATGCAATCTATACACATGGCACGCTGTCTGCGTAACAATACCGAAGAAGAACAATGCAACACAATGTGCTGATTATACAACTATAAGCTTAATGAGTCACGCGCTAAAAATCTTCCTAAAAATTATTCATAAAAGAATATATAATAAACTAGAAGAGAGCATCAGTTCCTCCAAATTTGGTTTTAAGAGCGGTTTTGGTACGCGCGAAGCACTGTTTGCACTCAACATGTTGGTCCAACGGAGCTTAGAGGTGGGCAAAGACGTTTTTGCATGCTTCGTAGATTACGAAAAGGCATTTGACACGGTTCAACACAACAAAATGGTAGAAATCCTCGACAGTAAAAACATAGATATGAATGGCAGAAGAGTTATTAAAAATGTATACTGGGGCCAAAAAGTGAAAATATCGATGGAAGGAGAAAAGTCAGATCAAGTAGCGATTCGAAGAGGTGTAAGACAAAAATGCATTTTATCACCCACACTTTTCAACATGTACTCAGAAGAAATATCCAAGGAGGCAATCACAGAAAACGACGGCGGAATAAAAGTAAACGGAGTTAACATAAACAACATAAGATATGCAGATGATGCTGTCATAATAGCAAGCAGCATAACACCGCGTCTCCACAAGCAATTTTTCATAGAATGCCATCTGTCATTTCTCATAGAAAGAAATAATGATAGTATGCAATAAAATGTAGGGTGGGCATTCCATAGCTTACTATTCCCATAGCAATCCCACGAAAACACATGCGGCACAACAAAAAGTACACCCCATAGAATACTATCGATAGCAAGCTATGAGCTGAGCAATAGATAGAATACCATTTTTCATAGAATACTATTTGTGGTCTCCACGAGCAATTCTCATAGAATGCTATATGGCATTTAATGAAATATTGCTGATGGAGACGCGGTGTAAACGAATTGAGTAACATGATGAATAAACAGAATTTTGTGAGTAATAAATACGGACTACGAATAAACACAACCAAAACGAAGTTTAAAGTTCTTAGTAGAAAACCGCAAATACAGAATTTCGAATTAAAAATAAACAACAAAAACATAGAACGAGTCGATAACATTAGATACTTGGGAACGATGATCAACAATAAGGCAAATCCTAGTAAAGAAATAGAGTGCAGAACATAGTTGCAAAAAGGCTTACTATTGTACTGAATTCAGTACAATTTGACTTTCCCGAGTACGCAAGTACCACTTCTCGATTTTCAGTACTATATTTGTACTGTTTTTAATTTTTGAAAGTTTATTTTTATATCTTTTAAATCAGACATATATAAGAATTAAACAAAAATAAGCTGAACGCACTCCTTTGTTTTAAAATTCTGTATGTATTCATTACTCATCGTACTTCGTTAAAAATTAACTTTGTTGCATTCCTCGAAGATGTGGAAAAACGATTTGATTTCGGAGACATTTTTTTAAACTCATTACAACTTTTTTCACAAACTGCCATTTGTCTTAAGGTTTTTTTCATGGTGAACAAAAAGTATTGAAATTATCAATCATGAATATAGAGCCGTATCTGACTACGATAGAATTAGGTATCTACATACTTCTATTTCTGAGTTTTGGGCTGAAATAGGCCCTGTGCAAAATGAATGCAACGAGTTCATATTTTCAAATCCTACACCACAATATCCAGGGTGCTTTTTGTATTTCTTCTTATTCTTCCGCAAACGTTTAAAGAATGTTTTCTTATCAAAATGGCTATTATCAAAAAAAAAAAAAAAAAACACAAAGCTAAGGAAGCTAGAGAGGGGCTATCATTCACAACATCGCCTGGAGTGATAGTGATTGGTTTATGCCACCGGACATAAGGGTGGGCTGGCCATTCCTTGCCGACAACATCTGGCAGGTCTCCGGTTCATGACGAACCTTTACCCTGGAGGGACAATGGGAAGAAAGTTGCGTTTAGGGTAAGAGTAGGCTAGTTTTAAGTTATTGTAGTTCTAGTATAGGGCCTAGATTAAGTGTTAGGTTAGTTTAGGATAGTAAGGATTAGTTTCGCGGTTCTTTCCCGTCCTCCCTCAGGGGTATTGGCACAGGTGCTCAGGCACTTTCCTTCTCTTCACTCTTATTTTCTGTCCTATCTTTTTACGTCCGTCCGAAGTCCGATTAGAGTAGCTTTCTTTCTTCTTTCTTTTTTCTTTCTCTTTTGAATTATTGGCATGGATAAAAGTTGTTGAGCAGGTGGTAAATGGTGAGGGGACAAGAACACCCGCGTCCGACGAGCTCTAGCCGAGCAACCACAAGCATGCCGCGCCCTCCTTACTTTTGCCGAAGCTGCCCTGGCTCACAACAATGGCACAACAATGCAGGCGTAATGTCTGCAGTATTAGAACCTAAACATCTTATAAAAAATTAAGGCTGCTACAGCTCTACAAATAAAACAGATCTTTCTAAAATAAGATTGAACATGAAGAACTTCTATAGTAGATTGTTATCTGAATGTGGTGAAGTCGTGTTCGAATAACTTGGCCAATGGTAGATTTTCTGTACAAAGTCTACAGTTTGCTCGATCGACCGTTGGACAAGTGATTTTGAACACGACTATATAAAGATTACCTAGTCTTAATCTCTTAATATGTATGTACATGGACTAAAGTTCCTATCCGGCGTCTATAAGACTTAGATTACCTTGAGCTTAGTACGCTGCTCGTGCTAAATTTTAGTTCACATACAAAATTGTCTCCAAAATTAAAAAAAATAAATAAATAAATGGTTTTTTAGCTACATTTTCACAGATAATGTTTTTTTTTTCTGTTCTTTTGTGTTGCGGAAAAGTAAATAAGGATAAGGTTTTTGCATGAATACCTATAAGATTTTAGTTAATGTTTGAGAGAAAAATTGGAGAGCAGCTAAAATTTAGATTCCCTCAAACTGCGTACTAAGCTTTAGATTCAATTAAATTCACTTACATTTCTAACGCCAAGAAAAATCACCCTATACCCCATAAGCCATAAATATTCTAAATCAGGATGCAATTCTGAAACGATTTAGCCATGTTCGTCTATCCGTCCGTGCGTCGGTCTATCTAATGAAACGCCCAAGGCGAATGAAATTTTGTGAAAGGACTTCTTTGTTCTGGTACCTCCCTGCATGTACAAAACCATTATAACAGCCACGTACTTTTGTATACTTACGAACTCACATAAATACTTAACATTTTGCAAGATTTAAATGCTGGGGAAGTTCGGTTTTATACATTTAAGAAATTTGAGTACTATTCAGTACAATTTTGTTTCAGTTTTCAGTACAATTGAGAAAAGTCGATTTTCATCACTGGTGCAGAATAGAACAAGCGAGGAGAGTTTTTTGAAAAATGAAAAAAATTGTTCTGCAGCAGAGAAGTCTATTTAAATACCAAAATAAGATTAGTCAAAAGCTACATTTGGTCGGTACTCTTTTATGGAGTTGAAACATGGACGTTACACAGAGCAACCATACGAAAAGTAGAGGACTTTGAAATGTGGATATACAGACGAATATTACGTATTTCCTGGGTTGATATGATAACAAATGAAGAAGTATTGAGAAGAATGGGAATGAAAAGAGATATTATGTATCTAGTAAAGAAAAGAAAACTCGAATACCTAGGACACGTCCTAAGAAACAACAAATACACATAAACTTCTTCAACTTTTTATACAAGGGAAGATAGAGGGAAGAAGACCGGTTGGGAGACAAAGGCTGACATGGCTGTCAAACATGCAGGAATGGCTCAATCTTTCGACTGCACAAATAATGAGAGGAGTAAAAAACAAGCAAACTATAAAAATGATGATTTCCAACCTCCAAAGCGGAGAGGAACCTTAAGAAGAAGAAGTCCTACGGCTAGAATATATAATTAATTTGTACTGTCATGGTTTTGAATTTGGAGTATGTCATTTGTTTGGTGATTGGTAATCTAATTTTAAAATTTGAACGTTTTTTAGTAACGGTGTTAATTGCATTTTTTTTTTAGATATTTTTAAATCTTTTGAAGCATCTCATCCACGACAAATTTAAAATCGTTAAACATCACCGTATTTAAAGATCTCCGCTGGTAAACCATCAGAGCCTGTCTCCTTGTTGTTCTTTAGCTTTTTTATTGCTAAGCCAACTTCTTCTATACTAGGTGGTGGAACTGGTAACTGGATGTGGGTTCTCTTCTTGTCCTATTACTCTCTTTACTGTCTCGAAGAGCCTGTGTTCCGGTTTTGAAGCCAGCAGCCAGTTACTTGGCTTTTTTATAGAACCTCCGGATGTTATGACGATCGTAAGAGTCTTTGATCTCCTTGAGCTGGGAAGTTGTGTAAGCCCCTTTTCTTTCTACTCAGGATCGTCTTTTCCTCCCTTCTCCTGACTCGATACTCTTCTACCTCTTTGATGATGTCGCGATACTGGCACCACTGATTGTTGGCGTCTGTGGTAGGTGAGTGCACAGAGGAGAATTTCATACTCAGGCGCTCCCTGTAGGCTCTGGCTACTCCAGGTGTGCTAAGGCATCTAAATACGACGTTGTGTATTTCTTCTTCTGGGCGGTTCGCAACTTCTGCTCGTTGGACAGTCGAGCTTTGAATTTTGCCGCGACAAGGATATGGTCAGAGTCAACGTTTGTGCACGTCGAGGATGTTGGATGCGTGTCTCTATCGATTAGCACATGGTCGCTTTGGTTGGCGGTTCGACCGTCTGGAGAGCGCCGGGTTGCTGTGTGGATCCTTAGCCTTGGAAACCTAGTGCTACTTATCACCGTATCAGGGCTGCAGCAAAATCGATTCGCCGTTGTCTGTTGTCGTGTCGTGAATTCTCTGCTTACCAACTAACCCGCCAAAGATGTTTTCCTTTCCGACTTTTGCATTGAAGTCCTGAGTACAACTTTTACGTCATACTCCGGGCAGACTCCATCCAGGAGTTCATAGAACAGCATCTAAATGAAGCAGCCTCGTCGGTAGGGGCGTGTGCGCATATTAGGCATATGTTTTGGAAAGTAGCTTTGATGTGGGTCACAACCAGGCGATCACTTATCGGCTTGAAGTCAACAACTTTTGTTCTTAGTCGATTTCCCACGACGAATCCGCATCATAATACATGCTGTCTTTTGTTGCAGCTGTAATTAATGTCGCTTTTTTTTTCTTTTGTTCCAAACGAAGGGTACGTCAGTTAGTAACCTTAGCAAGATTCACCCCTATTGCCGTTGGCGTTTGTCGTATACGACTAATATTTCGTGTCGTTGTACAACAATGTTCAGATTTTTTTTTTAACTTTTGTTAACAATTTTATTTCCTTTCCTATGTGTTAACCATCATTTCAATTCATTTGTCTCAAAAAAGTTAAAAACAGCGACTAAAACACTAAGCGAAATACGAGTCGTTTACGACAAACGCCAACGGCAATAGGGGTGATTGCTGGGTATTTTGGGTTCGAGGTTTGAACAATAGAATAATTACGACCTCTCTTCAAAGTACAAAATCCAGTTTTATTAAATAGGTACAAAAGCATTTACCGACTAATATTCGAAACACTAGCCAACGACCGGTATTAGAGACAGCTATCAACAAACTTTCCGTATATTAAGTTGTTTACTTGCTATAGCTATTAACAGTAGTATTGCGAGAGTACTCTGCGGGGGTATGCAATTAGTAATTGTGCTGATGCAACAACCATAATAGCCGTCGTAATTTTGTTTACCTCAAGCTTCTGTACATTTTATTTCTTTTTTTTTATAGATTATATAGCACCTCGTGGAATCTTGTATGGGATTAGAAGTGTTCATTCGATGTTCAGAGGATTTCAACAACACGATACCCAAGAGTTTCTGCGATGTTTCATGGATCAGTTGCATGAAGAACTCAAGGATACTGATCCAATTCCATTGAAAACTTTAGTGACAAGTCAAGATATATACCAAAAGGACGATGAAATTTCAAATTACTCGTCAAGTTCAGCTTCTCAGTCTGAAGGTGAATATGAGACATGCGACAGCGGAGTTTCTGAACAATCGAGTCTCTTCGAAGACTCTTTTACGCAGAATAAACATTACCCAAGTTTATCGTATGTTTCCAATTCATCTTTAAGTTCGCGATTTCCTGCTTCGTATGGCCATCGCACCAACACGTGTGCAAATAGTCACAATACGACTAAAGATATTGTTGTTTCTGTTACCCAAAGATCGATCATAAGTGATGTTTTTGATGGAAAACTATTATCGTCTGTGCAGTGCTTGACCTGTGATAGAATATCTACCAGAGAAGAAACATTTCAAGATCTTTCTCTGCCGATTCCTCATAGGGATTATCTTAATGTTTTGCATCATGCTCAAAATATAAACAATCACAGCGCTATCCGTACGCATTCGGGAGCTACGTGCAAAGAACCATTAAAATCAGAGGGTTGGATCTGCTGGGTATGGAACTTGGTACGCTCTTGGCTCTGGGGCCCATCGGTTACACTTCACGACTGTATGGCATCTTTCTTTAGTGCCGACGAGCTTAAGGGTGACAATATGTACAGGTATGCTTCCTTCAAAATTCGCTTAGATAGAACATAAGAATGTAACAATTTATTTTTGACTGTTGCATTTTATTTATTATAAAATTTTCTTTTTCTGATATCACTTTTAGTTGCTCAAAATGTAACAAACTGCGGACTGGTGTAAAATATTCTCGTGTTCTTGATCTACCAGAAGCATTGTGCATACACTTGAAAAGATTCCGCCATGACTTATCGTATAGTTCAAAGATTTCATCATATATTCATTTTCCACTGGTTGGATTCGACATGAGGCCCTATCTGCACAAAGATTGCAAATCAAATATTTCGGTTTATAATTTGGTTTCGGTAATTTGCCATCATGGTACTGTTGGTGGTGGTCACTACACATGTTTCGCTAAAAATGATTTGACTGGAAATTGGTACGAATTCGACGATCAACATGTAACTGAGGTATCTGCTGATGTCGTACAGAATTGTCAAGCCTATGTGTTGTTCTATCGCAAGAACCATCCTCTTATGGATGTGATGAGGACACAAGCTAGAGAATTCTCCACCCTTAATCCACCACAATTTTCCGATATCCGGTTTTTTGTTTCAAGAGAATGGATAAATCGTTTTAATACATTTGCTGAACCTGGTCCCATAAACAATTGGGCAATCTTATGTCCGCATGGAGGTGTTCCACCGCACAAAGCGCCTCTTATCAACAAAATTGCAGTACCTTTGTCACAACCCCTATGGGATTTTCTTTATAAAAAATTTGGTGGTGGTCCTGTTGTTAATCGCCTCTTTGAGTGTGAGGTTTGCAAGAGAACAGCTGAAAACCTCGTTCGTAGACAAAAACAAGAGCTTGCTATATTTACGAAATACCACGATGAATTTCAAAATGAAGATGATTCAACGACAGTATACGCTATATCAATGGCATGGGTCAGGAAATGGCAACTATTTGCTAGAGGAATTACAAACAAAGATCCCGGTCCTATTAACAATTCAACAATAACAGCTAAAACGGAAACATCGCCTGTAAATAACGTTCTGCCTGGGTCAGACTATGCTCAGCTTAATACCCACCTTTGGAATTTTTTCTATAACATTTATGGGGGAGGACCTGAAATTGTTCTACGTGGATCTCTTAAAGAAGAGGTTTGTGTTAAAAATTGCGAGATAACACATTTTTCTATTATTAAATTATGTTTTTTTTTTCAGATTTTAGAAAATGATAACACCAATGATGAACACGAACTAAGTAGACCCAGTCCCGTCAAGGAGGTGCCAGAGGCACCTGCGGTGAAAGAAATTCCTGCGAAAACAAAAAACGTCACTTTTGAACCTGAAAACTCCGAGTATGATGGTGAGAAGGAAAAGCTCTATTTCAGAGCCATAGCAATAGATGCTGCTGATAAACATTTTAAGCAATCCTTAACTAAGAAGAAACCAAAGGTGATCACGCCGAACCACAGCCTGAAACGAAAAACTAAACGAAGTCGTAAGGAATTGAAATCAACAGGGCTTTATTATTCGCAGTGTTTAAATGGTAATTTAAACTCCATACAAGGTATTCATTCATTCATTCATTCATTAATTCATAACTCGTATTGTATCATTATCATTTCTATTGGGAAATACTGACCTAATTGTAGGTTAGGTTAGGTTAGGTAAGGTGGCTGTCCCAGAAAGAAATGGAACACACTTAGACCATAATTAATTGGTCCATTGTGATACCATGAGAGGGGAGGAGGAGATTTCAATGGGAATGCCATTGCTATTTGCAAATTCGGGGGTTTTTGGTGGTGACTGTGGCAGTCGAAACTTATGTATCTTTACATCTCTTATATCTTTCCATCTCCTGGTTGCGACTTAGTCTTCGGGTCAAGGTGGAGGGCGACCGTAGCAGTTTGCCTCCTGCCCATTGCCTATGACACGGCCATCACTAAAGGAGGGAGACTGGTGCGTGGCATAAGTTGGTGATTGAAGCAGTCAGCTTTGTTGAATGACCAAAAGTCTGTGAATGGATTGTCTGTTGGAAAAGGCTGGGGGGTAACCCTATCAGTTTGCCTTCCGTTTATTTCGTTTTTGACGACCAGTCCACATGACAGAAACTGGTGCTGAGCAGAGAAGCTTGATTGAAGCAGTCCGAACTACTGCTTGGTACCGAAAAAAGGGAGGTCGCGATTTGTCTTCGGTGAAAAAGGCGAGGGGTGACCGAAACAGTCTAGTCGCCCGTCTGTTGCCCCTGACGGAGGGGCAGAAAGGGTGACCGAAACAGTCTGAAGGCCCCGACCCATAGAATCCGTCGCATCCGTTCCGTCGACGAATTGACGTATTCGACGGAACGAACAGTCCCATAGAATCCGTCGCATACGTTGACAGCCGATGACATCTGAGAGACAGTTTCTCTCATTATCTTATATTTCCACCAATGAAAATGCTTCCTCTCAGGCTCTGCCAACTGTCAATGCGATGGACAGAAAAGTAGAAAGTAAACCTACTTTATCCGTCGCATCCGGCACGTGCGTTGCTCATGGGTCACCTTCCATAAGCTGATGTGTATTCTATCAACCTGTCAGTCGAATACGTTGCCGCAACGGATGCGACGGATTGGAGGATGGCTTGTACAGATCAGATAGGAAGACTGCGGCAGGAGAAAACGACGAGGGGTCTTGCAGTTGCCAGGAATGTCACTGTGACCTGGAACCCAGCATAGGGTAACTGAACATCTATCCGCAATCTCGTTAAGATTTTCCCAGCACTGTTTTACCAACTTTGATCTGGTTGTTGGTGTATTCAAGGCTTTTATGGCGTTCCCATCTATCTCATACAAGGCAAGTCGGCATGCTGCTTCGCGAATAGCCATAACTTCCACCTGAAAAATGCTACAGTGGTCAGGGAGGCGTACGGCGAGGTTGGGTGCATGTGTGCAGAAGACTCCCACATCCGTGTCTTCTGCCATTTTAGATCCATCTGTATAAATTTCGATTGCCGAGTTGTTGCTTATATTGCCGTTCTCCCATTCGGATCGATTTGGGATTCTTGTGTTGTACTTTATATTAAAGTCTTCAAAAGGTAGAATACCCATATGACCAACCTGAGAGTTGGTCCATTTCTGAGATCCTCTGAGCCTTAGAGCCGCTGTAGACGCAACTAGTTTCCCGTAGATGTCGACGGGAAGAAGATGCAATATTGTGTCTAAGGCGGCCGTGGGGGTGGACCTAAGGGCCCCCTGTGATGCATATCCGTTCTATGGATTTTATGTTGCACTTTTTCTCTAGCGCTGGCCACCAGATCACGATACCGTAGTTAGAACCTAATTGTAACTTTGTTTCTCGCTACTAAATTTTTACATGGACTATACGGACATGTGGCGCAAATTAATCAATTATTTATTTTTTTTATCCGACTGTCTACATTTTTTAACCGAATATGTTACAGACACAAACCGATTTCTAAGAAATTTTGTATTAGCATAAATAACCATTTTTAGTTTCGACGTTAAATCCGTCTTTTAATTGTAATCTCCGACAGCTATATTTTTTATACAAATTTCCCAATTGTGAGCTTCTGCAAATTGAAAGAACGATTCTATAAATGTGTTAGAAATGTAGGTACATCGCTATTCTGCTAAAGTGACTAATAGTGGCGGGTATTCTAAAGTTATCATCTTAACTAATCCTTAACTAATACTATAACACATTTAAAATTGTATATTTTTTTCTTGAAGGCACTTATAACGCTAACGACGGCAGTGAAGATATCAATGAATATTTCGAAGTTTCCACCAAAAAGCCACATTCCAGTGAACCAGACATTGTAAATACATTTCAGAGTAAATCAACATTCCAAAATGTTTTGCCAAGCAATGAAGACTATTCTATTAAACACCGAGATGATGTTGTTTTCAATAATGAAATTGTAGGGGCTAATAACGGGATCCAATTAGATGCGGAAAGTAATTTGAAATTCAAGGATTATGAATCCAGAAGCTCAAAGAAGGTGTATAGGAAACAAAAACGTTCCAAAGGTAAAACAAATTCAATTCAGAATTACATGAAAGTTGAAAGCGGAACAAGCGACAATGAAACATGAAGATACAGTCACTATTGTTAATATGTAATAATGTAAAAAAAATATGTTATGAACTTAAATGTTGTTTTATTAAATTTAGATCAGGTTTTAAAGTGTGCATGAGGGAAATAAAGAAATATAATGCATTTTAAAATAGGAACTCTTTTTTTTTTGTTACATATTATAAATGAAAGGTGCGAGAAAGAGTTTATTTTAATTCAATTTTATTTTGGCAAGGTACATGTAAGAACAAAAGTCTTTTATAGTACATGAAAGCTTAGAAAAACATATTTACGCACAATTAAACATTGAAATTAGGACCTGTACTTTTCCTTATATACACGAACGACCTACCACAAAATGACGAAACTACTGTAGCCACATTTGCAGACGATACTGTTGTACTTGCTGTCGGAAAAACCATGCAGAAAGTTACAGAAAAACTACAAAGGACAGTTAGTGATATATCTGATAAAATCAAACGAACTGAAGTCAATCCATGTTCACTTCACCAATAAAAACGTATAACACATACTTGTGTACATTAATAACAAAGAAGTTCTTCATTCGAACTCAGCTAAGTATCTAGGCATGACTCTAGACGCGAAGTTGCGCTGGAAAACTCATGTCTAGAAAAAATATGACGAACTAAATATATGATGCAATAAAATGTATTGGCTCATAGGGAGGCATTCATATCTCTCAATATATAATAAACTGCTTATACATATATAAGCAAGTCCTAAAACCAATATGGACTTATGGTCTCCAGCTTTGGGGGTGCACAAGTAAGACAAACCTAATGGACCGTCGACTCCTCCTACATAACGGACTTTGCCTACAAGCTGCCGGCAGGCCCAGGATTTTTCAGGGTAATTTTTTCCGGGGTGAATCGGGTAGGTGTACAGGAAGTCGGCGGTCTATTCTTACTGGTTTGTTGCTCGCATGCGATGTCTTTCAATGATTTTACATCCAGCTACACACAAAAAAAAAATTAAATTTACAGGGTTTAAACTAAATCTATTTGCTATTAATCCAGATGAAGGAACACAAAATTAAAAGTTGAAGGAGTACAGATGGAAAAGAGAATGAAAGATGGAATAAAAAAGGAGAAGAATAGATTACAATACAATGACGAAGTGTGAAACATGAACAAAAAAAAAAGGTAAGACGAGTTCAAATATTTATAGCCAGGAGTGATAAGATTGAATAATTAAATAACACCCAGCTTCCTCAAGAAAGATGATATTTTTTGGACGACCTCCAGCGAAGATTCGCTAAAAATAAATCTTTACACTCATTTCGCAGGTAGTTTTCATGTGGGTAACAACACGGTCAAAGCGGCGCTGCAAAGAAGGACTAGAGCTGCTCGTGAGCTCTACGCGCAGAAAAGAAGAGACGAACACGGCTTCTCAGGAGGAAAAAGAAAGAGCACGAGAGCGGCAGGCGATGACTTGGTTAAGAGCATGCACCAACTCATCTGTAAAATATGGTCGGAGGAAAGTATGCCCGATGAATGGAACCTCAGCATTGTTTGCCCGATCCTCAAGAAAGGAGACCCTCTGAACTGCGCCAACTACAGAGGTATTAATCTTCTTAACATCGCCTACAAGATCTTATCTGCCGTGTTGTGTGAACGCCTGAAGCCTTTCGTCAACAACCTGATTGGCCCCTATCAGTGTGGCTTCAGCCCAGGAAAGTCTACCATCGACCAAATATATTACACACTGCGGCAGATCTTGGAGAAAACCCAGGAAGTTCAAATCGATACCCACCATCTTTTCATCGATTTTAAGGCCGCCTATGACAGCATTAAAAGAGACGAGCTGTACAGAACAATGTCTAGTTTTGGCATCCCTGCCAAACTCGTCCGTTTGTGCAGGATCACAATGGAGAATGCACGCTGCTCCATCAAGGTCGGTAAAGAACTCACCGAGACCTTCGATGTCAAAAAAGATTTAGACAAGGCGATGCGCGGTCATGTGGCTTGCACTTGACATGTGCAAAACTCAAACACCCAGAGGCATTATCTTTTAAAAGTCCGTCCATCTACTCGCCTACACCGACGACATCGACATAATCGACAGAACGCAGCGTGATGTCACTGGCGCGTTCGTGAGCATTGAGACGGAGGCGGCGAAGATGGGTTTGGCGGTCAATGAGGGCAAGACAAAGTATATGCTGTCATCAAGAAAGGACACCCAACAGCCAACACCGACGTCTTGAACAGAATGTCACTATAAACGGACATAACTTTTAGGTAGTAAAGGAATTTGCTATTGAGTAGCAAAGCCCTATCTCGAACAATTAAAGTGACCCTCTATAAGACCTTAATAATCCCAGTCCTACTTTATGGAGCAGAGGCATGGGCTCTATCAAAAGCGGATGAGCCTACTCTTGGTTGCTTCGAGAGGAAAATTCTTCGAGTTTGGCAGACGGGACTGTGAATGGAGGAGGAGATACAACGACGAACTGTACGGGCTGTAAAGCGACATTGACCTAGCCAGAAGAGTGAAGGTCCAACGACTGCGTTGGCTGGGTCATGTAGAACGAACTGAATGCTCCGGCCCGGAAGATCTTCGAATCCACACCTGAAGGACGGCGCAGAAAGACCGCGACTCAGGTGACGCACGCAAGAAGAAAGGGACCTTAACCAACTTAGCGTTCGAAACTGGAGACAGCTGGCCAAAGATCGTGCTGGCTGGAGACGCTTGTTGGTTGAGGCCCAGGTCCACCCCGGACTGTAGCGCCACCTTAAGAAAGAAGAAGAAATAGGTTTAAGTAAATACTGAAAGGTAGAAGTTTAAGTAGAAGTTCCGATTTTCAGTATTTACTTCGTTTCGTTTGCTTAAAAAAAAGTTTTTACTTGATTCCAAATACTTCAAAATAATAAATATCTACAAAAATGCATGCGAGAAAAGTAAGTGCTTTTATTGAAGTAAGTACATAATGCACATAATCTTTACTGTTAGTTAGTACTGCATTTTATGCATAGCAAAATTAGTATTTACTTAGAAAATCCTCAGTAAAAGCATTTACCGTCTTTTATGGATACCACCCACTGACTACCGACAATTTGGCTTTCTTTCTTATAAACTATTCATTAAAATTGCATTCAGTAGGTTTATTAATTTCTATTCTGATTCCACGCCCCTTAGATGGAAAATTTGTATATTTTGATATTTCTCCTTTCGTACAATACAGTTCCTATCGCTCTACCAAATTTCAACAATTTACGATAATCGGAAGTGGCCCAAATAAATAATAACTAATTTTCAAAGGTGGGCGTATACCACGCCACAGGATCTAGCATTCTGCCAAATTTCACGATTCTAGGATGGCCGGAAGTGCTTCATAATTTTAATGATTTTTTAATGATGATTGTTTTTGCGATTTTTGAAGTCCTGTGTGTGGAGAACCACTCATGCTATAGAGATGAAATTTGGTGAGGTGGACCTCTTGGTAAATGCTTCAAGTTTTAAATTTTTGGCAATTAGTTCCGAAAATAGAGGGGTGTCGAAAAGACCCTGAGTTTGTTCCTGTAAAAAGGATGTGTGCCTTTACTAGAGAACTTGGCGGAGGCACTACGACTACCGTGGCCTTTTATTGGAGATTTATATTGAACACAATTCATTTATGTCAATCAAATTTATAATTTGATATGAAGGTTTTTTTATCGACAAAATGTTGAGCTTTTAAAAAGTTTCTTATATAAGTATTTTTCTTATATGATATTTCTTGAAGTTGTATTCGCTCCCGTTTCTTATAAGTGACTTTTTCCTACATCTGACTACATCATACGATATAAATACTTAACGATTGAAGGCTGATAAAGGTTGTTTTGTACATTTGGTAATATAATTACGGGTGGGAATTCCACATAGATTTCGAACATAAAAAGCTGTGTGCCTGGTACATGCGACAGGTTTGGATCAGGCACACAATTTTATTTCATTAAAGCTGAGTATAAGCTTTAATTTGGTTATAAATTATAATTTGAGGCTGTATAAGTCGATGGGTATAATAATCACCAAAAAAATAAAATAAAAAAAGGTTTGCCAGGACATTGCGACAGGATTTAATGAGGCACACAAATGTATTTTAATATAACTTTGATAGTTTTAAGTGTTGGTGGTAATTTCAAGCTGTAAGTCTATAGGTATAAATATCATGTAAAAAAGTGTTCAAAATGGGGGGTAGTAACAGTTATTTAACGACTTCCGCCCAGGTACACACTTTTTTTTTCATTGTCCCATTGTGTACTAACATTTAAAATACATTTCGTCCTGTAATCGATTCGTCTCGATCGATCGGTTGTGAACGGACGTGTTTTTCCTCCTCCCGAGTGCTCTGACTTGTGAAAAAAATAATTTAAATTGTGCTACAATGGGCTCTAAGCCTAAAGAAAAAGGTTATCCTTTTAACAAACTCTATCCCATTGATCCGGGATTATCGATTAATAATCATTTAATTTTACCGTCTGAACTTTTATCTATCGAAGACAAAAAAAAAATTATGGATGTCGTTGGCGGCGGCGCCGACGTCCCGTTGCCCAAAGTCAACATACATACCCATACCCACGCCGTTGGTTCGAGTGAGATCGACGATAGATACATGGATACATGTGTTGGTGAAAACGATGTTGAACACACAGATTTGGTAGTGAGTGATAGTGACGCCGAACAGGCATGTAATTCGAATGCAGCAGTGCTGCCAAAAAAAACTTATTTTTCCAACCAAAGTATAAACGATAAAGTCTCGCACGTCACTAATGTGACGAATAATCCGCCTCAGGGCGCTTTTAATAATTCATCTTTGCCCTCTTCCATTTGGGAAAACAAAACAACAATGTCGCTTTTCAACCAGTCGGTTGAAAGTGACCTTCAAAGGATCCTCAAGAATGACTCGAAGACTTTCGAGAAAGTGATCAATCGAAAAAGAAATTCGGTGAATCCACCAGCATCGTCGTCAAAAAAAGTGGCCTTCGCAGACAGACTGTCCAATAATAAATACCATATACTGGACATGGATAAAGAGGATGCATCTCCTGAAGTACCGTTGACCGCTCGGAATCAGCAGCGCAAGGAGCCGAGCATTCCACCAATAATAAAAAAAAGCAGCGACTGGTGCCCACCAATTTTTGCGAAAGGAGTAAGTTCCAAGAGTCTTTTAGAATTCTTTAAAAAATATTACAGTGGTAGCTTAGACAACGTAAAGTTTGAAAACAGAGGTCTTGGTAGACTTAAAATTTATGTTAAGGACGTCGATATGCATACTTCTTTGATGAAGTCTCTATGTAAGGAAAAGGCAAATGCCTATTCTTTTGTGCCTAGACAGCATAAAAAATTTTCAATTTTGTTAAAAGGGCTTTCAGATGGATTTCCATCAACTGAAATAGAAAGCGATTTGTTAAATGTGGATCCTTCATTGAGGGTGCAAGTCAGACCGTTTTCAACAAGGTGGTCTCGGGAGAATGATTTGGATCTCGGAATTTATGTTTGTGTTGTAGACGATAGAGAAAGTTTAAACAAGTTGAAGAACATCAGGAATATTCTTCGTCACAGAATCCGTTGGGACTCTGTAAAACGCAACAATGTTGTTCAGTGCTTTAAATGCCAAAGATTTGGCCACGTAAGTGCCTATTGCGCATATCCCAACAGGTGTGTTAAATGTAAAGATTTCCATGAACAAGGTTCTTGTTCAATAAATTCAAACGATGACAAGGCCAAGGTGGCCTGCATTAACTGTGGCTCTTCAGGCCACCCTGCTAACTTTAGCGAGTGCCCTAAAAGAATCGAATATATGAAAAAGAGGGGAAAGGTATCCCCAAAAAATTTAATTAACAAAATTCATGTTCCTCAAGTTCCTCAAATTTCTCAGAGCGTTCCAGCCAGCGGCTCCTACGCTGATATTTTGAGAAGTGGTCAAAATACTGGTCCGTCCACTGGCAGGAGTTCAAATAAACAGAAGGATTCTTCTCCATCCGCTTTTAGTGACTTTATTAACGAGTCAATTTTGTTGTTTGGTGTCACAATTAACACCTTAATTTTACATGTCCGTGACTTCTGGCCAAAATACTTAACATTGAAAGATTCCGATAAGCCCGGTGCTTATCTGGAATTCATTGCTGGGATTTCACCATGATTCTAAAGATGCTCACTGCCAACATAAATTCCCTTATATCACACGATAAATGTGCTGAACTGAACATGTTGTTGGGAGACTTCTCTCCGACAGCAGTTTTAGTTCAGGAAACCCTGCTGAAAGGAAAATATAATAGGTCATTTGATAACTACATTCTAATTCGTAACGATTCCGACAGGGGCACAGGTGTCCTAATTAATAACACTATAGAGTATAATATTATTCCATTTCAGAATAATGAAATCTCCACAACGATCCTGTCTATTACCCTAACCCAACCTTCAGGCCCTAATAAAACTTTAGCTTTCGTCTCTATATACATACCCTGCAACACAGGTGCTAGACTTACTAATGCCATGGATGACCTATGCCGCATTCTTTCTAACTTCGACTTTTTTATAATTGGCGGAGATTTTAATTCAAGACACAGCTTTTGGGGCGACTCAATGTCGAACCTTAATGGCGTTCACCTTTTTTCTTGGTTCCAAAGCAACGCCTTTTTAAGTATGGATATTATCTCTCCTAGGACTCCAACTAGACCCAGTGCATTATCAATCATTGACTTTTATATCGTTTCAGCGAACCTCCTTGCCCCACAACATACCGATCGAAATTTTAGTTGCTTAACAACACATCCCTTTTCAGACCACTTCTCCGTTTTTCTGGCTCTCGAAATCTCTAACATTTCCCCTCTGATATCTGATCCTCCATCAAACATTTCTTTTAATAATACAAATTGGCAACTTTTTAATACCGATCTCTCACAGAAACTTAATTCACTTAACATCCCAGTAAGTAGAAACCTCTCGAATAATGAGATAGATCACTTTATCGAGCTCTTTTCTGGTTCCATTGAAGATTGTATAGGGCTCCACTCGAAAAAAATTTTCCTTAAGAGCTCTTACAAAAATCTGAGTGAGGAAATAGTAAAGCTCCTCAAGCTTAGGAAAATATGGAAAGCACAGCTTAAAAGGATTTTCCATAGAGAAGGAAATAGAATTAATCCCACCTATACTTCCCTTTCTTCCCGTATAACTTGTTTGAGTAAATTAATAAAAGATCAGATTAGAATTCATTTAAACAAACAATTCAGAAACAGACTTGAACAACTAAGACCTTCGTCAGCTGTTTTTAAAGAAATTGATAGAATAACTGGTCGCAAACGAGCCATCAATCAGTCCTCTGCTCCTATTATTTATGATAACGTTCCACATCAATCAATCAATGAAAAGTTAAGTGCGTTTGAAAAATTCTACACGAACTTATATTCACATGTCATACCCCAATCCAGCCCCGAAAACAATTTAGAGGTCTTAACTCGTAATAATGCCTTCTTAGCTTGGAACTCTTCTACTGTTATAACACAATTTTCGACTACCAATAGTGCTTCTGCATGTACTGAAGTTGAGTTTGCCTCTTCAGAACTGATAAGATCAATAATTTTTAACCTGAATAACAAAAAATCTACAGGCTTAGATGGAATTTCTAATTTTATAATTAAAAAATGCCTTACTACTATCCCTCAATTCCTAAATCCTATCATTAATAATTGCATAAACAACGGGTACTTCCCTCTTATCTGGAAAAAAGCCAAACTAATTCCGATAAAAAAAAAAGAGAATTCCAACGACATCGGCAATTTTAGACCCATTTCTATGCTGTCAAATATAGGTAAGATACTGGAAAGAGTACTGTACCACAAAATAGAAGATTTTATAACAGAAAACCAAATTGTACCTTTTAACCAATTTGGCTTTAAAAGAAAACATTCTACCGAACATGCCCTTTTACATTTGCAAGATACAGTTTTAAATAATCTCCGAAATAAAACATGCACCGTTGCTTGTGCCCTTGACCTCACAAAGGCGTTCGATCTTGTATGGCACGAGGGACTTCTGTCAAAATTAATTTCCTTAAATTTTCCTCCATTTTTTACCAAATTGATCTTCAGTTTTCTTAACAATCGCTCTCTTACAGTTAACCTTAATAATAATTGCTCTTCGCTTGTCCCAGTAAATTCAGGGGTCCCACAGGGTTCCATCCTAGGGCCTCTTTTATTCAATATTTTTCTCCATGACTTCCCATCTCAGCTTCAATCTTCCAAATCTATTTTATATGCAGATGACACCATAGTTTTTGATTCTCACGAAAGACCCCACAATGCACTTCAGGGAGTCAAAAACCACCTTGAAATAATACTTCCATATTACAAAATGTGGGGTATTGAACTGAATTTCTCTAAATGTGAGGTTATATGCTTTAGGAATGCCTCCACGAAAGGTCACCATCTGGCTGTAAGAGAAAGTAAACAACTCAATCTTGTAATAGAGGGAAATATGATCCCAAGAAAAAAATGCTTAAAATATCTGGGAATTTTCTTACATGAAAGGTGGAAAATGAACATGCAGGGCAGAAAAGCCTTAAATAAAGCTAAAGCAGCTGGCGCAAAGCTTAAACTTCTCTTAAACTCGACTGAGGTTGAATTCAAAACCAAAATGTTAATGTACAAAACACTTATTCGACCTATCTTGGCGTATGGTTTCCCCATTTGGTTCCAAATTTCTCCAACAGTAGCTGAAGAGCTCCAGAAGTTTGAAAGAACGATTCTGAGAAAATGCACTCACAAATATAGAAGAACCTCGGGCAAGTGGTTTAGAAATAACACACTTTACGAAGCCTCGAGAATTACTCCTCTAATGCACTACTTAACAAACTTAACTAAAATAAGACTACCGGATCTAAGACACCATCCTAATACTTTGATGCAATCTGTCTATAATGATAATGTTAGATATCCAATACTTGATAAGTATTATATTTCGCCGATTAGCATCCTCAATGAGGGTTCCACTCCCCTTTTCGTGGTAGAAGATGACTGCCACTTCTTATCAAACTTCTATAAAAAAAGTAACAATGCCAACTACAGGGGCTAATTATATAATTTAATTATGTAAAAAAAAAAAAAAAAAAAAAAAAAAAAACACATATTTTTTTATTTATTTATACACAAAGCTTCTGTAAATAATATTTTGAAATGTAAATAATATCCAAAACATGAATAATATTCAAAAATGTAAATATCTAA
The DNA here is from genome assembly GCA_949372485.1 of Cheilosia soror. NCBI lineage: Eukaryota > Metazoa > Arthropoda > Insecta > Diptera > Syrphidae > Cheilosia > Cheilosia soror. Next base: position 26,070,736 of record OX443564.1, read on the forward strand.
CATTTAAAAATGCAAATAATATTTCGATGTAAATAATAATAAATCATTATCTCAGTCAGTAAGATATAAATACAATATAAAGATACTATATACAAACACTTTGTACTCTAGTTTTTTTTTTTTTTCTTTTATTTAATACTCATAATTTCGAATGAATTACTAAATCCTTGTAAAATTACTACGCCCTATGCTAAAAACATTCCTTGAATAAACAATTTATCATATTCTTTAAGTTTTGTACTCTTTAAAAACTTTACAACTTGTGTTTCACCTTTCATGCACTTTGGCATGACTGTCAAACATCCCCCTCCCTTTTTTTACATTTTCTTTGTTACCTAGTTTTAAGTTTCTTTATAACTGTCTGTCATGTTTCTTTTGAGCAAACATGTTTATCTCTATGTAACCGCAAAGTTTATAATTTGATTTTCTTGTTAACTTAATTAGAAATAACAAAATATTGCTGTGACAGCCAGACCAATTCTAAGTCGGCTTTAAAATAACTAATTTATGTAAAAAAAAAATATTAATGTAATCTATGAAGTCTCAATAAAAATACATACATACATACATACATTCGTCCTGTAATCTTATGGGCTCGAATTTTTGCGGTCAGCTCTCGCTCTACCAGAACAATCTGGAATGAGAATACATACATTTTCAGAATATGAATTAATTCACTTCTATACTAACAGTGACGGCTCGAAAACCAAAAGTCTCAATCCATAAGCTCTCTTTCCATTTACAAAACTAATGTTGCATATTCTAGGCAGAAAAATATATCCTTTAAATATATGTGCATATTTTTGAGCAGTTAAGCAGCTATCAAATCATTGAATTCGATCTCTGTAACTTCTTCAGTAGCCCTCGACTGCCGATCATCTTTTACGGAGATGAGAGACATTACAGGAAATTGTAAGCTAGATGAACTCGCCAGAATAGGAACATCCTCCCCGAAAAAGGGACCCGGGGCCTGGGCAAGGAAATAGAAAGGAAGAGAGATAGCTGAGTGCGAGGGAATGAGGCATGCTCGACTTTACTCGCGGAAGTGGGGTGTTTCTTGTCCCCCACACTCAACCAAAACAAAAATCATGCCATAAAAAAGGTACTTACGTCATATTTTGATTTGCAAGACATTCGTTACACTGTTGGGCGCTGCTGATGATGTTGCAGTGATTGCCTTGTCCTCCCGACCATGAAGTTCGATGTCTTCCATTCAAATTAATAATAAAAAAAAACCGGCCAATTGGGAGTATCACTCGCGAAGGTTCCCACTTGGCCAGAGTTTTATTTCTTGAAAACGTTAAGGACCATTCACATGGGAGCGAACGAACGAATTGATGAAAAGCGAATAAACTACTTTTTATGAATTTATAAACAGAAAATTGCACCTCTCTCTCTTTTCCACGTATCAGTATCACCACATAAGAACATGTGTATTCTAATCATGCCGCACAGTGAATTCTGCACGTGTTTTTGGGGCATTGTATTGGCCCAGCAGTGTTCCTTTTAAGATTGGTCAAAATTGGACAAAGGGCCGTGGTACCTCCCATACAAAAAACATCATCTATGGGATGAAATTCGATGACGTTATAACTTGTTAATCGCTGGGCTGATTTTAACGATTTCTATACAGTCGGCAAGTTCCTAAAAAAAAGTCGGCATTTTAATGAAAGTCCCCCCGCCCCACGGATCGAACCCTCGCTAAAGGCCCCGACCCATAGAATCCGTCACATCCGTTGCGTCGACGGATTGGCGTGTTCGACGGAACGAACAGTCCCATAGAATTCGTCGCATACGTTGACAGCCGATGACATATGAGAGACAGTTTCTCTCATTATCTTATATTTCCACCAATGAAAATGCTTACTCTCACGCTCTGCCAACTGTCAAAGGTTCGACGGACAGAAAAGTAGAAAGTAAACCTACTTTATACGTCGCATCCGGCACGTTCGTTGCCTATGGGTCACGTTCCATAAGCTACTGTGTATTCTATCAACCTGTGAGTCAAATACATTACCGCAGCGGATGTGACGGATTCTATGGGTCGGGGCCTTAAGCCCCTGTCAGATATTAATTTTCCGTCCAGCGTATCCGATGGTGTTTATTTCTTATGTTCAAGGTTAAACAAAAAAATGCTTTAACATATTTTTTATTGTATTCCATTACACTTCAATTCAATTCAATTTTATTTTATTCATTTCAAAAAATATGTAGTTGGCGCAACTGGCGCGTAGACACCCTTATAGCAGGCCAACTATGCCTAGCTTCTCAACACTATTCGCTTGTGCGAGTTGTTATTTTTGGGACGAATGAAACGGGCCTACAATTTTATTCCAAGCCCAAACGGTTGAATTGAGAACTTTTTCATGACAGTTTTACTCTCGGGTGAAGGAAAAAACCTTAAGATGTAATTTGTGTTTTTCCGGGGAATCTTGGACTCCTCGCACAGTAGTCCAGGGGCCAGATCGCGTAAAATGAAAGCGATCGAACGACATCGTTTCGACAATAGCAGTCTCTGTTTATTACCACAGATGTGATAGCGACAGCATTCGTATAAACGATATCGTTCAGTCGTTCAATGGTTTTTATTTTAGGTGATCTGACATCTGACCCCAGCACACTAACGACTGAGCGCACCCATGGTGCCTTTGTTTCAAGTGCGAAATATCACAATGACGTTGTCGTAAGCTTACCACATTTAACATTTTGATTTGCAACCCAAATGCGCGTCGTTAGTTTACCAACTTGTTGTAAATGACTTTCCTTATAATCGTGTAAAACGCTGATGATGAGCAGCTTGTTTGCTTGAAATGCATACTATTGGTTTTTTTATGATGAGTAAAAAGTTATTTTTTTGTCTTTAATAAATCAAAAAATTTTTTGCGGTCAATAAAGGATTTTACTCAAAGACACATTAATTTTTACAGTTCATGGAAACAAATATTTTACCCGTTTTTTTTTTATTCTTGTCAATCCAAAAAGTCATAAATTATTAAATTACGTAGGTACCTACACCACAAACCAGTAAGAATAGACCGCCGACTTCCCGTACACCTACCCGATTCCCCCCGGAAAGAATTTCCCTGTCTGTGAATACGTGTAAATGTCAAAATTAATGGCGGCAATGTTTTTCTATGCAATACCATGCGACCAGGATTTTTCAAGTGTGCGTGCGTAAATGGCGCCCCTTTGATTTTGTACAGCACCAATACATGAAAAATCCTGGTCTTGCCGGCAGCTTGTAGGCAAAGTCCGTTATGTGGGAGGAGTCGACGGTCTATTCTTACTGGTTTGTGACCTACACCATGATACAACAAGACAAGATAGCGCATTGAAGTTTTCATTTTTGATTTATTCTGCGCATGTACGTCATAGTTGCGGAGTGTACATTTTGACTCTTGGTATTTACGTGTGTTTTATATGGAACGAGTAGTGTTGGTTCTTTAAATGTTTAAATAAAAAGGAGAATATAGAAGATATTGTTTCGGAATTCTGTGAATGTGCTTGGAAAAACATTTATCGTCCATATAATGTGTCTTTTTTTGGTTGTTCCTTTCAATTAAGTCGCAGAATTACTTATTTTCTGCTCAGTTCGACGCGTCATATTAACAAAATTGATGAAAAAACTTGTGTTTTGAATCGAATGTGAATAAATTTTTTATAAAAAACAAGTAGTTTCGTCAATTATTTATTCTATTTTGGTTTTCTTGTGTTTTTTCGTCCACTGTTTGTCGATTAAGGAAGCGAATGCAAAAGTGCATTCGCGAGCGGAAGAAGAGTGTTTTTGATACGGATATTGCAGTTAAATCAATTCAGTGGTTAATATAGTTTCACTATTGTCTTTCATCATAGCTTTAGATGGCTTCGGAAGACCAACCATGCTGCAGACTCTAAATCCTACCAAAGAAAGTGCGTGTCTAAGCATAAATGCAACTGCATTTATAATGCCAGTTTGCCTACCCTTTTCATGTTGAATAATATTTATTAAGTCATTTTTCACAAAATGCAGTCTCTGTAAAATCCTTGTTTTTCTATTAATTGGGTCTTATCGTTTAAAGATAAAGATTCTTTGCCTTAAAAGATTTTTTTTTCTTAGAAAAGTTATGTAGCTGTTTCTAATGATTCTTTTTGTTTTTCATTAATTATATTTGCACTCAAATATACTATTATTTGTTCAATTAATACCAATAATAATTTAACAAAATCGCAAATTTGTACTTTCGCGCCAATAGTACATCCATTATCTCCGCAGCTACTACGTCATAATCTGTTGACAGATGAATACCGATAAACAGGGCTGCATTCCAGGTTTGACTATTTTAACTAAATTAACAGCGATTGTTTATTTAGTTACTTTTTGGAATCTGGGTGTAGTATTTGTTCTACCATTAATTAAATGAAACGCAGTTCTTAGTAAACTTGAATATATATTTTATTGAACACTGAAACTACATGGAAAAAGGGGTTACTGCTTCTTGCCAAATCCAGAAGAGAATGGCCATCTTGATCATGCACCGAAACTCATGCAATGCTGCCAAATACTAAATATACTGTATGTGGTGCCAAGTTACATAAATACACTACATACGTCCCCTCTTTCAAAAAATACGAACTTCATTATATATAGTATATAACATATTATATTTTAATACATAAAATCGACTTGGTCACATTCAAAATCTGCAAATCTTTTTGGCTTTTGGATTGCCGACCTATTTCTTAGCGCTCTAGAATTATTTTCAAAACTTCTGATATCCATACCGGATTCAAGCAAATTCTCCACAGTGTCGACATCATCTGCATTATTTTGAATGTTTACATTTTGACCATTACCTGCATTCTTATCATTACTTTGAGTTATAACAACATAACTTCTTAAATTATTATTTTCGTTTCTTTTGTTCTTAAAATTAACATTTTTATCATGGTTTAAAAAGTTGTTGTATGGTTTTAAATTACATTTTCTAATTTGGTTTGTGTGCCGTTTAATGCTACGTCCCGATTCCATTTTACACAAATACATTCTTGGACCGATAATTTTTTCTATGGACGCTTTGCTCCACTGCGCGCAATTTTTCTTTATATTATAGTCACGTATCATAACTGTTTCCCCAGTACCAAAAACACGATTACCAATTTGTTCATTAAACCTCTCATCGGAAACTTTCTTATCTAAATTGTCGGGACTTAGCAACTCTAATTTAACTTTAGGCTTAAAATTAAAAATCAACGAAGCCGGAGACTTTCCAGTCGCACAGTGATTAACATTCCTGTAGTCAAACAAAAACTCAGTCAAGACTTTATCAATGTCAGCCTCGTTTTCGCGCGCTTTAATAGCATTTTTAATTGTACGAACAGCGTTTTCAGCTGCCCCATTCGTTGCCGGGTAACCAGGTGCCGTAAAACTTTGCTTAACCCCATTTGCTTTTAAAAACTCCTTGGTTTCTTCGGAAACAAATTGGGTGCCATTGTCAGAGACCACAACATCTGGAAATCCAAACCGTGAAAACAAACTTCTTAAACACCTGACAACAAAATTGGAATTTGGTTTCTTGGTGTAAAAGACCTCAATCCACTTGGAAAATGCATCAATCACCACCAAAAAGTTTAGACCTCGTAAAGGACCTGCAAAATCTATATGCAGTCTCTTCCATGGTCCGTCTGGTTTAACCCAATCTATAACGTTTGCCCTAGGGGGATTTGGTAACAATGACAAACAAATATCGCAAGCTTTAATCATTTCTTCTACTTCTCTGTCTATATTTGGCCACCACAAATACGATCGTAGTAAAGATTTGGTTTTAACAATACCCAAATGAGTACGATGTATTTGACCAAGAATTAAGTTTCGTACAGAATGCGGAATCACCACTCTGTGACCCCACATCAAAATTCCATTTTTAACGTGAAGCTCGTTTAATCGCTTCTCGTAAGGTGTAAACTCATCATTAATATTTTTCCGACTAAATTTACCTGAACGCACCCCTTTTAAAACTTCAAAAATAACTTTGTCATTGACACTTTCCCTGCGAATCAAGTCGGCGTCGACAAAAATGTCTTTGTTAGTTTCAACGCGGTTCAAATAGTCAATTTTACATTTTTGGTCGTCTATGTCGGTTTCATTTACCTTAAGTGGAAAACGAGAAATTGCGTCTGCGACATTATTTTCGGATTTTACGTATCGTATTTCGTACCGAAAAGCCGAAAGTTGATGTGCCCACCTTTGAAGTCGACTTGCCTGCATTTGAGGAATTCCTCTATGCTCACCGAAAATGGCCAAAAGAGGTTTGTGATCGGTTACCAATTCAAAATAATTGCCAATGAGATATTGGTAGAACTTTTTCGTGGCATAAATAATGGCAAGAGCCTCTTTTTCTATTACTCCGTAGTTTTGCTCCGCTTTTGAAAGCAACCGCGACACAAACTCAATTGGCCTTTCAGAACCGTCGTGATACTTATGTGCCAACACAGCCCCAATCCCTACATTGGAAGCATCACAAGTTAACACCAATGGTAACTTTGGATCAAAGTGCACAAGCACTGTATCAGAAATTATTTCGTCTTTTATACCCTCAAATGCTTTTTGAGCCGGCAGTGACCACTTAAATTTTCCGTTTTCTCGTTTCAGCAAATCGTAAATGGGTGACATTTTTGTGGCTAAATTTGGAATAAAACGGCCGTAGTAATTTACTAACCCGCTAAATGAACGTACGTCTGATATGCAAGTTGGTTGTGGAAAGTTTTTAATTGTCTCATTCCGGTTAATTTTGAAAATACCTTTATCGGAAACGATATATCCTAGATATTCCATTTGATCTTTCGCGTAAATACATTTCTTTGAATTAATCTTTAAACCTGAAGTTTGCAATCGTTTAAAAGTTTCGTTTAGTCGCTGGTTATGCGTTTTAAAATCTGGAGCAGTAATTATTATATCGTCCAGAAAACTAACAACTCCTTTAATACCGCCTAAGACCTTTTCTATTTCTCGTTGAAAGATTCCAGTTGCTGATTTAATACCAAAAGGCAATCTGTTCATACAAAAATTTCCGACATGAGTGCTCCATGTGACTACCTTTCTGGATTCATCGTCCAACTCGATTTGATTGTATGCCTTTGCTAAATCGATTTTGGAAAAGTACTTTGCACCCCCTAAACCAACTAAGATGTCGGATATTCGTGGCAAAGGATAATTGGAATCTTTAAGAAATTTATTAACCGTAATCTTATAGTCGGCACAAATACGAATTTTACCATCCGCTTTTAAGATTGGTACTAACGGAGTTCCCCATTCAGTATTTTCAGTCCTAGTTATGATTCCGCGATTTTCTAAGTCAATTAATTGGTTTTCTACTTCTTTTCGAAAAGCAAATGGAATCGGTCTAGCTTTAACAAAAATTGGCTTCGTGTTTTCGTTCATGTCTAAATGAATCTTACAGTGCTTTAATTTGCCGAACTCATTCGTAAATAGACATGCATGTTTGGAAATAATAGACTTAAGTTGTTCTTCTTCGGATATAATGGAATTTAGCTGTAATTCTCTTACTTTAAAATGTTTAAGAAAATTTCTACCGACTATTGGACTTTCTCCTCCATCAATAACTAGAAATTTAAATTCGTCTTCGATGTTATTGTAATTTACGTTACAAATTAAAGAGCCTTTAACCGTAAGTCTATTTTTTCCGTAGCCTGAAACAATGCTGTTGTCGTAATTAAGTTTATTTTGACGAAAATATTGTAAATAAATATCGTAGGGAATTGCAGATATAGCTGCTCCCGTATCTACTTGAAATTTCAGAGATCTTTCAAACAATTTTAGTTTCAACATTAATGGATTACATGTTTTAGTTGATGTTATACTATAAATATTTTCGTCCGAGCTATCTTCGTCAACTTTAGCAATTATATTTTTTTTAGCAACTTTACTGGTACTAGGACATTTACACATTGATGCCATGTGCCCTACTCTATTACAATTATAGCATTTAACGTCTTTATATTTGCAGTTCTGCGGTTTGTGGTTTGTAAAACCACAATGAGAACAAATACCAAAATTCTTACCCTGTTCCTTTCCAGCGAACTTTTTATTCTTGCTGTCGTAATGATGCTGTTGCTGTTGTTTGCCGTGTGATGGTCCACATCGTTGTTCGCGTTGTCTCTGTTGATACTTCGTTTTAATTGCATGTACACGTTCGTTTTGGATATCTGCTGATGAATCCTCGTATCGCTTTTCATGTTTTTTTGCCGTTTCCAATGCACTAGCTAGCGTAAGTTCTTTGTTGTCGCATAACTTGTCGAAGGTTACTCCAGACATGGCTATTACGAATTTGTCAATCAACATACTCTCCAAACGCTCACCAAAATTACAAGACTTGGCTAGAGTACGTAGACGTAATACATATTCCTGCGCAGTTTCATCGTCCTCTTTTTTTGCTGCGTAGAACTGTCTGCGCTCGCAAAATAAAATCGTCGGGATCGTAAAAGCATCGTCCATTAATTTAATCAATTGTTCGTATGTTTTGTCGCCCGGTTTAACAGGACTGCACAGACCATGAACTATTTCGTATGTCCCATCACTTAACAAATTCACCAAAGCTGCTCTCTTTTTTTCGGACGTTGTTATATCAGCTTGTACCAGAAATTGTTCTAGTCGTCCTTTATAAATCGTCCAATTTTGAGCATCGTGGTTGAAATTAGGGATGCTAAAAACTCCTTGTGGAATATTTGTCGTATTATGCGTCATAATTGAAACTGCGTCGTAGTTATATTATATGCGTCGTAATCACGTGACTGCACTTTTCGTCCTTTTTCGCACAATTTAATATTTCGTCGTTCACTATCTGATGTTCAAACACACCTCGTCGCCAATGTAGTATTTGTTCTACCATTAATTAAATGAAACGCAGTTCTTAGTAAACTTGAATATATATTTTATTGAACACTGAAACTACATGGAAAAAGGGGTTACTGCTTCTTGCCAAATCCAGAAGAGAATGGCCATCTTGATCATGCACCGAAACTCATGCAATGCTGCCAAATACTAAATATACTGTATGTGGTGCCAAGTTACATAAATACACTACACTGGGACAGCTATTGTTACTTGACATGTTGTAGTATGAACGAAATGAACCACACTTTTGCCTCTGGTTAATTTAGTTAACTTCCCCTCCTTCGAACTGTCACAGCTTGTCAACTCTGTAGTTAAAATAGTCAAACCTGGAATGCAGTCCAGCAAGAATGAACGACATGCGCAATGCGATATTTTGTCTTGCTGTATCATGTACCTACACATATTAATGGAAAATGTGCCAACCCTGGTTTTCTTTGATTGAATGGTATAAACAATTTATTTAGCTGAACACGTTATTTCAATTCCGGTTGGACCTCCATTACTTAACGAAATTTGTGACTGAACTCATGTCTGGAAGAACGGTATGTTTTTGGCAGCGCATCGTTCTTTTATTTCCGCCATTGCCTGAGAAAGTTTGCGAAATATGGGTAAGCTGTGAAAAAATGTTAAATTTCAAGTTTTCAAGTTATTTTTAATTAAAATTGTAATACTAAATTGTAAATAAGTGATCGGTTATTGATTAATTACAAGCGGTGTATGAAAAAGTGTCATTTAAAGCAATTACATGGTTCTTCAGTGTCGGCGGACTAACTCAATTTCTAAAACTGATATCATTTTAAAATCTGGAATTATCAAATCAATCTGCTTTTCTTTTTATATTTTGTGCAAGCGAGTTTGAACATAGACGCTTTAATATTGTAAAATGCTCTTCATTTAATCGTTTTAGTATCTAACAAAATGATACTCGCCGGGTTTCTGTTATACACATTTACGTATGAAAAAAAAATGACTGGAAATTGGGAGTTGTATATAATTCATTGATTATAATTTCTGTATGTGAACAAGTTAGTTGTACATATTTTCTAAAGTAATATCTAATTACAATTTCAGGTAAACCACGAGGTCTAAGAACCGCCAGAAAGCATGTGAACCACCGTCGGGATCAACGCTGGGCTGATAAAGATTACAAGAAGGCTCATCTTGGAACCAGATGGAAGGCCAATCCTTTTGGAGGCGCTTCTCACGCCAAAGGCATTGTGCTTGAGAAGGTGTAAGTATTTGCCGAGTAATGCATAATCGCACATCTTGAACAATATTTTACTGTGACCTAAAAAAAAAGAAATTTACGACTCGCAGTATATTTTTGTGTTTTTGTTGTGTGCAATGTCAAATCACAGGAGTATACTGTGAGCTGTTAATTTTGTTTACAACATTGGCTATAACGTGGAGATAATATAACAATTTTGCCATAATGTGTGCTAACGTTTATATCTCTATTCAATTTTAGAGGAGTTGAAGCTAAACAGCCCAATTCTGCTATTAGGAAGTGCGTTAGGGTGCAGTTGATTAAGAATGGCAAGAAGATCACAGCCTTCGTACCACGTGATGGTAGCTTGAACTACATCGAAGAAAACGACGAAGTTTTAGTCGCAGGCTTCGGCCGTAAAGGTCACGCCGTCGGTGATATTCCCGGTGTCAGATTTAAGGTATATTACTCGATTGGACCGCCGAATAAAACAATACTAAAATGTTACTTTCTTCCAAAGGTTGTTAAGGTTGCAAACGTTTCTTTACTGGCGCTGTACAAAGAAAAGAAGGAAAGACCACGTTCTTAAAAGGATAGTTTACTTTTTATAAAATAAAACGCGAAAACATTTTTAATGTTTCCTTAACAAACGGTCTTTTGTTTATTCAATCGGAAGGATTTTATTAATTTAAGGTACATGCTTACTGAAGTTCTCTGTTGGTGGGAATAATGCCTGAATTAGTAGGAACACATCAATTTTGTAACTGGAGTCTTAAATTTCGAAGGTAAAATTCGTTGGTATATGTTTAACTCCTTAAATGATAATTGTTGATTATTATCAACTGTCAACAGCGTATATGGTTGCAATTGCAACTGAAACAAACAAAATGCTTGGAAAAGGGTTTTGTACCTATAGATGTTTAATTTTTGTATTAGCATATCAGCAGTAAAATCCTCGTACTATTTACTTTCAAAGATGCTTTCTTTTCTGCAAACACTGGTTGCTTCAGTGCCTTAACCGTCTGATTCATCGATGTTGTGATTTTCGATCAGCGTCACGACAATTGTCGATTGCTGCGTCGATTGATTTTAACTATTCGTACGCACAAAATTTGTTCACTTCCAAGAGAAAGCATCGATCAGACATTTGTAATCGACTACAAGCGACTGTCAAATCGACAAATATCGATCGACAATCACAGTTGTCGATTAACTATCGACACACAATAGGGGCCATTATGTACTTGCACATTCGCTTACGACTAATACCAATTTTTTTTCGCCATTTGCAAACTGTGCTAGAGGCAGCTCGCTGAGTTCTGCCCGCTCTGCCAATGATACCTGCGTATGCGAGTATGTACATAGTTATACAGACTAGTGAAAAATTGTGCCTTGCTGGTGTTGGCTTGTGAGTTTTCCACTATTTTCTCAAGTATGATGTTCCAGAAGTTACGTTTACGTGACAACAATATGCGTTTCAGATCAAATGCCTCGATAAGATTGTCATACCTTAATGGAGTCATTCGTCGCCAAAACTAGGCATGGCTCTATATGTCATCTATATAAATGCTGTCATATGCGTCCTTAAAATCGATAATCACCAATTGGTACTTGGTCGGTTGTGGGTGGACTTACTGGGCGCTGGTAGGGGCCAATCAGCTCGATAAATGGTTTTAGTCATTCACACAAGATTTTTATGCGATGTTAAGGATACTAATACTCTGCCTTAAATAGTTCTGCAGGCAGATCATCTGGTTCAGCAGTCTTGTTGGACTTAAATTTATATCTATCTATTGTCTTTTAATTTTGGACAAGGGGGTGTAAATCATCGCTCAGACAGCGAAATTGTCCTCGACATTTAACAGTCTGCAGAAGTGGTTTTTAAATATACATACTCAATACGGACAGTCACTTAAACACCCTTGTTATTGCTGTCGTCTGTCGAAAACGACTGGCCACATTATTTGACGTGGTCGAGGCGTTTGGAATTTCGTATTGCGGAACTGAAACGACACGGCTCATACTGATCTCTTACATTCCACGAACTATAACACATGTGGTCATTCAGTGGCAGTTGCATTTCAGTCGAAAAATGTATGTTTTGTCTGTTATTTTTATGACTTGGTGAATTAATTAATAGCTTTGAGGTATTTTTTGAAAGCAGTGACGAAAAAGAAAACGAGAAAAGGAGCTTGTAAAGATAAGAAAGGATATTGGCACAAAATGCAATCCACTTAACGTTAATTGGTAAAAATACAAAATTTAAAATGTATTTTAGACTATTGAAAGTGGTCCAAGACAATTCAAAAATAAGGCTATGTCGCCCACTGCCAATGAACATCACTTTTAACAAGCCCCTTGTGAATGATTTTGCCAAAGGAATATTTCGTTCACCAAAAAATGTAGAAATTTTCTATTATTTGTTATTTTCATTCTGAAAAAAATCATTCTGTCTTCCGCAAAATTATCGACGACAAAATAGCGTCACAAAACATCTCACGCAATACCGACAAGCGACCATCATTGTGGAAAAATACAATCCACATTATTTAATATTTACGGTATTTATCGATCGCTCCAGCGACCGAAGTCGTTTTCGTGGCCAATGCCAAACAGACGCGTCGTTTCTTTAAGAGTCGTAGACAACCACGCCAATGAAAGGTAAAGAATTTATTGTACGGTTTATACAAATAGAAATAGTAAATCGTTTCGCATTATTAGCCTACTAGTAATTCAAAAACTTCTTGTAATCTGTGTTCCTATTATTTAAAATTCAACGACATCATTCTGTATATTCTGTTTCTGGCATAAGAGGATCTAGTACTTTCTTCTATAGTTATTTAACGATAACCAATGCAAAGTTTGGAAGCCAGTGGATACTTCCACTCTTCACTACAAAACGTAGGTATGTTTGTTTGTTGTTTTTAACTCTATTAAACGTCAAAACCAATAGAACGAAAAAAAAATGACGATTTAAGAATTTTTCAACGCGATTTGCTTGCCTCACTGATAAATAAATAAATGATGTGATTTTTTTGGAAATTATTTTAATGTTTCACTTAACATCCAAGACCTTTAGGTACATACCTTCGGATCGGACCAACTCATGTGGTGGCAGTATTTTAATTGTAAAAAGAGAATCATGTACATACTAGCCGTATTTATAAACGTGTCGTAGAGCCTACTTAACTTTACGCACCCTCTAAAATGCCCTTAACGCAGATAAACGTTATTTATAAACATTTTTCGAATTTAAGCAACGTAGTTTTAAGGCTGCGTAACTTAAACACAAAAATTTGCGTTTAGAGGCTGCGTAGAGCTTGCGTAAATTGTTTTTTCTTTGGAAATGTCATTTTCGGGGTGGAATCGTGAATCAAGTGATCACAAAAATTTGCAAATAAACGAATAAGTTCATTTATTTCGAGTATTCTTTTAAATCGACTGTTAATTTGGCAGCATTACATACATGTAAAAACTTAATTTGGTATCACCAATAAAGTACTTCCATCTTTGTATCTTTATCTCTAATGGACGTGCGTTTTTCTTTTTCCTGAGACTTTTCACAGAGATTTATGGACAACAACAGGTTATGAGCCCAGTAAATAAGGAAACTAACTTTTAATTCAGTGTAAAGTAAAGGCTCGATATTCTTAAATTAAAATCGTTTTTTCGGTGGAAAACCTAAAGTTAAATTATGATGAGTAATTTGCCGGCCATTGAACGTCTGAAAGGGCGAGAAAATTACGACACATGGCGGTTTGCGGTGGAAAATTATCTCATCATGGATGATTTATGGGCATCAGTTTTAGGCACCGAGACGAAACTTGAGAAAATAGCACAAGCGAAGGCAAAAATAGTTTTGCTAATTGACCCCTCGTTGTATGTGCACATTAGGGAGGCAGCCACGGCGAAGGACGTTTGGGACAAATTGGCATCTACGTTCGATGACACAGGACTCACAAGGAGGGTTGGATTGTTGCGAGAATTAACCACTACTCGATTGGCTGACTGCTCAGGTATATCCGAATATGTTAATAAAATAATAGGGACCGCTCAGAAACTTAACTCTATAAAAATGAAAGTGGACGATGAGTGGGTGGGTAGTTTGTTGCTAAGTGGATTGCCAAATAAATTTCAGCCTATGATCATGGCAATCGAGAGCAGCGGAATTCCAATTACTGCTGATGCTATTAAATCCAAGTTGTTGCAGGATTACGACGCCTATAATAGCAAATCGTCTGGTTGTGTTGCTGCTGAAGATCAGGCAATGGTAACATTTAAAGGAAATTGTAAAGGTAGAAACAGGCCCAAGGGGGTAAAATGTTTTGGTTGCGGTGATTATGGACATATAAAAAAGGACTGTCCAAAAAGATCTGCATATGGAGGTAAAAGTAAATATGCCGTATATGCTGCATCATATTCTGTGCAAGAAGGTAATCTACAGAACTGGTTCGTCGATTCAGGAGCTTCGTCACATATGGCAAAACAGAGGGAATTGTTTGAGAACTATTCGAAAGAGAATGATTACGTAGTCTTAGCAGATGGTTCAAGGTTGGATGTTTTGGGAAGAGGAGATATTTCCATCCAGGTATACGGTGGAGGAGAAATCAACGAAGTTGTTATGCGTGATGTACTCCACGTTCCTCGAATAAATGTCAATTTGATGTCTATAAGCCAGGTAATAAAGAATGGAAATACAATTATGTTTGATTCTGGGGGTTGTAATATTATGGACAAGTCGCGAAAGGTATTTGCTTCTGCAACAGAAATCGATAAGGTTTTCCAGTTGAATGTCCAATATAAAAATATTGCATGTATAGCAGCAAATAAAAGAGTTTGGCACAAGCGGATGGGACATCCAAACACAGAGGTGTTGCGGCAACTGGAAGCAGCTGGAAATCTTGGAATCATAAATGACAAACCTGAAACCGATAAAGCTTGCATTACATGTTGCCAGGGCAAACAATGCAAACGCAGTTTTAAATCTTCGACAAATAAAACAACTGATTTGTTGCAGCTTATTCATTCCGACGTTCCGACGTTATGGTAAAAAGCCCGATTTGTCTCATTTGCGAATTTTTGGTTCAGTTGGTATGGTGTTGATCCCAAAGCAGAAGCGATCAAAACTTGATGCTAAGTCCATCAAATGCATTATGGTTGGTTATTCAGAGACTTCTAAAGGGTATAGGATGTACAACCCACAACAGAAGAAAATGCTAGTCTCCAGAGAAGTGACATTTTTTGAAGATCTGCGTTTTTACGGGCTTTGTGCTGCAAAAGAAACTGTGTGTGTTGATGACTGTGTTCCTACTGAGTTTTTGCATATGAAGACGAACGTTGTTGATGAAAACATGTGTGTGGATGACGGTGCTGCTTCTGAGATTTTGCGTACTTACGTTGCTGATGAAAATGTATATGGTGAGGATCGTGCAGCTGATGAAAGTGTGCACAATAACTTTAATGATGATGTATCTTGTGCTGATGATGTTGCGGTTAGGTTTCCTACTAATAATAATAGCAATATATATGAAATCACAATGGTGGATTCTGACTCTGATACAAGTTTTGCTGATGCTGAGATGACTATCGTTGAATCAGATGAGCCCTCAGGCTCAGAATTCATTCCATCACTATTAAGTGGGGATAACATCGTTGGACCTGTGAGGCGCTCTAATCGAGAACCGAAACCAAAAAAATTCGATAATTACGTCACTTTTGTTAATGAAAGAAGTAAAGCGGATGATCCTTCTACATTTGACGATGCAATTTCGAGACCTGATGCGATGAATTGGAAAAAGGCAATTAGCGAAGAGTATGAGTCTTTGATGAAAAATAATACATGGGACATGATTGAACTTCCAGCTGGAAAGAAGGCTTTGAACTCGATGTGGGTCTTCAAGACAAAGAATGGTGCCAATGGTGAAACAAGGCGTTATAAGGCAAGATTAGTGGCTAAGGGTTGCGCTCAGCGCAAGGGTATTGACTTCGATGAGGTGTATTCTCCAGTTATTAAATACAGTTCTTTGCGTTATCTACTGTCACTTGCGGTGAAATTGGACTTACATATTGAGCAAATGGATGCAGTCACAGCATTTCTCCAAGGTGAGTTAGATCAAGAAGTTTTTATAAATCCACCGAAAGGGTTGAATATTCCTAAAAATAAGGTCTTAAAGTTAAACAAATCCATTTATGGACTAAAACAGTCCTCAAGAACATGGAACAAGAAACTTAATGAATCTCTTAAGGGTTTCAATTTAAAGCAGTCGAGATATGATCCATGTATTTATTTTAACAATAGTAATATTAATGATTCGTTCTTGATATTAGCTGTGTATGTGGATGATCTTCTAATTTTATCAAAAGACTTAAAAGAGTCTGAAAAATTGAAAAATTATTTAAAATCAAAATTTTATATGAAAGAAATTTCTACGGTTGATTCTTTTTTGGGTATGAGTTTGAAACACAATCGAGAATCTGGCAAACTATACTTAGATCAAGAGCAGTACATTTTAAAAATGTTGGATCGTTTTGGAATGGCCAATTGCAATCCTGTAGCAACTCCAATGGATGCCAACGTTAAGCTAAGTAAGGACAATTGTCCAAAAACAGATGATCAAAGATTTCAAATGAATAAAGTTCCTTATCAGGAGTTAATTGGTAGCCTTCTATTTGCGGCCCAAATTAGCCGTCCAGATATCTGCTACGCTGTAAATTTTTTAAGCAGGTTTAATAATAACCCGGGCATGGAGCACTGGATAGCAGCCAAGAGAATCCTTAGATATTTAAAGGGCACATCGGATACTAAACTCTGTTTTAGTCGAGACGGAAACGGTGAGTTGATCGGATATTGCGACGCTGACTATGCCAACGATCTAGATGAAAGAAAGTCTATAAGCGGATATGTATTTCTATCGCAAGGTGGCGCAATATCATGGGGGTCAAGGAAACAGTCTACAGTTGCTTTGTCTACGACGGAGGCCGAGTACATCTCAATCGGAGTTGCTGTTCAAGAAGCGCTGTGGCTGCAAGGTATCCAGAACGAGCTGACGGGAGCGAATTCAGCTATACAATTATTTTGTGACAGTCAGAGTGCTATTCATCTTGCGTCAAATGAAAGTTACCATCCAAGAACAAAGCACATTGACATTCGTCACCACTTTATTCGTGATGTCATTGCTGAGAAAAAAATTAATCTGAAACACATCGCCTCCAAAAATATGCCAGCAGATTTGTTAACGAAACCTTTACCATCTCCCAGGACTAGCAGCTTGATGAAAATTTCAGGGTTACTGTAATATAAGTTTTTAGTGGGGATGTTAATTTGGCAGCATTACATACATGTAAAAACTTAATTTGGTATCACCAATAAAGTACTTCCATCTTTGTATCTTTATCTCTAATGGACGTGCGTTTTTCTTTTTCCTGAGACTTTTCACAGAGAAACAACAACATCGACTTGCGTTTTAGCTTTTCGCCTTGTAGTATGAAAAATCTAATTATATTTTTTATTTGAAGAAGAATGAAAATGCTTAAATGAAAATCGTGTTTAATTATTGCAGCAATTTGTTTCATTCGTGCTGGTGATGTTATTCGTTTTGTTTTGATATGCATATCCTTTAGAAACTTTCATTCCAGATCTAATTTATTGCTGTTCCTCGTCTGTTGAAAATTGGGAAACATTTTTTTACAAAATACCGAATAAATGGTGTTCCAGTATAATGATATACGTATTTGTTTTCTTCTTCTTTTTCATTTTCATAAGGCTAGGATTTAGGATTAGCAACATAGCGCTGAGTAACTTGCAGGCACGGATTCTCTACGTGAAACAAAGGTTGTCAGAATACAGCTGATATCGGTTTCTGTAGAAGAAAGTACTAGTTTTCTGTATTTTTTGTAATAGTTTCTCATATATTTCCCCTTATCTGGACCCCAACCCTGTTTAGTAAATCAACAGTGGCAAAAATGTTTATAAATAACAATTTCAGCAAAGTAGCGTAGAGGCTGCGTAAATTCTTACGCGATGTTTAACTAAATAAGCTCTCAGAGGCATTTTAAGGAAATCTAATAAATACGGCTGACTACGTTTACATGAGGGATTCAATACGGATACAATTCCAATTGAATCCATTGTAGACAGTAATCGGATCGAAATTGAATTTAAGTCAATCCGATCACAAAATCTTCTGTGACCGGGTTGAAAATGATTGTAAACGCAAACTGAAAGATCGAGTTTATTAAATTTTAAAATCGCTGTTACTCGTATCATAAGTACATTTGGGATGTCTACCGAAAATATGTCGTTATATTACAGTAAAAACGGGGATATAAATTTTTTAATTTATTTGTGGTAATACAAATCAACCGTAATACCAAGTTTATCGATAAAACTATTAACAATAGATCTTAAATCTAATACAATTCAAATCTAATATCATCAAAAATGTAAGGTTGATAGGTTGATAACCATAATGGTGGATTTACATGGTGTGGATTGGATGTGGAATGTGAGAGTTCAGAGATTCGAGTCGCTTAAGTTACGCAATACCAAATTCCAAACGACTCGACACGACAAATGTCGCCAGTCGTATGCGACAGATGTAATTCGAAATTCGGTATTGTCATACATTACACAACCTTGATAGAAAAGTTGTCTGCCAATACACAACGAAGGTGGTTGTCTATGAGTTGTAAGTTAGTTTGGTTGTGTGAAAGTTGAGTTCAATTGAAGACAACTCAACTAACAAACAAAACTGCCTGTCGTAAACAAGTTTATACTTATCGGGCTCCCGACCCGTGAAGAGTCTCTGCCTGAGACACTGCAGCCTTCCATTCTCTAAGATTCCGGGCACGATGCTTCCAGTTGTCCAGACCAAGCGCTCTGGCATCCGCGATGGCTAGGTCTTTGAAAAGGAGGTTAAATTTTCCTTGTCTTCTCGAACCTGGAGGCTGGGATTCCTCTTAGCTGGGGGCCAACTATGTAATTCGATTCTACAATCAAAATGTTCGAATTCGGAAGATACGTACTCTGTAACTCTATAGCCAGCGCTCATATTCGAAAATCGAACGGACCTCGAATTGTCTATTTTTTTTTGGTACTACCTAATCCTAAAGTAAATGCCAAAACCGTTCGAATTCGCAAATAATCATTCTAATGCAAATGTGTTTGCGAACAGGGGGCCAACTATGTAATTCGATTCTACAATCAAATTGTTCGAATTCGGAAGATTCGTACTCTGTAACCATAACTCTATAGCCATATTCGAAAATCGAACGGACCTCGAATTGTCTATTTTTTTTGGTACTACCTAATCCTAAAGTAAATGCCAAAACCATTCGAATTTGCAAATAATCATTCTAATGCAAATGTGTTTGCGAACAGGCTGTGTAGATTGCAGAAATCTCAAAAAATGTGAGTAAGAAATTTGTTCATAACTTATTAAATATTAGGGGTATTAAAATATACTTTATGCATGTGGAATCATCTAAATGTGCAAACACAAAGACATCTCAGTTTGAGATTCCTTTTCAATACATGACAATGCATCCCGACTTATCTAAAGGATTTATCCCAAATTCGCCTCGGCTCAATTTGATCGTTGCAATCCTCATTTTCTTCGGTAAAAAATCAAATTGCGACACTGTCCATGTTGATTTAGCACCTATTCATGAATCACAACAAATGATTATTTCGTTTTATTCAAAAGTCTGTCAAACACAATGCGAGACTCGTTCGAAAGTCGGAAATTGCTTGGGAAAAAGTTGGCATTACTTACATTCGATTCTAATTTCATACATAGTTCCGTTTGAAAGTAGAATCGGAACCAACTTTCGAATAGAATCGAAAGTAGAATAGAATTACATAGTTGGCCCCCAGGGCTGTGTAGATTGCAGAAATCTCAAAAAATGTGAGTAAGAACTTATTAAATATTTTTAAGAGCATTAAAATATAATTTAGACATAGAGAATCATCTAAATGTGCAAACACAAAGACATCTCAATTTGAGATTCTTGTTCAATACATGACAATGCATCCCGACTTATCTAAAGGATTTATACCGAATTCGCCTTGGCTCAATTTGATCATTGCAATCCTCATTTTTGTCGGTAAAAAATGAAATTGCGACACTGTCCATGTTGATTTAGCACCTTTTCACGAATTACAACAAATGATTATTTCGTTTTATTCAAAAGTCTGTCAAACACAAAGCGAGACTCGTTCAAAAGTCGGAATTGTTTGGAAAAAAATTGGCATTACTTACATTCGATTCTAATTTCATACGTAGTTCTGTTTAAAAGTAGAATCGGAACCAATTTTCGAATAGAATCGAAAGTAGAATCGAACTACATAGTTGGCCCCCTGAAGCATTATTGTCCATTGGCTGCACAAACCAGTAAGAATAGACCGTCGACTCCTCCCACATAACGGACTTTGCCTACAAGCTGCCGGCGAGACCAGGATTTTTCATGTATTGGTGCTGTATAAAATCAAAGGGGCGCCATTAACGCACGCATACTTGAAAAATCCTGGTCGCATGTTATTGCATAGAAAAACATTGCCGCCATTAATTTTGACATTTACACGTATTCACAGACAGGGAAATTCTTTCCGGGGGGAATCGGGTAGGTGTACGGGAAGTCGGCGGTCTATTCTTACTGGTTTGTGATTGGCTGTATGTGGCCGAGCCAGTGTAGTACGGCTTTGCCTCTTTGGACTACATCCAAATCTTGGTACAGCTCATAGAGTTCGCGGTTGCATCTTCTCTTCTTCTTCGCCGGCAGTTGGATGGATCTTTGGAAGAAATGTGTCTTCCGTGTTGACACCTGCCCTTCGCACTATCCGTACCAGTACGAAAATAAAGTCGCATTTCCTTGCCGAAATCCGGTGCATGTATGAAATAGTTCGCAAGAGATACTTCCAAACTGCACGTTGCAGCACATGTTTTTCAGCGTCACGCGACACAGTTGAATCAGTTTTGCCGGGATTCCGGGGGGCTTATTCCCAAATGCACGGCGGATTGGTATTTTTATATTTCCAAAAGAGATTCGATCCATTCAAAACCCATAAATATTGTGAGGATGGCTGGCAATAAATCCGCCAGCAATCCGTCACCTGAATAGCTATCGCTTTTGGAAATACAAAAATACCAATCCGTCGATAAATGATGGTTGCTTGTGTTGTTTATAGAACCTCCAAATGTTATTTGATCTCCTTGAGCTGAGAAGCCTTCTTCTTTCTACGCGGGATCTGCTGTTCCTCCCTTCTCCTGGCTCGATAGCCTTCTCTAGCTGCCCTTGCTTTACACTGCAGCGTTTTCCTGTGTGAATCTTCTGGCACCATCATACCACGGGCTCTTTCTCTGGGTGGCTGGTACCATACAGTGGTTTCGGCTACTTCCTTGATGATGTCGCGATACTGGCACCGCTGATTGTTTGCGTCAGTGGAATTCGAGTGTGCTAAGGATGTTTTCATTTCCGACAACTAGTAGTTTTTCCATGGTCGGGTCGGGAAGTTACCTTGACGGCACAGCCCCCAACCTGTGAGCCAGTCCCTTGTTTTGATCCCAGGACAGCGGGCCGCAAAATCCTGATGTCATTGAGGGCTCGTTCCAACACCCTGGCTCAGTGTTGGAAATATCCAAATATGTCGAAGCAGCTCATATAGGGATTATCCTTAATGCCGCCTAAGATTAAGTGTCTTAGTGAGAAGACAATCCTTCCCTTCTTCTGTCCGCTGCCACCAATGATCTTCCACAGGGTTTGGTTACCCCATCTCCAGTCGAGGTACTAAGCACCTACCACACCAGTCACCAACGTGGAGGTAGGAGTAGGAGTTGATAGTGAGAGGCTAGTGAGAACGGTTGTGTCCAGTAACTGAAATAAAAATAATACACGTAATGTTCGGCAGTCATTAATATGTATTTAAGAATTATGTAAGTCGTCACCAAATATTGTTCAGTAAAATAGTTAAATAGTCATTGAGTGTGTAATGGAATTAGTATTTCTTTTTAAAGAAAACAGCATCACGGTAACATATTATTTGTATCTTATCTTAAAATCTAAGAATATCGCATATTTCCATAGTTTACGCCACTGGGACGTCGCATGCGACGTGCCCTTTGAGCCCGTTGGTTTTGGAATCCACGAGAAGGACTACCTGGATCCTGGTTATTTCTCATATTCGGTGACGGGTTGCGGGGATTTCCTGATTGATCTGAAATAACAACGAAAAAACTGTTACAGCCACTGGCGAAGTAAACATTTTTGAATTAACCTTGCCAAACTATTGGTGTTGGTCTGCCGCCTCTTTGATATCCTCTCGACGGCCGCCTTGTAGGTACGTTGCCACGTGTCGTCTTCGACCTGGTGTTTATGGATGGTGATGTTGAAGCCTCTGCTTCGCGCCCTTCCTCCTATAAACGAAGTAAAATAATTTAGAAGTCCAAATAACCACCGACTGATTTAAATTACCTCTAAGTCTTCTTCAACGGTTGCTTTTTCGCCTTCAGAGGAAACTGCGTCAACACCCTCACTATCTTCAGCGGCTGTGCCTTCAATTTGATTCTGCTGTATTTCTGATCCTGACTGTGTGGCACCTCCTCGGCCTTTAAAAAGAAATTTTACTGATTTAAAAAAATAAAAACAAACAAATATTAGCGACATACTTTCAGAGTCTACATTGTGGGAATTTTCTCGTGATGCAGCAGATGCTATTTGTGCGGCTTCTGGTTCTCTTTCATCAGCTGTGCTAACACTTGAGCTACCGGATGCTTTTTTTGCGTCGTCTGATGCTTCTGTGGCTTCGTCAGCTTTCTTTTCGGTATAGTTGTCTGGCAAGAATTCATCTCCCCCGGCATCCTCGACAGGATCAATTTTAACATCTCCCTCTTCTTCTAGGTGTGCTGACTCAGAGAAAACAAATTTCGATCCATGTGGGGAGCTAACACTTTCACTGTAACTAAAATAAGAAATAAGGCATAAAATTAACAGTTGTATGCCGCAATAAATACCTGTCGGATCTGTGGCCACTAAACTGTGGTGTATTGACGTCTTCAACTGCTTCACCTTCGATTCCCTGTTGCAACATCATGAGCGTAGCCTTCTGTTGGCGGGATAATGTTGCGGTTTGTTTCCACGATGAGGTCTGCGCTACATTAGCAGACTCGCAACTTCCACTACTTATAGCTTGACTTTGTTGGTTATTGTCTTGATTGACGCTTGTACTAGCTTCGGGATCAACTTGATTATCGGAGGTGCACTCGACGGGCGCATCCATGCACTCATCATTTTCCACTTCATTGTCTGCCTGAATATTACTTTCGTCAACTTCGGGACATTCGTTTTCATCCATATCTTGATCTTGCTCGTACGAATCTTCATATCCCTCGTTTTCTCCGTCTTCAGCAGGGCCATCATCTGCTTCAGCATTTCCTTCGTCAACCATTCCCTCATCTTCCTCAGAATCCACTATAACAATATCGTCCTCCTGGTCGCGTTGTGAAGATGTGGGCACTTGATACTCCACATCAATTCCAGATTCTGAAACGCCCAATTGTGAGCCCATTGCCTCACCGGTGTGCGTACGTGTCCGTTTGTTTAAAGGCTTCGACTTTTCTTCCTCAGCGGTACTAGTGGTGGAACTGTCGCCTTCAACATCCCTCGGTCTCTTATGACCACTCGCTTGAGTGGTAGTTACATTGCTGCTCGAAGAAGCATGACGATGGCTGCTTATGGATACATGCGATGAACTGGTTGTTCCCGAAGTACTGGGTTGATTATTCGGTTCTTGCTGGCTCTGAACTGCAGGGGGCGCACTCTGCGATCCTTCAACTCGTGGGGATACAAGCGCAACTACTTGCTGTTGTCCCCCGCTCACGATTACCTGCGATTCATTGTTTTGCAAAGGAATGCTTTCGGCTTCTTGCGAGCATTCAGCGGCAGATGCTCCCATTGGGGGTATAGCAGCAACAGCCACAGCCGCCGAGCTTGTGGATGGCATGTAATCGGTGTGCGAGCTAGTTGGCGAAGATGACATAGACTCTACATTGGTTCCGGTTGTATGAACCTGTTGTTGTGGTGGCACTAATGCAGTGTTACTGCCTGAAGCTGATCCTTGTCCCACACTAATACTGCTGTTTTGACTTGTGGGCAAAACCGCTGCTGTTCTGCTATTTTGTACTGAAATCGGCCGAATGCTAGCTAACGGGGTATCGCCTCCTCTCCATGGCGTAACCGTTGCGGACTGTTGGCTACTAGATCCGGACATGGGTTTTACGTTAGCTGTGCGTGGAGAAGATTCTGAAATGCAGCTTTTATCGGAAATTGCGCTTGAACTGGTTGAGGGCTTTGCTGACTGCTGCAAGCCAAGTTGTCGATTCAGTTGGTTGATGCGAATCAGTAATGACTCGTTTTCACGCGTCAATCGGGAAACGATTTCTTTATTGCCAGCAGTTTGTTCCAGTAAGTCTTTCTCAAGGCGGGAAAGCTTTTCGTCATATTGAGTCTTAATGCCAGTAATGATCGAATCATGATCTTCATTCGAAAGCTTTAGATTCTGAAGCTTAGCCTTCGTTTGTGCTAGTTCTTGAGCTACCAAATTCTTAGATTCAGTGAGGCTCATTATTCTGGATTTGGCTTCCCTCAAAAGAAGCTTTCCTCGCTCATCCTTCTCCACAACTACTCGTAGTTCGTCATTTTCTTTGCGCATCTTTTCATTTTCTTCTTGTATAGATTTAATAACAGCATTTAACTGATCTATGTTCTCCTTCAATTCCTTTTCATTGTCAGCCTTGGTGCCAGTTGATGGGCCGCTGTCGCCAGGGTTTCCTGCTACCAACAAACTTTCTGCAGTCGCATTTCCCTCTGTGTTGGTGGCCATTTTATTTGAGAGCTCAATAAACGAGTCCTTGTAACGCTTAGCAATTTTTCTAATTTGAATCTCCTTATTCTTGGAATCAAGCAGTTGAGCGTCCTTCGATTCGACATCTTCTGTGATCTTTTGGATACTTTCTTCTTTTTGTAGAAGTTGATTTTTTAATTCCATGACTTCTTGCGTCAGTCGAGAGTTCTGCTGTTTCAGCAAGTTGAAGTCATCCGTTAGTTTCTTTTTTTCTTCAGTTACGCTCTGCAATTGACGACCAAAGTTGGCGATTTCAAGCTCCATCTTAGTCTTTTCGCTTTTAATTTGGTTCAGTTCTTCATTAGCTTGCCTGAGAATGTCCTTTTCAGCTGTTAACATCTTGGCAAGATTTTCTCTCTCTGCCTGGAGTCGCTTGAATTCTTCTGGATTCTTGTTGCTCTTTTCTATCAGAAGGTTTGCCCTTTGTCTCCATTTGATAGCTTCAGTGCGCAATGAGTTATTTTCAGTCGATAACTCTTCAATTTTTGAAGACAATTCCCGGTTCTGCTTTTGCAATGGAAACAGTTCATCCTCGATTTTACCAGTACGGTCGTTAAGCTCTTTAACGCGAGCAGACAGTGTGTCGCGTTCTTCACGAAGTATTCTGTTGCTATCGGTGATTGCGTTGAGTGTTTCAATTTTGCGCAATATTTCTTCATGACGGGTTGCGGTTACAATTACTGTCTCCGATTTAGTACGCTCCTGGTTTAAGAAACCATTCAGTTCATCTATCTTCTTTTGAGATATAGTGTGCTCTGACAGAAGTCGAACATTTTCGGATTTTAGAATGTCTACCTTGGCAACAGCAATGTCTTTCTCTTTGCGCAGATACTTGATGATTTGCAACAATTGGTCATTGTTTTTGACATCTTCTTCGGCGAGTGATTTATTAATCTCAGATGATGTAGACTCATTGAAAGATTCGTTTGCCATGGAATGAACACTGGAGTTACTAAGAACGGCAAGCTTTGAAGTGAGGGCCTGTATTTGATTGTGCAGTGAACTGTTTTGCAGATCTAAGTCTGTAAGCCTGCTTTCGAGTTCTTCTTTTTCTTTGCGCAATAAATGTTCCGTCTCATCTAATGATTTTTTATTCTCATTCAGTGCATTGACTGCTTGGTCTCGTCCTTCTTGTAAACTGGAAATCTGTTCGCGTATCTAAAAATCCAAATGGGAGGAATAGTCATCGTTATTTTAATGTATACCATAAAACTGTTATAAATCAATAAACAATTAAAAAAAATAAACGCACGACATGTAATTAAAAGATTATATGCACGTGTAAGGGTGAACTTTGGCGTCCTTTAACTCTCAATATCTTACAATTATTGTTTACTTAGTTAACAGCAAGTTATGAATACTATCAGCAAACTACTACAAAGTTAGTATTAGACGATATGTTGAATCATACGTATGCTGAAAATTGTGTTCATGTTCACCATTCCTCTTTTCTGGAAGTAATCCATTCTCAATACGAGTTTTGTGATTCCTTTCCATAACACGCACCTTTGTTATACCATCCATAGGCATATTCAGCTACCAAATCTCGTTTTTGACAAGCTCCAGGATCCTTCTGTGCCCATAGATGGAACCCTTATTGTGCCATTTCGCATCTCGGTGCTGTTAGGGCAGCCGTTTTCTTAATAAATAAGTCTAGCGGTAAGATCCCTAAGATTACTTCCAATGCGCATGTTGGTGTTGTGCGTATTGCACCTGTAATTCCTATACATGCTAAACGCTGGACCCTATCCAGGTGCTTCTTAGCAGTCTTCTGGGAGGCTTTCCCCCACCATACAACCGAAGCGTAGGTGATAATGGGTCTAGTAATCATCGTATACATCCAGTATGCTGACCTAGGAGAGAGTCCCCACCTCTGTCCACATACACGTTTGCACTGATGAAGTACCCTTTTTGCCTTCCTCAACATGATAATTCCAAGTAAGTCCAGTATCCAGGTATACTCCCAGATACTTAGGGCCATTTTATTCACATAAAGTTGAACACAACTTGGGAATTTTTATTCTCAACTTGAGAAATTGCTTTTATTCACTCGAAGTTGACTCACTCAACTTTGGATATTCTGAAGTTGAGAAAACCAAGAGTGACCAACTTTGGATTCGCTCAACTCCCCGAAAAAGTAGAAGTTATGAAGCAAACTTGGGGTTTTACGTCAAACGTCAGAATTTTTTTATTTTTTATTTCTGTGTTTGGCAGTTCAGCTCTTAAGTGACGAAAATAATAATTAATATTTCATTTTTAAAATTTAATAAAATTATGTATCGTGCAAACTATTTCTGGGAGAATTGGCCAACGTCGTCTTCGAGCAGCGAAGATGATGAGGAGATAGATAATTTGGTACGTGAGAGGCGGCAATACAAGATGCTACCACTTTTGGACTGGAAAAATGAGATGGCCGTCAACTATGGTTTTCGTCTCTCTCAAAGCGGACGACAATGATGGTGCTCCAGTTAATAATATATTCGTTGCCGTGTGATAAGAGAAGGTATTGTACATCGCGAATTAGTCCATTCGCGAGTAGAATCGATTGAGTGATGTGCTTTTTTTCTTTGATAGATCGCGTGAATTGCGACCAAAAACCCAGTTACTAATCGTATTGCGGTAGGTACTATGCACTCGGATCAATTGAATTGGCGGTTGCCGATGGAGTGGAGTGAGCATTCGAAACCACCACCGGAAGTACTGGGATTCACTAAACATCAAAATCCACTGAGCAGTGACTACGTCTGCTCTCGATTGGTTCGCACTTACATATTACATTCAGTCAATTACTAAATTTTAGATGATAGAGGAGTGAATGAGAAAAATAATAAACAGACAAATTTGTATTGTTATGTTATGTTAGATGTTTATTAAATACATATGTGGAAACATAAACTTAATCGAAGAAATATAATTTTTTTGCTGCTGGTGTTGGAATGTTGGATGTAATGTAATAATTCAAAGCGTCGTGAAAGCAATTACTCAGAATCATAACAAAAATGTAAATAATGGACATGGACTTAATTTTGGAGCAATTACTATCATATTCGTCATCTTCTTCTTCATCTACGAATTTAGATTTTTCGTCGATATGATTATCGTATGTTTTCATCGACAAAAGAAAACAATTTGCACAGCTGATATATCTAATAACGCACTAATTGGTTATAGCTATACAAAAGCAAATGCTTTCATTAATTTCACATTAAAATGCACACATGAAATTATGCGGGAAATGCAAATCAAAAGTTGAACTGACATATTATGTGTCATCTGCCACAAATATCCCAGGGATATTTTACAAACTGCAGGTAGGCCAACTTTAGGATTTCAACTTCGGAGTTGCAAATTAAAGTAGTGAATAAAAGCAATTTTTAACTTGCCGTTTAACTCTCCATTTGAGTTCAACTTCGAAGTTGGCCAAATTTGGAGTTTCGGCAAGTTATAATAAAATGGCCCTTAAGGAATTTTCACTTTTACATCGGCCAAAATCATCAAGTTATGCGATAAAATGCAAAGTTTCGTGAAAAAAATTCATATTTTTCGCGTTTTTCCAGAATTTTGCTATTTATCCATTCCGGAACGCAAAATTCCAACTAAATTTTCGATTTTTCCAATTTCCCGACTTTTCCGGAGCCAAATCGGTCCAGCCGTTCTCAATTAATGAATTACTATACATTTTTGTCACAATTTTTATATATATAGACATGTAAAAAAATTGACAAGAAATTCAGTTTCATAAAAAAAATACGAAAGGATGTATAGTGTCCATACAGCACCGTCATTGGCGTATGCCAAAGATACACATTTACCCACCCAAAGAAGAGGGAAATTTGCTGGGTGTTGCACTTCTCAAATATGTGTATAGTCTCACAACCATTTGTTTGATGTGTTTTTATTTTTGGGTTGAATGGAAGGGGGATCTACAATTTTATGCCGAGCCCAATGCCCATTCGGCATCCTAATATGGTGGTATATGGTTCCAGACCTCCTTAATGTTTTCGAAAAGCTCTTGAGCATTTCCTGATTTGTTGGCTTTTAATCCTCTTTCGATGTCGGCCCACAAGTTTTCAAATGGGTTCAGTTCGGGACTTTTCGCGGGTCAATCTAAAACATTAATGTTGTTATCTGTAAGCTATTGCTTCACTCTCCGCGGAGTATGGAAATGATCGTTGGGGTGTTAGAAATCATAATATGTTACTGCCATATATGAAAAAAAGGGTTTTCTCTGATATGCTTTTATACGCGTGTTGATCAAGGGTCGCTTGATAAAATCGAGTTCAGTCGATACAATCGAGCTCTGGCAGCACATAATTTGTCTCAATCGATTATTCTCGATGGATTATCCTCGATTGAGACAAATTAGGTGCTGCCACAGCTCCATTGTATCGACTGAACTCGATTGTATCAAGTTACGTGCTAGACCCCCTGCCCGTGAGTTCATGATGGAGTTAGTTTAGGTGCAACAATCTCCTTAATATTTGTATATGGTCATCAAAAAAGGATTGGCTTTACTTTTCCGGCAAATCTTTCTTTTGAGTAGTTTTGCATCCAATCTACTTTCTATTGCAGCTCTCAAAACTTCAGGATTCCGGTCTTCTTAGAAACTTGCATTTCCCCGAAAACAAAGCTTCGTGTAGAACAACCAAATTTGTTCGCTATCAACACCATTTATTCGTTTCCATTTTCTTTACGCATTTTTGTACCTACTCAATACACAAATTCCATTGATGCAAACAAAATGGCAAAGTTTCAGAAGCACAAAATTCTTTTTTCTCATCTTTCCGCGGAGCACTTGAATTTTCATGGCGGAGCACACTTTGGGAAAGGGCCTAGGCATTTATCCAGATATGTGCAAGATGTTGGTGAAACTCAGCCTTATGCCTTAAGAAATGTTCTTGACTTTTCACTATCACGTTATTTAACAGCTAGAGCTCAGAACTCATTACTTTTTAAAGGAGTTAATCTTATTAATCAACTACCTTTAGATGTTGGCAAACCAACCGGATGAACTGCAAGCAATGGTCAACGGCTGAAATCGTAGCATGGTACCAGATGAGCATTTTGGGTGTAGTATCGATTGTTTCCCATATTGGGTGACTTCAAAAGGTGCCTGTTTTCCAACAGTGGGCACTTGGGCAGTGTTAAATATGACCATTTAAGAGATAGTAATCTGAGATTATTACTCATCGACTATTGGAACGCGCTCGATATCGCTAATGGTCGAACTGAGAACCAAATTGACCACTTCATGGTGCAACAGCTATGGTGGAAGTCATGTGATATTCGTTACATACGAGTCTTGAGCTAATGCAGCCAGGATAGCCAAATTTAATCAAATGTCTATCACTAAAATGGATGGAGTGTCGGTTGGTGGAAGGATCAGCCTATTATTCTAAAGCAGACGCCGAATGATGAGGTCAAACAGCTAACTATTTAACAAGTTTTGTATAATTTATACGTAAAAACCAGAATAAGTATGTACCTAAAGCTCGCCCTGCCTTTGGCATTTTGTCTCTAGTTTGGATATCCAGGCAGAAAAAAATGCTATTTTATATCCTAAAGATTCGCTAACCGCAGGCACATTTTAAACATTATATGCAACCAAAAATTGTGGCGAAAAACAAGTCAAAAGCTGTTGAATGTCGAAAGAAGTCAGCGAAAATGGCTTTGAATTGGTCAAACACTGTGGAAGCAAAATGGCTACATCATAAAACATTCCTTCGATCTCTCAGGGTGCACGGAGCATTAAAAGACCAAAAACAACTCGGATATTAACGCTCTTAGCTGAAAAAGTTTGCCGATCTCGCTGTCGCTTAACTGAAGTGACAGTTATTCGAAGCTCCACTGTTAAAAAAGTATATGAGATGCCCAGCCCATGTTACCATTAATTTAGAGGAAATGACACCTCACATTTTTTACACAAACAGAAAATAACCACTACTTAAAATCTTGGATGTAAGAAAATAAACAATAGCTTACCTTAGACAACTCTGCCTTGACCTTAGCTAGTTCCTGAATGTCGGCCGAGTGTAGCACCATTTCATTCGCATACTTCTGCTCAACTGAATTGAGCGATTCGGAAAGTGTATTGTATTCCGATCGTACATTCCTCAATTCTCGGTTGCACTCGTTCAGTTTCTGAAGTGTTTCCTTAAGCTCTGATTGGGTCTTTTGCAATTGAACAGGATTATTGATGCCGCTATTTTGTGCTTCAGTTACAGCTTGTAGTTGCATCTCAGTTTGAAGTTCTTCGATACGCGATTTAAGATTGGCTTCTATTTGTGTGAGAGCTTTAATATCAGCTTCAGCTTTTGTCACATAATTGGTGTGGAGTTCGTGTATGTTCTTGATTTCATTCTCAGCGCTCTGCGAGATTTTAAAGTACTGCTCTGCATGCTCTCGCGATTTCGCCAACTCGTTATTAAGCGATTGTATTTCGAGTTGGTATTCGTCGAGTTTGGCTTCCAACTCACGTACTTTTTTATTAGCTATTGCTATTGGATTATCGTTTTTAGTTGGCGCAAGACTTTCTTGCAGTTTTTTGCTGAGATCGTCAATCTGTTTTGCCTTTGCATTCAGTTCATCACGCAAGGACAACATTTCAGATCGCAACTTATCGGCAACGTGCTTCTCTTCTTCCATCCTTTCTTTGGCAGTGTCAGTTTGGCGCTTCAAGTCAGCGGCAAGTTCTCTGAAACGGTCTTGCTCTTCTTGGTAACGGCGTCGTTGAGCGGACAACTCCCTGGACGTCTCGTCCAATCGGGTTTCCAAACGTGCACGGCCTTCCATTTCTGATCGCTCAAAACTGGCTTTGATCATTTCCAAATTATTTAAGAGCAGATTCTGATTTTGCCTCTCTCGATGGAATCCTTCTTTTTCAGACTGCAAACGTGATGCAGCATCTTTAAGAAGACGTGTTTCTTGTCGCAAGTGATTGAGTTCAGACTCTGCCGCCGACAGGTTCTTCTGAGATTTTAGGATCTCGTCCTTCAAGTACAAAGTTGTTTGCTCATGTTTTATAATTGTGTTTTCATAGTTCTTGTTTCTGTCTTCTAGTGCAGAGATTTGTTGTTTGTACGTACTAATGTTCTTCTGCTGTATTTTTAACTGCTCCTTGTTGTATTCGACAGTCGACATAAGTTTACAATTAGTTGCAGTCAATTCACGTACTTCGGTGCGCATAGAATCAAATTGATCGTTCATGATTTTCTCGTTGTTCTTTTTCTCTTGAGTGTAGTACTCATACTGCTCCTTGAAAGACTTTGACTGTTCCTTGACTTCGATTAGCT
Source organism: Cheilosia soror (assembly GCA_949372485.1). Taxonomy (NCBI): domain Eukaryota; kingdom Metazoa; phylum Arthropoda; class Insecta; order Diptera; family Syrphidae; genus Cheilosia; species Cheilosia soror. Next base: position 26,103,021 of record OX443564.1, read on the forward strand.
GTTTTTCTAGGTCAGCAATGCGTTTCTCCTTTTCAGATACTTCTTTATTACTGATGTTGGAAGCAGCAGAGTTATCGTTTCCGGTTTCCATATTTTCATCATCAGCTTCGACAGATGCTGCTTTTGCTGCACTGCCAGCGTTTTTGGCGAACTCTTCGAAATACAACCGTTTATAGCGTTCACATTTATTTAGGTAGGTGTTCAACATCTTGGATTGATTTTGCAACGAGTCCTGCATTGTTCGTATCTTCTTTGTGTAGTTTTCAATCTTTTCCTGGTAAGATGCTTCATTTATCTGTTGCTTGACGTTTTCAATTTCCTCCAGTTTGTCGCTGAGATCGCGTACCAACAAAATCAATTTTTGATTGTTTTCATGTAGCTCAGTGATATTGGCAAACGTTACCAGCTTCTTGGATATCACTTCATCTGTAGACAAATTGTTGCTTAGTGGTTGATGGCCTTCTGAAGTGTAGCCGCAACGGCTCTGAAATACCGTTAAATTGTAAATATTATTTCAAATATTTTATTATGATTATGATTACTTACCTGTTCAATTTCTTTTAATAGATAGCAAACTTGGCGACTTAAATCGCTCTGGGAATGTTTAAGTTTTTTGTTTTCACGTTCCAGGTGATTGATTTTTGTCTGAGCTTCATCAAAATCCTGTTGATTATCGGTCTTTTTAATAATCATATCTTCGAGTTGCTGTGCCAAAATGTTATTGGTTTCGACAAGTTTTTCGTACTCGAGTTCTTGTTTTTTTAAGAGGGGCGCGCGCTCTTCCAGCTCATGGAGAATGGTTTTCATTTGGAGGTTTAATCGACTATTCTCTCTCTTTTGATGTTCACAGTCTTCGGTTGCTTTTACGTACAGTGAATATAGCTCGGTTAGTGTCATGTCTGATTTTATTAGACGACTGGCGACTGCTGCGGAAGGTGCCAACTTTCCAAGTGCGTTTTCCATATTCTCACTTTGTACTTCTTTTAGCAAGTCGTTGGCATGTGCAATTTCAGCTTTTAGGGATTCGATCAACTTATTTTTCTCCTCGATTTCTTCTTCGTGCTTCATAGACACTGATTTCAAATTCGTTTCCAACTCGCCATATTGTTCGCTTGCTTCGGCCAACATTCGTTTCAAGTCAGTGATGGCCGTTCCCATTTCATTACTTTCCATAGCACGTTCATCAGAATTCGTTTTGTACAGTTCGGAAAGTTTAGTCTTAGCCTGTAGTTCCTTCTTATAGTAATCCATCATCTTGTTGGCTTCCTCATTTTGAGCAAGCATTTTTGCGGACAATTCTTGTGAGCTGGTGGAAAGACTTTCTATGGTCTCCTTATATTGGGAGCATTGGGTGTGGGCAATTTTGAGTTCCTCAATTTTCTCGTTCAATTTCGTCTCTAGTTGGAGATTCCGAACGGTATTTTCTCTACGAATATTTTGAAGATCAGATATATTACGATTCAAGTCTTCGGTAAGCGTCTGTACTTGATTCATAAGCATTGAGCGTTCCTGTTCCATGCGCTTTTCCTTGTAATCAAGTGATGCTTCTTTGCTTTCGATTTCATCGATGCGTGCCAGTGCTTCACATTTACTGTTAATAGCCGATTTAAGTTGCCCTTGGCAGGATTTAACCTCATGCTGTAGTCGTTCAAGTTCAGAGTTTTGCCTTTCGATTGCCTTCAGGAGAGAGTCGCGTTCATCAATAATACTGTTTTTGTCACGACGAATTTCCGATAGTTCCGATTCATACTTATTAGTGAGTTCCATCAAGTGAGTGCGTTCTGCAGAATATGTGTCTAGTTGTTTTCGCAGTTCGGCGACATTACGTTCTGAATTTTCAAGTTTATGCTCATAGTCCTGCAGTTGAGATACCAATTCTTCCACTTTCTTTTCGCAGCTGGTTCGAATTTCATCTGAAAGAAAGCAATATACATATTTCAAATAACATTTTGAAGAAAACAAATATAATGTGGATTTAAATCGCAAGCCAACAGTAAATGGTTAAGATAACTAAGCAAGATAATAATCTTACAGAGTGCGAAAGCTATAGAGGCAGTGCCATTTATTCGGCGTCTTTCTGTATAGACACGTTAACACCCTCCGGATCATAACTGGAAAGTACATGGAGTATCGATTATCAGATTAGCACAGACTACATGTGAAAATATGTACATTGCATAGTGTAAACAACGAAAGACTAATTTTTACGTTTTCTTGTTCTGTACGTCGACTACATTGGCTCGGCCACATCGAGCGAATGGACAATAATGCTCCAGCCAAGAGGATCTTCGAATCCCAGCCCCCAGGTTCGAGAAGACAAGGAAGACCGAACCTCCGTTTCAAAGACCAAGCCATCGCGGATGCCAGAGCGCTTGGTCTGGACAATTGGAAGCAGCGTGCCCGGGATCGTAGAGGATGGAAGGCTGCAGTGTCTCAGGCAGAGACTCTTCACGTCGGGAGCCCGATAAATGGCAAAAAAAAATGGCAATATGTTTTTAAATCTAACCTAACCCATAAGCTTACAGCAATTATCAAGGCAACAGAAATGTTCATCGAAATACACTAAGAATTGTATGCATTCATCGCATTTCTAATACGCAGCTTAGGCTTAGATATTTCATCATTTGATGTCAAAATATAATTCTAAAAGGAGTGGTAGAAGAGCAGTCACGAAAAAAGGAAACTGTTGAAAGGAAACAATAAATTACGGGAAAAATTAACTCGTATTGTCCAAAGCAAAGATCGATCGACACGCTTTTACCAGGGAGGATTTCTATGTCCATCTTTGGCGTGTTTGTTCTTGTTAGCTTCTACTAAACAAAAAAAAACAACGGAACGGGCTCGTTCTTTTAAAATGTTCAAAGCGCCGAAAAATCAAAAAGTCCTTAAAGATGTTTAGGCACACATTCTGAAGAATGAACGTCAAATCACCATAAGATTTAGATTTAGAGCATAATTTTCCAACGACTGCCCAAAAAGGCGATCTTTCTTGCAAGAGCTATTGAAACATACAACCCGGTTTAATATGGTATATAAGGTTCTAAGATTCTATCGAACGTAACTGTGTAAAAGTCTGAGTGTGTGGCTGCCCATGCGGCATTTATACCAATTATTTAAATTGTGGAGATCCGGTAACATTCGGTATCTTGCCAAAATTGTGTCGTTGGAAAACACGCGTTGCATATGGAATTTTAAATGCTTGGGTTTAGCAAAACATTCATAGAGAAAAGTTCTGCTTTATGTTGGACTAGCTGGACCCGTGCTCGCCTTGCCCGCTCGCACAAAATTATATTTGGTCTCTCTTCTTATGAAGATTATTAATATACCCCATGCCATACTGTAGCACGCACCCCATCCCCATCCGGCATCGGGCATACGATCATAATATACATATGTACCTACATATACAACTGACCATAGCACTTACTACGAAAACAAATCAACCCTCGAATGTATATATTTTCACTTCAAAAAATACATTTTGGCTAAAAACTGTTCCTAAGGACATGGCTGTAAACGACATAGCCTATAGCAGTCTCACAGTCCTAAGGAACATTTAAAAAAAAGTTTCATCGAAATCTGTCCAGTAGGTTTCGAGTTTTTAACGGCAAAAGAAAATTCCTACAGTTTTATTATATGTATAGATATAGATTTCACAAACTGGCTGGACAGAAGTAAGTCACTCATACACAGTAGGTACCTATCTGTTCAAGAAAAATTGCTTTCGATGTGCGACAACAACCCCAAAGTAGAACTATGGAATCCAAACAACTACCCCAACCCTACCCTGTTACGTCATATCAGAATAAAATTCCTACTGCGTTGCGTGGCGATATGCGATAATGGATGTAATGCATTGGATATTATAATGTGCACCCTCTGCATCGCCCTCCCTCTCATTGATCTTGCTACTTGTTTAATATACTGCATTTCCTTTCCTTTCCTTTGCTTCCCTCTTCCTATAGAATCCAAACAACTACCTACCCCAACCCAACACAGTTACCATACCACATATCGAATGAAATTCTGAAATGAAACCTGTTTTGTATTATACGTCTCTTCTCTTATGAAGATTATTAATATACCCCATGCCATTCTGCAGCACGCACGCCTCACCCCATCCCCATCCTTCTTCGGACATTCAATCATAATATACATACCTACATAATATACAACTGACCATAGCACTCACTGCGAAAACAAATCAACCCTTATCGAATGTGTAGTATACGTATGCTAGTCTTGTTTTGTTTTTGTTTGACGATCGCAAAAGTACAAACATCCATTCGTAGCAAGGTATATGTGTATGTATATATTTTCACTTCAAAAAATGCATACGAAATTCCTACTGCGTTGTGTGGCGATATCGATAATGGATGTAATGTATTGGATATATGCACCCTCTGCATCGCCCTCCCTCGCCGTACTCTTGCTACTTATTTGTAATACTGCATTTTCTTTCCTATGGAATTCAAACAACTACCCTAACCCTACCCTGTTACGGCAAAACAACCAAAATAAATTCAGTTACCTAAACTAATAACAATATACATATTTGAATAGTACATTTATGTGTCTCACTTGTTTTGTTTTGTTCACACACAAACAATATAATCAAAATCAGTCCAAACGTTTAGATGAAAAAAAATAGTAAACTTCCTGGAACCCAATTGCAGCGCCACCTATCGGGTCCAATTGTGAATCTAAACCATCCAGGGACCCACTCAAACACAACAAAATTTCAGCAAAATCGGTTTTTTTATCTCGCGAAGGAATAGTCTGAACTAATTTTTTTTTTTAAATCAGAGCTTAATTTTTTCGGACTTACCTTGCTGATGAAGTTTAAATTCAGAAATCAATAGGTATCTATGTATTCAATTTCACTTCTAAAATCAATAACAATTCAAGTATGTATCTAACAATCGGCTTTCGTCTTTACTATGATAATATATGTATATTTCACAAACTGGCTGGACAGAAGTAAGTTACTAAACACAGTACCTATCTGTTCAAGAAAAATTGCTTTCGATGTGCGACAACAACCCCAAAGTAGAACTATAGAATCCAAACAACTACCCCAACCCTACCCTGTTACGTCATATCAGAATAAAATTCCTACTGCGTTGCGTGGTGATATGCGATAATGGATGTAATGCATTGGATATTATAATGTGCACCCTCTGCATCGCCCTCCCTCTCATTGATCTTGCTACTTGTTTAATATACTGCATTTCCTTTCCTTTCCTTTGCTTCCCTCTTCCTATAGAATCCAACTACCTACCCCAACCCAACACAATTATCATACCACATATCGAATGAAATTCTAAAATGAAACCTGTTTTGTATTATACGTCTCTTCTCTTATGAAGATTATTAATATACCCCATGCCATTCTGCAGCACGCACGACTCACCCCATCCCCATTCTTAATCGGACATACAATCATAATATACATACCTACATAATATACAACTGACCATAGCACTCACTGCGAAAACAAATCAACCCTTATCGAATGTGTTTGTTTGACGATCGCAAAAGTATAAACATCCATTCGTAGCAAGGTATATGTGTATGTATATATTTTCACTTCAAAAAATACATTTTGGCTAAAAACTGTTCCTAAGGACGTGGCTATAAACGACATAGCCTATAGCAGTCTCACAGTCTTAAGGAACATTTAAAAAAAGTTTCATCGAAATCTGTCCAGTAGTTTTCGAGTTTTTAGCTGACAAAGAAAATGCCTACAGTTTTATTATATGTAAGGATAATAAGCAGAAAGGGGCAGCCGATACTGTGCACCTGTGAAAGAAAAATTCTTCCATCGAATTTTAGAATGGAGAGAATTCAACCGAGGACCTTATGGGCGGTATAAAAATGTAGATATAGTCCAAAAATCCTATACACATCGATTAAATTGGTTCGGCCACATCGAGCGAATAGGCACAAGACTTAACTACATGTGGCACAAAAATCTTTTTACATCATTTTATCTGTAAAAGGTTGCCATTTGAATTAAAAGCTTGGAATACGAATATGTAAAGGGTCCGCCATCTAACGTTTTTTTTTTTTTCAACTAGTGCTTATTTCGCGAATGGTAACACTTAGCTCATGTCTGATTTGACAGATAATTAGTTTTATCCTTCCGCTGAACGAATATGGTTGTGTATACGCTTGAACAACGCTGGGAAATATTGCGACATTACTTTGAAAATCAGAGTAATGTTGCAGAATGTGTGCGAAAATTGCGTACGGATTTTGGAAGAAGAGAAGCACCGTCAGCTCCGTATGTTCGTTATCTTATGAAAAAAGTGAAAGAAACTGGCATTCTCATCGATAAACCAAAGCGTGAAAAGCCAATATACCCAAAACGAGTCACTGTTTGGTGCGGATTTTGGTCCAGAGGCATAATTGGGCCATTTTTCTTCGAAAATGAGCAAGGAGTGGCCGTTACAGTCAATGGCGATCGTTATCGGGCCATGTTGAACGAATTTTTGTTCACAAAAATTGAAGAGGAGGATATTGGCAACATTTGGTTTCAACAGGACGGCCCTACGTGCCACACAGCCGAAGCTACACTCGATGTTTTGCGCCCTGTTTTTGAAGATCGCATTATCAGCCGCAGAGCTGATGTCGTTTGGCCACCGCGGAGCTGCGATTTGACACCGTTGGACTATGATTTGTGGGATGCCATCCCAGAGACAATTGACGCTTTAAAGGACAATACGCGTAAAGCCATTGGTGAAATACAGCTGCACACAATCGATAATGTGCTTAAAAATTGGACCGCTCGTGTAGGCTACTGCATGGCCAGCCGAGGCAGCCATTTGAATGAAATTATTTTCCATTATTAACCGGAAGGATTGTACTTTTAAATGAAAAAAGAAATTTGAGACAATATTCAGTAGTTTTTTTTTATAGCATTTTCAAAAAAAAAAGTTATTTGGCGGACCCTTTACATACTTCGAAAAAAAAAGCTAACACCTATTCCTGATCTCATCATTGGGGACTCTCACGCATTTATGTACCTATGTACATATATGGAAACGATTTTTTTTTCTGACAAATGCAGCTGTGGGAATTGTAAAACAGTATCGCCTATGCTGTTTCGGAAGGTTTGTTTATTTAGGTAAGGCCATTTGAATGCTAGTCGAATGTAGTTATGCTTTAATGCTCCAGTCAAGATTTCTTCTTATACCAGCCCCAAAGTTCAAGGCAAAAGGAGGACCCGAAACGTTTTTTGCAGTTTTTTTTCCTTACGGTTCAAATAACAAATATGTTTCTAGAAAAATTTTAGATTATGCAAAGTGCTAGTTTCAATTTCATCAACTTTTAGTAAAACACCGTAGAGCATTGTGGAGGCAGTCTTGTGATTTGTAGATCCTTTTTTTTTTTTTCTCTTAAAAATTATTTGAAATATGGACAGGGTTCAATTTGTCGATATCTTGAAAGCCACGATACTTTGCAGTTTATGGCAGTTAAAATGTATTAGAGGTTTATTGGAGGTGTTTAAAATATCTTCAGAGATGGAGCGCTCTGGATGAGTTTGATTGTTTTACATTAATGGATTTAAACAAAATTCCCAACAAATTTAAAGAAAATAAATTGTTTGACAAATTTTGTAACCTAAAAATACACATGTTAAATAATAATCACCTTTTTCTATGTTTTTTGAAATCGGTATTACACGTGGCATGTTTCTAGGCGTTCGTTTAATGACATGTGGCGTTTAAGTGCTGTGGAACACAAGTTCTACACAGTTTTTCGCATTCCGACTGTCGTTTTAGTTGCACAAAACGACTCATAAAACGCCGATTATTGTCGATTACAAATTCTTAAACGACTGGGAGGCAAATTTAAGATAAAGTTTGAGTTTTGGTAATTGTTTATATTTATGCAGTGATTTCATAATTCTTTTATGATGAAGGGTGAAAAGAACAAACCCCGATCAAATGAAATTCCAGCCTTTTGGTAAAACATCATTTTTGCACAATTCCTCTCTTCTGCCGTGTAATGCATGTTTATCCATTGTGGGCATATATTTTCTTCGATAACAGTAAGCATTTCTGACTCTGTTAGGATTTTACTAAGGGTTAGTTGGGCAAGACCCAAATTAAGATCTTTCGCTACACCTTTTTTTCCGCAAGAAAGCGCATTGTCGAAGCCAGTTTAAAATGACTGGTACTGGCAAGGAACCCCTCTTTGAATATGGTAAATCCAAAGGATCGGATTTAGACCTGATTCTTCTTATATGTTTCAGCTCTCTTTTTGCAGACTCATCGTCTGCGTCGCCTTCGCTTTCTATTGCAATGATATTCATGTTTTTTTAGTACATACATAAATTAAATATATGTAGTACCACAATTCGAAACACATTTGGTTTTTGTATGTTCATTTAAAATACAAAACATAAATACCTACTTGTCAATTATCAGTTGTTAGTGTGGAACTCATGTGGAATGTAAAATAAATGAGAAATTGGGCGTTCAAGGAATAGATACACTAAAGCTCGACTCGACTCAAAAAACGCCAGCTGTCGTTTAATATAAACGCCACGTAGAATAAGGGTGAAAACTGTTTAAATGCACCTATGCACGAAAAATAGATAGAATAGGTACTTGGGTGTCGTCTTTTTGGTGGGCATGCGTATACATAAGAACAAAAAAACAGAATTTTGTGGAGAGTATGCAGCGCAGATGACAAGCTGTAATTGGATACAGTACGAATTACTAAAAAGGCGAGCAACTAAAATAAATGATTTACTTACTTTGAGTTTTGAAATGGATTTAACAAATAAATTAACATATTATGTACCTACTATTGTTAACCACCATTAATTTTTTCTGTAAATATTTTCATTACTTAAATAAAAGAAAATTTTATTGAAAGTATTTGTCAACGAAGCCAGAAAGGAGCTTTTAAAGAAGAACACATCTCAATAAAACGCGATTGAAAGTGTTGTAGTGGTATTTATGGATAGAAAAACGACATGCATTCAATATGTATGTACATATTTTTTTTTGTTTTTAGGGATTTTGGGTAGACAGAAAGTTGGTTAAATAGCGGAATCCCTTCTTTTGTTTTAGTATTATAGATCCATTCTGGGGTTCTCACATTCAACCAATCTTAAAAAATTAAGTGTCATAAGAAAGTGATTTTTATGCATACAGCATTTTTACTACATATTTTAAAATATTAAATATTAATATTAAGTTGAAAGTTCCTATTAATTTGGGCTGCGCAGTTGCGGACAAATGACGTCACGAAAAATTGCTGACCGAAGGATAGGGGTTATTGCCACATGCGAGTTTTCGCATGAGGACTCTAGCTCCAATAACTACGGAACATTCATTAATCCTCATTAAAAAGAAAAATGAGTGACTGAACAACAAAACCACCTTTTTCTTAAAAACCTGAGAAAGCAATGAAATTAAAAAATCAAATATGTACCTATCAATCCGACCAATAGGATACGTTAAAATAATATAGGAAGTAAGGCCGAATGAAACATGGGATCATTTATAGCCGTGTTACGCCTATTTTTTATACCCTCCACAGGAAGGTATATTCACTTTGCCATTACGTTTGTAACGCCAAGAAGGATTCACCGGAGACCCTATAAAGTATATATATTCTGAATCAGGATCACATTCTGAATCGATTTAGCCATGTCCGTCTGTCTGTCTGTCTGTCTGTCTGTCCGTCTGTCTGTCTGTCTGTTGAAAGCACGATAGCGTCCAAACGAATTGACCTGGGCGATTGAAATTTGGTGAGAGGACTTCCTTTTACCGTCGTCAGGTTGGTATTGAAAATGGGCTATGTCGGTCAAGTAGTTCTGGTACCTCCCATACAAAACCATTAGTAGACCCATGTGTCTCTCCGCCTGTTGAAATCACGATAGCGTCCAAACGAATCGACCTAGGCGACTGAAATTGAGTGACAGGTCTTATTTTTACGGTTGTCAGGTTGGTATTAAAAATGATCCATGTCGGTCAAGTAGTTCTGCTACCTCCCATACAAAGCCAATATTCGACTCATGTATCTCTCTGTCTGTTGAAAACACCTTAGCGTCCAAACGAATCGACTTAGATGAATGAAATATTATGAAAGGACTTTTTTTAACCGTCGTCAGGTTGGTATTGAAAATTGTCTATGTCGGTAAAGTAGTTCTGCTACCTCTCATACAAAACTAATGTTAGACACATACTAACTCGCGTGGCAAACATTTTGCAGGACTTTTATTCAGTGGAGGGTATCAAAGCATCGGCCAGGCCGATGATAACACTTTTACTTGTTTTTTGTTACTAAACACGTTTTTTTTTTTTTTTTTTTTGAGAAATCCAATGTAGTTTGTGGCGTGCAGCGCATAGTTTATTTTCACGTACCTATGTACTAATGAATTACCAGATTTTACAGATACGCAACAAAAATAACGCATAAGAAGAGGTGCATCCTGATGGTTGGACCATCAGGATGCACCTGAACGAATATGGTTGTGTATACGCTTGAACAACGCTGGGAAATATTGCGACATTACTTTGAAAATCAGAGTAATGTTGCAGAATGTGTGCGAAAATTGAGTACGGATTTTGGAAGAAGAGAAGCACCGTCAGCTCCGTATGTTCGTTATCTTATGAAAAAAGTGAATAAAACTGACATCCTCATCGACATACCAAAGCGTGAAAAGCCAAAAACAGCCGATATACCCAAAACGAGTCACTGTTTGGTGCGGATTTTGGTTCAGAGGCATAATTGGGCCATTTTTCTTCGAAAATGAGCAAGGAGTGGCCGTTACAGTCAATGGCGATCGTTATCGGGCCATGTTGAACGAATTTTTGTTCACAAAAATTGAAGAGGAGGATATTGGCAACATTTGGTTTCAACAGGACAGCGCTACATGCGCTGATCCTGATCGCATTATCAGCCGCAGAGCTGATGTCGTTTGGCCACCGCGGAGCTGCGATTTGACACCGATCGACTATTATTTGTGGGGTGCCGTAAAAGACAAGTGTTACGCCGACATTCCAGAGACAATTGACGCTTTAAAGGACAATATTCGTGAAGCCATTGGTGAAATACAACTGCACACAATCGATAATGTGCTTAAAAATTGCACCGATCTTGTAGGCTACTGCATGGCCAGCCGAGGCAGCCATTTGAATGAAATTATTTTCCATTATTAACCGGAAGGATTGTACTTTCAAATAAAAAAAGAAATTTGACTGAATATTTTAGTCGTTTTTTTTATAGCATTTTCAAAAAAAAAAGTTATTTGGCGGACCCTTTACATATTTAACAAGGAAAACCCTCCAAATTGCCACCTCTGCCAATAACAACCAGACACATTTTACCTATGTATTTGAATGTTCGAAGATAAAAGATATATGAACCAATTATTCAATAAAAACCTTCCCGACGCTCGTGTTATCAGTACCATCTATTGTAAATATAAATAGTTTGTCCTAAATTCTAGTCGGTGTTTTTAACTTCTTTGAGGCAAATGAATTACAATTATGAACACATAGAAATGTAAATAAAATTGTTAAAAAAAACAACATCGTTTTACAACGACACGAAACATGTGCCGTATATGACAAACGCCAACGGGTGTAAGGGTGAATATTTATTGGAGCAGTCAAGAGTGGCAGGAGTCACGGCCTTTGCCTACATTTGGCCTATATGTGAGTTTTTCTGCTCCCTACAAAACAAGCCCAATAATACCTTACCTTATAAGTAAAAAAAACAGCCAAAAGCCTCTGTTTCTGTAGATGTAGAGTTGTAATTTGTTAGTTGTTATTATTCTATTAGGGAAGGCATTTCGGCTTTCCCGTCAGGAAATTAACCTTCTTCTTATTGTCTTTTTAAAAAGGAATAATAAATCCAATATGTATAAGAATTTAGACATTAGCATGCATTTCAATTTAACAACCTTTCCGACTTCCTCAAATATATTGTCCTTTTAATACATATTTGAAATTTATTTGTTAATATTAATAGGATTTTCATGGTGGGTGCTTCTGGAATCCTCTCTGAAACTTTTGCCGGAATATGTAGTACGTAGGTACACACATACATTTTATTTTAATTATGTAGGTACATAGGTACCTAAAATGTGTTTTTCTACTGCGGCGAGTAAAATAGTTTTTAATCAATCGCCAAGAAAATTTAAATAGTTTAAAATGCAACACACCAGAAATCGTAATGTGTATTACATATTTCAATCCATAATAAAATCAGACTCCATTAAGGTGTACATTTACTAAATGGCAAATGCAATGTACCTATGTACGTCATGGCGTCTCCGAGTTAAAGGGTTATGCGGCGCCTACTAATTTTAGGCCAGCTTTTTCGAAAAACTTAAAATCTTCTCATTAACTCACATGTTTTACTAATTAACATTACAAATACTTTACCGGCGAGCACTTTTAGCGCACTTAACTTACCGACAACATTTTTTGAAGTTTCGCCGACTGCCTTTGTTGTGAGGAATTCATCGAATACTTCCTCAAAGTATTTGTTAATCTTTTCTTGGACATCTTTAGGTGTCTTGTCCAATTCTTCAGTTGTTAGGATCTTTGATAACAATTCTGGACCAATTTGATCCATTTCGGAAATTATTTTTAGTGGATTGGATTTGCCTTCGCGAATATTTCAGCGTACTTTTCTGCAGGAAAAAATTCTCGCGTTTGCGGTTGCCTGCCTAGAAAGTTCAGTGCTTCCAAGTTCAACTAAATGGATCTGTTTGATTTAGCAATTATTGTAATGAGTGTATTCAGCAATGCGAACATTCAATAGGTCTGTTTTGTTGAATAATCTCTTGAACATAAGTGTACGTACAGAGCATGATGCAACAAGACAAGATAGCGCATTGAAGTTTTCATTTTTGATTTGTTCTGCGCATCTACGTCATAGTAGCGCAATAAGCATTTTGACGTTTGGCATTTACATGTTGTGTTTTATATGGAACGATTTGTGTTGTTCGTCTAAATGTTAAAATAAATTCTAAAATATACCTAGTATAGTTTCGGAATTGTGTTAAATATGCTCTGAAAAACATTTAACGTCTGTTCAATTAATTACAGTCTTATATTTACTTATTTTCTGCTTTGCTCGTAAAAAAAAATTGATAAAAAATCCTGTGTTCTGAATTGAATGAAAATAAAATGATTAAAAAACAAGTAGATACTATTTGGCGATTAAGGAAGCGAATTCAATGAGTGTTTTTTTTATATGGATATTGCAGCTAAATCAATTCAGTGGTTCATATAGTTTCATTAATGTCTATCATCATAGCTTTAGATGGCTTTGGAAGACTGCATTTATAATGCCAATTTACCTACCCATTTCATACTGAATAATATTTATGAAATCATCTTTCACAAAATGCAGCCTATAAAGTCTTTATTTTTCTATTAATTGGATCTTATTGTTTAATAGTACGTTTACACCGCACCTAAATTCAACATTTCAGCAGACAAAATTTCGAAATCCAATTTTGCGTTTCCACTGAAACTTCAACATTTTAAATGACAGCTATAGTATCAGAATTGATTACCTAGAGATGTTTCTTGTGTTTCGAAATTAATTTCCTTAAAATGCCTCTGAGAGCTTGTTTAGTTAAACATCGCGTAAGAATTTACGCAACCTCTATGCTACTTTGCTGAAATTGTTATTTATAAACATTTTTCCACTGCTGATTTCATTGACATACTATATATGGACTGCTAGCAACCAATTTTTCGTTGAAGCAAACATAAGCACTAGCTCTTTTGGTTCACGGTGGAGAGAAACGAAAACACTTAAATGTCATCGAGCAATTCGCGCGATTTTGTTTGAGTGTTGAGTGTGTCTGTTATAGAACTTTTGAAATAATTTAAATAAGTCGTTATTTTTGCGCTGTTGCAATGGATGGCACTGTGATCTATGTAAAAATTAGATAGTTCCTACTTTCGCCGCACTGAACCAAAAGGGCTAGTGCTTATGTTTGCTTCATTTTTCCTCGCAGGTTTGTATGAAAGTGACATTTCACTAGCATAGCAGTCCATGTATAGTATGTCAATGGTTGATTTACTAAACAGGGTTGTTGTCCAGATAATAGGGCCCATACACGGCACAGGCACGTCCCTGCAGACCTTAAGTCTGTGCAAATATGCTTTTGCCACACACGGCAGACAATCTGCACAGACATTACTTTGTATCGTTTCGTTGTGGTCGTCGGGTCGGAAAAATGGCGGATACTGTCTGCCAACTTTTTTAATTTTGGCCGAATGGATGAAGGAAATTGAATGAAGCTGCTATACGAAATAAGTCCAATAATAACTAAACAAAAAACGTTTAATGAGGGAACCGATTTCTCCAAGCGAGAGGCGAGACAGAAAAATTCAAAAATTTTTGAATTCACGCAGACGGTCGCTGCAAACAGTCGACAATAGACCGCCGACTTCCCGTACACTTACCCGATTCCCCCCGGAAAAAATTACCGTGTCTATGAATACGTGTAAATGTCAAAATTAATAGCGGCAATGATTTTCCATGCTATACCATGGGCCTAGGATTTTTCAAGTATGCGTGCGTTGATGGCGCTCATTTGATTTTGTACAGCACCAATACATGAAAAATCCTGGGCCCGCCGGCAGCTTGTACACAAAGTCCGTTATATGGGAGGAGTCGACGGTCTATTCTCACTGGTTTGTGCAGTCGACATGGATACACACAACACAGTCGATGTGCGCAGACATGAGCATAGCAACGAAGTATTGGCTGCAGCGACGTGTCTGTGTCGTGTATGGGCCCTATAAGGAGAAACTATTACAGAAAATACAGAAAAGCTAGTACTTTCTCCTACTGAAACTGACATCAGCTGTTTTCTGACAGATTTTTTGTGTAAATAAAAATATTTTAAATAAAAAGAAAAAAACAAATATGTAAGGTACACCTAATGCAAACTTAGTTTAGAAAACCTTTGCCTGAAAGTAATTCAGCACTATGTTGCTGATCCTGGCCTTAGAGAGATAAATGGATAAAGACCATTTATTTGATTTTTTTCTTAAGAATTTTTCCATGACACACATACCTAAAACTATATTATTTCATCCAATTTTGGATCGCACACAAGGAACATTAATAAATTAGAGCTGAAATTAAAAGTTTCTTAACGCATATCGCGTATCAAAACAAAAAGAAACATCACCAACACGAATGGAACTTGTCGCAATATTTGAACAAGAATTAGGTATTTTCAAATAGAAAACATTCGATTTATTAGACTACAACGCGAACAGCAAATAGGACCTACAGACAGCAAATGAAAGCAGTGGACTCATAGGTCGATTTAAAATAATTTTCGAAATAAAATGAACAATTGCGTTTATTTGAAAATTTTCCCATTCAAGATTCACGATTCCACCCCGAAAATGACATTTGCAAAGAAAAAAAAAAATTTACGCAAGCTCTACGCAGCCTCTAAACGCACATTTTTGTGTTTAAGTTACGCGGCCTTACAAATACGTTGCTTAAACTCGAAAAATGTTTATAAACAACGTTTTCCTGCGTAAGGGCATTTTAGACACGTTGATAAATACGGCTGTTAATTTCTTAGTCATATTAATCTAAACATGGGTGGTTGGGTGTGTATGAATCGGGTAGGCGCTGAGTGGCATCAACTTGGCGGTGCCCAGCTGTTGCAACTTTTTCATACACATCAATAAATTGTGCTTATTTTACCTCCGCGTGGTAACCACCGCGGTACTGGTCTCGCCCAACCGGGCTTGGCTTGCTAAACCTATAAACGCGAGTGTTGAACTCGAAAAAAATAGCAACACTATAATGCTCTGTCGGAATGACTGACTAAACGAGTCTCAGAAGTCTTACATGAGCCCCTCAGAAAGAGGACGTACGGCGGATGAATTCATTAGACTGAATCAACGGTGTCGTCAACAGTCAAGACGACAGTTGCCTTACTTGAGCTACTTCGACATATTTGGAGCTAAGGTCAGTGAGAATTTTCCAGGACTAGTCAGGGTCCTGAAACAGAGATGGTGGCGGATGAACCCTTTATGGGCCAACGGCAGCTCTTACATCCCCGAAGTGGGTTACTGACAGCGGAGGAATCCGGCCCCTTTCGTCCAAGGGGTCCAACAAAGGGCCTGGCCCTCCAGGTTGGGGGTTGTACGCCGGGGTAACTGCCCGACTGCGTAAAACCACTATATAGTTACGAAGCAACAACAAGCCTCGGATACGGATGATTTTACTGTTGACGAACATGGCAAACGAATAAAGGACAATTAATTTCGGATCTGCACGTGGAATGTTAGGTCCCTTAACAGACCACGTGCAGCCGAACAGTTAGCGGAGGCCCTGAACCGCTATAAAGCATACATAACCACCATCCAAGAAGTGCGATGGGATGGACCGACTGCGATAGCGACTGCTATCGGCAACAAAAACAGCGCTTATTCGGATGTGGATTCGTCGTTGGTTGCAGACTTAGGCAAGAAGTCTTAAGTTTCAGCTGTGTGAACGAGCGCCTCACGACAATTCGCATCAAGGCTAAATTCGCCAACATTAGCCTAATATGGAGAGCTATGGAGGGTCCACTTGAGCAACCTACACCCGCGACCCACTTAATGGACAAGCGGACCATTTGAAAATGAATGAATAGCCTAATATGCGCCCATGCCCCCACGGAGGAGAAAGACGACGACACCAAAGAGCTCTTGGACAAGACATACGAGCAGTGCCCTAACTATGACATTAAAATTTTCTTAGGTGATTTTAATGCAAAGATAGGAAGAGAGGGCATCTTTGGTAGTATACTGTCGGAAGGGGTGCCGTGACATAAGGCCAATCGTCATAAGGCCAAATCTTGAAATTTGGATTTATGTCGCATTGTGAAAGTGACATAAGGCCAAATTCTAGTATTTGGCAATATGACACTTTGATAAAGCATCATAAGGCCAAATCGTGAAAGTGACATAAAGCCAAATTTTCGCTTATTGCATGTTAAATGTTAGGAATTTTTTCATCATGAAGTAAATCCTAAGTTCATATAAATAAAAAAAAAGTATTAATTAAAAGCTATTTCACTCAATGTTGTTAGGAGTTATTTAATTTTTATTAAAATTAAATTTCTTAATTCTTTTGTAGTTAAAATATTGTTTTTCAAACTGCATGGCGGTGTTACTCTTCTTTGATTTCTTATCCAAGAGGACAAACAAGAATGGAAATACCTGTGGATATAAAAATTACTATATTAATAGATTAAAATTAGCTGTTTTATCGGCGCGGGGGGAAGGGGGGCGCGGCACGCGGTGCGGCCGGGACGCGACTCGATCGGAGAAGGAAGGATCTAGAGACGAACACCGGCTTCTCAGGAGAAAAAAGAAAGAGCACGAGAAGCTCGCGATTGAGGAAATAGAGAGATGCTACAGCAGGAATGAGGGACGGAAGTTTTACCAAAGGGTAAAAAGAATCTGCCAAGGCTACAGAGCCCGAACCGAAGTCTGCAGGACGAACAGGAGAACATCGTAGTAGAATCGCAGTCGATGTTGAGGATATGGAAGAACTACTTCTGCAGACTGTTTAACGGCGATGACGAACTAAATCCCGCTGTCAGGCAGAATAAATCATCCAACCTGGACGATGAAGACCAACAATTCCGTCCACCCGACCTGGACGAAGTGAAGATAGCGATATCTAAGCTTGTCCAACAAAGCCGCTGGGGCAGATGGCCTAACCGCCGAGCGGCAGGCGATGATTTGGTTAGGAGCATGCACCAACTCATCTGTAAAATATGGTCGGAAGAAAGTATGCCCGATGAATGGAACCTCAGCATTGTCTACCTGGTCCTCAAATCGTTCAGAAGTTCAAATCGATACCCACTATGAGACGAGCTATACAGAGCAATGTCTAGTTTTGGCATTCCTGCCAAACTCGTCCGTTTGTGTAGGATGACAATACAGAATGCACGCTGCTCCATTAAGGTCGGTTAAAAACTCACCGAGACCTTCGATGTCAAAAAAGGATTTAGACAAGGCGATGCGCTGTCATGTGACTTCTTCAACATCGTTCTTGAAAGAATAGTGCAAAACTCAAACGCTAACACCAGAGGCACTATTTTTCAAAAGTCCGTCCATCTACTCGCCTACGCCGACGACATCGACATAATCGGGAGAACGCATCGTGATGTCACTGGCGCTTTCGTGGGCATTGAGACGGAGGCGGCGAAGATAAGTTTGGCGGTTAATGAGGGCAAGACAAAGTATATGCTGTCATCAAGAAAGGACACCCAACACCGACGTCTGAAAAGAATGTCACTAAAGGCAGATATAACTTTGAGTTGGTAAAGGACTTTGTCTACCTAGGCTCCGCTATGAACTCAGACAATGACACCAGCGCTGAGATTAAACGAAGAATAACTCTTGCCAATCGCTGTTTCTTTGGGCTAAGAAAGCAATTGAGTAGCAAAGCCTTCTCTCGAACAACTAAAGTGACCCTTTATAAGACCTTAATCATCCCAGTCCTTCTTTATGGTGCAGAGGCATGGACTTTATCAAAAGCGGATGAGGTTACTCTTGGTTGCTTTGAGAGGAAAATTCTTCGAGTAATTTTCGGTCCCGTCTGCATAGACGGTGAATGGAGGAGGAGATACAACGACGAACTGTACGGGCTGTACAGCGACATTGACCTAGCCAGAAGAGTGAAGGTCCAACGACTGCGGTGGCTGGGTCATGTAGAGCGAATGGACGTGAATGCTCCGGCCCGGAAGATCTTCGAATCCACACCCGAGGGACGGCGCAGTAGAGGAAGGCCGCGACTCAGGTGGAAAGGGACCTTAACCAACTTAGCGTGCGAAACTGGAGACAGCTGGCCAAAGATCGTGCTGGTTGGAGACGCTTGTTGGTTGAGGCCCAGGTCCACCCCGGACTGTAGCGCCACCTTAAGTAAGTAAGTAAAGTAATATAAAGATGAATACAACTGATAGTTCACTATTCAGACATATTTTTCCTACTTCCTACCTTTTTAGCTTTTACAATCTAGTTTTACAGCGTTTTTTTTTTGTCAGTGAGCTCAAAAGTCAATAAGGGTATTCACTTAATCTGATAAATTTATGCAGCTTGTGAAATGTATAAATTTCTGCGGTGCTTAAAGTGAACACCCCTTGGAAATGTCATTGCGTAAATCGACTGTAAAATCTGGAATTAAACAAACATACGACTGTCTGCCAAAGTTTGACATTTGTGATTTGCGTAACTTTCCGCGGTTGATTTCCGAGTCTAAACCGTCGCGGAAAATTATGAGGTCAGCGTAAACTATTCACCATACAAAATCTGACAGTTCATTTAAGAGGTGGTAAATTTCTGCAGTTTACGTTACGCAGTTTATGAGACTTTTAAGCGTTTAAGTGAATACCCTTATTGAAACAAAAATTGGCAATACAAATTTATATTTTGCTGCTGTTGTTACTGCCAGCACGTCTGCTTGGAAGACGCTGCTATGGTCGGGAAGGCGTATCGATTTTGATATACCCAGCGATTCGGAGACGACACCTGACTCTACCCCAGTGTCCGTTTTAGATTCGTCTGTAAAAACGGCTATGGTTTGCCGTTCTCAAGCTCAACTGGAACTCACAAATCAAGTCCGCCACAGAACGTGCCATCTAGAGCCATGTGGGCCAGTAGGCAACTTTATGGCAGAACTTGGGGTCTAAACCCCAAAATGATACACTGGCTGTATATCATGATGGTAAGGCGGACAGAACTTTGTCGTCGCGGATGGCTCTGACGGTCAGAGAGATAATTTTGAACGCAGAACAGCTGAGGTGCGAGATCAGAGGCCGTCTTATAAGGATGCCGCTGTCTCCTCTTTGGCAGTTCGTACACCAGAGTTTACATCCATTTTGTTTACTCAGATCAATCTACAGCACTGCAAGGCTGCTACCGCTCTTCTAAGTAGGAGACTTGCTGTCAGTAGGACAAAAAACCGCATAACATCCATCCAGGAACCATGGGTGTGGAAAAATCGCATCTGTGGCCTGAGTGAATTGAGCGGTTCTCACCACGTTCTTTACGACAAACTGTCCGAGAGACCTAGGACATGTCTTGTTGTATCGAAATCCCTCACGGCAGTTAAAATCGAACGGTTTTGTGGCCAAGATTTGGTTGCTGCAGATATCACTTACCATGCAAACGGCAATTGGGAAACCTTTGTTGTTGCATCGGCTTACTTTCCCTATGACTCTCTAACTCCTCCACCACCAAAGGCAGTTGTTGAGCTCATAGAGTACTGCGAGTCTAAAAAGATTGGTCTTATCCTATGTTGCGACGCTAATGCCCAAAACACTGTTTGGGGCAGCAGCAAATGTAATATACGTGGAGATCGTCTTCTGGACTTCATCCTCTCGTCTGACATCACCATCAACAATGTGGGTTGTCGACCTACATTTGTTACAGCCAGGAGACAGCAAGTAATCGATATTACTCTGTCCAACAGGCACTCCAAGTCTATCAAAAATTGGAGGGTATCGCCAGATAGCACTTTGTCAGATCATCGATACATCGAATTTCAAATCTACTGTGAAGTTTCGCCTTCGCAAGAGAGGAGAAATCCGAGAAAAACGAACTGGGCACGGTTTAGGGAGGAACTTGGCAACTCTGTTAAAGTTCCACTTAAATTAAGATCAATTCAAAGGGTAGAGAGGTCTGCTCAGGAGCTGAACAGCGTCCTTATCCGTTGTTTTGAACAAGCGTGTCCGGTTACAAAAAACTCCTGTAGAAAACCGGTACCTTGGTGGAACACCGAACTACAGTGTATTCGTAGAGAAACCAGGAAGCTTCTAAATCGGTCTTTAAAAACCAACTTGGAGGAAGACTGGAATCTCTATCGATCGAAACAAAAAGAATTTAAGAGACTAATTCGAAAATCGAAAAATGACTCTTATAGGAAATTTTGTGAGGAGGTCGAATCACTAAGTGCAACCAGTAGGCTTGTTAAAGTCCTCAAAAGGGACGGACCAAGTAAACTGGAATCGCTCAAAAAATCTGATGGCACCTACACTGAGACAAAGGCGGAGACTTTTAGTCTTCTGCTGGAGACTCACTTCCCGGGAAATCAGGTCACTATGCGTTCTTCAGTGGTACCGGTAACGGTGGCCACTACGGAACTGACAAACTCCACGCGGCGTAGCTGGTATATTGCATCCAGAGTGGTGACGGATGACGCTATCAAATATGCAATTGCATCGTTTGACAGTTTCAAGTCACCTGGTCCGGATGGAATTTACCCGGCTATGCTGAAACAAGGTTTTAGTCAGCTGATGCCGACGTTGAAAAGAATTTTCACCGCCAGCTTGGCCTTGGCCTACATACCTTCCCTTTGGCGTATGGTTAAAGTCGTGTTCATACCAAAAATCGGTAAGACTGACTATACTCTCGCCAAAAGTTTCAGACCCATAAGTCTGTCTTCCTTCTTGCTGAAAAGCTTGGAGAGACTGGTTGAGCTGCACATGCGCAATGTTGCTCTTCGATTGCATCCTCTTTCTGAGACGCAACATGCTTATCAACGCGGAAAATCCTGTGAAACTGCGCTTCAGAACCTCGTTGGTAGGATCGAAAGTGCTCTTGATCGGAAGGAGTACGCGTTGGGTATTTTCGTCGATATTGAGGGTGCTTTTGATAATGCGACCTTTGATAGCATGTGTAATGCAGCCAGACATCACGGTATAGATGAAACGTTGGTGTTGTGGATTAAAGCAATGCTAATGCACAGAACGTTGATTGCCGAAGCGGATTGTGGCAAATGCGTCATGACAGGGGTAAACAGGGGCTGCCCTCAAGGTGGTGTTTTGTCTCCCCTCTTATGGTGCATGGTAGTAGACTCTCTGCTGACGACTCTCAATCTTCCTGGAACCTATACACAAGCATACGCGGACGATGTCGCCGTTCTGTCTGTCGGTTCAGACCTTGGGACTGTCTGCTCTCTGGCGCAGAGATCCTTGGGTTTGATCGATGATTGGTGCACAATGAATGGGCTTTCAGTGAACCCTCTTAAAACTACGGTTGTTCTCTTCACGAGAAGGAGGAATATCACTGGTCTGTCTCAACTTGTGCTAAAAGGTGTCACTATTCCGATTTCTGATGAAGTCAAATATCTGGGAGTAATCCTCGATAGAAAACTTCTTTGGTCCAAGCATGTTGAATCAAAAACCGATAAAGCGCTGTCGACTTTCTGGCAGTGCAAAGGCGCTTTTGGGAAGACATGGGGCTTATCTCCTAAAAGGGTCCTATGGATCTATACGGCAATGGTAAGACCACTTCTCTCATATGCATCGGTTGTGTGGTGGAACAGGCTTTCGCGGAAACGTGTTGTGGCCTCTTTCGCCAAACTCCAAAGAACGGTTTGCCTTGGGTGCACAGGGGCCTTCCCCAGCACTCCGGGCTCCGCTCTAGATGCTTTGATGAACCTCCCCCCCCTTGATATTTTTATCATGGGGTGTACGCTGAAAACCATCTCTCGGTTAAAGAGAGGTGGCTTTTGGTACCACGCGCATTGGAATTTTGAAGAACTTGTGCGAGAATTATCCTTTGACCCCTGTCTTATGGATATGCCGTCTGACGCAATGACACCAGAAATCCTACTGCGACAAAACTACCACGTCAACTTTCCTCAGGCAACAGAATGGCTTCGGCCAGACTCGGAGCCAGGGAAGGAATGCCATCGTGTATTCACGGATGGCTCTAAAACCGGACAGGGGTCTGGTTCTGGAGTCTTCGTGGAAAGCGAGAACATTAGACTACACTACCCCTTGGGTAACCATGCGACTGTCTTCCAGGCGGAGATTTTCGCTATCCTTATGGCTATGCGCTATATTGTGACAAACAGGTGGAGGGCTAGAAGCATATGCGTTTGCATTGATAGCCAAGCTGCATTAAAAGCGCTGCTCAACCCTCTTACCTCGTCCAAGTTAGTGCTCGAACTCAAGCTTTCTCTGAACTTGGTCGGTAGGCTAAACACGGTCAAACTTGTTTGGGTTCCAGGTCACACTGGTATCCAGGGAAATGAGATCGCTGACGAGCTGGCCAGGTTGGGTTCAGAAGAAGATTTCTTAGGACCTGAACCTGCGTTGGGTTTGCCTGCATCTGTGGTTAGGTCATCCATTGATACTTGGGTTTCTCGTAAACACGAGCGTCGTTGGCGTGACTGTGCTGGGTGTAGACAGACCAAACGACTGCGTCCGGACATCTGCAAGAGGTCCTCGTCTTTCCTTCTGTCTCTCAGGAGAATCGACTGCAGACTTCTTGTGGGCGTTCTTTCGGGCCACCAAGCTTTTGCCAAACACTTAAATGTGTTGGGCTTGAGCAACACCACCATCTGTCCTGCTTGTGGAGAGGATGACGATACAGCGGAGCACTTCCTCTGTAGTTGTCCTGCCTTTGCTCGCATCAGGTGGCGGATCTTTGGGGCTGACGTGGTGAGTGCCGAACATCTAAGCTCTTCATCACTGAAGCTCCTTCTCATCTTTCTTCGAAAGACGGGAAAACTAAGTACAGCAATGTAAGGTGTCTGTTTGGCAGTACAATGGACCAGTAGTTGTGTCTGAGTGCTCCATCGGATAGTAACAACCTCCGACAAAGAAAAAAAAAAAAAAAAAAGGCCCATTATCACATACGCGGCAATTGTCTGGTGGCCGAAAGTTCTCCAACGGACAACGGCAAATAGACTACAAAAATTACAGCGTATTGCCTGTCTCGGCATCACGGGTGCGATGCGCACTTGCCCTACTACAGCATTAGAAGCTATTACAGGGCTTTCACCCCTACATATATTTATTAGGAAAGTGGCAGCTAGATGTGCTATTAAGCTACAGCTAGAATACAAGTTTAAAACAGCTGACCATGTGGGACACCTGGAAATACTTAACTCAATCCCAAATATGGACATGTTCT
Organism: Cheilosia soror; assembly: GCA_949372485.1. Lineage (NCBI taxonomy): Eukaryota > Metazoa > Arthropoda > Insecta > Diptera > Syrphidae > Cheilosia > Cheilosia soror. Next base: position 26,126,963 of record OX443564.1, read on the forward strand.
GTTCCACCCCCGACATTATGGTTAGGGAGTATAGTTTTGGGAAATTATTTGAGGTAGAAATACTGGACCGCGCGAAATGGGACAATGGTGTTCCGACACTAAACCCCAAAAGTTTGGTCTGGTACACGGACGGATCGAAAATGGAATCTGGAGTTGGTGCTGGTGTCTCTGGACCCAATACCAAAGTCTCAATACCTATGGGAATGTGTCCCACGGTTTTTCAGGCTGAAGTCCATGCCATTGAGGTCTGCGCCGATTTAATCTCCAGTAAGGGAATTAAAGGCGCCACAATACAAATCTTCTCAGATAGTCAAGCGGCTTTACAAGCTCTTTCGTCCAACACGATGGACTCAAAAACAGTAAGTAAACTTGGTTGGGTACCTGGTCATCAAGGTATTGAGGGCAACGAATCGGCGGACCAATTAGCTAGGGCTGGTTCGGAATCCGCGTTCTGTGGACCAGAACCTTATTGCAGAGTCAATTGGGCTACTGCTTTAGATCTAATTAACAACTGGGAACATCAACTTCGTCTAAACCACTGGGAAAATGTTCCGGGCTTAAGACAATCCAAAAGTTTAATTAAACCTTACTCCTACAAGGAAATCCTCAACCTAAATAAGGATAATATCAGAAGGCTGGTGGGCTTTCTCACAGGCCATTGGGGCTTGAGATATCATCTTAACAATATGAACTTGTGCCCGGAGATAGAATGTAGGTTGTGTCTTGAGGATGTAGAATCCTCCGAACACATTCTCTGTGATTGCCCGGCACTTCATTGGTATCTTCAACAAGGAGATACTTTTACCAGTAGAGTTCAGCAACTCCGCTACTAAGGACATAGTGGCCTTCACTAGGGAAGTCACACGTCTCTTAGAATAACCTTATCCCTTCCGATACAATAGATCTTTTAGGTCGCAGTGTCAGCCAAATGGGCAGGGAATTTATAAAAAAAAAAAAAAAAAATGGTTTGCTTGATAGGTACGAGTCCGTCTCTTGATTCTTCCCTGCTGGGATAGGCGTTAGAGAAGTGCCTAGTAAACTATAGGTAAGGCGTGATGTAGTCCGTGATAGGTACACGGCCAAATTGAACTTTGTAAGTATAAAGTTTCGAGTCTTTCGTGAGAATTCACTGTAGAGAACTTCTCGAATGATTCTCTCAATTACAACTCCTCGTTTGAACGTTTGTATTTTACCCACAAGAATTCTTCCAACATCTTTATCTGAACTACAAATTATTTACCTCAAAGTTTTTGGTGCACCTGACCAGATATGACTTGTACTCAAGCTTAGGGCGAATAAAGGCCTTGTATATTGAAGCTAAGTCGGAGGTGTAAAGTACTTCTTACATCGATTTAAGAAACCTAGACATTTCGCAGCGTTTTTGGCGACTTCATATATGTGATGTGAAAGGTAGTTTCTAATCCATTGAAGAAGAGACGCGTCGATCCCATAGGCACGTATTTTCGACAAAAGCGCAACAATCTTCGTTTCACCAGAGTGATGGAGAGATTGGTTCCACTTTTCGGTGAGATAAGTCATCAAATCACCAGTGGACCTGCTGCCACGAATGCGTTGTTCTTTCGTATAGCGCTCCATTTTTACTAACCCGAACAGTCAGCTGTCACATTGTTATCTTGTTTTCCGTTGGCATCACTATAGTAGGTACTATTAAATGGCTCAAAATTTAGATTTTGCGTGAATTATTGGACATGGACTGGACATTGGGCACCCTTTAAAATCCCTACAATATGCATTATCATGACTGGCGACGGGTGACCGGATGTGTTCAAAATCCGGCGAGCAAGAAACAGTGCGTCCTTATATGTACATGTACATTATTTCGATATTTCATTATGAAAATCTATTTGTAAGAAGGCATTTGAGGAATTTGGTTTAATCTTAGATTTTTCTGAGAAAGGAGGTTTTTCTAATTTTTTACTGAATGCTGATGGTGTCGAATAATATGATTGAAACCCCCTAAAAATATTTCACAACAATTTCGCATCATTTACTATTTTCGATTCATGCATAAAAATAACAATAAGATAAGAAAAATTTGTGTGTAATAATTAGCTTAAAGAAGAACTTGTAATCAGTCCTACCCTCAGTACGCTCTAACGCATGCGGCTTTATTTTTGAGCTGGCAAAACAAACAAACGAACATAACATTCTATGTCTATGTCTTTCCGATTGGTATGACCGCCCCCTTAATGGAATACCTTAAAGATATCGTACAATTCTCTGAAACACTACAAGTGGCAAGGAGTATTTATGTAAGTTTTCACAAAACGAAAAAATGAAAGCAAATGCTCGCTATTACGAACTGCAATGCTAAAGCTAAGTACACACGATTGTCATTTCTTACAATATTGTCAGATCTGTCAGTGAAAAATGTGTCCCAAATGTCTTACAACTGTCTGAACTTATAATTTTGTCTTACAATATTGTCAGAAATGTCATTTTCAGCCCATTATAAGACATCCATCTGACAATGAAATTGTCAGGTTGCTGAATATCGTCTGAACAAGTCTGAACACACAGAATTTTCATTATTGTCAGACAATTAGGACATTGTAAGACTCATTGGAAATTGTCAGATGTCATTGTTTATGGATGCTGACAATCAGGGGCGGACTAAGAGGCAGTAGCACCCGGGCGGTAAAGCAGACTTACACCCCTTAAAAATTAAAAAAAAAAAACACGAACAACGATTTTATTTAAAGGTGCTTTCAAGCTTTTATCGCACTGAATATTTCGGTTAAATCATTAAAATCTATATTTTTTGTGAGCTCCTTTTCGATTGAAAGTAGGTATAGCCAGATGAAAAAAAAAAAAAATATGTGGCGCAACTGACAGGTACCCTAGGCCTAGCTTCTCGCAACCATTCGTTTGTGTGAGTTTCTATTTTTGGGACGAATGGAAGGGACCTACAATTTTATGCTGAGTCCGAACGGCTGAATTGAGAAGCTTTTTTGGGACAGTTATACTCTCGGATGTTTGTCAGACGTTCGCGAGAGGTGGCGCAGTAGATAAAACCTTAAGATGTAATTTGTGTTTTTCCGGGGATCGAACCTAGGATCCCTCGCACAGTAGTCCAGCACGCTAACCACTGCGCTACTGTACCCACAACCTAGGTTAGTCAA